>OY992805.1:16156837-16808201 GCA_963921375.1 Tiliacea citrago
TACTTTGGTGAATATTATTTTTGCCTTGTGAAGGGCGGCGGGGTTTTTTTAGTTTTCGGCCGTTTTATGTCTGTTCGTCCTTTAGTATTGATAACATTGAAGATCAAAATGTCAAATCTTTTACATTCATAATTATCTTTAATACTGATAAAGTAAGTTCGTGGATTTTCAAAAGAAATAACATTGTATAATGTGCCTAAGTTGGTTTAGATAATGGATTTGTTCCTTTGCTTGTTTTCAACTTGAAGATACTCGAGAAACGTAAAGTCAAGATAAAAAACTGTGAATGAAAACCTTCGAATCTAAACCCTGCTGCATTCTGTACAGATCTTACCGTAGATTTAGGATAGTTGAGCTGTCAATCTACCGTGAATTCATTGACACTTTAGCTTAGTTTTCACGGTGAGAATTTCACAAAACAGTCCGGCAGGGTTTCAGAAATGTTCAGTGGATACATACATAAACTCACGCCTTATTCCATGGGGGTAAGCAGAAACTATAGAACGCCACCTGCTAAGCTCCTTACATACTCCTTTTGTTTCGTTTACGTTCATAAATCTGATCATACACGCACGCTGGTTGCGAGGACTACGCACCTGACCTTCCTGAAGAACATCACCAAATTATGTCCTCCTAGGGCATTTCCACTCACATCTGCCTTGTAAATACCTTTTGTTAGTCGCGTTCATTCTTCTTCTCAACATGATAATATTGGTGTAATACAGTGGACTATCGCCATAAGTACATAATCAGCCTATAATGTTCCCACTGCTGGGACAAAGGCCTCCTCTTTCTGGGAGAGGGAGTGGGCCGTAATCCACCACGCAGGCCCAGTGCGGGTTGGTGGATGTCACATGTCTTCGAATTTTTAGTTCTAGGACATGCCGGTTTCCTCACGATGTTTTCCTTCACCGTTTTGAGAGCAGTGGTGATGAAATAATTTACACAAAGTAAAGCGCCTGGGTTCGAACCTACGACCCACTACTCGTAAGTCGAGGCCGTTAACCACTGGGCCACCACTACTCTACCATAATTATGAGTACAGTAGGTACATAAGACCTTCTTAACCCATCTTGTATCCATTCAACGTCCTACTAAAATGCCTTCATGAAAAGCCTACCTATCTCCGACCTATCTCTCATACATAGTCATCTCAATGTACATGTACCAGTACACAATATAGAGACACGCTCATTTCAAATAAATAAGTCACTATTTAACAGGGTGTGGCACTAATAAATTAGCTACCCTTATGGCGTGGTACAAGTGTCGAGATTTTAGCGTCGAATGGATGAACAAAATATAAGAATGGCGCTTGAAGAGCAGTCAATGTGTCAAATATTTTTAGATAAGTAAAATTATAAGAGCTTTTTATTTACAGTGATTTATTAATACGGGTCTTAGCGTGTCAAAAAAAAGTTAAAAACATCTTATTTTTTTTTATTTTTTTAAAACTTCAGAAGCTTTTGCTAAAACTGCATTAGTTTTTTTAAACTTAAAATATCTTTCGCAAAGACTCAAAAAGTTTTGCTTTGAGCGCTTTAAATGATGGTTAAACTGCTTAAAAATGTACGTGGTTAATAAGTTCAAAGTAAAAAACTTTGAAGAAAATTCTTGGCAGTGCGCTGAAAGTTGAAACTACGGGTTTTCTTCGTGAGATATCCCCGTTTTTGCTAATATTTGCTAAAGTTTCAGCGAAATATTATATCAAAGCAAAATGTTGAGTTGGTCATCAAACTGGTCACGATAAATTTAAACTTGCTGCGATTTTCGTCTTCAATCTTTGCCTGTCTTCAAGGGATGGGATGATATGTGACTGACATAAGCTACCAAAACACTTATGTCAATCCTGTTGAAAGTCATTATTGAAATACGAAACGTATGGAAAACTATTGTCACTTTTCTAGGCCGTCTTGTAACTATAGGTATATACTGGAAAACACAGAATCGCTAACGCTTACCGCAATTCTGTGTTTTGACCGATTGGCCCCAGAAAAACACAACAACACTGTAATTTGATTAGATTACAGTGTAGCTGCATTGGGACTCGGGATCCAATCACACATACAAAGTTATTTGTCACGTAGTATTATTTCCCTATTAAATCGCTTTCACCTTTTCCTTGAACCAAACCACGTTTTATTTAATTATAATAGAAGCTGATACTGTTTGCCAGATAACCCGGATAGGAGGATGGGTGTTAAGCTAAAAATGTGTTGATCAAACTGGTAATATTGTAGGAGAAAATATTCAATCTAAAATATCAAAATAATAATGCTTTTGTAGGTAGACAGAAGCCCTAGTAACCACTTTAATTTAAGAATGGCGGGCGGAAGCCATAGTATTTATTTAATTTTAGAATTTTCAATTAATTAACTCTGGTTTGGAACATGCATGAATATGTGAGAAACGAAATATAGTGTAGAGTTTCATCTTGTCAATAATGAAAGAGTTATCTTTTATTTCGTATAGGATAGAACTATGTGCTCCTGCTGTGGTAAAAAAAATGGTATATGGTATCAGGGCTGACGGTCCAGATATATGTACATATAAGTAACACCTCGTGGAGGCTATTTCAATGCGCCCTTTCTCAACAATGGAAGGTCAACTATGAGACAGCAAACATGTTATTGATATTAAGTTATTATTAGAATGGATATAAGAAGGAAGAAGGGAGTCTGAAAGTGGCACCTGGCAAATTTTGAGAGGAAAGTTACGAGCATGAATGTGGATGGCTATAAGAGTAGAAGAAGACTAAATAAATGATGGATGGTCTGTGTGAAAGATGATATTATGACTAGAAAGAGAAAAAGACATGTTACGACAAGAGTAAATTGTGATATGGGCAGGAGAAACTGATATCCCGTGACATATTATAACTACGGAAAAATCTCAGGGTAAGGTTGTACTACGACTGACAAACAAATCAATAATAACAAGGACGAATAACTTATACCATCCTGTGATTTATTATTTATAGAACTCAGCAATTTATTCACTAATCAAGAATATTTCTTTCGACTTTGGTTCCCGGAAAAAGATAATTTAACTGTGCAAAAGGTAAAGAAAAATTGCAGGCTAGTGATTTAATAAAAGTTAGTCAGTAAATAGAATAAAATACTTCAGAAATATTTTTAATTGAGTTATTTATCTTTTAAAACGTCTTTTTCTCAATATGCTTCCAATGTCGATTAATTAAAAACTTCTGTTCTCGTAATGGCACTACTAGTTCCTTTATTTTTATATTTTGTTTAAAAGCCATTTTTAAAACGACTTTTCTACGAGTTTTAGAAAATAACCTTTACCCTTGGAAAACACTTAATATTCCGGGAATAATGTTGTATATCTTTTTTTTTTTTTGTTTATCATTTTTTTTTCAATTTCATAACCTACCTTTTCTGTCGCTACCCCAAGAACATAATTTCCTGCCCAAACTAAAATCTCTTTCGTTCATTACCACAATTTTTACACCAAAGATCGCATCTTCAATCAACAGGTGCCTGGAATTCTGCCTACCCCGTAATATTACCCTTCCCATAGAGCTATTAATAACGCTTGTAACAGAAAACATACGTAGCATGTAATAAAATAAGGCTTAGGGTGCAATGATTGTGGGCAGAAGGACCACTCTATTCCGCGGGAGAGAATTGGACAGACTTTAATAAAACAAAATAATTAGATCACAAAAAATTAGGAAGTACGAAAAATTAATATTGATGCAGCAATATACGAGTAGCTTGGAGCAGAAGAAAAATGAATGCAAAAAGAAGTATGCAAGAAAAGATATATGTTGCGTCGACCTCAAATAAATTGGGATATGGGCAATAGAATATTTCGAACCGTGTCAGTTGTTTTAAAATGTTATTTAGTATTTAGCTTTCAAACTTAAAATATCGGTAATATCTGGCATAGCCGAAAAAAGCCGCCGAGCGTACGCAAAAAAGTATCAGAAATAACTTAGTGATTTGAGTTACGAGTGCTGAGACCTATTACTATATCAATTACAGAGCAGTAGCTACCTTATTTTACTTACCATATCTTTTGACTTTTTGTAAGCGCGCAAGGTAGCTTATTTAAAGTCGTTGAAGAACTGGTCCTTCTGCCGTTAAGATTGTGGTAAGGTTGTAGTACAATGATGAATGGGACAAATGAGAGGGATCGCGTTTCTCATAATGTGTGACAGTTTTGGAACAATCAAGAAGTTTTTATTTCATAAATTGTTTGGTATTAGAGGCGGGAGTAACTGAGGGTGTTGCTATGGCATCTGTTGTTTCAGAAACATGTAATTGTATTATTAGTTGAGAAAAAATAGAGGGTTTTGCCGCTACGTAATAATTTAGATGAAATTCAACCGCCGCCAATATAATTATGTCGCTGTATTAAGAAGAGTCGCAATGATAAAACAATTAATTATTTAAAAGAGCCAACAGAAGATAATTTACATAGTCTTCAAGAAAAAACGTAGTCAAATGAAAACTCGCTAAGCCATAATTACATCTTGCCTTTGATAAAACCAAGGAAAAACCCCACAAACAGTGTTTCTTCAAAGAAACAAATGCTGCTTAGATTAAAAAGAAATAAGCTAACAATAGTCTTTTTCCATTTAAACACAAGAAAGAAAACCAACTTCTACCAATTTAAATACTCGCCAAGTATTAAATATACTCCTTGCATAAACCTCAGACCAGTTAATTAGGCTGTATCTTATGAGCTTTAATTAGCAACGTCTGAATATTCCAATATCGTGACGTGACAGTTCTCGTCTGCGTGACAAGTCTCGTCAACGTGACAAAGAGACAGTGTACGCGCGGCTTTATCTTGAGATATAATGTGAAATGAACGTGGATGCTCTGTGTATTCATTTGTTTTAAGGAATTTGGGATATTTTGAATTTAGGTCGAATGAAGCAGAAAATGATAAAGAAAATATTTAAAAAAAGTCGGATAAAATGAATAGGTTCCTTTTGTTCATGTAACTGTTCTGGGGATTTAGAATTTGGCATATTAATTTATAGAAGATTGAAATGGTAATTAACGTGAGGATTAATGATGACGATCACATAACGACGAATGTCATAACTCATTTTAGGAATCTACTGATATCATTAGTACTAATGAATCGGTTTATGAATAAGCCCGAAGTTAAATTGAATCTGAGAATGTTAAATACGCAAACCTTAAAGCTTCTATTTTATCATAGTGTAATTGTAGTTACACGTTAAGTCTAATAAAACATCTAAATAGGTGAGCAAACAGTCAACTCAGCCTGTAGCAGTCCACTGCTGGACATTGGCGATCGCTGTATGACAATTTACTACAAAATGTCGACCACTAAGTATACGATACGACATTTGAATATACTCTACAGTATATTCAAATGTCGTATCGTGCACTTAGTAACTAATAATAATAACATAATGCTATTCAATCTGCCAGTCAAGCGGGTTGATTATGGCGTTGCCCCCGGGAACGCTTATTAAAGGAGTCACATGGGATGATGACTATAGAGTGACATTAACACACATAGATGTAAAACTGTTAATTTATTAGGTAGTGTATCAGTGAAATCAATTTTAAAACTATGTACTTTTGTTATCTGTGTCACTAGGCGTACAAAAAAATGGCGACCAATCATAACTGCAAAACCTCTGAATGTTTCATGATTAAAATCCGGACATTTATTGGTTTTACCATTATTACCTAAATACAACCTAAGATAAGTTTCCTAGTGAAGCCCCTCGTTAAGATCAAATCGGGGGCCCTAAGATCCGTAGCTCCGTTTACTAATATTAGGTCATAACCCGGTTACACCAATAAACCGATATACACCAACAGTATAATCGTTATCCGTATCAGTTCGAAATTCAATGCATACTATAATTTCTGAACAACCTAATTCTAGAAACTAATCTAGGAAAGCTATCACATATTCCTGGAGCTCCCCCTCCTTTAGTCTGCAACATAAAACTAGTATATCGTCTATAGAAGTTAAATTGTTCTTTGAAAAGATAATGCTACGGTATTGATCTAGAAAGTAATTGTAGAGTTGTCTTGTGCTTATGTTTATCTTTAGTAGACTAATCAGATAATGGAACATGCTTTTGTCATTTGAGGCTTTGATGTTCTACATTGAGAAAGCTATCTGTAAGTGATGGTAGGCTTTTGTTAATTCCACTTACTGAATTGATTGGATTGTCAATTTCTTTTTCTTTTAAAATAAATTATTTTTTGTAACTTACAGAGCTTCTTTTTTCAGAGCCAGACACAACAAATTACTTTTCATCTCCCCGGATCCAAAATCAATCAAAACAAAATCTATTTATAATCTTTAACCAGAAATCCGCTTTCTCAATTACTTTGTCATCAAAACAACCAATACTTAAGACACCCGATACCAGTGACACCAATAAAACTCGTATTGAATTCTAACATAATCGTAATCTGAACATTCGTGACAGGATTAATATCCCTTGTATACCTACCTGCCTTTAAATCCAATAACAGCCGTGGAATCGAATCAGGTTGAATTGAATTCTATATAAACATTTGTTAGGCTTCAACAGCGGTCATGACTGAATAAACATTGTGATATCGTTTGTGTGTGGATGAAATTTGCTTTACATGGTTACGAGGAAGATGGAAACGTTGAACGGAATGAATAGGTGGTAAAATCTCCTTCCATATATTATAAACCGTGACTCTGTGTGTTTACCAGTTTTTGCGCTTACAACTCGGAATCACATATCTGGTTTATGTGATTTTTGTTTTCATTCATAAATACGTTATTTGAATAGGTAACTGCAAGCAACATAAGGCTCAGCTAGTCAAGGGAAAACTATTCACCAGTCGAAGCTCCGATTAAATGGTCAATGGAGACTGCAATAATTACTAAGCTTGTCAGACGGATTGGTGATCTCAGTTTGTTGTTATTTGCAGATAGCGACGCGACGTCGCTACTCATCCTTTGACGTAATCTCTCAATCGTGTTTTACAACAGCCACGCTACGGGCGTGAAAGGGGTTGCCTGTTCTTTGTCGAGAATTTCATAGAAACTTAATCTTTTGAGAGTGTTGTTGCTCATCTTTCACTTAGTGTACATGATACAAAAGATACAGGATAGGTGAAACATCTTCCTTAAAAAAAGCATAATCAGCCTACATGTATAATGTTCCCAATGCTGGTTCTCTAAGAGGGAGTGGGCCATATTCCACCACGCACTCCCGGTGGATGATTGGTTCTAGGTGCTGCTGTTGTCCCGATGTTTTCTTTCACCGATTTATGAGCAGCATCAATTTTAAATATGTCAAGTACCGAAAATAACTCAAAATATGTGTCTTTCTCGTAGAAATGTCATGTGTTTTAGAAACTAAGTAACATTGAAGTCTATATTTCTTTCTATACTTGTATGTATAGCTATGTTCATTGAAGCCACATAAATTAGGATCGTAGTGGGCTTAAAAGTTTCAGCAGCGGTTGAGTTATGTTACAGTTGTTAGTCAATCGTTCGTGTATAACATTATTTGCTATAGGATTACAAGTATGATTCACTTCCTTATGATACGGGGTCGGCAGACTTTAAGCTGTTTTAATACTACCAAAGTACATAAAGATACAATACAAAATAACGAATCTATATTTTTACAATCATAATAATATGTTCACTGAATACCGTTACTGTTAGCTTCTCTGTTTATTATGTACGTTTTGTTAATTCATAAAATACAGTTTTAACTCAGTTTTGTCAGTCTTTTTTGCCTGTCATATTAATGTATTACATTGAAATAGCAAGTAACATTGACTGCTAACAAAATTTTGGCAGGCGCTAAAACTACTTATGTTTTCTTAGCATTCTTACATTATATATACACAAAGAAAATCCCAATAAATACGTAGTAAAAAAAAACAATTTATTCTTCCTTATCCTAAAAAAATCAAGCCCTTGAGATTATACCAGACTTTCGGGCACCTATTCCTATTCATATCACAATAATACAGCTAAAACAACACTAGTTATATCCTTAATCTTTTAGTAATTTTTTATAGCTAAGAAAGCAAGTTCTAGGACTGTAAAATCTACATAGAAAATAAGGTTTACTTCATTAACAAGATCAAAGATTTCTTATTGTATCACAATGCCTTTGTATATTTCAAGTCTGTAATCTTAGTCTGCCCGTTGATTTCCTTTTTGTTTTCAATTCCATTCGACGTCTGCTTCTTACTGAAACGGTAAAGGAAACAGTTTGTTTAAAGTTGAAATAAAATCATGTATGTTGCTTGTTCGCCTTTGCTGGTTATTTTATTTGTTCAAGATGTTTGAATGTAGTGAAGTGGGAGAAGGAACGAAGAGGTTCGTTTTCGACTTCTATATTGATGTGGTTTAAAGTAAATGTTTATGAAGTTGTAATAAGACAGTGATAATCTCAATATAACTCCCTTCCTAGATCGTGGCTAAGAATTTCAAACAAGAAAAAATAAATAAACGGTTTTTTCTTTAAATTGCTCCCAATCCGACTCTCAAGCCAAAATAAAAACCCGAATGTCATTTAACACATTCAAACTGTATCTAACGAACTTTGAGATTAAAACTAGTAAAGCATTCACTCCTTCCATCATTACGCATCACATCCTACCTAACACTCGTTTCTACAGCAAAATCTTGTTCTTTATCTTCTCAAAATACACCACCATTCGCATCCACATCTTGTACCAACACATATACTGCATGTTCCCGCCACAATCTATTAGTATTAGTATTTAACTACTAGCATACTCACACAGGACTTAAAACGAGATTAGCCAAGTTGCTCAGCGGCGATTCGACGAACAGCCATAGCAGTAGCGCTAGCATTGCAGACGTTATGAGTATTCCGAAACCGTTTAGTATCTGAAATTCAATTAAGAAGTTTGTATGTTCAAGCTGTACTGTGTTGGGGGTGGGCAGATTGTTTATTGAGTAAAGCTTGAGTATTGATATGTTCTTGTGAGTCTATACAGGGGGTCTACTCCGAAGCACTAAACCGAAGTATTGGCCGAATGTTCGGCCGTTTTATAACTTCCACAGTTTCCTTTTTGACTTTGAGTCCATAGCGTACTTCAAGTCACAGTTTCGACGTTGGCTTATCTCTTCGATTGTTTTTTCTTTTTTTTTGTCGCCGTAGTCAGCGATAGTTAGCCGTAGTAAATAAACAACCGAACGTTCGGCCGATACTTCGGTTTAGCGCTTCGGAGTGGACCCCCAGGCTTTTTTTGTATGCCTGTGTAGTTATTTAATTTGGACAGACGGATAAATATATCATTGTCTTGTCATTCATATAATCGTAATTATGTGTTGCTTGGTAAGGTCAACTATAATATATATATATGTGGTCCACTACTGATAATTTATAATTTAAGCCTTCTATTTTCTTACTTTGACTTTATATTTATCAAATTCTAAATATTTTATTTCACATTAACAGCATGCTACATGGGCACTTATGGAACGTCAGAAGCTAGTTGCACTGTTCCAATTGGTAATTTCCTATAGAGAAGAGCCGGCAATTTTGTTTAATAAATTAAAAAGTAAACTCCCACTGATTGACATTTAAGTGAGCGTTGTCATTAAAGATCTACGACGTTCACTATCGCTTCAAACGCCACATTTGGTATTAAGCACTACAAGAATAATATTTCCAATATCAAACTCAAAGACTGTTAGCAAAACAACTTTTAAGGTCTCAATGCAGTGCAGTTTCAAGAAAAATACAGAAAATGAAATTGCAAAAGTAACCAACATTCTTACAAATAACTTTATAAAAGTAGTAATTCCTGGTACTAGGTCTACATAAATAGGTAGTTACAGAAGGTCGGTTCTTTCTAAGATGATTGAAAACGCACGCATACATAGACATGATTCACGCACAGTGAGTGCAAGCGCACTCGGGACTGGCATTTGTTTGAGATCGCAGTAGGTACAATGTTAGAAGATTCCTTTGGCGTCTAAATGACGTTGACGAGAAGCCGCTGTTGGTAAATATTTGTGCAAATATTATGCATGTATTTTTTTTTTCTAAATGAATAATAAATAGTAATAAAACCCCAAGAAAAGTAATAAAAGTTAAATTGAACCACTGCTTGTTGCTCAAAAAAATTATGTAACTCCCAACAATTTCTACTACAGGTCAAACGTCCGTTTCTGGCGCGGTCATGGTGTGACGTCATTTACCACGAAACTGCATTGATTACATCTGTTTTTAGACCCAAATCATATAAATTAAATTCCTTCCTTCCTTCCTTTTTAAAAAACGTTGCCCCACACTAGGAATTTCTCCTGTATCGTGGGTGCGTTTACAAACATTTAAATCCACATACACAAACAGTCAGACCCGGAAAAACTACTTGTAGGTCATACAAATATTGGTTCCGTGCGGGAATCGAACCCGCGACACGCAGCGCAGCAGTCAATCGCTTAACCACTGCGCCAACCGTGCATTGTATGTAAATTATTGTTTATGCTTTATTCGAGCAGCTTACTTATTGACTTTAGTGAGATTCAAACACTTGGCAAAGAATAGATTTTATTCACATAGTATTTTTTTTTTTCACGTAGTTTTTTTTTTGTTTTTTCGTCACTACCGGCATTTTTAAATAGGACGCGTTTTGAGTTTGCGTTCCGTTCCACCAAAAGAACGCAACATAAAATAATTAATTTTGAAATAAGTATTGCATTAAAAATGTAAAAAAATATAGGCATTTGTTTCTTGACTCCTACACAATGTATATTAAAATAATGGATAAGTTTTGAATTACGTCCTTATTCCCTATTGTTTAAAGTATCTATTGAAAAAATATGATGGCGACATTCGTCCCGTTTTTGGCCGCGCGCCAAAAGAACCTTGTACAGCTATATGCTTCTTTCAATGTGTGCGTGCGCCTGTTTTCACTCGCTGTATAAGGCTGACTTTTTGTGGGTACTATTCTGTGGTACTAGGCAATAACAAATACGTACCAGGTTAAACATGTCGTATTGCATTGGATTCCGTTGCGAGAATAGGAACCGCTCCAGTATAAGGGAATGTGTTATGTAGACTCCGTAAGCTAGACGACTGAGGAACGTGAAGGTAGGCCAGGACATGAATTTTCTGATGGTTTCTGTAATGAAATAAATTAATTTAGAGAGGATTTTGTCATATCTAAATTGCCTGTTGATATAGAGATAGACATGTCACTACGGTTAAGATCTAAGTATCCACACATTAAAGGACCGTACCCGGAACGTGGACAGACTGTGCTCCGTCAGGGGTTCAAAAAATATAAAGGAATGTACACTCGTTCACAGCCCTGTCATGTCCCGGGCACGGCCATATGTGAGGATAGACCTTTATTAGTCAAAAATCTGATGCCGGAATTGCAAATGAGGATTTTTGAAATAGAAACTGCAGTAACGCTTCGTAAAACGGAGAAAACAAAGTAAATGGGAATACTCTTGTACTTTTAAAGCCGTTAATCATTCTCTGACGTCAATTAATGATCTGTATCTTAGCCAGAATATCCAAATATTCGAAACCAGGTCCTTTCTCTTTTAGCAGTTTTTACGTGACACCATTTTTTTATGAATATAGGTCGCTCCGTTTTTATTGCAGTGTTTTTTGCTTTACTCTTTATTGTTATCTGACATCCAGTTTGAAAGGGTCTTGTGAGATAAGCAGTATTAAGCTAACAAAGGTATAGTTGTGGCAAATCACAAGCGCGCATCATGTGTATTTTTAACCGACTTCTAAAAAAGGAGGAGGTTCTCAATTCGGATGTTTGTATTTTTTTTTTTGGGTTGTTCGTGCATAATTCCGGCGCTTGCCAACTGATTTGAAAAATTCTTTTTTTGTTGGAAAGGGTATACTTCCCAAATGGTCCCATGAAAATTTTATCGAAATCGGACAAGTGGTTTTTGAAAAATCAACAAACATCTGAAAATGTATCTACATTGTCTACATTAACGAAATTTTCGTTTACTCTGCATTGCGTTTTTTGTTCGCGCATAACTCCGTCATTTACGAACCGATTTGGAAAATCCTTTTTTCGGCACTAAAAAGTGAAAAACAAAAAACTTTTTCCAAAAAAAATAACCAACTTCCAAAAAAACACTACAAAGTGAAAAATAACTTTAATTTTGGAAGTCGGTAGCATAAAACTAAAATACAGATCCAAAGACACCGACTTCCGAAATTAAAGTTATTTTTCACTTTGTAGTGTTTTTTGGAAGTCTGTTTTTTTTTTTTTTTTGTAAAAAGTTTTTTGTTTGACATAAAGCATCAAATTAAAATGATTAACTCACGCTCATTAAATGCAACAACTATAAATATAAGGGTTATCCAATAACGGTAGATAAGATATTATAGAAATAGGGAATCAAATAGGAAAAAACAACAGTAATATTTTTCAGAGGAAATTTTATCATACAGAAAGTAGATTTTGATGAAACAGTATACAGTCATATCTTGGAACTGAGATGAAAATATAATATCAGTGTTTTGACGGGGGAAAACTAAGGGTCCTCCCGGGAAATTAGAAAAAAAAGAAGCTATGTTCAACATGCCCCAAGCACAAGTATATTTAGTTAAAGGATTAAAAGGAATTCTAGCAACTCATTTCCTGTTATTTCGCTTCCATATTTCACTGCGTAAAATTATTTATATCCTTCATTTATTAATTATTAAGCTTTATGGAAGGTTTGTTGCTACACAGTTTCAGTCAGTGGGGGGGCTCGTGGCTCAGTTATAATATACGCACGGGTTGATCGATCAGGTTATGCTACGCTCGCCGCGATCGGTTCGTGGGTGTCCATCTTTACATACCGACACCCCTTCGTGCCTCAGAAAGCACGTTAAGCCGTTAGTCCTGGCTGTCATTCGTGGATCTTTGACAGTCGTTACGGGTCGTCAGAAACCCGAAAGTCTGACAACCAGTCTTACCAAGGGGTAGCGTATTACCCAGTGAACTGGGTTCTCGAGGTCATTTAGGCAGTCGCTCCATGTAAAATACTGCTATTCAGTCGGTTAGACTGGAAGCCGACACCAACATAGTTGGAAAAAGGCAGGCAGGATGGTGTTATTATACAGTTGAAGTTGTTACGGATGGTTGAAAAGGTTGGATATTAATTTAGGCTAATGTTTTCGTTATTGGTGTCAATAGCAATAGGTCTGCGGTCTCTTAGAATAAAGCTATTGCCAGGATATGAGCTGATTTAATCTCAAATAAGGCAGAAATACGTATTTACAAACTCCTGATTATGTTAAAGAGTTAAGCAGTACCTATTTGTTCTGCACTGAGAAAGTGCGAAAAGCTTATATGCTTAGCCACTGAAAAAATGTTCAATAATATTTCATAGTCATAAACATAGTTATACAAAAATATGCAGAAGCTCATGAACACAGACTTCATCATCACGTGAATGTCGAGGCGATCCAACTCCTTGACAACACTGATTTAGTTCGAAGACTAAATAGGGTAAAACCTTTTGAGTTAGTTTAGTGCAGTGTAAGTGAACTTAAACTGCAGTGCAAGTGCTGACTTTTATAAAGAACACGTGAATCAAGTGTCTTCCCCTTAACCTATAGTGAATAAGAAGGACGTTATTGGACGATTTCTTAATTTTATAGTTTCTTAGCAGTTTAAGTTATATTTAAATTACTTATTAGCTAATAGGCTAGATTGTAATGTGAATTGGGAAAAAAATATATATATATAATATATTTCACATATTCAAATTGTTGGCGGTATTCAAGAATTACGCTTATTGGTATGCAGCTTATTAAAAGAATTCATATTCAAAGCGATTCAAAATTATTGACCAAAATACGTATAGTAAGATAAAAATATGAATCACGGAAATACGCATTAAACTTATTTTTGTATTTGAAAATTTGATAACATTTCTGAATTTCGTACAAAACTCAAGTGGCTTCCCATACGTCTTCGCCGGAATTCTCATATCTTATTTCAGCTCTACAGTATTCTGCTCAATCCTACCTCCTAAATCCTGTTGCTAGTTCCTTCATGAAGATATCTGAGATATCTGAGGTCATCGGAAAACTCGAGACTAGAAATGAGTTTTTATGACAAGTCTTTTACAGTTCAAGCAGTACGGTTATGGAATGCCTTGCCTGTGTCGACAAGGCGTGCTCAGTCTTTGTCCACTTTTAAATGCTTTATGTATTCGTTGTATATGTAAATGGTACACCACTGACTGCCTGCAGTATTGTCTCTGCTCCCTTTAATCCATCCAAAGGTTGCCTGTAAAATATCGCTTTTAGCGATAAATATCCGTGTGATGCCGGGCGCGAACAGCTAGTTAAAAATAAATAAACAGTGTTTCTTCTTTATAGGATTAATCAATGGCGAGCCGACCATCAGTATTTATTTGAATTCCATTACTTACTTGTGGTTCGCTTTTTCTCGGAAAAATTATGATCAATTGTCTTTCAGTGGTTTCTTTTCTGTTTTTATCTATTTCTAAATAATAATATATAGTACAAGTTTTAGTGGTCTAATTTCCGTCAGAAGTTGACTTAGCTTGGGTATTATAATTATTCAAGCGAATAGCTATCCATTCTTAACTTAGCTAATATTAACTGTTCCAACATAGTTTCCTGGTTGAATTTCCTACCCGTAAACTAAATAACTATAATATATATTATTAAGAACGGGGGAATTTGGAGCGCTTCAAAGCGGTTCTTATTAAAAACAAAAATCTAGTGAACCCACAGGTACATACCAGTTACTGACATTAGGTTGCGGGTGTAAAATCTAGCAAAGGATAAAGTGACTTAGGAATTTCTCGATAGTAATATGGACATGGTTTCCTTGCGAAATTTTTCTTTTATTGCAAGTCGGTAGGACTTGCAATAAAAGAAAAATTTCGCAAGGAAACCTGAATTGAATATTATGGTTATGCAGTGAACAAGCTTGTTTCTTCTTTCAAATAAAATAAGGCGTTTGATAAGCTGATAGATGAACGATTTAAATTTTTTTACATAAAAAAAAAACAAGTTACTTACGGACATCCCCATATTCAGAAATCCCGATGCAAACACAGGTCGCCAAAGCCCAGAGGTTTCTGTTGAGGGCTGCATAAATCGCTGCGTTCAAAGCGTTGTATTCCCCAAGGCACCATGCTGGGGCCGCTGTTAATACCTTGAGACCTAACAGGAAGGCTGCTGCGAGGCCTAGGTAGGAACACTTCTGGAATGTTATAAAATGATATATTAGCAACAAGATATTTTTTGTTTTTGTAAACATACTGTTGATCGGTTTATTAAAGAAAAAAATGTTTGGAGCTTTACTGGTAGTTATAATGCAACGAGACGTAAAAACTACGCTTACACCTTCTGTTTCGAAAAGCTTTTTTCTTATACCAGTAACTATTCTGACTATTGACATGTCATTATCACGTTATTTGTATTACAGTTCAAAGCTTTACAAATAAGTTTCCCAGAATACATCACTTGCTTTCTACATCCATTCATTCCTCAAAGGAGTCATCTTTTGTTTTGCCAAAAACCATTAAAAAAATAGTTACTAGCAAATACAAAGATGGACGACTAGTTTATCTCCTACCATATGGGCTGCCGCATTATTAGAAGACAATGTGGCAAAGAGAGATGGTCTTTCCTCTAAAGTGGGATGATACAGGCTAGTTAGATTAGATTAATAAGTAACGAAAGTGTTCACCTCAGAAATAACTCCTCTATACTTAGCAGGCCTGTATACTGTAATTATATATCCCATGGCCATGCCGAGGAAGTAGGACCCAGCTCTATGATGACTTCTCATGTAGGTGTCTGTATAAACCTGGTTGTCTCTGACATGTATCAGCTTCCTGAAAATTATGATGTTTGAGAGGTACTATAGCTTAATTTTGAAGATAGGTTTTATAAGGAAGAAAATTATTTACAAGTTAAACAGTGGAAAATTAAACTTTTAGTTGTTCATCTCAAGTAATTTTTGACAAGGAATGAGCCATGAAAGAACCGTCACATTCTAAATTTTAAATTAATAAAGAACACCTTGGGTCATATCAAAAGGTTTTTTTTAAGTCACTGGAAAACATTATCTTGAATATTACGAGGAAATTCAAAAACAAATACTATTCCATAACCGGTAAAACATATTTTATACATTTTCCAAAAGCACACATGAAATACAGGTTCCAAGAAATTCTGTTTTTTTAGATTTCAACGAAAACCTCATTACATATCATTTCGAGTTCCTGTTAAATCAAAATTTCGCGTAAATACGCCAATCAATGGAAATTGAATTTTCCATAGCATTTAATTGAGGCCTCGAATTGATTTGTTGCAAATCAGAAAATAATTGAAATACATTTTTTTTCTTTTTTTTAACATTTTGTCAACTAAAGTTATTTGTGAAATCCATAATTGTATGAATGGTTTGCATCATCTGTATAACATTATCATTACATTTCCATAATTTATTCGCAAGCACAAACAGTCAGAAAACGGTAATGAATGTGTTATCAGGTGTCACAAGAATAGGCAATAACCCAACGATTAGGGCGCGTACTGGGTAGTGACCAGTCACATATTCGATTGTGGGTATCGAAACCACGCAACTTCTAGCTGGTCAATTGCACTTTATCGATGAGAACCTACTTCTATAGTATACACAAGCGTGCTTAGCTTAGTTGGGCGCAGCGTAGTAGGTAAACATATACTCGTATACTTGAAATAACTTGTCACATTATAATGTAATTAAATCAGTTAAATTTAACCTTCACAACCACAATTACCCGTTTCATACAATAAACCAGAATCTGACTAAAACAATTAAAGAACATACTCGATATCGTAGAGCAGAATTCCATTCAATCCTTTCGTGTAAGTGGTAATACCAGTTATCACCACCGAGAAGATGACAGCGATGGTGGCAACAATTTTGCCAATACGCTTGTTCCATTGCCAGAGACAGAATAGAGCGGTACCCATGACAGCTAAGTGGTAGTCTGCTGGGATATACCAGGATACTTGTTGACACTGAAATTGAATTAAACAGAGCACTGATTAACGCAATAAATGAAAAAAAAATAAACAGGGTTTGACCGGCAGTCGATTAAGTTAGCAGCTTCATTTCTTGTAAGTGAAGGAAAATAATTAATAGACACACGACACTAAGACAATGAAGAGCAACGTAAGATGAATACCAAATAGTTTTGGAAGAGTGAACTATTTCTACGAAAACATTTTCAAGATTATTAAGCCATGAAAATATCTTCATAGAAATAGTTAGACAATAACTGCAAAATGTAAACCAAACAACACTATGCAATGGGAAAGGTTAGATTGTTATAGCCTAGCAACAAATCAATCTATTCAAGGACATCTGGTCGATAAACATGTTATTTTCATAGAAGAACTTAACAAGCTAAAACGGTAAAAACGACTTACAATATTATCACTACCCACGTAGTTACCCAGCATCAGTAGACTGGGCAGCCAGGTCTTGGAGCACGCCTGCTGTTCCCTGCCGATGATGCGTTTCCACAGTGGACCATCACCGACATATTCAGATACGGCTATTGTGTAGAATATTAATACTGCGAAGGAGCCTATTAATCTGGAAAATAATTAGAATTTAGCAATCATACATACATAATGAACGATTTATTATAATTTATTAGAAACAGTCTTTCGAAGACTATTATGTATTATACATCAGGCAACAGGTAACGTATAATAAAAATCAGATACACAAATATTTACCTCACATAACGCTGTAGCAATGTGATGACGGGATTCCTCTTCTTCTCCATCAGACCCTTCATAAGGAGTAGGCCCGATATCACAAAGAAGTTCTCCACTGCTGGAAGATCTAAGTGCTGGAATGAGTTACCTAGCGTGTTGTTCTTTACGCTTATTAGCTGAAAGAATGAAAATAATTGATTTCATTGATGTTTCTTAAAAACGCGAGCGATGGTTTAATGCTGTTATAAGATGTCGAGTAGAGCGACAAATGTCTAATGCTTATGTTATTTTAAAAAAACAGCTTAAGTCCAAAGATTAAGACTGAACGAATATACAACGCAACGGCAACGTGGGGCAACGTTTTGTTAAAAAAAAAAACAAGCAAAGATACATATTTGCATAGCTTTTTATTTTATTATAGCATAATTTAATTTTGATTGTTGGTTAGCAGGATTGGTTCAAGATTCATTTTAAAAAGACCTTATAATTAAAATCGCACTAAAAAGTCTGTACATATAATTATAACAGTATTAAACCGTACTACTTTCTATAAAAAAACCAACAAGCATAAAAGTATGTTCAAACCAAATTTAAAAATCGCAATATTACTTACTTGATCATAATCATGTCCATTACTAATAGAACCAGCCGCAATGAACACAAAAACATGGACGCAAGTGGTAAAGCTTAGAACAATGGCTTTTGTGAAACTAAGGACAGGGATCTCATCATCCGAGATCTTGACGAAGGAAGACCAGTTTCGTTTGAGGCTGAATGAGTAGGCTATTCTTCGTACTGAAAAGGATAAACATGAGATTATATTAACATCACGCTTACGGTTGGCATAGGTGTACAGTGCATTTCACTTTAGAGGTCTCATGGGGGACAAGCTAAAGTATTTAAAAAATCCTAGCTTCCTACGAAAATTTTCGAATGAAAAACCCTATACAGAACTTTTTGCCCAACCTGGAGATCGAACCCACAACGCATTTGTGTGACCACTACTCCCACGGGGCAAGCTTAATTTTTAAATCAATATTAATAAGCTTAGAAATAATATACTATGAAAATAATATGATCATCATGAATTATTTTCTAAGCTCCCACTTGATTTAACAGACTTAGTTTAGATTCAAGTGCCGCGTTGTTGAAAACAAGCTTTTAATAGTGCTTCAAACCCTTCTTATAAACTTGTTAGTATTTGTTTTTCTTACAATATTGTCTCAGGGTAACAATCATGGTCTATATTAAAATTGCACGAGTACAATGAATATCTATATATAATAATCTCTAAAAATAAATACCTAACAAAATGAAAAAATGAATATCTATCTATATTTGAGATATCGCGTCGGCTTGATCTTACAGAGCACGGAGGCTGCTAGAGAGGATGTAACTTTTCAATCAAACCAAGCGCGTTAGTGATTGTCACCGGTTACTCATAGAAACTGACGGCCTTCGACAGTTCTATGCCCTGTGACAGTTAGCTTGCGCTCACTTGCGCCAAATTCGGACACGAATATATTATAATTCGTAAAGGCGTCTCTAGTCACTGCGTGTTTATCACTCCAGTGTAGTAAATGCATATATTTTTG
The DNA here is from genome assembly GCA_963921375.1 of Tiliacea citrago. Taxonomy (NCBI): domain Eukaryota; kingdom Metazoa; phylum Arthropoda; class Insecta; order Lepidoptera; family Noctuidae; genus Tiliacea; species Tiliacea citrago. The sequence continues at coordinate 16,176,167 of OY992805.1, forward strand.
TATCAAGTAGGTATGTCTTTTGAATTTCTCCTTGTTCTTTTAAAAGTGTTGATATACATTTTTATTTTGGCCGTTCTATTTTAAATAACTAAGGACAAATTGCTGCCATCTATTCTGAAGAACTTAACAAGCACTGTAATCATAATTATCATAACATAATAAAGTACTCTAATGGCAGTAAATATTATTATTATTTTAACTCTTCAATTATCATGCGACATACTCGTAAGTCATTAACTCATTATGCTTTAATTGTTTGCGTAATAATAGTTTCTAAACATAACTTACGTCTAGAATCTGTTTCGTCATATTGAAGATAGATTGTTGAAGTTATTGCTGCCACAACTAATCCAACCATGGTAAGTCTGAAAAGAATAATTGTAATCTTAAGAAAATCAAATTATAATCAGCCTATAACATTTTATGGCTAATTATGATTTGATTTTCACAAAAAAATGTTCCCACTGCCGGGACACACGCCTCCTCTCTATGAGAGGAAGTGTGCCATTACCTATCAACCACAAAACAATCAGCAAAGATGAGTATGTTTTCGGCAATATTTGACGTACTAAGTCAGCATATTTCTACGTGCGATGAATAATAATTTACATTGGTCAAGTTCCATCGACTTAATAATAGATAATATTATTATCAATCACTGTGCGCTTACGTCTTCCAATTTGGTAAAAGCAAACAATTTGAATGGTGCAAAACAGGAAAGTGAATCATTCAATGACTTGGTCTTGTGATGAGGAGGAACGGGGAACATTTCGTAACGAAAGCTTTGAGTATGAATAAGGACAGTTATAAAAGTTAAAAAGAGCAAAGAAAAGATGATTTGAAAGATGATATAGCTAGAAAGGGTGTGACTATATAGATGACGGATGAAAAATAGAGATGAGATGCCAAGTAAATTAGGTTAATTGCAGGAGGATAATGATTTGATGGCGACCATTTCTTTAATTGCTCAGACTGTCGACCAGTAAATCTATTTCGTTAAACCACATGTTATTAAAACAAAACACTGACTCACATGAACACATAAAACTTTAAGCTATATTCAGGCCTCACTCCAGCCTTCTGACAGTAATCCACAGTGATATCAGGGTCCATTGGAGTGATAGGATTCACCAAGTATATAGTCTTCAGAATCTTCGAAACTGATTCATGGTTACACACTGCAGGTAGGCAAGTACCCCATGATATTGTGTCAGCCTTTCTGCCTTCTTTGGATTTTACCTGTGGAAGCATAATGATAAAAGAGTTTCAAGTTATTCGTATTACGTCTAAGTTATTCGTGTTTGCCTCGTTGATCTAGTGGCTGCAAGCGCTACTGCCATGAGGTCCTGGGTTAGATTCCTAGGTTGGGAAAGTGTTATTGGGTGTTTCCAAGGCTCGCCCGCTATTACATGTGACTTAAACATAACTGGCGAAATGTGGGTGTACTGTAGGTACGCCTCTGTCTAACCCTTTGGGGAATCCAGGCGCGATGTTATGTTTGTCGTATTACTTCTAAGTTATTCGTGTTACGTCAGATTTCGTAATTATTATACGTTAAGAAATGATAGTCCTCTTTATTCGTGATTGTGATAAACTTAAGGATAATGTGAGGTTATTGAACGCTTTGAGTTACTGTACATTATGCATCATAATATGGTTATTTTTAGATACTTATTTTTAAATGAAGTTTATTTCGGTCAACCTCCCAATGTCCAATGTTTAATCGATATTTTTAGTATAAAGAGGTTAAATTGTTTCTGTGTTTGTAAGAGGTAGATAATCGCTAAAACTTCTTATCCGATTACAAAAATAAAAAGCTACACTATTGCCGACGCCATAGGATATGTTTTATGGTATTGTTGAATTCCACGCAGACGTGAGTCACGGGCAGAAGCTCATGTATGATATTATAATTAGATATGATTAATGCAATAGTTCAATTATGGTTTTAAAGTGATTGGCACTAGATGACTAGTATAATGGTACTGTGAACCCAGAACCATCAGCTGCTAGCTATAGGTAGACCTTTTTTCTACTTTCCACGGTTTTATGCTTCCATAATTTTCCTTTTCTTTATCAAGCAATAACATCTCGTTACTCACATTTAAAAACTCTTCAGTCCTTCCAAACACATCAACACTGCTATATTCTTTCTCTTCGTTATCCGTTAGTTTCACATCAGATAGGCAATATTGTGTGGCAATCTTAGGTTCAGCAAAATTGGAAGGTGCTTTCAAACATTGGTCATAGTTACCGAAACTGTATTTGGACCCGTAGAAATTACCAACTGGGTGGTGCATTGAATTCCATACTGAAATAATATAATTATGATTTGAAGACTCAAACATATTAGATATATATTTTTTATTCGTTTCTATGTTGTTATCACAGAAGAAGCCTGCGTCCCAACAGTGGGAACATTATAAGTTGGTTATCCTATGGATACTAGAGAAAAATCGGATACTTACTCCAAACCGCCCAAACAGTGTAATTCTTCACATTGTTCAAAATTAATAGTGTCTGGTCTATGCAGGGTTTCTCATGTTTACTCCATTCTAGATCTTCTAAGCCTTCTATGACTATGTCTACTTCTGTCTTTCTGCTGTTTATGATATATTCAGCGGAGGATATACCTGAAACATCAAAATTACATAATATTCCACCTTTATCCTCAAAGTGATAGGCAGAGGTGTATACCTGGTACACCCACATTCCACCTGTTATGTAGAAGCCACGAAAAAAGGGAAAAGCTGAAAGTATGAATCCAGATAAAAATCCAGACTGCTATTGATAATTTCCTAATAGGAATATGAAATTACACTAAGCCCAACCCGTGGATCGAGCCCCAGAATTCGACCCTCAGCATCCGCGCTTACGACTGCTGCATCCACGAGATAGTCTGTTATAAAACTCAATGTTAAAGCCTGGCCGGGGAAGTACAATAAACCCACCTTTACGATCACAAACCAATGCTGTTTTCACTTTGTGTGGGCTTTTTAATTACCTCCACTTAGTGCGCGTGCGTCATTTTAACTTTATCACCAAGATCATGACAACGCATTGGAAAACCCCTTGTTGACACGTGTCGCTACGTAGATGCCAACACTTTCCATCAAGTGGACTGGTTTGTCAAGCTACCACATTAAAAAGAATACCTTTTAGTACTGTTGGTCATTATTTGGTTCCGAGGGTCTACTCTCTAAGTCCGTCAACGAAGATACGGGTCCGTTCGAAAGTAGTTGATCCGGCAAAACAAGTGCCAAATTTAATTTTCTGGACGGGCATATCTTATCGTCAGTAGGGATAACTGTCAAAGCGTGTTCTCATTCTTAGTTCGGGCCCCGAACTAATCATATGTCCGGAAGTGATACAGAGTAGGTAACGCCCGTATCTTTGGCCAAAACTATGGATTTCGTGCTTAAGGAGTACACTCCCAGACCTTGCTATCCATCGTGTACGTATACAAAGTTTAAATCAAGACACTATTCATCATCATTTCAGCCGAAAGACGTCCACTGGTGGACATAGGCCTCCCCCAAACGAAGGGGTTACCATAATCGCCACGCTTGGCAGGCGAGTTGGCGATCGCAGCATGCTGTTAAGTTGCATAGAGAACGCTCCTGCCCATTCTCTAGTAAGCCCCTTAGTCGCCTTTTACGACACCCACGGGAAGAAACAGGACACCACTAGTACAAAATATTTAAATTGTTAGATTCGCCCGACCATGTCAAAAGTTGGTCATGTTTCTGCTTCGTTAACATTGCCATTTGAATAATATTGTCTCGCTCACTTCTACTGAAAATCGTATCTATCGTTCTATGCGGGATGAGCTCACATTTTTGTCACGCATGGACACTTTTGCGTGACGTAAGTACGCGAATCTGACAATACAAATCTTTTACTAGTAAGCGATAATAAGTTTCCCTTGTACGGAAATTATGATTTGTCGCCTTGACGTCGAGTCCCGCCAGGTCGAGTCGCCGCCACATCTACTTCCAAAACTCCGCTTTTTGACCAGTCATATCTAACAAATAATACTGTCATCAGAATGTGTGCTATTCTGGCACTTTTACTTCTGCTTTATGAACTTTCAATTTGATAGGCAAAGGGAACCTAGCCAAAATTACCTTCAAAATGTTAAAAAGTTTAACTTAATAAAAGATGCCTTTAAAAAGAATGCAGAACTGACTACTAGAATTAAGTCGTAATGCATGAATTTTGTTACCGGAATTTCGTTAAATAAATCCCGCACTTGTTACGAGAATGCTCGTAACTTAAATTACAAGATATTATTGAAAACAAAAGAAAACTGTAGGCATTTTGTACTTAAAACGCAGGTACATGGAAAAAAATGCTTTTTGCAAAACCTGCTCCACATACCAGATTGGAGCCAATGATTTCCATTTTCAGACTTGATTTTTAGGGTTCCATACCTAAAAAAAACGAAACCCTTATAGGATCACTCGTATGTCTGTCTGTTCCTGTCCGAAAGGGATATCGTGGCCCTGGCACACAGGCATCTGAAGGAACACGGTGGGTTTTAGTCAGTAAAAGTCTGACACTCCCTCCCGCTCCACCCAGAGCGGGAGAAGTTATTTGATAATTTCCCACCCAAAAAAAAAAAAAAAAAAAAATGTCTGTCTGTCCGTGACCGATTAAGTTAAAATTTGGTACACAAATGATCTTCTGTGACCCAAACACGGTCGAATTACGTAAATAACTTAATTTTGAATATGAGGTCATTTTTGTGGGGCAAATTAGAAAATTAAAAAAAAAAGTTTTGCTGAATGAAAGGCCTTGATTTAAGGATTTAATATATAGTTTTTTTATCATTTTAGAATAAACTCTTTTGAAATTATTTAAGAAAATATATGAAAAATTACTATCCCCCCCCCCATACATCCGAAATTACTGAGCCTAAAATTTTATAAAAATACAGAAAATAGTTCCTTTACTTATAGATTACAGGAAAATCTATAAGATGTCTGTGATCTTAAAATAACATGGTAAATCACTCAATATTGTGCGTACAAACTTACATTTGCAGTTGGAATGTATCGTGTTTTTCAACTACAATGTTAAGTTTGTTCTTGGGATAAATTCATCCCAACTACGGAACCCTTCATTGTGCGTGGTCCGACACGCACTTTGCACTTCCGAAATTAGTGTTATTTTTACTTTGTAGTATTTTTTTGGACGTCGGTTGTTTTTGTTTTGAATAAAGGTTTTTATAACATAAATTTATTAAAGGAGAATAATTTTTTATGACCTAGTTGTTGATCAAACTGTTATATGTAATTATAGCAGCAGGAGACTTACAAAGAAAAGAGCAAAATAAAGTAAAAAAAAAAATGGGCGATGTAAAACAGAAAGTGGATAAAAACATAAAATGGCCAATTTTGGACTTAGGTACACCACAGATTTATATTATTGAAAGTAGGCCAGGAATGTCACGCAGTGGGTGCCTGGGTCCCTAATCACGAAATCCGTAGTTTCGTCCGAAGTTTTAGGTGTTTCCTACTCCGTATCACTTACGTACATAAGATTAGTTTAGGGCCCGAATTAAAAATGAATGGCAACATGATTTGATAGTAGTGCCAAATCACGATGTGTATTTACCCGTTAAATAAAATAAAAAATCTCACTTGTTTTGACGGATCAACTACTTTCGGACGAGCACCGATCTTCGTTGACGGACTTAGATAGTAGACCCCCTGAGACGGGAGTCTTTACCAAGGCAGGCCCTAAGAAACGGTGGCACGACCCCTAGCCACGTTTTTTACTAACTGACAGAAAGAGGCATCAGATAAAGATGAATGGAATAGTATGAGGGAGTCCTATGCCAAGTAGTGCCTCTACTTGGCATAGGACTCCCTCATACTATCCGGCACACGTATTAAAAATAAAAAAATGGGTTATATTTAAATAAACGTAAGCATTTTTTATCATCTCAAAATAAAATAAGCAAAACACTATTTTTATAGAAAGGCCTTTTTTAACCGACTTCCAAAAAGGAGGTGGTTATATGTTCGGCTGTATGTTTGTTTTTTTTTTATGTATGTTCACCGATTACTTCGTCAATTGTGGACGGATTTTGAAAATTCTTTTTTTTTTGGCAATGGAATGCAAGTGACTTTTCAACTTTGGAGGGCTTTCTACTAGCAAAGATAATACTTTTTAAATGAAACTTTGATTGACCCAAACTTTTTTTCCCGTATCTTCATAACATCTATGGGTGTGTTTATAGACCATAGACCTAGAACAACTACATAATTATATTTGCTTCGTTCGGGACGGGAACCTACGACCTACAACCACTTCGCCAGCCATGCCATCTAATATTAGTATTTTAAACCTAAACCATTGCTTGAATTACCGTCCCATTTACAGAGACCGTCCATTCCAAACCACTACACAATTAAGATGACACGAAGAGGCTAATTTTGCAACCGTCCAACTGATGATGGAAAAACTAGCCCTTAAAGGGCTAACTAATATTTATTTCTTTCATATTATATGACGATGGATAAATTTGCCCATAAAGGGCTAACCTATCTTTAACCGACTTCAAAAAGGAGGAGGTTCTCAATTCGACTGTATGTTTTTTTTTTTGTTTTAAATTTTCTTTTTTATTACAGTCAATAGTTCATTCGATTGTTATATTAATTGATATTTTGTACCAAATCCAATGCAGTTTACAATATTATAATTTCTTTTTTACTGTTTTTTTTTTTAATTTTAATTTTTTTTTTGACAAATCTTGAATACAACATACAACACTAAAATTCATATTTTTATTCCCTTCTTGACCTTGCTTCAACTTTTGACCACATTTTTAAATACACAAATAATTAAAAATTCGTTTAAAAAAAAATTATACTCACAGAAAAAAGTGGCCAGAACCATCTGAATGAAAACACATGTCACCTTCATTTTAAGCCTTTTTTAATTAAACACATTTAAAGTCCTATCTGTCACACGTTTACTTTGGAACTAAAATATGTGTAACGTACGCAAAGATATATAAACAGCCGGGTTCATTAAGAAAACAGTAGGTACTGGACCTAGTCCGAGACCTTGAGAAGACAGATAGAATACGCCGAACTCATATAGTTTTTAAAATATGATTGACGTGTAAAGGTGTTTGTACAACCCTACTTACCTACATAAATAAAAATCATTAATCATAATTACTGTTTTCTTAATGATTTTTTTATTTTATTTTAATAAAATAAGGAAATGCTTATCCTTTTGCTAACTATGTTGGGGTCGGCTTCCAGTCTAACCAGCTGAATACCACTATGTTACATGGAGCGACTGTCTATCTGACCTCTACAACCCGTTACTGGATATTAAAATATGGAAATGAATAATTTCAATGTTCATTCATTTTAAAATAGTTGGTATTTATTACCCGACAGCCGCAGAAGGGGAAATGTTTTTCGAGAGTGTGTATGTACGTGTGTCTATTTCTTTGGCACGCTCTGTAGCCTAAACGGCTTGATGGATTTTAACATAAGTATACGGTCTTGTTAGATTCTTTTAAAAATCAACATTGTGTATGATGCGTAAATAATCATCCCTACTACGGAACCCCTCACTGGGCGTGGGCGTGGTCTGACACCCACTTGGCCGTATTTTGTCTCTAATGAAGTGATGATACCAGTGATCATACCAAGAATGATACCTGAGGCTCGTTTTGTGACCTGAACTTTATTGTTGTTTATAAATTCTCCATAGGAACCTACTACTCTTTGGAATGGGCAACTAGCTTCATATTTCTAACTGACCGACTCCTTGACACTACTTGTAACTCCTTGTTACTTTAGGTATAGTGCTCCTAACAAATGTTGTCACAAAAAATATTCTAGAAACAGATATTTATACTAAATTTAAAATAAAAGGAGAGCCAAGGAGTGAGCTATAAGTACTGGGTTTGACCTGAAATCTCGTCATAAGTTTAAACGACGAAAAAGTCCTGACTAGTCGCAAGGCTTAAGTTTAATTTCTCTTACTGGCTGAATATGGATAGAATATAATATTTACAATTTGAGCGACATGGAAGCAATTGAAGAAATAAGAATTTTTAATGAATTACAACAATATTGGTATCAAATAGATGCTAGTAGTAAATTCCAAATACACAAATATCTAAACTAAAAAGCTAGAAATAAAGCAAATTATTTGAAAAAATCCGACTGCAATAACACATAGGTCACCGAAAAGAGAAAACCAAGCATTATCAGTTATTTATTTTTGCAGTCGGGTTGTTCAACCAAAAGTTTCACCATATTTCAGGTTATTGGTTTTTAAATATATTTTTTAGTAACTAGTTTTTTATTTATGTAACTTATTCCTTTTTAAGAAACATTTTATTGCCGGTCACTCTCTTCCGTTCAAAAATTAAATTTGTTCGTTCATTAAGTGGTTATTTTTATGCACAAGTTATGGTTTAGTTTCTAAACGATTTTAGTTTTAAGATTATATTGTCTTTTTAGGGTTCCGTACCCATAGGGTAAAACAGGACTCCTATTACTAAGGCTCCGCCGTCTGTCTGTCTGTCTGTCAGTCCGTCTGTCACCAGGCTGTATCTCATGAACCGTGATAGTTAGACAGTTGAAATTTTCACAGATGATGTATTGTTATATGTTGCCGCAATAACAACAAATACTAAAAACCAGAATAACATAAATATTTAAGGGGGCTCCCATACAAAAAACGAGATTTTTTTCCGTTGTTATAGATACGGAACCCTTCGTGCGCGAGTCAGACTCGCATTAGGCTGGTTTTTTTTTCTACTTATATACGCATATTTTCCCACAACTTGTTCTTTCGTGTTTGTGTTTTTATTTCTTTGCGTTATGTTTACCGCAAATAAACGTATTTTCTTTCTTCTTCTTCTTTACTTATAGAACATAAAGGTTCAAGCGCTCCCTAAACACAAAAAAAAAAATATGCCGATTTTAGATGATGATTTTTTAATTTATATCGACGGGATTACCTATCTGTTCACGTCAGATGACTGACGTCAACAGACACCTGGTAATCCCGTTGACCTCTTTTTTAAAGATTTTTCTATCTCTACGGTTGAGCATTTTATATTTTAAATATATATTTCATTAATCAACTATTTATTCATAATAGGTATTGTTTATGTCCAACGCACATAAGATGGAGAGGTGTGAATACATTAGCTCACAGATCTTAGACGTGTTTAAGATTTTAATAATACCACGGTATTTTTTTTTATATAAAAAAAAACGTTGCCCCACACTAGGAATTTCTCCTGTATCGTGGGTGCATTTACAAACATTTAAACTCACATACACAAACAGCCAGACCCGGAACAACTACTTGTAGGTCATACAAATATTTGTTCCGTGCTGGAATCGAACCCGCGACACGCAGCGCGGCAGTCAATCGCTTAACCACTGCACCAACCGTGCCGTCAATTTTACTACCCACGTTTGTTTATTTATAGGTAGTTCACGTCAATCACTGGTTTATTTATCATTTTCCTATAATCATCATCAATTCTGTTCCGTGTGGTGCCGGACGTAAAGAATAGCACCATCTTATTTCTTCCCGTGGGTGTCGCAAAAGGCGACTAAGGGACTTTCTAGAGAATGAGCAGCAGCGTTCTCTATGAATTTTAACACCATACTTCGAGTGCCAACCGGTCTACCAAGCGTGGCGATTATGGCAACCCTCCCAATTCGGTATGTAAAGTAAAAAACTAACCTTCCAAAACGATTTCGAGATTTTAAGCTTTTATGAGTTATTTTTCTATTAATAGGTCTTAAAATTATAAGATCGTATTTATTTTCACAAAAATACTTAAAATCACTTGACTTTTATTTGACTTCTAAATGTCATCCAAAGTAGCCTGAATTGGGAATTTTCAGTGCCTCTTGTAATTAAATAATTAATTGTTCTGTGTCAAGTGTCAATGTCAACGACAAATTTACATGAAGCACTTATTATTAATCTATTCCCCCCTTAAATATTTATTTTATTTAATTTAATTATTTATTTTTAAAGAGAATAGAACTAAATATTTTGTGAATATTTCAAGCGTCTACCTGTTGCCGTTATCAATATCGAGCAAAAAAATCACGTTTATTGTATGGGAGCCCCCTTAAATATTTATTTTATTCTGTTTTTTAGTATTTGTTGTTATAGCGGCAACAGAAATACGTAATCTGTGAAAATTTCAACTGTCTAACTATAACGGTTCATGAGATACAGCCTGGTGACAGACGGACAGACAGACAGACGGCGGAGCCTTAGTAATAGGGTTCCCGTTTTACCCTTTGGGTACGGAACCCTAAAAAAATACCTGAAAAATACTTTACATACCGAATTGGGGGAGGCCTATATTGTCCAGTAGTGGACGACGCGCGACGGCTGAAATTATGATTATGAGAAATAATATCATAGATATTCAATTCTTTTTTGAAGCACAAATATTAGCTTTTATTACGTTTTATCCACCTAAAGTATATTCTATAATCTCGTCTTAAAATAATCAACCAAAACAAAGATGTCTTCGTTCAAATCTTGTGCTCACAACACTAAACAGACAAAAATGCTAAAATCGTACAAACATTGTGTACCTAATATAATCATGAATAAACAAATATTTAATTTATCGATGCGGTAAAACATACAGTTCCGCGTCATTCAAATTTAAAATCGGCTAAGGGCGTGTCGGACCACGCACAATGAAGGGTTCCGTAGTTAGGATGAATTTATCCCAAAAACAAACTTAACGTTGTGTTGAAAAACATGTTGTCCCATACATCAATATATGTCACGGTAAATTCTCCAACTGCAAATTTAAGTTGGTCGACTATTACTCATTAACTAGTAAACCCTACTTAGCTGTGATAGTTTTCCTTTTAATTTCGTTATATATACTACTGCCATGAACTTTTTCACATATCCAAAACCAACCATTTAGCTGGCAGGGGGGGGGGGGGACACTTGACTCTAACAAAAAACAGCACTTTAAAGCTTAATATTACGCAAACGGATCTCAGAATTGAAAAACCGGCCAAGTGCGAGTCGGACTCGCGCACTAAGGGTTCCGTACCATTATATAAAAAAGGCAAAAAAAAAACACGTTTGTTGTATGGGAGCCCCCCTTAAATATTTGTTTTATTTTAATTTAATTATTTATTTTTAAAGTGAATATATAACCAAATATTCTGTGAATATTTGAAGCGTCTACCTGTTGCCGTTATCGATATCGAGCAAAAACGAGCAAAAAAATCATGTTTGTTGTATGGAAGCCCCCTTAAATATTTATGTTATTCTGGTTTTTAGTATTTGTTGCTATAGCGGCAACAGAAATACGTCATCTGTGAAAATTCATGAGATACAGCCTGGTGACAGACGGACAGACAGACAGACAGACGGCGGAGCCTTAGTAATAGGGTTCCCGTTTTACCCTTTGGGTACGGAACCCTAAAAATGGCTTTCACAGTCCCACAATATTTTTAAACAGCCTATCCAACGATACCCCACACCATGTATTAGATGAGAAAAAAGAATATCATCCCCGTTTTACGTGCAAGGGAAGTATCCTAAAAAAAAATGTTTTTTATGGTTCTATTTTACAACTTTTTTGGCGTGATGAATATGTACACCCTTGCCAAATTACAGCTTTCTAGGACTAAGCGTCTCCCAGCTAAGCCGGGGACAGACAGACAGACAGGCAGACGGACATGGCGAAACTATAAGGGTTCCTCGTTTACTACGGAACCCTAAAAATGGTTTTCACAGACCCGCAATATTTTTGAACGGCCTATCCAACAATACCCCACAGCATGGGATCGACGAAAGAAATATATTTATATCATCCCCACTTTACATACAAGGGTACAATTTTTTTTTTTTCATTTTTTTTTAAATCATTTGTCGGCTTGATTAATATGTATACCCATGCCAAATTACAGCTTTCTAGTAAAAAAAGTCTGAGCTAAGGCGCGGACACACAGACAGATGGACATGGCGAAACTATATGGGTTCCTTGTTCTTATGAACGTGATCAAGGCAATTTGAATTTTGTTTTTATAGGCACAGAGTATATTCTAATATGTTTATAGGTTCGGATATAAATGTCAGCTGTTTGTCAGGTTTTACTATATTCATAATGACATGTCAACTTTTATCGTAATTTATTAAATGATCGAATATTTACATAGCTAAACACGTTAATAGCTTATTAGGAGTCTGTAATACCTCAGCGCCACTTCATACTGTATCTCGTTCGCACACTGCTGCTCGCGAAGCTAGGCAGGGCGGCAGAGTGAAGGTTCCAAGGCGCCGATAGTTTAGGTGTTCGGTTTGGAGGTAACTTTGTATTTTTCTTGTGTCGAGAAAATTTTATGGAATCGTGTTTTCGTCAAATATATAACATTAAAGGCTCGTACACACTCGTGCGATATCGCGGGCGCGACAGGCAGCGACAAAGAAATTGTGATACTAGTGTCGCGTCGCGCCCGCGATATCGCACCAGTCTGTATGATCCTTAATCCTCAACTTTACCATATAATTATGTATTTATTTCAAAATTAATGCTGCAGTATTTTCGATATAACGGAGGATTATGATAAGTAATCAATTTGAGGTATTGTAGACTTTTAACTGACTTCTTGCAAATATTAATGAGTATAAACCTACCTACTGCTTGCACGAAAATGCTTCCTAAACGAGGATATAAAAAACGAGCGAGCCTTACAGTAGTTGCATATGATTTGTAACATCTCAAATGTGAGATGTTACAAATCATATGCAACTACTGTAAGGCTCACCAATGGGTAATAAATAAGAAACTGAGCAGCGACAGAAATTAGAATCATTCCACTTTCCCCCACCGAGCCGCCCACTGGTGGGGCAGTGTGGAATGCTTAAAATTTTGCATCTGCCGCAATACTTCGATTTAGTGGGAAAACAGCTAAATATTGAAATAATTATGTATTTGAATAATTTATTTATTACTAGTGGTCGCCCACTGGTCGAAATGTGATCCCCTCTACTTACAATCTATATAGTACTTAATAATTACATGCTATTATAAAGTACTTACTAATTCCATGCTATTATAAAGTACTTGAAAATTACATGCTGTTAAAAAGTACTTACTAATTCCTTCTCAAGCTGTAACTTCCTGTTACACACTTCCATCCCTTTTCAGAAAATCACTCCTACAGAAAGCGAGAGGAAAGACCTTATACATTAAAAGCCAATGTTTCGAAGAACTAACTCTTGTATCAAAATTTCATCAAAATTGGTTCAGCAGTTTCCTAGTAAAAACGTGACACTGAAGAAAAGATTCAATGTCGCATTAAAAACAATAAAATTGATGAGACAGAATAACATCACGCCTGTAAACCCCGAGGTTAGGCAGAGGTGTATCTCAGGTACACCCACATTTCTTCAGTTAAGTTTAAGTCCCATGTAATAGGGGCGAGCCTATTGCCATCAACCGGGCACAAATCCCGACTCCGGACTGCTACTGAGAAATTCCTTTGAGAATAAAATTATGAGTCAGATTTCTTTGTAAATAATTTTTATGTAAGTATGTGGTTTAGCGTTATTTATGTAAACGGACGATTTGTGGTCAAAAACTCGTTTACATTCGGGTTTTTTTAATGTTAGGCATTAACGTTGTTTTACTAGCTTATAATTAGTAGGAACCTAAATAATAAAATACGTAGTTCTTTTTGCAGTCAAACAGCATTGTTGTGTGCAAGGGTTTATAGGTGTAATAAGGGTTTTCTGAAATGACGTTCATTATGTAGCAGCACAGAGTCGTCAGGTCCGGGCACCTGTCAAAAGTGTCAAAGAGCCTATATTTTCTTATGTGGTGAATGACTGAATGATGAACGAATGATGAACGTCATCATATATGTTGTATTAAGGGGGATGCGCTAAGATAGCCCGCGAAATTCAAATTTTCTTACGTTTTTTGCAATTTGCAGGTCAGTAATAGATTGTATGTTGATCTAAATATGATTCGCGTTCAAAAAATCCTACTGCATGATTATTTCTGAAATAATCTTTCTTCAACATAAAGTATGTCACGTATAAATCAGGTTTTATAGTGCTAAGTTTTGATGACGCTCGTTCGACTTTCGTTCTTTTTAACCGACTTCTAAAAAAGGAGGAGGTTCTCAATTTAAAGCAGTTATTTTGCACATTGTTAGTGTTTTTTTGGAAGTCGGTTATTTTTTTTTTGTAAAAAGTTTTTTTCTGGTGTTATAATTAGCATCGGGGCTGAAGGCCCAGAGTAGGTACTCCAGAGGTAGCTTATTGTATCCGGCTAGATAAAGATAAGATAGGAAAGATAAGTCTTTATTTGCTTTAAATATGGTATAAAGTTGTTACAGTTATGTATTATAAAGTCCACATGTTTAGCTTAACAGAATAGATATGTATCAATTGCATGCAAAACAATTATTATTAGTTAATTGTTATTCAATGCCACAGATATTTATGGTCAATACAACAATATAATAGTTTTATCTGAGCATTATCCACAATTGCAAGAGCCCAGAAATTTATAGATTATCAATTGTTAAAAAAAATCATTAATGTCATAAAACATATTATGTTCTTTCAGCCATTTTAATAACCTGTTTTTAAATGAAATATAACATTTTTATTTCTTTTTGAATTTTGTTGTAAATGCGTGTACACATAACTAGGAAACTTCGCATATATGCTGATTTAGGAGTATCCTGCAATACAAGTCTGTATGGATCTCTATTTCAAGAGTTCATTTGATAGGCTTTTTTGAACAATCCCTTATTATTATAAACATAATTACAGGAGTGACGGATATACCTAGCTTTTGATTAGATGCTTTATAATTAATTTAATTAATATGAAAGTTTAAGAGAACATTCCTAAGCAAAGATGCCTTCATAACCCGCAAAATAAAGTTCAAAGATGTTAATTTGATTAAGAATTAAACTTCCTCTAACTTATTATACCTAATTAGTAAGATTAGGTAACTTTTACTCGGTACATTTAAGATAACTTAGCTTGATTTGTGTTTAGGTTTCTACTTTTAGGCGAATAAAAAGTTGTCCTTGGTTCTGCCACATTTATTTACCTACTTATATTTTTAACCGACTTCTAAAAAAGAAGGAGGTTCGCAATTCGGATGTTTGTATTTTTTTTAATGTTTGTTCGCGCATAACTCCGTCGCTTGCCAACCGATTTGAAAAATTATTTTTTGTTGGAAAGGGGATACTTCCCAAATGGTCCCATGAAAATTTTATCGAAATCGGACAAGCGGATTTTTAAAAATCAACAAGCATCTAAAAATGTATCTACAATGTCTACATTAACGATCTTTTCGTTTACTCTGCATTGCGTTTTTTGTTCGCGCATAAGTCCGTCATTTACGAACCGATTTGGAAAATTCTTTTTCGGCACTAATAAGTGAAAAATAAAAAACTTTTTACAAAAAAAAAATAACCGACTTCCTCATATATTCCTTCATCACATTTGCTTACACATCAATTACATTTTTTTCAATATTTTTATAAAAATCATTTAAAAATATAAAAAAATAGTGGGCTATCGGCATCAGGAACAGGGTCCAAGCTGCCGGTAGTCAGAGCTAGAGAGAGGAACCTCCTCACTATGCGTGCCGTGTCCAGGAGTTATACTGCTTTCTGAATCCAGCCGCGCAATGAGAGCCTCCTGAGGTGTTGGTCGAGAGTCTCCGCTATTAGGCCATTTACCGTTACAATTATCGGCACAATGATTGCAGAGTCCACATCCCACATGTGCACATGTGTGCTGTGAAAATATTTGAGTTTTTTATCTGTCTCAGCTTTCAGGACGTTCTCGACATGAGGGACAGCGATATTATTATTATATTTATTATTTATTTGTGCACAATGTACTATCCTAAGTATATTATTAATATAACTTTTGCGATAAAGCTTTGATTGTATTTTGTAATAAAAGTCTTTCTATTATTATTTTACCTTTATCCCAATTTATTTCCGTCCGATTCTTCCATACTTCTCTATTAGTCGTGATATCAGTAGCCACCCCCCCCCCCCCCCTTTCTTATTATATCATCTTACAGTCCATCCCTCGTTTCTTGGTCTTCCATTACTCATAATAAATAATATAAATAAATAAACATTTTATTTCTGTTCCACAAAGGCGCCTTAAAAATATGAATAATATTCCTCCAATGGGAGACTGATATCTGCACTAGGAAACCCTGTCACGCAGATTATTCAGCTACATCCGGTTAGACTGGAAGCCGACTCCAAAATTGTTGGGAAAGGGCTGGTAATTTGATTGAGTCACCTACACACTTCTACTGGATCTTACTACCTATATGTATAAATTCTTATTTAATTTCCATTTTAATTAACAAATGTGTGGGTAGTACTTCCCCAGAATTAATTACTCTTTCACTCGGCGCTCTAATAAGTAGGTATCAGTAGCGAAGTTACAACTTCTATTAGAAGGAAGCCAACTTTTTTTTCAATTCCCCTTAGCTCAAGATAATGTCAAAGTACCTTAAAAATGTCAGTCATTCCTCAGTTTAACGCCATAATTCTACTGAATTCTTAGTTAAGGCAAAACTGTGTTCGCGATTTAGGACAGGCTATAGTTAGGTACGCCATTTTTATCTTATGATTTATTAAATACCTGTAATGTGACTATTTAGGTACTATATTATTTAGTCATAGTAAATTCAAATAGAGTAGTGGTTTCAAAGGGAAGCCGGTAGGAATGGAGTTGTATGAAGCCGTCGCCCCTGGTAGGTATTCAATAATAACCACTTAACTTATTGTTGGAAAAATGTCTGACGCACGTTGAATCAGACTAGTATATTATTATATTTTTCCTGTTGTATAAAAATCGCCAAGTTGCCAAGCTTGGCAGGCGGGTTGGCGATCGCAGTATGTTGTTAAAATACATAGAGAACGTTGGTGCCTATTCTCTAGTAAGTCCCTTAGTCGCCTTTTACGACACCCACAGGAAGAAATAGGGTGGTGCTATTCTTTACGTCCGGCACCACACGGAACATTGTTTTAAACTAGAGCATCATAATTGCTTTCGAAAATCTGAACCCTTATTTTTTGTAGACCTAAAACAGATCGTTTTTAAGAGTTCCGTACCCATAGGGTAAAACGGGAACCCTATTACTAAGGCTCCACCATCTGTTTGTCTGTCTGTCTGTCCGTCTGTCACCAGGCTGTATCTCATGAACCGTGATAGTTAGACAGTTGGAATTTTCACAGATGATGTATTTCTGTTGCCGCTATAACAACAAATATTAAAAAACAGAATAAAATAAATATTTAGTTATATATTCACTTTAAAAATAAATAATTAAATTAAAATAAAACAAATATTTAAGGGGGGCCCATACAACAAACGTGATTTTTTTGGCATTTTTATAGATAGTGGTACGGAACCTATCGTGCGCGAGTCCGACTCGCACTTGGCCGGTTTTTTTTATATCTCTAACACTCGGTGAGCAAGCGCGATGATCAATAATCTTTTGATATCGCTAACTTGCAGTGAGCAAGCGTGGTGATTAATAATCTTTTGATATTGCTTTCACGCAGTGAACAAGCGTGGTGATCAATAATCTTTTGATATCGCTTTCACGCAGTGAGCAAGTGTGGTGATCATCTTTTTTTTTAAATCACTAACACGCAGTGAGCAAGCGTGATGATTAATAATGTTTTGATATCGCTAACTCGCAGTGAGCAAGCGTGGTGATTAATAATGTTTTGATATCGCTAACTCGCAGTGAGCAAGCGTGATGATTATTAATGTTTTGATATCGCTAACTCGCAGTGAGCAAGTGTGGTGATTAATAATCTTTTGATATTGCTTTCACGCAGTGAACAAGCGTGGTGATTAATAATGTTTTGATATCGCTAACTCGCAGTGAGCAAGCGTGATGATTAATAATGTTTTGATATCGCTAACTCGCAGTGAGCAAGCGTGGTGATTAATAATCTTATGATATAGTTAACATGCAGTGAGCAAGCGTAGTGATCAATAATCTTTCCATCACATTATAATTCTCCTGCCTATATCCCAATTTATTTGTGGTCGGCGCAACATGTCCCTTTCTTCCACACTTCTCTATTAGTCATAATCTCGGTAGTCACCCCTTTCTAGCCATATGCTCTTTTACATAGTCCATAATCTTTCCATCTCTGCATGAACATGAAGAAGCCTTTGACCTGCAGAAGGCAGGTAAATGACGACAATTATTATGTAAGTTATATTTTTATCGTTTTACAAGCTTTATGAATTTGGTAAGTGTAACATGTGCTTAGTGTTGGTGATAAACAAAAACATTTTTGAAAGTTTGTTTATCATGATTGTTTTATTTTGGGAATAGCTCCTTCAAAACCTTTTGTTTCCAATTCGTCTTAGGTCCTTTGGTTCCGAGACTGGTCTTGCGATCTGTAAATAAATAGATATTGATTAATTTTTAAACTTTTTTATTTCGGGTTTTTTAGGGTTCCGTAGTCAACAAGTAATATTTATAGTTTCGCCATGTCCATCTGTCTGTCCGTCCGTTCGTCCGTCTGTCCCCAGCTTAGCTCAGAGTCTCTTAGTACTAGAAAGCTGTAATTTAGCATGGGTATAGATATTAATCACGCCGACAAAGTCGTAAAAGAAAACCTTGATATATAATACATTTTTTTTTTGTTATTCAAATGATAATAAATATTTTTTTACTTTTATGAATGATTATTAGTCATTGGGTACATGAAGTGGGCTGCCGTTGTAAGACGATTAAAATGCCCCGGTGTATAATTACGGATAACATTATTTACGCACAGCTTACTCATAATTATTTAAGCATAATAATTCCAACTTAACGTAGTCTAAGTTCATTTATTCTGCCAGAGTATTTGTCAAACATGCTGCAGTCATATTCCAGATTCAGGTGAACATTGAAAAGCGAAGTTTTTGCTTTTCACGACGCTGTTACGCATTCTACTTGTTTCTCTAAAATCGATACATCTAAATGACAGGATGGAATTTAATGTAATAATTATGTTTTAACTCAACGTTTAAACGTTGAATTAAAACGCGCGTTTGCGCGCTTAAGCGCGCAAACTAAACGTGTATGGCAGCGATCCGCTGCGCCTGATTCCCGCCATTGCTCTACGCATGTACATTCGTTTCACTACTGTATAGATTTTAATACTGTGACCGTATGGCCCACTCCCTCTCATAGACAGGAGACCTGTGCAGTTCGCCTGGGCACGCATATTGCGGGCGGCACGCCTTCCACCCGCGCGGTCGTTAGGAGCGCGCGCGCCTGCCTCGTAGGGAAGGACATCTGTCACTATTAAATTCTTTTAAAGGCAAAAATTACAATAAACAAAAAAGCTGTTTAGCTTAAAATACTTATTGCATCGTGTTTTCAGAATTATCGTGCTGTTATGATCATTCTAAAAACACTGCTCTAAGTAAGTACTTAAAGCTTTTTTGTTTTAAGTGTGTTCATATTAAATATTATTAAGTAAATTCAGAGTCAAATAGAGATAAATTTAGAAGACATTTAAACAATAAGGATTTATGAATTGATTTTACATGTTGCGTGTGTTAGAATAAAGGAATAAAAGCAACATTAAAGGGCAATTAATTCGCTCTACATTAAATACACATACTTATATACTCAAAGAATATTATTATTTTAGTGAAATGAAAGTACTTTGTTCAGGAAACATATATTTTAATTTAATATTTCGTAACAACTAGGTATATATTATTATACATTTAATTACTCATTTAGTGATTAAGAATAGCCTTTCATAGTTATACTTATTTATTATTTTCTTCGGGAGCTCCGTACCGGTCAACGTTTCAAGCCAAAGTGCTCCAATGAAGTCGGAACACTCGCTTTTATAAGCGACGACAAACAAGTATGATTTATTCTAAATTCCATATGATAGTCCGACACAAACGGCCAATTTTTACGCTATCAAAAACTTTTTAAATCAATTTATTAATCCTAAACATATATTATTGTAATCATATATTTTTTTAGTCCCCTTTTAATTTTCTTTATTTTGATACCTTACTCGATAAGTTTGGTTAAATTATTTTTATGAATGTATTAGGTACCATTTCGCGCTTAAAATCCGCCATTTTTTTTCAAACACCTCATAATTCTAAGGACACGGGTTTTTGAGACGAATATAACGATACCTTAACTGTCGAAATCCATACAGCAGATTGGAAGATACGAGGTAATAAAGAAATTTACAAACAAATATACATACAAGATACGCGCGAAAAAAATAACCCTTCCTTGGCAGTCGAGTAAAAACAAACTAATAGATACAATTATTTTTACGAGGAATTGGACACTCATTAGCTAATTGCCCCTTTGTGAGTAAATTGTGTTTTTAAGATTATTTGTATTTCTTTTTAGGGTTCTCTTTTTTTTTCTCGTTTTATTCTCTTATTTTTAATGCTGGTCTGGCAGTTTGAGTACTTTATGCGGCCTAACCAAATGTCCTTTCTTTGGTATTGTTCGTCGAATCGCTGAGCTCCTTAAGTTTTGAGTTGAGCTACACGATAACTGACAAATGCGTGCACTGACTGGACAGGTCCACTCAAATCTGTGTGGTTCTTTCGTCAAAACACCATGTCAGACACCAATCTACATGGTCCTCAAATGATCTGACCAAGATTATATCCGTATTTTAGATACACATTGACATAGATTAATTTTATATATGCCATGACATGAATATTCACTTTGTTAAGTATTATATTGTTTTAATTAAGTATTGTAAATGTGAAGACTATGTGGGTTATTGTTTATTTTTCTTTTTTTCTCAGTTAATTTTTATTATGGTCTGGCAGTTTGAGAAATTTATGCGGCCTACCCAAATGTCCTTTCTTTGGTATTGTTCGTTGAATCGTTGAGCTCCTTAAGTTCTTAGTTGAGCTGTACGACTACTAACAAATGCGTGCACTGACTGGACAGGTACCCTCAATCTGTGTGGTTCTTTCATCAAAAGATCATTTCAGGCACCAATCTACATGGTCTTCACATGATCTGACCAAAGAGTAGTCGGATACGAAACGCCGACCTCATCTAGTTTTTTTTTAATATGATGGACGTGTAAAAGTGTTTGTACAAACCTACTTACAGAAATAAATCATGTATCATTTATTTATCACATCCGATTTGCTCCGAATCTACTGGACCGATTAAGTTGAAATTTGGTATACATATGAATTTCTGTGACCCAAACACCAAAATTTAATTTAAAGAACTGTATTGTACCTATGTTAAACAAATAAAAAATGATTATGATGAAAACACACGATCGTGTCTTTGGTACCACTATACCGCGGGATATATTATTTTGTATTTGTTTTTCTGGATGGTCTAAAGTTGCTAAGCTACCATGACCAACTTCAAGGTTATCTATTAATTACCGGAAAACGTATGATATTAAATGGTAGGAGAATTATGATGTTATGTGATAATTAGGTACAGTTAATTAACTTTTTAATTTTGTTTTGTTAAGTTTGTTAATACCATGAAGTATGAGTTGAGAAAATCAGTTTTTGTAGTTCCGTAGTCAACAAGGAACCCTTATAGCTTCGCCGTGTCCGTCTGTCTGCCGTGGGCGTTTTTGGGGGACTGTCTTATGTAATTTTTGACGTTCGAAAAGTGCTGATTCTCAGCCTAGTTTGAATAAATGACTTTTGATTTGATTTGATTTGTCTGTCTGTCTCTCCATCTGTCTGTCCCGAGCTTAGCTCAGAGACTCTTAGTACTAGAAAGCTGTAATTTGGCATGGGTATACATATCAATCCGACGGTAAGGTTTTTAGAGATTATATTTTTTTTCTCGTCTATGTCATTATGTTGGTTATTGTTGGATAGGCCGTTCAAAAATATTGGTCTGTGAAGACTATTTTTCGATTGAGGGATCCGTTTGCGTAATATTAAGCTTTAAAGTGCTAATTTTTGAAAGAGTCAAGTGCCCCCCCAAACAACCATTTAGCTGGCCCTGCCGCTGGTTGTTTTTAGAGATGTGAAAAAATTCATGTCAGTAGTAAATATAACGAACTCAAACGGAAAACTATCACAGCTAAGTAGGCTTTACAAGTTAACGAGTAATAGTCGACCAGCTTACATTTTTGCAGTTGGAGAATTGACCGTGACTTAAATCGATGTATGGGAGAACATGTTTTTAAACTACAATGTTAAGTTTGTTTTTGGGGTAAATTCATCCCAATTACGGAACCCTTCATTGTGCGTGGTCCGACACGCAGTTTGCCGGTTTTTTTTTATTTGTTTTATCGTGTTTAGTTAACAAAACCATGCGGTCCTATTATAAAACAAGGACTAGGTCAAGGACAAGGTCAAGGACAAGGTTATTTATCTTAGACGAAATATGGTTCGAAATTAAAAAATGACACGATGGTTTAACCCTGGGTCTAAAGATAAACCTGGTTTTGTAATAAGGCCGATGACGTCTGAGAAGTGTAGGTACACAAAAAACCACCGGTCAAGAGCGAGTCGGACTCGCGCACCGAGGGTTCCGTACGCATATATGATTTCTGAAAAACTGCTATTTAGAGACATCGTTTTATTTTTCCTGTAATCTTTACATAAAATTCTATCACATAGAATATTTTCAGATTTTTATCTATGCAAACTTCGGAGATAAGGGGGAAACGGTTTTTTTTATTATATTTTTCATCAAAGCCGGAAAATATGATGCCTAAAAAAAATGTTTGAGAATGTGCAAACAGCGCTCTTTCATATGATACCCCACATGCCCTAGTTCAAAGTAGAAAGTACTCACTTCAATTTTCTAAGACCCCCTTTCAGTCCCTTTTGCAAAAAAGATCAAACGGCATCTAAAACTATTCTAAATTTCAAGTTGATAGCATTAGTAGTTCTTGACATATCCAGGTGTGACACACAGACAGACTGACAGACTTAGTCTCACCATAAGGGTACCTTTTTACCATTTTGGTACGGAATCCTAACAATGAATTAAACAATTATTTCAAGTGACTACACCGACTTGCGGTTGATGACTAAAAATATTTTTTGTTCCGCTAGCTAAATTAATGACCCCGATTAACTATTACAAGGTAGATAAGTCGCACCTTTTAAAATACCTACTGTTGTTCAGCTGCATCAGTTAGCCTGGAAGCCTACTCCAAAATAGTTGAGAAAGGCCTAGCCTTAGCCAGGCGATGATAATAAGTCGATTAACATATGAAAGAAAGAAAGAAAATAAGTTTATTTGCGGTAAACATAACGCAAAGAAATAAAAACACAAACACGAAAGAACAAGTTGAGGGAAAATATGCGTCACATTCACGCAAAACGGCAATCGCTCAGCATAATGCTGCGACCCTATGCTAGACAGAGCCCCAGCGCTGGTTTTCAGCGACCGCCGGCGTTGACGTGATGACGTCAACCGGTGCAGCATAATGAGATAAAAATAAACAAAAGAAAATAAATGCAATACTTTGCTGGTATTCCTATCACTTACCCAGAATTAATTACTAGGTTCACGATATTATTCAGGGGTGCCTCCACAAACCATCCATAACAAAGTAGCAAATATTATAGACATCATCATCACACCAAAGCTATGCAAACACTGAAAAAAAAAATAACGTCTCATTAAGTTTGTAACATAACAAAAATGTCCGTTGGTGTATCCGTGGCATCACAGCGGGCCCTATCAGAATACCAGCGCTGCGGTATTTATTTTTTAAATATCGCAGCATTATGCTGAGATGATTGCCTTTTTGGTCTCGCACAAGTTTTTTTTTTTGTTATATTTTTAATTTTTTGCTGTTTGCATTTCCCTTGCATGTCCCAAATAACACATATTTCTTTCTTTGAACACTGCAATTTATAAAGCAAAAGTGTACCTACTTCGTTTTGATAAGCCTTTCCGAATCGACATAAGCTGTAGTAGACAATGGTAACGTACTGCTTAGCAGGAAATAGAATGTGGATGTACTGTAGTATATAGGTACTACACAGCTCTGCCCATCCCTGTGGGGAAAATAGGCGTGATCTTTCGTTCGTTTAATTAAATCGTAAAGAATGAAGTGTGCGGAACCCGCACAGTTCGAAGGACCAATTTTATCATGACAATAGCAGTATGTCATACTGAGCAGAACTATAATTTACATAATATCTTTCGAAATCGACGGCTGGTCACTGGCCGCCACACGTAGTGTTGTTGTGTAGTGGCGTCTTATATAGAAACTCATATAATGCAGTTCTATTACTGATTGACTGAATTTTGTATTTTCATTTAGTAACGGTTTATCTTTAAAGCTGCGTTAATGTAGTTACCTAATGTCAGTAAAAAAAAAAAAAATGCTGTCTTTGCGCGGTTGGGTCAAGAGCTTGATCCACCCGAGGTGGCGGCGCGTAGTGTTCCACGCGCGCCCCTTTCAGACGTCACGGGGGCGTCTAACACCTCACCCCCCCAGACTTGAGGTGGCCCGCAGAGGCGGCACTAGCCGGGGATTGCGGAAGTAATAACAGTTCCCAAGATCCTCGGAGCAAGTGTGGGAAGGGAACACTGGGGTGGTTTTTAGTCAGTAAGAGTCTGTCAGACCCCTCCGCCCGCCCCAGGGCGGAGGACATCAATGAGGAAATACCACCCCGTGAACAAAAGAAAAAAGAGCTTGATCCAGAAAGCAGTACTCCTGAACACGTCACGTATAGTGAGGAGGTTCCTCTCTCTAGAGTCCTGACTACCGGCAGCTCAAACCCTGTTCCTGATGCCGATGGGCCACTATTTTTTATATTTTTAAATGTTTTTTTTTATGATTTAAAAAAATATTTAAAAATGTAATTGATATGTATAAAAATGTAATAAAGGAAAATAATAATAACAAAAAGTTTTATTGATTCATAAACAAGTGTTACAATATTTAGATATGACTTTGGAAAAAGTACCTAATGAAAGTGTAAGCAAACCCTGTTCAGGTTAAATTCTTATTCTGTTCAGGTTTATTAGTAACACGTGTATCTGGACTTAGATGGTTTCAACTTTATATAATATTTCACTACTTTTCCCGAAAAACATTAACATAGTGGGTGTACTGCAGGCACACCTCTGCTTAACCCTTCGGGGATTACAGGCGTGAAGTTATGTTATGTTTCCGACAAACATTGTTTAAATAACATTTTTGATGTGTAACATCTTTCCTCTCGCTTCCTATGGGAGTAATTTCGTGAAAGGGACGGAAGTGTGTAACAGGATGTGACAGCTTGAGCATGGAATAAGTAAGTACTTTTTGGAATTAGTGAGTACTTTATAATAGCATGGAATGAGTGTACTCATGGAATTAGTAAGTACTTTATAGATTGGAAGTAGAGAGGGTAATTTCTGTCGCTGCTCAGTTGCTTATTACGTACCAAGGTGAGGTGTCAGATGGTACACATCATATGCGACTACTGTAAGGCTCACTCGTTTTTAGGGTAGCGTACCCAAAGAGTAAAACGGGAACCCTATTACTAAGGCTCCGCCGTCTGTCTGTCTGTCTGTCTGTCCGTCCGTCACCAGGCTGTATCTCATGAACCGTGATAGTTAGACAGTTGAAATTTTCACAGATGATGTATTTCTGTTGCCGCTATAACAACAAATACTAAAAAACAGAATAAAATAAGTTTTAAGGGGGCTCCCATATAACAAACGTGATTTTTTTGCTCTTTTTTGCTCGATATTGATAACGGCAACAGGTAGACGCTTGAACTATTCACAGAATATTTAGTTATATATTCATTTTAAAAATATAATAAAACAAATATTTAAGGGGGGCCTCCCATGCAACAAACGTGATTTTTTTGCCATTTTTATAGATAATGGTACGGAACCCTTCGTGCGCCATTCCGACTCGCATTTGGCCGGTTTTTTTTATTGGTCCTAATTGAAAGTCATCGACGAACAATTAAAGTCAAACACCAACACCAACTCTTTTATTTAGACATGCGTTAAGGAATGTCACCTAGTGTTTGTGAAAACGGGAAAAAAAACTGTATTTTGAAAATTTTCTAATCAGATTTTCGTTCAGTGACAATCCATCATAGTGTTCAGCGCGCCATTCCACAAAAATAATTCTCAAATAAACATCTCCTATTAATAAATCAAGTTTAGTGATTTATAAGGGCTAAGTTTTAGAACCTTTGAACTTACGTTATAAGTGAATTTGCATAAGTAGCTTGATCTCTGGTCATCATTTCAGCCAAAAGACGTCCACTGCTGGACTTAGGCCTCCCCCTAAGGGGGGTGTGATTTCTGGTAGAACCTGTTAAAGGCTCGTACAGACTGGTGCGATATCGCTGGCGCGACAGGCACCGAGAAAGAAATTGTGCTACTAGAGTTGCGTCGTGCCAGTCTGGACAAGCCTTAATACATTTGAATATCTTTGGTAAGTGCATTCCCTTTTATTAGTACATTTAAGTCTTATGGGCCAGAATATAAAACTAATAGGTTTTTTTTTTTATCAGAAAAGAATTTCATCAAAAGATGCTTTATATGATTCCTTATTTTCATCATAATCTGCCTAGCCTTTTCCCAACTATGTTGGGGTCGGCTTCCAGTCTAACCGGATGCAGCTGAATACCAGTATTTTACATGGAGCGACTGCCTATCTGATCCTACACATCCCAGTTACTGGGTAACACAATACCCCTTGGTAAGACTGTCAGGCTTTCGGGTTTCTGACGACCCGTAACAACTGTCAAAGATCTACACATTACAGCCGGAACCAACTGTTTAACATGCTTTCCTAGGCACGGAGGGGTCTTGGTATGTAAAGATGGCTACCCATCCACGGACCAACCGCGGCAAGCATAGCTTAACCTGATCGATCGAGTCGTGCGTTATTACTTAGCCACACGCCCTTAGCCCCTGTATTATTCCTTATTTTGTATGACCTAATGTTGATTTGGATAAGGTATTTGGATTTCAACTTTTCCCAGAAGAAAATGATTGTAAAAATAACAGATAAAAACTCTTCGATGATTTTCCTTCTTCGTCATCAGAAATCCAAGTTAAAAACTTGTGACATATTATTTTAGAAGACCAACAAAAGCCGAACTGATTGATTGATCGGTATTCTTCGTTGATACAAAGTATTTGTGAGAGGAGCCCAAGTTTCACACAAATCTCGACTTAGATTTTCTTCTTAAATTTTTTCGTTACATACGGAGGATTATTTCAGAGGATTCATCCCGAAGATTCAGATTTGATAGAATTAAGCGCATCGACACGGCAGGATTTTTTTTTAAACACAATGGTTTATTCCGTTTGGCAATTAGCTTAAATCTCCATTGTTAAAAGGAGCTGCAGGATTGCTTAGATAGATTTTAAATATTATTAAATACACATAACATAACATCACGCCTGTAATCCCCAAAGGGTTAGGCAGACGTGTACTTATAGTACACCCACATTTCGCCAGTCATGTTTAAGTCCCATGTAATAGTGGGCGAGCCTATTGCCATCAACCGGGCACAAATCCAGACTCCGGGCTGCTTCTGAGAAATTCCTAATGGAAAATCCCAATATCACTTTCCTCATGGGACCTCATGCTCAGCAGTCGTGCTGGCGAACACTAGACCAACGAGCCAGTCATTATTAAATATTTTATTCAAATGTCTTGTTGTGGTTTTCCGCAAAATAAAAAATCTTGTTAATATTTATTTGGTCCTTGGGTTCATTAAACTAGTTGTTTGTGGTCGCTATACTAGTCCTAATTTAATGATATTAAAAAAAAAAAAACATTTCGTTGGTAAAATAGTGCTTAAAACTATGTTAGTTCACACATAAACGCATACATGGTCGTGGGTTTTTTTTAATAGATGCTGTATATTTTCTTTAGGTTTTTTTAAAGATAATAATGGGTTATTCTAATGCAATATCAAGGCCTTTTTATGAACGAAAAAACTATTATAACATTACCTTAATTATTTTGAACACTCTTTATGCGATTTTTTTGTTATAACAAAACTTTTTGTCCTTTAATTCAACGCTCCTATAGTTTTCAATAACGTCCACATTCCTCTTTATGACGACACAGTCTATGTGACGTCACAAGGTTCACATTTAACCTTTCACGTTGTATTGATTCGCTACGATATCACATGTTACTGTTTTCTGCTGAAATTGTCTGAAAACAAATGGAAAACTCATATGAAGCTGCGGTTTGATAAATGTCAACCTGCAAATGTGTCAATACTGGGAATTGTACCTATAACTAAATAAAACATTTCATTAGTAAAAAAAATATGTTATTTTGTTAAGTGATTCTAACAAATGTTCATAGCTATATCTAATGCGAATCACGCGCGGGATGCAGAACGAATTTTGCTCGTGTTGATTGTGTCAACTAACTTGTATAGACGTGTTCGAACGGCCGCGAATAGTCGCGTGGCTTCCTAAAAATTAAAACAATCGCGCGCAGTCGCACCCCGCGTCCTGCGCGGGATTCGCCTCAATGTTTTTGTCTTTGTTTTTGTTCAGTCTTTTTCCACTCTTGTGGGTTGAACAAAGCGACTAAGAAATAACATCAACAGTATAGGCAGTAGCGTCCATCTGACAAATTGAAACACCTAACCGTCTACCGCGCCTGGTGCTTTTGGCCCTTTGACTGCCCACTGTACCGGTTATTAACAAGCTTAATACAACAGTAGACGTTTACATATAGATATTATTAAACCAATAAACACTAACTGAATAGCAATCAACAATGGCAGTACGTGCAAAATCAATATCTTCAGGGATACATAGGAATATCAACAGCTATAATTACCTATGTCAATGTATATTTAGATGCAGCTGAATGTATTGGTTGCTGCTCTTGTCACACCACAGAGCACGGAATCTCCACGCCGAAAGTGCGTTGAGAGCACGACGTTCAGTCACGACCGGCATTCAAAACCGTCAGTTGCTTTACTTCATGACTGTCATAGTGTAGTTCCAGGCCGAATGCATGGGCAATTCTCTTGCAGCTTTCGCTTCAGCCATCATGGCCAGGGAAGTTAAGGACCACTCGATTCGCATACTCTCAGACAGCATGGCTGTTTTGCAAGCACTAAACAGTCATATAGTTGACTCTGGGCTGATATACGAGTGCCACCAGTGCCTCAACCAGGTGGGTAGCCTCAGTAGTATAATCATTCAATGGATCAAAGGACACAGCGGTTCGCTAGGCAACGACGAACTCTCCAGAAGGAGGCCGAGCATGGCACCAGTGGAATCTGAACCCATCACGCCACTCCCCTTCGGATACCTACGCACTCTGGTAAGGAAACGAACTAGAACCAACATCACAAACTATGGTTGGACCATCAAAGTGAGTGCAGGCGCCTCACGACACAGTTTCTGCGACTAACTTAACAACAGCTGCGTAGGCACAGTTACAGCAGCTATACCTAGCCATGGGTCATTTAATAAACACCTCAGTGTCATAGGAGTCACAGACATTCCTTTGTGCAGGGCCTGCACGGAGGACGACGAGACAGACAAGACTTTTGATGCGGTTTCCACCATCATTTAGATAATTTATCCCGGAAGGTTTATGTATATAATTCATTAATATTCAACTTACATAATAATTTTGAAATCTCGATGTTTTGTCAAGTCTGTACGAGCTTTGAGCCTGTGCTACGAATGTAGTAGCCAACATGTTGGTCTCTCCGGCCAACCGTCTGTGTTCACCAAACTTTCCTGCATGTACCCTCTGAGGTGAAGTCATCAATCTTCAACTTAGCTGTTTGTTTAGAAAACTTTCCTTTTTTTTACTTTACCAACTTTCAATACTTCTCTCTCCAGATATCGTACGAGAATGGAATAATGATTATTATTGGTTTACGGAATATCTTAGAGATTTTTTATGGTAGGTATTACTTTTCATTATGTTTTGGATATAAAATTGTCATACGTAAGTACAGACAGCGTCATTATGTACACCTGAAGTTTTACAATAGGAAGCAATACTCTTTATTTCTAGTTTTTTGTTTTGGGCCACAAAAGGGATGAATGAAAGGTAATAATTGCATGCAGCTGAGATGAGAATGCTAAGAGGGATGTGTGGTGTGACACCAATGGATAGGAGTGTGAATGGAGGGAAATGTCGCCAGGAAACGATGGATGGACTGTGTGAAAGATGATATGGCTAGATAAGGAGTGATTACCGAGATGAAAACTAATAGAGAAGTATGGAGAAAAAGACATGTAGAAAAGAAAGAAAGAAAAACGTTTATTTGCGGTAAACTTAACGCAAAGAAATAAAAACACAAACACGAGCCATGAGTACACTAATTCCATGCTTTTAAATAGTACTTACTTATTCGTGAACCTCAGAATGACTGGCCATAAGGACCGATCAGCTTTAAAATTATTACTAAAACTTAATACCTATTTACTACTATTTGGTACCTACTTTTGATATACCTACAATTTTTTATTTGAAACAAGGTATTTACTTTTTTTATTTTAGTTTTTATTTTTTGTTTGTACCTGGTACTTGTTGACGGGCCTACACTGTCCTCCCATACCTATTAACACTGTAATTTGAAAACATTGTAAAAGCCAATTATTTTTAAAAGAGTAACCGTGGAGTTTCTTGCCGGCGCTTCTCCACGACCAATTAGAACCGTGCACCTAGCTTCTGACGTTTCATAAGTGCCCACGTAGGTTTATGTGAAATCAAATATTTCGATTTTAATTTTTACACTAATTCAAAACAGACCCTTTTTTCTCCCAACACCCCTGAAACGAAACCACAGAGCATCGATTTCCAGTACAATTATTTGACTAACTGCGCCCACAGAACTGCAATACAACGCGTGAATCATTAATCTGTGTAACAAAGGAGCTGGTAGAAAGACAAACAAACTCCGTACCAGAATTTGGACTAACAAACGGGAATTTAGGCAAACATCTCCGTTGGTTGTGGAAACTTTTTAATGGCGGCGTAGTTTGAATACGGCCTGGAGTCAGGAAACGGGAAACTAACGTTTAGTTATAGTGTGTTAAAAATGCATTAAGGTTGTTGTTTTTCGAAAGAATAGGAGTTAGCCATAATTTTATAGATTTTTAACAAAGAAAATAAGAAAATATAGGCACATACAATCTATATGTAAATCATAAAAACAATAAATAATAACATAACATAACATCACCCCTGTAATCCCTTAAGGGTTAGGCAGAGGTGTACCTATACCTAGTACACCCACGTCTCGCCAGTTATGTTTAAGTCCCATGTAATAGGGGGCGAGGCTATTGCCATCAACCGGGCTCACCACCTTCTGCAAAGCAGTAATGCTCGCGAAGGAGGAGGCGGAACGCGGGAGGGCGAGGCAAGGTTCGCGCTCTCACGCCCTTAGTCGCCGCAGGAGATGCCCCGGGCGGCAAGAATAGAAAGAATGAGAGAAAAAATGAAAATAAAAAACGAATGAGAAAAAAAATTACGATGATGATGGTGATGAATGATGAATGAATGAGATTGTAAAACTAAAATACTTAGGTAAGTGTTTTTCTAGTTTAAAAAAATATGCCACGGTTTTTTCATGATGCTGTATTTAATTATGATTCGCCCACAGAAGCAGAATATTTGGTTAATTGTAATAGAAATTCTTGTTTTTTTTTTTGTGTGGTAGGTGGTTTCATATAAACCCACACAAACACCCACAACGATTAGGGAAATTCGTAACCAAAACCTTATACTAGGAACAGTCTCAAAATCATTAAAATGACATTTTATTCTCAAACTATAAAGGTTAGGTCAAACTGAGACGAATCCCGCATGAAAACGCGGGATGCGACTGCGTGCATCGATTGTTTTAATTTTTGATGAGGAAGTCACACCCAGGTTTAAATACCTCCATACAAGTTTGATGGCCAATGGGGCCGAAAGTTTCGGAAGTCGTAGCGTTAGAAGGCCTCCTACAAGGTAGACCGATGACCTTGTAAAGGCCGCAGGTATCCGTTGGATGCGGAAAGCACAGAAGCGGTCGAAGTGGTGATGCTTGTGGGAGGCCTATGTTCAGCAGTGGACGTCTTTCTGCTGAAATTATGGTGATGGTGATACGAGTTAGTTGACACGATTAGCGTTAAAGAATTCTGTCTCACATCGCGGGATTCGAGGACCTCAAGGTTAAATAATAAACAGCTGCATGGGTCGATTGAAGATTAAGCTACGCTAGACACGGTCAGTTCGTGGATGGGCTCCTTGCCTTCGAAATCACGTTAAGCCGTTGGTCCCGGCTGTAAAGCCCGTAGATCTTTTACAGTCGTTACGAGTAGTCAGAATCTCAACCAGTCTTGTCAAGGGGTATCGCGTAGCCAGTAACTGAGTTGTGGAGGTCAGATAGGCAGTCGCTCCTTGTAAAATAGTGGTATTCCGCTGCATCCGGTTAGACTGGAAGCCGACCCCAACATAGTTATTCGGGATTTGTCTCAGTTTGATCAGAGCATTACTCAATGTTGTCACAAACGCAAAATCGCGTACACTACACCTAAAAGCGTTTCCTCAAGTTTAATAGCCGAAAATAGTTTTAATAAGAGCCCAAAACGACTGTAACAAAAGTGATAAAACTCACCCGCCTGTCTTATACCGGCTGAACCTTCGCATTTTATATTTAAGATTTATTAGAGGAACAATAAATTTTACCGTGTGGAAACTTTTGTTGGACGAGTACGGTTGAGAAGTAAAGTGTTATGGGAATATGAATCTTCTTTACGATATATATTTCGGAATGAGTTTTTTTTTATGTAATGTTGATTGGTTTAATACTGGTTTTTCATAGGTTTAATAAAGCCTCATAATATCCAATTGAAGTAATCATTTTTGTCTGAGAAAAGCAAAAGAGAGAGAGAGAGAGAGAGAAAAAAAAATGTAATATGGAACAAAAAGCAGGCGAGTGTCAGATGGTGCACTATTTTGACATCAACATATATACTAGTTGCCTGTAATACGTGTGATTTATTCTCTTTAGTGGTTCGATTTCCTTATAACCTAGCTAGGATGTTCGTATTAAACTTCTTATCTAAAATAATAACCTAAGTAAACTCTTCGCAAAACATAAATTTATTATTTAATTTTAGGAATCGCGAGCTCAAAGCGATAAAACATTTACAGCCCCATTTTTATTTCCTTTTTATTACAAAGATAATACCGTAAAGGGTTCTGAAAACTTCCTAGAATATTCTAGTCTTAAACAAGTTATTAATTTTCATGTTTTCTATTTTCCGTTTAGCGTTTTGAATAGAAAGAAAATTCAATGTGTATTGTTTGTTGTTTTATGTAAATAAACTGTGCCTGTGCCTGAAGTTTTTATCATTTTCTTGGGAGGTTATTATAATTTCGTTCATGTATTCAACTACGTTCTTCCAAAATTTCGTCAAATCGTTTAGAAAATTACGATGTGGATTAGAAGTAAAGAGGCAAAGAAATTCAATTTTAATTTGTAACTAGCGCCGAGTCCGTGACTTTACCTGCGTCTAAAGCAGAGTTTCATACAATTTACTTTTTACAAATAGCACTATTCACTCAGGGATACTGTAACTTCCCATTAGTGAAAGAGTTTTCGGAATTGGATCAGTAGTTCTGAACTATGCAACTCACAAATTTTACCTCTTTTATATTAATTAAGATACGAAATTACTGTTTACTTTTCCTTTCTTTCTTTGAATCTACAACTAAGAAATAGTTCATAAAATATCTTAACTCAAAAGCTTCATAAGTACGAGCCACTGTAAAAGAAAAAAGAGCCCATTTTCATCCGAAGATTAAACAGCATTTTTATCTAATTAAATAAAATATTCCAAAGGCGTCTCTGCATTATTTTAGTTGTACGAAACTTGAACCGTTCCAAGTGGATTAATGTCCAAAGTTTAAACACTGTAGGCCAACTTACTAAATTTTGTAAAGCATTTAAAAGCAGACATGTAACACGAATTTTATTAAGAGCCCAAGTGTGGCGTTACCTTTATTTAACTTTCCCTTTTTTTGGTGAATTTTTAATTTTTTATTGCGTTTCCTGGGGAGACTTTTACTTTTTATTTAAAGACGGGAAGATTATGGTGGATTATTAACTAAGATGTTTTTTTTTTCGTCGTTTTTTCAACCGTAAAGATTGTAGCATTTATCTTTTGTGTTTTGATCGCGATTGTACTTTTACGGAATAAAATGTCATTCGACATTATGTATGATTATTGTTAATTACCCTGTTAACATAATTTACTAATTTTTTGTTTCTTTATTTCAGGTAAGTACCAAAAGAACTGATGACTAGATATAAATAACAGCTGGGGTAACAGGTAAACCACAATCGCGCCATATTTTTATTCAATAAAAGAACCAAATGATAGTGCCAGAATCCCTTCAAAATATTGCCTACCTCAAAACAAAAATAACTACTTATATAATAATAAATGCCGCATCAAGTTTCGATTGTACCGTTCCTGAGGCACCCATTGTACTTTTATCAAAAAGATTTCATGCTTCTGGCCCGAGGGTATACTGATAAATCATTCTTTTACTCCGAGTTATAAAGTTACCCACTTTAGGGTGAGCACACATTGGCGCGGGCCCGCAACGGAAAAGTTGCGCTGCAAATTCATACCTTTCCGTACAGTCAGCGAAAAAGTTAATTATGCAGGTAGCTAGTAGGTACTTTTTAAGAGGGCCCTTCCCGTTCCGTCTATCGTCAACGCGAGCATGGTCGAAAAGTTTGTTGTTTCATCCAGCGCAAGTGAAAACTATTAACAAACGAGTGAGAACACGATAACATTGAACGAAAAATAATGTGCGGAATTTTCATAAAACTTGTTCCAGGAAATACGTGTTTTTGAGTAAGCTTTACAGTTTGTGAAATAAATGTTAGTCATTTAGAATCTCCATTACATTTGCAAGGTTTCTATCGTAATGTTTTCTCAACATTTATAATTTATGAGTACATTATGAATGGCCAAAGTTCAGGTAAAATTTGTGCAAAAAGCAGATTTTTGCAACCTAGATAGTGCACAAGATACCTATTGGTTCAAAAATTTCAAAGAAAGATGTGTTACAACGCCATAATCACGTACGAGGCTTTGTATGAAAAGTATGTCCGGTTGGCCGCACTTAACACGTGTGTGTGTCAGTCAGTCAAAACAACGAAATTGTTTTGCTATGTAAAATGCACCCTATTATAATGAACATTAACGGCAGTAGTGCAATTAAACATATTTGCAAAAAACGTAAGGGTGTTTACACAACAGCGTGCCGCAACGCTATGAATACTAGGGCATGACGTGATTGCCGTCACTCTCTTGATTTGCCACTGTTTCATTTTTAACCGACTTCCAAAGGACGAGGTTATTTGGTTCCCCTATCAAGTAGTAAAGTTATTTTTAATATTAACAAGGGAATTAATATAAAATGCACGCAATTTTAATGAACATTACCTCAGTAGTGCAAATTAAAACATTTGCACCCACTATAATTACGTGCATTTTACATGGACAAACAATTTTTTTAATTGTCTGCATAACAAATTCTGCTTCGTTGGTTGCAAGCGCTACTGCTGAGTGTGAGGTCCTGGGTTTGATTCCCCAGGTCGGGCAAAGTGTCAGGAATTTCTCATTAGCAGCCCGTAGGCTGAATTTGTACCCGGTTGATGACAATAGGCTCGCCCCCTATTACATGGGACTTAAACATAACTGGCGAAATTTGGGTCTAGGTACTATGAGTACACCTCTGCCTAACCCTTCGGAAATTACAGGCGTGATGTTATGTCATTTTATAACAAATTCGCTTGATGATATTAAAAATAACTTAACTACTTGATCGGATTAAAAAAATAACAGGGACATATTGAGAGAGTGACAGCAATCACGTCATGCAAGGAGTATTCATAGCGTTGCGAGACACGCTGTTGTGTAACCACCCTTACGTTTTATGTGTCACGGTTCAAAAATAATTAGATTTTGCAGAATATTTTTGGTTACAATACGAGATTTCATTGATCGTAATTGCAGAATGATTGTGAATTGAATATATTTGTATTTTTATTGCTTCTCCGATATTTTTTCTTTGTTAAATAAAAAAAGACAATTCTAATAAAATAGTGGCATTTATATTATGAAATATGCTTAAATCATAAGTTTTCCACGATCATAATATTAATTTAAAAGATTGCAAAGTTATTTAAGTTACTAACTTAGCCCATTACCTATCAGCCTATTTATCATTTTAAGTAGATTTTAGTAGGTACCAGATTTAAGATAAGTTTGAAATTGAGGTGGCTGATGATGTATTTATAGTCATAAAGTAGTTTTTCTGCTATCTATCAGTTTGAATACCTATTTATTTGGTAAAAATAAAATTGTTTCAAGAAGTATTTTGTACTGAACCTTCTTTGTATGTACCTACCTGTTTAAGCTGTAGTATGTATGTTTAAATTAAAT
Organism: Tiliacea citrago; assembly: GCA_963921375.1. Taxonomy (NCBI): domain Eukaryota; kingdom Metazoa; phylum Arthropoda; class Insecta; order Lepidoptera; family Noctuidae; genus Tiliacea; species Tiliacea citrago. The sequence continues at coordinate 16,212,666 of OY992805.1, forward strand.
GATGTAAACACAGTAGGTATTCATCCAAAAATAATCCTGACAAAATAATTTGTACTTACTAGATCAATCTAGCTGTTGCTTCGTCTGCGTGTATTTTGTATTTCATCAATTTTTAATACAAATATCCAGGACGAAAAGAAGCCTTTGTCTTTCTCCATAGGCTTCGATAGGTGCAGTACTTTATGTGTGGAAAGGTAACAGAAAGTACGCATATATATTTTTTATATTAGTATGGATTAACCTCAATAAAAATATAATCAATACAACTAGCATTGGTCAGCTTAAATTAACATTAGAAGTCAAGGAACTAGTAATTGAAACTTCTCGAAGATATCTACTTTCCCTACCATCTTAACACAATTTCCAAATGGAAATAAAATCACCCCAAATGCCTTTAACCACATAAGTGGGTATTTCAAAACATTTTAGATTCCCATCAGATACCCGCACATACATTGCTCGGTCTTGGCGACCACCCTAATATATTCACCGTTCGGGTCTTATAAATCAGCCGGGTTGCCGACCAAATAATGGGTGCCTTTCTGATTTTATATGTCGCTATGTAGTATTGAGGTGGGTAGAAAAAATCGTATTAAAAATGTAGGTTACAGTTTCCTATAAGAGCCGTGGCCGCCCCATAATGGCCACAGTGACGACTGTCATAACGGCCGTAGTGACGGCCGCCATAACGGCCGCAATGACTACTGCACACTTAAACCACTACCTACATGACTTCCTATTCTAAATAAATTATTATGACGATCGAATTAATAAGAAATGTATTTATATTAATATTGAATTATAAAAATATATTTATATTATTATTGAATTATAAAAATGTGTATGCATTATTATTTGAATGAGTAATACTAAATTATTTAAATTGTTAGTGTAATATCGTGTCTATAGCATAGTTATTTTAATTTGTAATGTTAAATAACCCTCAAATTTGCAATGCCTGGAAATGGCCGCTAAGTTATAAGTACCTACATTATAAAATAACATCAAAATGTACACTTAGTTTGCAAATAAACCTTTGACTTTGACTGTCATAACGGCTGCAGTGACTACTGTCATAACGTCCGCAGTGACGGCTGTCATTACATCCGACATCTTCAACAATAATTGTCATATTACAGCCAATTTACACAAAACCTTAACGAATTCTACACTTAAACCTTCCTCATGCATCACTCCAGTCCAGTGGTGAAAACCGTTTGAAAATCCGTTTCTTAGTTTTTGAGTTATTCGGTGGACCGCACCAATTCTTCCTATATTTCATAGCATAACCACTTCAAAAAAGTTGGTAGGTTTCTCTCAATTTTCTTCTTCTTCGCGTGTCGGTGGCAATCTACCAATTACGAATTACGAATTCGGCTAAGTATTTGGCGCCATCACTAGCGTCCATCAGTTCCCGTAACGTGCAGCTGACAGGACACACAGGACATAATATTAAGTATCCGATCGCTTATGGAACAGCACTACATATATACTCCAAAGTGGAGTCGTTTATCGAGAGACTCGGAGAGTTTTATCAACCTCTGCAATCACATCCAACTCATCCGCAATTTCAACTATACCAATGAATGCCAACCAACCCGAATCTTCGCAACTGGCAAGTCAAACCACTCAAATTGAGAGCTGATAAGCATCATCCCAAAAACTAGCCTATTCCAGAAGTTAGCCCAATCAATTAATGAAGACCCAATCGCCATTGAAGTTGGAAGGTTTTGCAAAACGTTTAAATCGCACGCCTTCAGATATAAAGTTTGAGTGGTAGGGTGGATAGGATTTTTATTGTAGGCAGAACAGTCCTGAGTTAATTTTGTTGAATTATTTCAGGAATAAGCATGACATGCATAATACATAATCCACCGAAAATTGTATTCATCAGCTTAAGCTATTTTGTAAATTTGTGAATGCTTCATTGCTTGTGGACTTTGAAGTGAGCGGGATAATGAGTTTTACAGATTATCACCGCTGTTGTTTTCAAAGAACAAGTAGTCTGCTGTCATTGGAATATGATATTTTAATCTTTATTTAATGATCTACAGTGATACTGATGTCAAAATGCAGATATCTTTAGGCGTTTGAAAAGAATGTGTTTCAATAGCTTGAGTGTGTTTGAATGGCGGGATGAGCTGGAATCCTTCCATAAGAACTGGTTCACAGAAGCTTTAAATTAAGAGAAGTGTAAAGAGAGTAGGGAGAGAGGCCTTTGTCTTGCAGCGGGACTTCCGCTTAGAGGGACTTAGCCCTTCGCAGGAAATCAATATCTAGGTAAATTAGAAAACTTCTCAGAGACTGTCTCATCAACACCAACCTACATAGTCACCCTCCCCCAACCAAATTAACTTTACTTCGAACCGATTGAAGGCACCGATATATTCCAAAAGTTCCAGAAATTTATCTAGCAAACTTGAATTAACTCAAGACTAGACAATTTAACTGCGAGACGAGTTATCTCCGCGTTTTCTGGTTAAGTTGTGCAGTTAGTCTAGAGGTTTTTTTAGAAAAGGGGTCACTTCAATATGTATTATGGGTTAGTCGAAAGTTAAGAGATAAGTGACATCTTCGCAAAAGGATTTTTTTTTTTTTAATGTTTAGACATGAAAATTAAAAGCCTAACAAGTGTCACTTCTCACGCAACCTTACTATAATGTTATCTTTTACTCACTCGCCGGTTGCGAGTACTACGCACCTGACCTTTCTGAATAACATAAACAATCAGGTCACTACGTCCACCTAGGGCGTCGCCTTCCGTTGTTTCCACTCACATCTGCCTGGTAATTATCTCTTGTTAGTCGCCTTTGCATCATTCTCTCAAAAAAATCAATCTATCTGCCTGCCTTTTCCCAACTATATTGGGGTCGGCTTCTAGTCTAAACGGATGTAGCTGAATACCAGTATTTTACATGGAGCGACTGCCAATCTGACCTCGAAAACCCAGTAATTCGGTCTTACGAAGGGGTATTTACCCCTTCGTAAGACTATCGAGCTTCTGACGACCCGTAAGGACTGTCCAAGATTAACGTGCTTTCCAAGGGACGGAGGAGTCTCATTATGTAAAGATCACCCATCCACGGACTAACCCCGGCAAGCGTAGCTTTACCTTGTGCTCGCTTTACCACGAGCTTTTCATCCTCTCCTAAAATCTAATATATATCGAAAAAAATGTTACCACAAGACGTTCCTTTAACAATATGATTGAGGTACATACGAGTATAATATTTGGGAGTATAATTATTATATTTCATTGTAAAAAATATAAAGTTTAATTTGATTATTTGTAATTTTTTATGTCTTTTGTAGAACTGACAAGGCAAATTGTATTATTATCTGTATAATTTGGTAGAATGAAGATTGATTACTTTTATGTGGGTAGTAAATCATTTATTTGCCCTTTTATAGGTTATCATTTGCCTAAATTTATACTACTTAATTTATGTTTTTCTACACTTTACCAGTCAAAAATAAGCAGTAATATTTTATATCCTTCATTTAAAATAGATTAGACTGTAAGCTAGCTGACACCAACGTGGTTGGGAGAAGGTTAGGTAGATGATGTTTTTTTTAGCCTATATTGTGTCCCACTGCTGGGCAAAGTCCTCCTCTTTTTCCTTCTATTCCTCTCCAATTTGTGCGATGTCAGCGCATGTTGACCCCACAAACTTGATTAGATGGTCACACCCTTCGCCGCGGTGATGTCCTCTCCCTTTTTTTTTTCTCTGGGTGGAGCGGGAGGGAGTGTCAGACTTTTACTGACTAAAACTCACCCGTGTTCCTTTAGATGCCTGTGTGCCAGGGCCACGATATCCCTTTCGGACAGGCTTGTAACCCAGGCAGGCATTGGCCCTTTCGGACCCCGTCAGGCGTCCAATAAGTGACGATTTTTGCCCATCTCTCCGGGTGCATTCGTGCTACGTGGCCAGTCCACTCCCACTACAGCCTGGCTGTTTCTCTACAACATCCGCTACGTGTGTTATGGAGCGTATGATAAACAATCAAATACGCATAGAAAACTTGATGACTGCTCTGACTGAATGGGTAATCAGTAAGTTCGCAAAACTAGTCTATATTACATAAATAAAACAGCACAAGCTACTAAGCGCGTCTACCACCCCCGCGATACTACCGCGAAACGTGATACTGTTTCCTACATTTCTACCGCTACGATACGTTGCGCGTAAAGACGTATTATAAATCTACTTTTTCATGTCTGTTTATAAATGTTAGCATCATATCTCTGCGCGTTTTATCACTAGTGATAAATTGATTCACTTAGGACCTGACAAAGGGGTATGTTCCTAGTGAAGTTTGTGGGTAGGCAGAGATAGAGTGCGTAGTAGATAGCTGTTTATATTTTATGTTGAAGAAATTGTGGCAGGAAGTATTTTTTGGTGATTTGGTTTTATCTGTTGTCATTATCACACACATTTAGCTCTCATTGAAACGCTGCATCAGGTGCACTAATTAGCGACCAATAGTTTAGGCAACTATTAATTCAGTGGACAAAACCGCTATAAAAGTACAATTTGATAATAAGACCCCACTGTTGCTGTCCTTTTCGTTCATACGAATCAACATCATCATTTCGCTGGACATAGGCCGTGGAGATTATGGCAAACCTCCCCCAGGTTTGCCATAATCTCCACGCTTGGCAGGCGGGATGGCGATCGCAGTATGGTGTTAATATGCATAGAGAACGCTGCTGCCCATTCTCTAGTAAGTCCCTTAGTCGCCTTTTACGACACCCACGGGAAGAAATAGGATGGTGCTATTCTTTACGTCCGGCACCACAAGGTACATATGAATATCAGAAGATAATATGGGGAGATATTCCCTTCAATTAGAGATACAAGAAAACAAAAAACGCTATGCATCCAAAAGCATCACTTTAATAAATATCGCGTCGTCATTCTCAGCTCCACTCCACTCAGCTCAGCTCCGCTTTCCTCGCTCCAATTGAATGATAAAACTCGAATATAGACGAGAATATATCACACTACGGAATTAAAACAAGGAGGGCTACGGCTTAATAATCCATAGAATTATTCTAAGGGGTGTTGAAAATTTTGAATTCATACCTTGATTTTTGTAAGGCCCATAGTAATGTTGGTCCAGCCATAATTCAAACCTACATATTTGAGGACGTAAACGCTAGGTACTGAAGCCGCGTCCACCGTAGCCACCTACTGGGCTAAAGTGATCTAGTTAACTATACTCTGATTTTTAATTTCATCATCATCATCAGTGGGTGTTGTCTCTGTAATACTAATTATTTATCATGTTATTTTAAAAAAAGATCGTTCGCCGCTGTCATAATGGTCTAGCAAATTAAAAATCTGAGTTTAGGCAATTATTGTATCATCGATTCGAAAAGAAGCCATAATTCAAAATGAATTCTGGTAACTTTACGCTTTCTCTTAACAGTGTACAATGTTAAAGCCAGATTGTTAAAAATCAGCTCAATAATCGGAAGTCTCTATATTAAAAATTCCGCATTTCACTTTAACTAAAGGAAAAAATTTATTACACTTTACTTTAAGACTTTCTTAACACTATTCCTGTTGCTACAAAACACATTAAAGTAACAGGGACAGAATGACATTAACGACGACCTAAAATGGCATCGCCTTTGAGTATTTGCCCTTCATAGATTTATTGATTCAAATAAATATTATTAGCCAGAGCTCTCACAATAATAACATAAATTATATAATTTCTTTTTCCACTCAAACCAATTTATTACTTTTTTCTTTAGTCAACAATTTTCCTTATCCCTTTCCTTAGAGAGAACCCAATCTCTGAAATAACATATATCTTTGTATTCCAGTTATCTTTTGGGAAATAATGTTGAATAGTTGGGGTTACTATATTACTCGAATTGGCGTAACCACCCAGTTGGTTTCGTGGTCGCAAGCGCGATTGCTCAGCGTGGGGTCCTGGGTTCGATTCCCAAATCGAACCCAGGACCCCACGCTGAAAGTTGGTAGGCCAAAAGTGTTATTGGAATTATCCATTAGGAATTTCTCCGGAGTTTGGAAGTTGGCTTTGTGATACCATCATGCCTCGGAAAGCACGTTAAGCTGTTGGTCCTGCGCCTGATCTATCTCCGGTCGTGTCGGATTGCCGTCCCATCGGTCTATGAGAGTGCACCTGCGTCTGCGTTACGTACCATTTTCTATAAAAACGGCAAAAAATCACGTTTGTTGTGGGGCCCTTAAATATTTGTTTTATTTTAATTTAATTATTTATTTTTAAAGTGAATATATAGGTAACTAAATATTCTGTGAAAATTTCAACTGTCTAACTATCACAGTTCATGAGATACAGCCTGGTGACAGACGGACAGACAGTCAGGCAGACAGACAGACAGACGGCGGAGCCTTAGTAATAGGGTTCCTATTTTACCCTTTGGGAACGGAACCCTAAAAAGTACCGTGACTGGTGATCGTGGTAAGTTGAAGTGCATTCCTCACATCGGACAAAGTGTTGTTGATTTTTTTCTATTAGGTTTTCGTTAGCAGCCCTGTTTCTGGTATCAGAGAGGTGTGGCGATAAGGGTGTGGTACAGACTATCAAAACTGAACAAGTTTCTCTATGGGACCAACATCATGATCGAGAAAATACCTACTCGTTCTAAATGTATACGACGGCTGATTATTAAATCAGCCGTCGTATACACGCTGACACTTCTGCCTGTCCTTACCTATTACAAGTAGGTAAGAAAAACAGCTAATTAGTACTGACTTTTAAGACCCTGGTGTTCTTAATAATAAACAGACAGATATTTTTGTGGAAACATTTTTTTTTTCGTAAATACAATTTCGTGTATTAAAATATAAAAATTAGGAAAAAACTTAACCTTTATTACCCTTTCTACAACCTTAAAAGCTTCCTACCTAAAAACGTTACCATCCAAAACTCGTTGTTACGAATCTGATTTAATTTTTAGAAAAAGAGGCCAATTAGTGAGCCAGGGTAAAAGAAAAAAGCAAAAAAATACATAAAAATCCTTTTTCTACCGAGCGTAGTTAATAAAGGAATAAAGCTTTTGCCAGCGATGGTGAAACGTAATAATTTTTTTTATCTTTTACCCTCGGTCACAAAAAAGATACTTAAAAAAAGGTTCACTCCTTACAAAATCTCTCAGAGATGCGAGAATGAAAACACAAAAGCGGGTGCAATGTACGTCTTGAATAATCGTCTTGAAATGCTCATTTTCAAAATTCCTTCATGTCAATTTTCTTAAGAAATCTGGGTGGGATTTCTACAATCATTTTGCCTAATGACTGAAAACAATGGAAACATGAGAAACATTTCCTTCTTGTAATTATAATCAAACGGTACTGCGGTACAAATAAATTTCTCAGATGTAACGTCTTGTTGTAATTTCAAAGAAAATTTTCTTGTTTTCCGAGATAAACATCAGGCTATTCTTTTGAAGGATAAGTTGAATTTTGAGGTATATTTTGTGAGGTAAAACCATGACTTTTATCTTATCCTAAGGGTAAAAGATAATCGATTAAATGGGGTAAATTCATTCATCTGAAAATTCATCGTTTAATTGTTCCATCTGTCTTAAATATCTTCATTTTCACGCTTGAATTCTCTGAAGGGATGGGTAGAGGTGTGGGGTAGAAGTCTATTATCTCATTCATATTTAACCCTCCATGGTTTTGAGTTCCATACAAAACGGGACTGACTTATTGTCCCGTTGACCCAGTATCCCAATTTAGAGAAGGGAATTGCGAAATGCGTCTAATTCCCTTGTCACAACTACGAGCTACAAACAAACGTTCGATTGTCATTTATCCATGAAACCACCAGTATACCATTTAGTAAAGTTTCTTGCCTGTTCTTCTCCATAGGCACCTACTACGCTTTGGAATGGTCAACTAGCTTCATCTTTGCGACTGACCGACCCCTTGACATTTCCAAAGTGCCTGTAATCGGTTTAATGCTTTAAGTTTTTTTGCTGATACTTGAATCAAACATAAAAAATATGACAGTCTTTGACCCGACCAAGAATCGAACTCAAGTCATTTCGCTCCGCAGTGTCCTAGCTCAGCGTAGCTTAGCAAATTTGACAGTCAATGAAATAACCCTTTAATCAAAATAAATATTTACTCAAACAAAACTTCAATTTGTAATAAATAGTCCTTAATTTGTCAGTTAATTAATTCTACCTCATATACATGATGTTACAAACCTTTCCAGTCTAAATTATTCCGAATAATTTCAAATAAAATTAAACAAACAGAGAGAAGTGTTATCTTAATAATTTATTGGTCGAATAAATTTTATTCGGCTCACGGTAGAACGCCTAGCAATTTGATTTCGGTATTAATTGGAATTTTGAGGGTAGTTTTTAGTACTGATCGGGTAGAAAATTACCTTTTATTGGGTATTTCGAGCTCTATACATCTTTCCCGCTGTATTAGCGGTGCTTCGCATGGTTTTACCACCTGAGAAAACATTGAGATTTGGTTATTATATTATGTAAGTTTAATATGAATCCTTACTTTTAATATTATAACTGCGAAAGTTAGTTTGTTGGTTTGTTACGCTTTCACGTCTTAACTGCTGAACCGATTATCATGAAATATTGCATACACGCTGTCATACAGAAAAGGACATAGAGTGCATTTTATCCAGAAAAAGTGCTGTTCCCGAGAGATAGAAAAATTATTGACAAAATCAACATTAACGCGAGTGAAGCCGCGGGTAAGAGCTAGTATATTATAAACATAAACCTTCCGGAATTATGTATCGAACTGATAGTGAAAACCACATCAAAAACCGTTCTGTAGTTTAAAAGAATAACGCGGTCGCAGACAAACACGAATAGCGAGTCCATAATTATGTTCAAACTCAATTCATTTCAGTTAAACTATTTACAGGCACTTTTCGGTCAGTTAGAAATATGAAGCTAGTTGCCCATTTGAAAGCGTAGCAGGTACATAATTATGGAGAAAAACGGGCAAGAAACTACATCGATAGGTACTCTTTTAAATTATAATGTTACAAAAATATTGTTACATCTTTAGTGTTAAATTTATAACCAAATGTGAGGACGATATAACAAAAAAAAACGCTTGTTAAGATATAGATGATATAGTTATAGATTAACTAAACGGTTAAAATAAGGACTGGCAAGTGACAGGTCATGAGTTCCGTTTTAATAATTTTGTGCTAATTACGTTATTAGAACGTTAAAGACAACCAGACACAACACCCGTCTGTCCTCCCTTTTCTATGGTGGATGAGTGAACTTTACACCCTGTTCCTCATGCCACCAAACTGAGACTCCTCCGTGCCTCGGAAAGCACGTTGAGCCGCTGAGTACCAGTCTTACCTAAGGGTATCGTGTTACCCACTAACTGGGCTGTGGAGGTCAGATAGGCAGTCGCTCCATGTAAAATACTGGTATTCAGCTGCATGCGGGTAGACTGGAAGCTGACTCCGAAATAGTTGGGGAAAGGCTGGGCAGATTGATTTTGAATAATTATTATAAATGCAACAGTAACTCCGTCTGTCTATCACGTTTTCACACCGTAGTCTGTAGCTTTGTAAATCATTTTCTATTTTGTTATGTACTTGTTGACGGACCTACAATATTCTCCCATAGGTAGGACCTATTAACACTGTAACTTGAAAACATTGTAAAATCCTATTCTTTTTAAAAGAGTAACCGTGGAGTTTCTTGCCGGCTGTTCTCCATAGGAAACGATCAATTGGAACCGTGCACCTAGCTTCTGACATTTCATAAGTGCCCATGTAGGTTTATGTGAAATAAAATATTTTGATTTTGAAAGGCTGAACGGTTTCCGCTGGCATACAAGCAGACCATGATCTGGGTTAGCACATGGGATACTATTAATCCCGGTAGTACTTTCGTTCCCGTGGCATAATTTCAGAGTTCCACGCGGGTGAAGCCGCGGGTCAGAGCGAGTTCTCAATAAAAATCAGTCTGCTTTCATTGGTTGGTGACAATCTGAAAATCTTGTTTGAAATGTCTTTTACAAAAACGGATACATGAATTTTTATTCCAATATCAATCGGAAGTAAACAAAATGTATCCGAAACATATCAATTTATCCGAAACCTCGTTGATACAGCCAAAAAGCTGAAATCTGGAGTACTAGTGATGTTATGTTTTTGAATAATTCCGGGATTTTGTGTCTATCCTGTGATATTTTGCTTGCATATCCTTTGAAGAATTTGTTGGTTGTTGCGGTCAAACGGCCGTCTATTCGTGCAGAAATAGTGATAGTCTGGCCCACAGAGTTTAAAGTGTATTTCTGTAAACAATATAGTTCGACTAACGGATTGTTTTAAAACTTAATAACTGAATCAACAACTGATGTTTATTTCGTAAAGTTAAAAATTACGGAAAAACAATGTCGGTAAAGTTATAAAACTAAAACTAATTCGTATTGTTCGTGGAAATCAAAAATACTCACAAAATGGAAATTGGAATGAATTTACGCTGAAACTTTTTAATTTCAAGCTCACTGGCTTTTGATTTAAATTTCCGCAACATTGCAGCATTAAACATCAACGCTTCCACCAAAAATTAATTACGACAAGAACGAAAAGTCATTTTTAACTTTCCTCCAATAATTCCGAAACCGCGATCAATTCGATTGCATCAATCAAAAATCCCGGAGGTGAACTCCGTGACCCCGGGATTTTCGATAAATTTCCCATCCCTACCAACCCACTGGGAATTCGGGAGTCGTCAACACAAATTGTGATCGAAACAGTCTGCTGAAGAAATTGAAAAAGAACTGGCAACCCCGAGGGGCTTGTACAGACAAAGGGATATTATACATGACTATGACTTTCGGAGTAAAAATCGCTGTGCAGTAGTTTTTTACACTGGCAACATTCTCCGAATGAAAAATCGTGGAGTTTTTATGCTCCGTGACTGGGAGTGGAGACAAATAAAAGAGTGCTTTTCGTCAAAGTCGAGTGTGTGTTGTCAAAGAGTTTTGAACTATGTCTTGTTTTGATATTTTATTATTGCTTGTTCATTTACGTACATGGTTTTTGTAGGCAAAAGGCAGGATGAGGTGTATTTTCTGCTTTTATGCTTACTTCATTCACGCTGAATTAAATAAGCATAAAAGCAGAAAATGTAGGGCATGATTTCTGACGCCAGCGTTGATGACTACTACTCTATTATGCGTAAAAAAGTTGCGTCCAAGGTGCGTTGAGTACGAGTAAAAATCAACAAACATCTAAAACTTTATCTACATTGTCTACATTAACGATCTTTTCGTTTAATCTGCATTGTCTTTTTTGTTCGCGCTTAACTCCGTCATTTACGAACCGATTTGGAAAATTCTTTTTCGGCACTAAAAAGTGAAAAATAAGAAACTTTTTACAAAAAAAAATAACCGACTTCCAAAAAAACACTACAAAGTGAAAAATAACTTTAATTTCAGAAGTCGGTAGCATAAAACTAAAATACAAAGACACCGCTTTCCGAAATTAAAGTTATTTTTCACTTTGTAGTGTTTTTTTGGAAGTCGGTTATTTTTTTTTTCTGAAAAGTTTTTTATCATTTTGACAGTTCAACAATATTCATTGCGTTATTTACTACACTGCAGGCTCAAATCCACAATCTTAAATTCTATAAAGATGTACGATTTTAACCCTAACCTCACATTCTAACCCCCTCGATAAAACAAACACTTCAATTCAACATTAATGTTTTAACTCTAATTGCTGCAAGTGTTGGGTTTTGATTCCACCAATGAAATCGTCATCATAGAACATATGGTGCCATATTGAATCCTATTGCTTTGCAGAACAAATGATACACAATTACAAGACCTTTGCTAGACGAAAACCAACCTTACAGTGAAACAAATAGAGGTTGTGAGAAGTGTACAGTTAAATTGGGAAACGTGAAGGCACATATGGCCCAAGTTTCAAGTGGTGTGGGGTATTTAAATGATAATTAAATCAATTAATAAATGGAAATTCTTTTGAACATTGATTGAATGAAGGCTTGTGTTTTTTAGAATATGCTCATTAGGAAAAACGTTAGGTTTACAATAGGCGGCTTGGTCTTTAGCCTAGATTTTGAAAGACTTATCGAGTCTGAAATGAGTAAGTCTGCTGTCAATTCTCATAAAAATTAAAATTAGATTTGTTAACAGATTAAAATGAATAGATTTTTGGAATACCTACTGATAGATATAGGCTAGGAACAGCAACATTCTTATACTACTCTTGCGATTTAAAAGAAGTTAAGAGTTCACGAAAGCATTTTATCCTTTTATTAGGAGAGGTATATTATTATGAGGCCCAGTTATAAGAAGGCAAGTTAAAATATTTTTTGTTAGATTTGAAGATAGTCTAATGACCTATTCACAGAATAGGTATAATCATCTGAATAGCAATAACACTTAGAATTCTGCACATAAAATATTTTCAAAGATGCCAGACAATATCCATTGCGTCGTAAAAAGAAAAGAAGTCCATATAAACTTTAAACCATTACAAACTACAACCATTGTATAAACTTACACCAACCAAAACTGGCATTTAAAACACCACACATCATTCAACTCTAAAGGGTAATCCAGACTCGCTGTCTCCTATAAAATAAAGCCATTCACCATTCAATGTGACATTTGGCACGCTTCCCCTAATTGCTCGTGTGTGCTAGCCTTTATTCCGCCCCTTTATACCCGCTTTGTTCTTGATTGCTTAATGCCAGCATTTTTAATTACTGGGGTGACTCTTGAAATATTTTTGTCATTCAATTATTAACATTTATTTATTGTTTTTTGAATGTTTTTTTTTGTTCAATGAATTATTTTTTTTAAATGTTGTTTTTTTTTGTAAATTGCTTTTGATTATGTTAACTTTATATTTCTTATCATGTCCTGCAGTACTTACCAATATTTACCATTTATTTCGTTCTCTAGATATTGCCTAGGGCCATAACTCCTTTGTAAAGTCAGGGAAATAATTAAGCAAATTGACTACCAAATTAAATTGTCCGTGTATTTAAATCACAACAGTATTTTTTTGACAGTTGTATAAAATGGCTATAACACGGAAAATTGACGTAGGGTGTCAATTTGCTTAAAAAATAATTTCCCTGACTGTAACAATGTTCGAAGACATTTGATGCTGTTATGATAGTTTGACCTAATCTTAATATATATCTACCTATTAAGACACTGAAAACAGCTAAACCACGGTCACTGTCAGAAGAAAGAAGCGCGATGACACAACGCTTGTAATCTATTGCAAATTAGGAAGCAATTATCTATTTACTCAAAAATGACTTGAGTAATCGAAAATAAAAAAACAACCAAGTTCTGCATACAAATATGACGTTCTTGTTATTAATTAAATACCAACCGTACGTTTATATATTTTGGATTCGAACTCAAAGTAAAGGGTTAGTTTACCGTTAATTTGTATCGAGTTTTTTTTTTTCTTAACCAGTTTTGTAACAATCAAGTTCTGAGAAATATGTTCAAGATTAACATATATTTTTTCCGCTACCACAAACTATATAGATTTGGCATTTTTTTTGTATAAGACAAGCCTAGTTTTATCATTTGCCTCTTGTCAGCGCCTTAAAGGCTTCTACATACTGGTGCGATAACGCGGGCGCGATAAGGGTCGCGCCCGCGACATCGCACCAGTTTGTGGCCTTGGAGCCGTGGAGCCTTAAAGCGCTATTTTCTTCTGTACACGTTCATATTTAAGAATTTACTGTTAAGTAATTTTTTCCATCAATGTTTATTACTTCTAGATCAAAAAACAAGAGTGAGACAGCCATTTCTTTATTACAACTATCATTTGAAAGAGGATTCCAATACAAATAAAAATGAGGTATTGCTTGAACAGACATACAGTCCCAAAACAAATGATTTTAATTATCATGTATCATGGATAATATTATGTTTATTAAATTTCTTATTTTAACATAAAATATATTCTTTACACTCGGCAATACTGTAGCTTCTCACTATTGAAATAATTTTCGGAATCGGATCAGCAGTTCCGAAGATTACATATAAACCCACAAATTTGACCTATTTTTTTTTTCTTTTTTTTTTTTAATACCTTGCTCCACACTAGGAATTTCTCCTGTATCGTGGGTGCGTTCACAAACATTTAAACTCACATACACAAACAGCCAGAGCCGGAACAACTACTGATAGGTCATACAAATATTTTTTCCGTGCGGAAATCGAACCCGCGACACGCAGCGCAGCAGTCAATCGCTTAACCACTGCGCCAACCGCTACCGTTATTTATAATATAACTAGCTGATGCCCGCGACTTCGTCTGTGATGCAGGAAGAAAAGTAGCCTGTGTCTATTTCCAGGTCATGGTCTACCTATGTGCAAAGTATCATCAAAATCCATAGAGCCATTTTAGCGTGAAAGCTAAACAAACAAACTGACTTTCGCATTTATAATATTACTAGCTGCGCCCCGCGGTTTCACCCGCGTAAGTTTCGATCCCGTGGGAATATCGGGATAAAAAGTAGCCGTGTCTTAATCCAGGGTGTCAGCTACCTCCTTACAAAATTGGTCCAGCCGTTTGAGCGTGAAGAAGTAACAAACATACACACAATCACAAACTTTCGCCTTTATAATATTAGTGTGTTAGTTTGAAGTTAAGTTAGTGTAAAATTGGTTTCTATGCCAGCATTCGTTGCTACGGTCTTCCTTTAGGCAATCATATACTGCTTGATGGACCTCCTAATTTAATTACCTATATTCTCAAAGACCACTCCCAAGAATATTCGAAACTATTAACTAGAAATAACTTTGTTTAAATTATGATAATTTAATATGAGGAGTTGAGGAGAAACACTCGTTTCGGAGAAACGGTCAATCGCTTTGCCCAGAACCAAACTGTTCAATAGATTCAACGAGAGTTTACGTTTTCAATTGCTGAATATTAATATGGAATTTGTGAAAAGTTTATAAAGATTGAGTGATTCCCCCTATGTTCAGTTAGGTATATAAACTGCATTTCATTCATTCATTGGCAGTCTGGTTCCACCCACTGAATATCAAGCCTCCTCCCTTTTGTGCCATGCTTGCCTGTCGGGAAATTTCTGTAAAAATCTTACCGTGAAAACGTAGGTGAAGTCACCTGTCAAAAATGTCAATCCCTAGCATCAGCCGGTCTATTCTGCAAAACACTCACCGTGAACATTTGGGTGAAGTGAGCTTGCAATGAACTGTCATTCTACCCGACACTAATTTATAGGTTGACAGCTCACTACAAAATCACTTCACCTAAGTTTTCACGGTGACATTTTTACAGAATACCACTACAGGTAACATGACAGCTCACTCTTAAGACTTCGCGGTGAGAAGTTTATAGAGTCTCAACCAGGTCTAGCCAAGTATCCTGCCCACCTCCATTTCAGAGCCGCTTTCGTTACATAATCAGCCTATATTATTCCCACTGCTAGAACACAGGCCTCCTCTTTCTGTGAGAGGGAGTGGGCCGTAATCCACCACGCGGGCCCAGTGCGGGTTGGTTGATGCCACATGTTTTCCAATTTTTGTTTCTAGGACATGTCAGTTTACTTAGTGATGAAATAATTTACACAAAGTAAAGCGTCTGTTAGGGATCGAACCTACAACCTGCAACTCGTAAGTTGCAGCCGTTACCGCTGGGCCACCACTGTTCCTATACTAAAAAATACATATAACAATACTGTCATTTCAGCCAAAAGACGTCCACTGCTGGACATAGGCCTCCCCCGACGGGGGGAGTGTTTGCCGTAATCGCCACGCTTGGCAGGCGGGTTGGCTATCGCAGTATGGTGTTAAAATGCATAGAGGACGCTGCTGCCCATTCTCTAGTAAGTCAGTCGCCTTTTACGACACCCACGGGAAGAAATGGGGTGGTGCTATTCTGTACGTCCGGGACCACACGGAGCCGACTAATACTGTAAATATACGGAAAAAAACTACTTTATAAATATTGCCTTGTATACTCGTAGATCATTATATAATTTGAACATGTTAAGAGTTGAGTTATTCAAATTGGTATTAATTATAAGTCTTCTATTTCATAACTGAAAAAAAAGACAATATTACTTCTATCAGAAATGTCATAAAATCTTCGACGTTTTCCACAAAATAATCAATTTTGCACAACAAATATAATAAACGACATGTGTCTTATGTGTGATCGTCCAATTATTTGGGAATAACGTCTGCCTCAGACGGGGAGCGCCACAGTATATAAATTACTCGGCGTAGGTCAACTGACGGTGGTGCAAGAGATAAGAGGGACGCGATTTTTGTGATGCTGGTATTTTATGGTCATAATAAGATAATAATAATAAATCGTTTATTCACATTATAATAGTACAAATACTTATGAATTCTCTGATTTTCGAGCTAGGTTCAAGGATCATATTTCCGAGCTAGGTTAAACGACCTGATTTCTGAGCTAGGTTCAAGGAGCTGATTTCCGAGCTAGGTTCAAGGACTTTTGTTACAGAAATCAGTCCAGTCTCATAGTTTAGTGACATTGTAAATATATTATATGTAAACAAACGCTTTTCTGTGGAACATGTCTTGTGTAGTGTGTGTGTCAGCATTTAAAGTAACACGAATTCAGTCTAGTAATAATTTAGTCCCAATAGCCAATTCTTTATGGTGGTATTAGTAGGTCTTATGGTCATAAGCGTGAAACGAAGAGTGGGAAAAGGATAAAAAAGGTCTTTGTCCTACAGAACAAAACGGAAAAAACATGACTGAAAAAAAATACAAAAAAATACTTCATTCAGTCTTTGAATAAAAACCTTTTTCTACCGGAAACACCCAATTTCAGGGTTTCTTTGATATCAACCTAAAAACTCAGAGAAAACAAATGAAAACGAAAATAATGAACAGTACAATATAAGTACCCAAGAACTTGCGTGTCTGTGTTTTTGTACTGTGGTGAATTAAAGTGGTTCCGTTATTACACTGGTTCTACAAAGGATAGTCCGAAATCTCAAGCAAAAATTAGGCCAAAACTGCTGACCTAATAACCCAGCAGCACAGTACAACAATACAAACAAACCTTTTGTACAAAAACTTATAAAATTATACATTCACAAAAATGATTTATATTTACAAGCAGACAATAAAATATACAACTTTCCGCTTTTACATTACGCCACGAGCAAATGCAGTCAGAATGCGTTCGTTATGGCCAGTTTTGGAGGAAAGCCAGCAAATACGGACGACCAACGGATAGGCACGAAATATATATGATTTGTTAATATCATAACTTAGAGGAGGAAATGAAAAATCTTATGTCGTGAACTTTTGATCCGGATTTTTGGAGCTAAGCTTAAAATATTGGGGGATGTTAGGGGATGGACACACTTAGAAATGGATTTTTCAGACTAAGCTCCGGTTTAGACAAAAGCTTTTGACAAGTTGGGTACATGAATACTAACTGCTACATGTAAACCAAGAGGAATTCAACAAAGCTTTCAAATCCGAAGATAAAACCGTGTTTTCATAGCTTTATTTTTAATGGGTGGAGTTACCTACTTTACTTACTTTTGTGGCTACTTATCTTCATTCTCCTGCCCTTATCTTAACTTATTTGGGGTCGGCGCAATATGTCCCTTTCTTCCACACTTCTCTATTAGGCATCATCTCGGTAGCCACCTCCTTTCTAGCCATATCATCTTTCACACAGTCCATCCATCGTCTCTTTGGTCTTCCCCTCCTACTATAACCAACAGGCTACTATGGATATAGGTATATAGTTGTATATTATATATATATAGTTTTTTACACGTTTCCCCACACTAGGAATTTTTCCTGTATCGTGGGTGCGTTTACAAACATTTAAACTCACATATACAAACAGTCAGACACGGAACAACTACTTGTAGGTCATACAAATATTTGTTCCGTGCGGGAATCGAACCCGCGACACGCAGGGCAGCAGTCAATCGCTTAACCACTGCGCCAACCGTGCCGTCATATGTATAGTTGTCAAATTAATAGAACTGAAAGCTAAACTTGTGTCTTAAAATATTGAATGTGAATATACGCACAATGTTCACACTGCATTTCTTTTATTAAGATAGATATAATGCTACAGGGACCTTTTGGCGCCTGAATGGCATTGACAGAAGGGGGGCGATGTTGGCAAACATTGATAAAATTGTATCAAAGAAACGATTTAGTAACTCAAATCAACATTTATTTCCTTTTCGCGTTAACAGGCCGACATTGCACACAGAAACTTTTTCAAATCTTGCAAGACGTGAAGTTAATTATAAGTTATTAAAAAATAAGTTTTTGATGATAAACTGATCATACAAATTGATTTATAGATTGATTGTTGATAATTGTTTAGATATAATAAATCTAATAATTCTGATTCTAAA
This sequence comes from Tiliacea citrago, assembly GCA_963921375.1. Taxonomy (NCBI): domain Eukaryota; kingdom Metazoa; phylum Arthropoda; class Insecta; order Lepidoptera; family Noctuidae; genus Tiliacea; species Tiliacea citrago. The sequence continues at coordinate 16,231,081 of OY992805.1, forward strand.
TCTAAATTATTCTAGTTTTTATTAAGTTTTCACACTAATATTATAAAGGCGAAAGTTTGTGAGTTCGTGTGTGTGTGTGTGTATGTTTGCTACTTCTTCACGCTCAAACGGCTGGACCAATTTTGATAAAATTTTGTATGGAGGTAGCTGACATCCTGGAATGAGACATAGGCTACTTTTTTGGTTTTTTTTTTCTTTTTTGACTTTCGCGGGTGAAACCGCGGGGCGCAGCTAGTACATACATAAACGAACTTTGGTGTTCGTTAATGTATCATCTTTTTCTTATGTGCTACAAAAACTTAATAAAAACTAGAATAAATTAGATTTAGAATCAGAATTTTTACAGACAGACATACAACAGATAACGTAGCAAACTCGTACGGACGAGTAGCTAAAGTACATCTAGCAATTCATTCGCAATTACCAACGCTTGGAAATCCTGAGAATTTTCTCAATTCCTCCCATGTCGAGAGACTACAAAGACGCCAAGTGCGCAGTGCGGGTGGTCAAGACTATTCGAGTATAGAACAGTTGTTGAATTAGAACTTAAATCTTATCTTTTGTCTTCAAACATTGAGTGTGAATGTGTATATTCACACTGCATTTGTTTTTAATACACCTCGTAAAGCCCACACGATGCATTTTATTTGCCTCTGATATACAATACAATTGCAGCAAATTTCTCGCATCGTCTAAATACTGTTAAGACGGCGCAACTTTTATTGTTGATTCAAATTATGGTATTCCACGCCCACATGTAATTAATTCGCACCGTGTTAATTAGCTTTAATCAGGTTTAGCGTTGCCGCTGGTCAACTGAAAGTGAGTCGCGATATTTTTAGGCCGTGACAGTCTGTTTTTGTAGTGTTTAGCCTTAGATAATAATCTTCACACGGCAACTCCACATTGCCTATAAAATATTTATCGAGAAGTATATTATTGTATTTATTATACGTCACTTTTCCAATAATCAATTGATTGTTTTTCTCAGTAACGACGTTCCATTTCCATAGACATATATTTGCGGGAATCATCAAAGAAACGATTCATTAACTCGAATTATCATTTATTCCCTATTCTCATTAACAGACCGACATTACAAACAGACGGGCCCAAGAACTTTTTCAAATCTCGTACAATTTGGAAGTTAATTATAAGTTATTAGAAAATAAGTTTATCTGTCAAACGACCTATCAATGAGCAAGTAATTAGATGTCATTTTGAAACGACAGGGGCCGAGGCTAACGAAGAGATTTTTTCCCGAAGGAATTGGAGAAATATTCTCTGTTTGTGGAGAAAATTTTTGTTATCATTGCGTTTTATTGGGAAAGAGTTTATGCTTATTACCTGTGGTGACTATAAGTCAACATATTCGTTTTTGTGACTATGAAAATTGACATGATTGAAACTTGTGGTCATGCTCATTAATTCCATGGTTTGATAATAGGAACAGTGTTGGGAGGGTCGGCTCGGATAATGTAAATACTTAAATTAAATTATACAAAATGAAAGAACGCAAACTCAAAATAACAAGTTTAGGGAAAATACGATTATGCGTCACATCCACGCAAAACGGCCACAGCTCAGCATAATGCTGCAACCCTATGCGAGACAGAGCCCCAGCGCTGGTTTTCAGCGACAGCCGGATTAGTTTTCAACAAGACAACAAGATGGGAAACACCTTAAGAGGAGGCTTCCATTTTATGTTAATTTGCATGAATATTCTGAAACAGTCACACATGCAAGCAAAATGAAACTTTAGTTTGTGATTTATTGGATCTTTTTCTTTCCATGTTGAAGACAGTTACGTAATTGTAATATTTTCTCTCAATAAATTTTTATTCGAAAATCATGGCTTTTTTAAGGATAATTATAAAAAATGTCTAAAATAAATATTCACAGCAAGAAAACGTAGTTTATTATCCCGATACAAGATATTTTTTCTCTAGATCAATTATTACCTACTTTAGTTGTAAACGAAATAAGAATTGAGACTTACGCTATTTAGTTTCGTGCTCGAACACGATCAAGCGCACGCGATATTCAACTTTATTACTGATGTATTAGCGTTCAGCACATAACGGACGGCGGGGAGCGAGGGGCAGAGCTTGCGTTCGAAATTTGATTTAGACTGCCTGCTCTTAAAGTCAAACAACTTATTTAAACCATTAAAACATAAGAGACTATCTTCCTTGAATTCCACTAAATAATTTCCAGAAATACTATTTCAGAACCACAGGTCAAAAACCCAAACCCATAAACTTTGGAAAACCATAAAATAATGCCCATAAAACACTGGAAAATAAATTTAATTTATCACCACTGCATTGTCAGTGGCCGTTATGCATTTTCAAATATTAAAATGCATAGCTCATAAGTCATTATGAAACGACTGTCGTTTTTATTGACGATGACGATAGTAAAATCATTAATGTCGATTAATTTTATCGACGATAAAATGACGGGACAGTAACTGACGGGGTTATGGATGGAAACTTGCTTGCTGTTCTCGTTTTGGTTTATTTCGTGGATGATATTAAAAGTGAGAGAGTTGATGATGCTTAATGACTTTTTAAAGAAGTGATAGGAGAGGAATTGAGATGGTATAATGCAGATGAGCATCTAAGCATGAAAAATGAAGCACTTCCATCTTTTGAAACAGCATTGCGAAGTAATAAGTAGAAATAAGAATCATAGAATAAAATGTACACCATAAAAATTACAGTTAAAAGCTGTTGAAATTTTACATGGTAACACAATGGGCGGTCTTATCGCTAAAAGCCAACCTTTTAATGGATTAAAGACAGAAGGAGAAACAATACTGAAGGTAGTCAGTGGTGTACCATTTACATATACAATAAATACATACATACATAAGGCATACATTTATCTATATAAATATATATATACAATATACAATAATAAACATGAAACAAGAGCAAGAAACTGTATTATGTAATGATGATGTTTAAGGAGAGACCTGCTTTTTTACCAGAATCATCTACATGAGGAGAAAAAGAATAAGCATTGCTAACACCGTTTTTACCACAGCTTTATTAGATGTGAAGTTGTGATGACGTTAGCGTCATTCCCACTGATGTAATTTAACATGGTAATAACCCTATTAGACCTTTAATTGAATTTAAAGCTTACTTTCTACATCATTTTTATTTTTGACACTATTTTTGCAAGAATAGACGGCCGTTTGACCGCAACAACCAACAAATTCATCAAAGGATATGCAAGCAAAATATAACGGGATAGACACAAAATCCCGGAATTATTCAAAAACATAAAATCACTAGTACTCCAGATTTCAGCTTTTTGGCTGTATCAACGAGGTTTCGGATAAATTGATGTTTTGGATACATTTTGTTTACTTCCGATTGATATTGGAATAAAAATTCATGTATCCGTTTTTGTAAAAGACATTTCGAACAAGATTTTCAGACTGTCACCAACAAATGAAAGCAGACTGATTTTTATTGCGAACTCGCTCTGACCCGCGGCTTCACCCGCGTGGAACTCTGAAATTATGCCACGGGAACGAAAGTACTACCGGGATTAATAGTATCCCATGTGCTAACCCAGATCATGGTCCCCCTGAATGCCAGCGGAAACCGTTCAGCCTTTCAAAATCAAAATATTTTATTTCACATATACCTACATGGGCACTTATGAAACGTCAGAAGCTAGGTGCACGGTTCCAATTGGTCGTTTCCTATGGAGAAGAGCCGGCAAGAAACTCCACGGTTACTCTTTTAAAAATAATTGGCTTTTACAATGTTTTAAAATTATGTACAGTGTTAATAGGTATGGGAAGACTGTGAAAGCCTGTCAACAATTGCCAGGTACGAGCTCGGTTACGGTTTAGTAAAACAAAATAGAAAATGGTCTACAAATCTACAGCCTATTAATTAGCTCACAAAGTTCTCACATGCACAAAATATGAAATAATTCTATTTCAAATATCAATAAAATGATCAAAATAAAAATCTATTTAAACCAAATGACATGATTGCCATTACAACTGTAACAAATCTCAATTAATATTCTGTCTGCAAGCTAGCTACATCTCATCATACGAATGTAGTTAATTCACAATCCGTAGAGCTAAGTCTAAGAGCACTATAATCTACCCTTATAGCCTAGACAGCCATTCCACCAGCATTGTCAGCATCCCCATTAATCTCCATTACAAACGCGCTCTACAGAGCTAAGCGAGCATGACCATCCAGGACATATAACTCAAAAAAATCGATATTCCTTTAAACCGAGCCAAATCCGAGGGTACAGTAAAACTAAAAATTAAACAATTCTACTTGGTATTCTGCCAAGTATCTTTGTTTCATTGATGCATATCTTGGGTTACTTGGCACGGGGCTCTGTGAAAACGGTCTTCCTGACTGGTAGCAGCGTTGATTTTCTTGATAAAAATTACAATATGTTCGAGTCTTTTCGAATTTGGGTGTCTTTGCATTTTTGAAGTGAGTAAACTTCTAAAGCTGGATGAAAACTTGTTTGAGGAAGAGATCAAAATTGGATTTCTTTAAACTTGATTCTAAAATATAGTTTATTTCTTACAATTTTCTGATTTATTGCTGGATTACTTTGGAAAAGTCGTATGCTTTTTAACGAGCTCTGCACTTTAATGATGAAGAGATATTCACGGATTCAGATCATCATTCGATCCTAAATAACATAAAAACTATCGATTTCATTTTTATGATGATTTAGCCGTCAACTATTATCCTTTCTGGGACTTCCTCTTTCTTTAATGCTATCTTTCATGATCTATTCAAACCAATTCTTCTTCACTAAAGCTTTCCAGAAAAAACAATTACCATATTAACCTAAACGGCAAAAAATATATCCTAAAAACATTATCAGCTGCCCAGTTCATTGATGTCCATAACTTGCACCAATTATTATAATCCACTAGTCTTTATTACATCATAAATATTGGACTCCGAACCGCGTATTTTAATTCTAAAAATACCCTTTTCAGCTTTATTAAGTTTGTCGTATTCAAGTTTCTAACAAAGCACGAAATATCGGGCCAATCTTGTTGGCACTTATACCGATGCAGGGGTTCTATAAATACAGATTTTTATCTCTGGACTTCCTGCATAGTTGGGGAGCCGTATTTTTTAGTTATGTACGTATTTTTCGATGCTGAGAACAGGGGCAGCCGATTCGAGCCAAGGTGCTGTATTTAAGTTATATTGTCGAGTATTTGGAACTTATTTAGGAGTTTTGCTATATCTAGAGTCAAAATCAAAGTAAAGCGTATATTTTAATAAGACCATTAAAAGGCATTTTTGGACATCAAAAAAGAACAATCGATTCTAGTTGCCCCATCTAAAAGGTGCATGGAGAAGCACGGACAAGAAACTTTTCTTTTACAATATTTTAAATTGATCTAGTCTATAATACCTTTGTCCGCTTTAGCTGTTGATAACTTATATTCTTTGGTTATCAGTGATTGTGGTCTAGCCAAGTTCACTAGAGTAGCAATCCTTTATTTATTCTTGAATATCTACGTAAACTATGTATCTAATTCTTTATAACATCACAGTCATTATTCCATCATAATACGGCGCATAAGCGTAGTACTCACAAACGGCGTGCGTGTATGACCAGATGTATGAACGTAAATGAAGGAAAAGGAGTATGGAACGATCGATCTAGTGGTGTTATGTAGTTTCTGCCTTCCCCCATGGGAAGATGGTGTGAGTTGATGTATGTATATGTATTGTATACGGCTGCAACTGATTTATTAATAATATAATTCCATAAGGCATTTCCTCCTTTACTTTTCTAGTTTACGATAATATTATTAACGTCTCGTGGTAATTACGAATGAATATGAAAAAGAAAATTAAAAGAGAAATTAAAACTGGCTCGGAACAACTTGAACTGTTTACCTACCGTACTGTAGTTACTATCAGACGTGTAGACGCGCCACCGAATACTTGAACTTACAACTGCAATGTCGTCTACAACATAATCGAAGAAGACGTGCAAAGGTCGCAAAAATACCTATACTTCTTTCTCTTAAAGATGGCTTAACAACCATCAGCAGACATAATGCTATAAACCAACCTGCCAGTTATGCTGTGCGTGCGTATGTGTGTTATGCTTTCGTTGTTATGTTATTCCGAGGTCCCCCCACTCAAATCATCATAAGAAATACTATTCAAAACGCACTTAATTAAAATTTCAGGAGCTCCAAAACTCGTCCAGTAAAATGTTGACTTAAAAAAATATATAAACAAAAACTGTCGACGAATTTTTCTGTCCTCTGTGTTTCACGGACATACGTACGCATTTGAAACTCACAATTCTGCCGTGTGCCTTTGAGGCGTGTCAACATATGCCCTGTTGATTATTAAAAGCCTACAGCCACGTTACTGTCCCAAGTTTTGATAGAGCATTCGTGTTTTATTAAAAGGGGCACTAAAGTGGCGATTTTTTTACGAATGCTTTGGCTGGCTTTGGAGTTAATATTTGTTTTGTGAATGTCAACACATTTTCTATGATGTTCGTAGAAAAATACAGCCTAAGCAGAGGGAAATGTTTTCATATTTAAAAGCTCTCAAAAGTTTCTTCGGGGTCAAATGTTGACATCTAACCTCTACTTCACCACGCTAGAGTGTTGTATCTAACTACATATTTAGCCCGTAATGTCCCACTGGGTGGCAAATACCTGTCTTTCGCTTGTCCACACACGTCTGTCCACTGCCATTGCGGGCCATTTAAGATTAATCTTTCATGGACCCACTGCAATAGTCACAGCAATCTCTTAGCTTTGTAGATGCAATAGCCTTAAAAATAACTACGAAGAATTCCCTTCTAGTGGACAAAATACTCCACATTTAAAAGCCTCACAAAAACCTAAAATTCATTCACTTCTTCTACAGGCAAAATTCCTTGTTTGTTCGTAAGATTTATCTCTGCAAATACTGATCCGATTACAAAAACTCTATCTCTAATAGAAAGTAATTGTACTATTACTACCGAGTGCCACAGGATATGTTTTACAGGTGTATTAGACGTTTTCTTGAGGGGAGACCACGAATCGGCAAATGTAAGGTAGAACACCCTCAGGCTAGGTGGAGCGACGATCTTCGCAGGGTGGCTGGTAGTCAGCTGGATGAAGGTTGCCGCGAATTGTGCTGAATGGCGTGCAATTGGAGAGGCCTTTGTACAGCTGTGGACTGCTGTAAGCTGATGATAGGATATGTTTTGTGGTATAGTTTACTTCCACGCGGACGAAGTCACGGGTAGAAGCTATATAGTTGAAAATAAAAATTATATCGATAACTTCAATATTCATTTGTTTTGTGTCTACAAAAAGGAAAGTTACATTTTCCGCACATTCAGCGTTAATGGTTGTGTTTCCTAACTTGCAAGGGATTCACTCAAAGGATACGTGTTTTCATTAACAAAAGAAGTGTCATGGCGGATTTTTTGGGTTTACTTCGTGTCAAAAGTAATTGCTATTGGATCCGTTCGGTTATGGTTTATAGTATTTATTAATTTTGCTCTTAAATTATTTAATTTTATTTGATTCTAAAATAATTGTGAACTTCTAATGTATTTATGGGTTATCCTAAATAACTCGGAGTTAACAGCTAACTCAGGGTTAATCAAATAACTCCAAGAGTTAGAGGTGGTTTACCTCTAACTCTTGGAGTTATTTGATTAACCCTAAGAGTAAAACTTTTAAATATTGAATCCACCGATGTGGGTCGCTAAACTCTGGGTTAGTAATGTCAAAATAAATTGACGTTATTAGGTGCCGCTGACAACTTATTTTGTTTTTTTTTTTATATTGTTCGACGTTATAATAAGTTAAAATTCGATACTATGTCAGCAGGCAATATCTTCACGAGCTCATATAAAAATAAATACTAATTATAAAAAAAAAAAAACTTGAAACATATTTTTCCATATCTGACGTTTTCGTCAATCAATGAACGAAATCTCGATGGAAACCACATACAATACGATTAAAATTAAATGTCATGTTAAAAAATTCAAACACAAGAAAGTATTACGTATCGTAATGTAGTGTAAAAGAGATGGGATGACAATTTCTGTTTATTGTTCATTCATACATTTTTGGTTGGATTACACAGCATTATAGACATTGCAATTCTATTTTATGTTTCGTCGATTGAACTGTAATTTTCCTAACTAAAAAAACACAAATGTCGAGTTAACTAACCCGTTGTTAATTTTTAGTGGCGTAACGCGTAATATGAGTTAAATTGTTAATTAAGTACTTAACTCCCGAGTTTACAAACTACATTTATTCATTTAAACCGACTAAACGTGCAAGTGGGGCCTAAGAGAGTTCTAATTAATGTTTTATGAAATGCAATCCTAGAACATACGCCCTTTAAAGCAAGCTGTTTATTGTCCCTTCAGTCGATCAGGGGTCGTTGTATAGACGGAAATAACCAATTTTAATCAAAAATACTTGTAATGTGGTCATTATTTTGACAACGTTCTTTGAGCAGTATGAATAAGCGCCAGCAAAGTTGTATGGAATTTCATTGTTTGAGAGTTTTAGCCACCAGCAATTAATTCCTTTGATTATTAACGAGTTTCCTTTCAAAAATAGTCGGGTGCAAAAATATTGTATTCAGAATTTGGCCGTATAGGTACAGGCACGAAGTACAATCATCATTGACTAGTTAAAAAAAAATAAGAAAAGCGCGGGGAAGAAACAAAAGCTACTAAATTCTCCATAATTGTTTTCCATCAATTTTCAAATTTAAATCACTCTCATTGTTTGAGTAAAGCACTATACAAGCCTTGGTCCGCAATGATTGTATTGCTGGCTACGCTATTATGGCCTCGAGCTTAGCTTAGCTACGCTTTCAGCCTTCAAGCTAGTCATACTGCGCTGTGTTGCCCTGGAGCTGCGCTATGCTACGCTTTCGGCCATCATCAGCGCTGCCAGCAACGCAGTCATTACAGATCGCGGCAGTAATGTACTATACAGGGTGGCAGGGACATCGACGCGAAACCTGTTACCATGGATTCAGTACATCATACTTGACCTCCGTGCGTCTCTATCTCTCGTCGGTAATTTAAAAAAAACAACAGCTGTTTCCTACAGAAGTGCAATACCTACTCGGTCAAAATGTATGAACAGCGAATTTTTTTTTTAATAACCGACAAAAATTTTAACGCACGGGGTCAGGAATGATGAACTGAATCCATGGTAACAGGATGCGCGTCGATGTCCCTTCCACCCTGTATATAAAAAACAGTACCCAAATGTAGCTTTAAAATTACCAGAGCAGGGTTGTTTCTTTGTTTATAAAAGTTTACAGCAGTCGTATTCTTCAAACTATGCCCTATGAGTATAATTAGGCAAGTGAAAATTAAATCTTACAGCACGATCATTTCAAGCTAAAGAACAATACATCTTCCCCTAAAATAATTTACTCTCAACAAGGTCCTAAAACCGCGAAATGTGTAATAAACTACTAGAAGCAAAGCCAGGCCGCAATCAAGCTACACAATAGGTCTTCAAACAGTGGCCCGAGAGCAAATACAGCTCCAAATGAGGTACCTAAGCGGGGTCAAGCCTTCATTGTCCTTATTTGGCCTTTGGTCTTTTGGTGCGGAGTTTTTTTTTTGTCCTTTTTGTAGTTGTTCATTGGTCTTTGAGGATTTTAGACTTCTGTACTTGAAGGGTGAAAATAGGCCTTATTACCTAAGCCTACGCTGTCTTATCTGTTGGTCTGTCTATACTGTCGCAGGGCTGTATGTATCTTTGAAACCGGTAAAGGGAGCCATTTGAAATTTTCACAGAATACGTGTTAATATGGCTTCTGGCATTATTCGGATCGGCTTCCAGTCTAACTGGATGCAGCTTAATAAACGGAAGATGAACTGTACTTTTGCTGGTACTCACCTGGTTGTTTTGGTCTTGTTCTTATAGTTGTTAATTAAACATTGCGGTTTCGAGAATGAAGCTCGATTGAGTCACTGGTTTTTTGTGTTAAATGTTTTCATTAAGGTTAAAAATTGTGCCATTTCCTTATTATTGGGTTAGACTTCTGTAGTAGTAATTTATCAAGTTAAAGTGCTTAGCGCGAACATATCCGGGTTTTTTATTTCAAGGTCTGGTATTTTTTGTTTCTAGATAAATACTTGGAACCTGTCTTAAAATTTAATGTTTAATATTCGGCCGTTTTTTGACATCCAAAGTTTCCTTTTTTGACTTTGACTTATCTCTTGACTGTCGTTTTCTTTTTCTTCCGCCGTTGTCATCCATAGTCAGCCGTAATAGTCAAGAAACGGCCGAACATACCTCGGATTTATCTTCGGAGCAGACCCCCAGATACGGTTCGCAAGTACAAGATAAATTTAAAAAAAAACAAGCGAGCCTTACAGTAGTCGCATATGATGTGAAACATCTGACATCTCACCTTGGTAAAAAGCAACTGAGCAGCGACAGAAATGGCCCCCCTACTTACAATCTAAATAATAGATACTTACTAATTCCATGAGTACACTAATTCCATGCTATTATAATGTACTTACTAATCCATACTATTAAAAAGTACTTACTTAATCCATGCTCAAGCTGTTAGTTTCTGTTACACACTTCCGTCTCTTTCACGAAATGACTCCCACAGAAAGCGAGACGGAAACATGTTACACATCAAAGAAAAATACTTATTTATTGTACGTCATCACTCATCATACATCTTTCCACAAAAGACCAAGAGGTTTTTGGTCTTTTATCCTTGAGCACGTCAGTCTTGAAAAGAAGTACAGCTTCGGGTTTTAATTAGGCCGGTCTTATCTACTTTCGCCAGCCGTCTAGGGAGGGAAGGAAGTTGAAAAAGTCAATAATTACCTTTTCCCACGGTCAGAAGTGGCTTTTAGTAGGTGGGTATGGTTTTCGTGGGAGCGAGAAGCGGGTTGAAAGAAAACAACAATAGGTGTCATTTTTGCAAGGTTTTGAGAATTCAGTTTTAATGCGATACGCCATTTTTGTTTTAATACTATCAATACTAATACAAATTGTAACACCTTGATTAGTTTAAAGGGCTGATGTTACTTTAGTCAGATATTTTTTTTATCTAAGTAATAAGTAATGGTTTGACAGCTTTTGCAAAGAAATTATGTCAAACCCTATTAACTATTGAAAAATTTGCCATTTACATTTAGATACACACGAATTAGAAACAAGACTGTGACGTTAAACAATAACCCATTTATTTGCCTACTTTAAGAGCTTCAAACTTTTAACAGCTCATTCAGGAACGCTAAACGCATGGGCGTCATAAAAATAAAACTTTATATGGTGTCTCGTTCAGTGTCCTTGAGCTGCTACGTTTTTTATACAAATGGTAGTCGCCCATCCCGCCCCGCTACCGCTTGTCACTAAGCCCCTACCCAAACCTTACAAGCAGCACTTCTAATTGCATTATTAACCTGGCACATTTCGATCGGCGGAACCCTTTTGTTTTCTCAACTTTTTTTCAGGGTTCCCGGTACTTTTTCCTACCAGAATTTGATTAGAGAATTATTTAAATATATTTTTAACGAAACAGGCCTTCCTAAGAGTTTTCTTGTTTTTCTTTGTTTTATAAGTAAACTGATTTGTGTTGTTTAGGCTCAAGAGGGAAGTTAAAGTTGTTTTGTTTATTTCTGGGGTTAGTTGCAATTTTAATGTATTTTTGCTGAATTATTTTGGGGGTGGCTCTCCCAGTGAATATTATACAGGGTTACTGGTAACTCGACGTATTCCTTGCACGACGTCATAGTATGGTTAAAATGCAACAAATTAAGCCACCAAATGTTCTACCGAAATTCAGTAGTTTTTGAGTTTTTTTAAATAAAGTAATTACAAAAAATAAAATGTTTAATTAGTGATCTCTGCCAAGTTTTCGGCATTTTGGATTTTTTAATTATTAACAAAGATTTGCTACGGTATCAGCTATGATAATAAATTAAATTCCAGTATAGTCGCACCGTAAATCATTTTTAAATTGTATTTTTCATAAAACAACTAAAAACCAAATTAACTCAAAAACTACTGAATTTCGGTAGAACATTTGGTGGCTTAATTTGTTGCATTTTAACCATACTATGACGTCCTGCAAGGAATAGGTCGAGTTACCAGTAACCCTGTATAGTGTATAACTCCAAAATTGTGTTACAGGATGGCCACTAGAAAAATAAAGATGAAAAGATTTAAAAACATAAGTTTACATACAGTACAAATTGGGGTTTGTAGGGTAAAGTGTTAAGTTTTAAATAAAGGCCGACCTACATGTTTTTGCATACGTAATGACGTACGATAGGTCAGTTTTAATCATCATCATATCATATCAACCGAAAGACGTCCACTGCTCGACATAGGCCTCCCCAAAGGGACCCCCCCTTTGCCATAATCGCCCCGCTTGCCAGGCGGGTTGGCGATCGTAGTATGGTGTTAAAATGCGTAGAGAACGCTGCTGCCCATTGAAGAAATAGGGTGAAACTATTCTTTACAGTTCTAGTTTTAATAATGTGATGTTGTACTAATAAGAGAGTTACCTCGTAAAGTGACTTAAGCAGGAATTAATGATTAATTTTGATTAATTAATTGATTGACTTTGTTATTACTGTACCTGTATCTGTGTGGTGCCGGACGTAAAGAATAGCACCATCCTATATTTCTTCCCGTGGGTGTCGTAAAAGGCGACTAAGGGACTTACTATAAAATGGGCAGCAGCGTTCTCTATGCATTTTAACACCACACTGCGATCGCCAACCCGCCTGCCAAGCGGGGCGATTATGGTAACCCCCCCCCACCCCTCCTATTGGGAGAGGCCTATGTCTGAGAGACTTGACTCTGTGAGACTTTGTTATTACTGAACCAAAAAAAGTCTTAATCATTCACTGTTTACAACCCGTAAAAAGTTAACAATAAAACCATCAGCTTAATACCTAATTAGGAACAAAGATGTTCAAACTGAGGACTTGCGCCTAATGTCAGTCTCCCCATCACTTATTCCGGACGTCTCTCGAAGTTTGTGAACGAAAGAAAGTTAAAGGGTCTAACGAATATACAGTTTGTGAGTTAGTTCTGTAAATGTTTAGATGGAGCGCGAATGGTAAATGGATAACTGAGTAAGGGCGGATTCGACCAAATGCCATGTTATACCAGAGTAACTAACCCTTAAATAATTTTACTCATTGGTCTTACTCTCGGGTGCGTCTCATAACGTATAAACTCATTTGGTCTAATTTCATTTTATTATCGTTCATAAGATATAATCAACGTGAGATATACCAACTGTTGATATAATTTCTTTACATATAACATTTATTTATTCTAAAACTTAATTAGTATAACGTTGTTTGATATAACTGTAAATGTAATCGAAAATCATTAGGTCTGACGTTTAATATATATAAAAAACATCATTATGGTTAACACCCCGACTCAGAGTACCCCGTACTCTCAGATAACTTCGTTTGCGTATTTCCATCACAAACGTAGAGTAACCAATAATGGGTACTCTTGAGTTGATGAATGAAAATGTGAAATGAAATGAAATCGTTTATTCTGTAAATAGGATATCGGAATCACTTTTACACGTCATATTAAAAAGTAAAAAATAAGCTAGATGTAGTCGACATTTCCTATCTGACTACCCCTGAGAAGAAATGGCGAAAGAAACTCAGGGGTCAAAGCCTCTTTTAAAGTCCAGACATAATCTTGGTCAAATCATGTGAGTACCATGTAGATCTGTGTCTGAAGTCTGAAGTGGTCTTTTGACGAAAGAACAACACAAATTTGAGTGGACCTGCCCAATCAGTGCAAGCATTGGTCAGTAATCGTGCAGCTCGACTCAAGACTTAAGGAGCTCAACGACTCGACGAACAATACCAAAGAAAGTATATTTGGGTAGGCCGCATAGAGTGCTCAAAATGCCATCAAAACTGAGCTGTAAGCCAACTAAAATGGAAATTCAATTGTTTTAAAGCGGAACGCAAGATTTGATGTCCACATAATTTTGCGGGTTTATAATGGTATCAACTGTCAATGAATATTCACACGAGTTGTCATACAAGTGCGGTTATCTTTTCGAGTCGGTTTGGTTAAAGATCTTGATTTTGTGTTGTGGTAATTGAAAATTAATAATTTATCTGAAGGAAAAAGGAAACGTACCCCAAATTGGTTACCTTCTGAGAAAAGCTTGCTGGTTGAACTCGTGTAAAATCATTCCAGTAAATACCTTTGTACACGCGCGCTTTGTGTCACATCGAATTTCGACATCATTTCTTTAAAATTCTTACTTCTGAGGCTTTTTCACAGTTTCTTTGCTATTTTTAGGACAAAATCTTTCACATAAAAACCTCTATTTTCCCTCCAGCGTTATCACACACACACATCTGCATACATCTACAAAAAGACTGCTATATCATGAATATTATCCCCCACTATAATGTTATCCATATTTTATTGTTAGAATCTTCCCGGCTCCGTTGCTATGGTTACGGCAGCCATGATGCTGTACTAGAATAAGCCATTCATGGCGTATTGTTGGAATGTTTTGTGGAAGATGGCTTGTGTATGGGATGGTATTTTGTTTGTCGTGGTCTGTTTTGGGAGTATAACCCATACTCTGCCCATCATTAATACATAAAGATGGTTTGAAAAGTATTTTTGTATACTTTTTATGTTTGATTTTGGTTTTTAATGATTTCAAAACACCTGTATGCACTGGTATTGCGAGTGTTTTCATTTATTGACGTATTGTCGTGCTCTCATGGTAAATATAATAATATTCAGCAGGATTTCTCAGGATTTTTGAAGAGAAAACTTCTTTAGGCGCGTTGAGCGATTTTTGGTAGGGCAAAAAACTTATGGGGTCGCGTCACCGATATGCTAACCGCGACTTTCTAATGGGACTGGCTACGCGAAGCGGCCTGTGGACATGTATGCGCATATATTATATATAAATATATATATGTTATTCCAAAGTTTTAAGTTTTCTTTTCTGTCGGTACTTCGGTAGTTACCATGAATGCCTATTTTTTTTTTCTCAGTAACAGCCCGGAGTCTATGCCTGGTTGATGGTAAAAAACTCGCCCCATATTACATGGGACTGAAACATAACTGGCGAAATGTGGGTGTACTATAGATCCACCTCTGTCCAATCCTTCGGGGAAAAAAGCGTGATGTTATGTTATTTTATTTTTTCTACTCAGCAGGGCAGCAAATTTCAATTTCGATGGTTACCTAAACGACTGAGTTTTAACTCAGATATTCGTATAATATATAACAAGTTTTTATATAAATCTTGCTCTATGAAGCAATATACGTAATTAGGTCGACAAGACTATTTTCTCAACAAACCTATACCTAAGTAATATTTTCAGTCTTTATTTTTAATGAAAGTTTTAACCTGTGACTGGCATGCCATTAAAAATATTGTTCTACAAAAAATATATAAGACAAACGTCTTATATTTTTTTAGTTTAAATTATACTTAGTATAGTTTTAACATAGAAAAACGAAACAACTTATGTATAATTAGTTATCGATCGATGTTTACAGGCTATTGCAAATTAGATAAATGTGGAAAAAACGTAGATACCTAGGTTATAGGGGAAGTCAGGTCAAAGTGGCCATAGGAGGCAAAGCGGCCACGCTCCATTTTTCGGTTATTTGGAATGACAGCGTGACGTTGACGTTCAGTCCGCATTACCAATCTCGGGAGCCCCGCGCAGCGCGCTCGTCAGTCATTCAGTAGCGGTGGAACCAAGCGTGTGGCCGCAATGACGGAAAAATATTTCTTTGCATGGTTTGTTAAAAAATGCAAGGAAAGTTTAAACCTCTATAAATATCAATGCTTTTATTACACGTGTATTATTACTTATCTATTTGGATTTGTTTGTATTCTATTTTGCTCTGAAATATAATAAATAATGTGAGAGCAGTTCATATTAAAACAAAATGGGCTAAAAAGCAAAGCGGCTCGGGCAAAGCGGCCAACTGACCGCTTTGGTAGTAGAAGAGTAAAAGAAAGCAAAAAGCGTTAGTTATTTTATTATTTATTAAATATTTTGGGTACTTTTATTTTGTCAAGCACGATATTTTTCAAGAAAAACCAAATTCAATCCTTGTGCACTTATGGGGTGGCCACGTTGCCCTTACTCCCATGGCTGGTTTGGGCCGCCACTTGACAAAACGGTTTTTTAACAAGTTTTCGTATATACAAATCATAATGGTTATTATTAAATTTCCACGAATTTGAATTTCATATTACAAAAATTATATAAATTCTCTGGCATTATTCTCTTCGAAGGTAATAATAATAGATGGGTTTAATAGGTGTCTTTAGGGTTCCGTACCTCAAAAGGAAAAAACGGAACCCTTATAGGATCATTCGTGTGTCTGTCTGTCTGTTTTAACTTAAGATTGAGAACCGGGTACTGGGTCACATAACTTGGGAGAGGCCTATATTCAGAACTGCAATACGCTGCTTTGATTGAATCGAATGAAATACTTTTTCTTGATACAAGAAATAATACAGGCCATGTAGGTTCCCGTAACTGTAAATGTTGATGACTAGTCAAAGAGAAAAAGTAGGTAAAGAGGCCCATTTACTATCCTGCCTAGCAGTCTGCCTTTCAGGATGCAAGGTGAATCCTGCTCGGTATTGCAGGACACCATGCAGACTGCGACAAAATTCACAATCCTGCATAAAGCGATACACGGCAAAGCTGACTGCCGTGAATGGGCCCCTTTTGAGAATTTTTTTTAAATATATCGCTGTATTTTTCCAAATGAAGAGTTGTTGAAACTTACAAATAAGTTTCAGTTAGCATCAAAGATAAACAGTATGTTATCGGTGTATTATTTTTCAAACATTCTCCTAGCAAAAGCAATGTCTGCTTCAGAATTTTGTGGTATGCAATATAAAGAAAAAGTGGTGTTTTTGCTAAGATGTTGATTTACACCAGTTTCCTGACCCCAATTCTATTTCCAAAAAATCAAAACATTCATCTACCTATCTACTTATTTTTTCTGGCAACACAAAACCAATACAAAGTGCCACGTAGACCGCAACAAAGCCAGGTTCCCACCTTTGTGTTCAGCGTCGCTTGTCAGACAACAATATCCGGTTACTGACCGCAAGAGATAAGTGAGGAGCGGGCATTATGTGTCGAGTGTCTCGGCAGGTTGTGGCCTGTTCCAGCTAAGGTTTGAGGGTCTTGAATTGTTTGAGCCTTATGGTCTTTCGGTACAGAGGAACCAAAGCCTTTGCAACAAGTGAAGGCTGGGTTTTTTAACTATGGAGATTCTTGCCCATTCTTCTCCATACGAAAACTCCTACCCTAGATTCAATTATTTTTCCTTTAAATGACATATTAAAATTGCTATGATGGTGTAATTGAAATTAATAATTTGATTTGACTTTGAATACCTACTAAAATTAAACACCACTTAGACTGTATTCAATTTTTAAGTATTTCATTTAGATATTGGTTTAATAGAACAGATTTAAAAAAATATTTTTGTTTTAGGACTAACAAAGTTATTAAGTAAGTACTACTAACAGCTACTCTGGATCAACAAATTTTCATTTTTGAATAAATGTGTGTATTAACATATATAAAACCCGCTTCAGCTCATGAATTAAGTCGGAAACCATCTCTCGTGTTTATAAATGTTTGTGACAGGTTCCACTGCAAGTTCGGTTACAATTACATTATAATATTCAACTTCACACAGAACTTGGTAGCGTGAAAAATAGTCAGTGAATGTCGAGATGATAACGTTTTGACTTTGAAGTCTATCGGGATAATTAAAGATGGTTGTATTCCGTGTGGTGCCGGACTCAAAGAATAGCACCATCCCATTTCTTCCCGTGGGTGTCGTAAAAGGCGACTAAAGGACTAACTAGAGAATGGGCAGCAGCGTTCTCTATGCATTTTAATATCATACTGCGATCGCCAACCCGCTTGCCAAGCGGAGCGATTATGGCACCCCCCCCCCCCTTTTTGGGGGATGCCTATGTCCAGCAGTGGACGTCTTCCAGCTGAATTCATGATGATGTAAGGTAGAAATTGCTGTCGATAGATCACAAGCTGGTTTTTACCCCAGCTGCAAAACGTCGTTCCGTGTCTTAGTTTTTATGAGCTCCTCTGGATGTACTGAAAACTTACATCCAATTTTTTATACTAGTTTGGATGCTTTATGAACGTACGTATCAATCAATAAACTAAGCTTATTTATTTCAGTTCAGTGCTGAATAATATTGAATATTGGTCACCCTATGCCCCGTAAAATATAACATCCAGTTTTCCATCTTAATATTCTGTCAACTCTTAGTGCTTCTTTATAAGTCATCATTTAATTTGTTTTATCTAATAATTATTTTGGTGATTATGGTTTGTCAAACCCAGGTTAAAATCATAATCATCTTATTCCAAATATATTGTTTCGACTTCCAGTCAAGCCAGATGCATTAAATATTAAATTTATTATAAACCAAAACCTTACTTTAATATTTCGGGTTTTGGATTTTTTTTGCTTAAAGGCTTTTAAAGAAAGTGCAGGTTGGCGTGATATCGCGGGCGCGACAGGTAGCACGACGCGTGTCGCGCCCGCGATATCGTCCCAGTCTGCACGAGCCTTAAATCAGAGTCCAATTTTTTTGCTGAAAATAAATGACTTCCTTGACAACCCTAAGGATTATATTGTAATTTACGATGTTCGGTTTTTAATACCCGCCCACCCACAAAATGGTGCTGATGATTAATAATAATTTATGCTTTTTGAATTAATTAAAATTTAATAATTTAGGCTGATAAAGTCAGGTAGAATTAAAAATATTTATTGGTAGGTTTTGCCTACTGTGCTTTGGAGTGAGAAAATTTTGCTCCTTTGCGATGAAATAGAATGTCAAACAATTTAAACAATAAATAACGATATTTTTCTGAAATGAGGAATTTGATACAATTATCACATTGGTTTTTGTTTTAGCGATAACTTTTTATCTCACATTTGTCAAGTAAGAGCTTTCGAATGACATCAGTATATCTGAGGAACTAGACAAATCGCAGTCCCTTTCAAAGCGTTTCATAATTTCTACAAAGGCTTTCAACACGATTGACATAAGCTTTTTGGTAGCTTTACCAATACTTTTTGACTTTTCCATTATCTCTGATAGACCGGCACTTTATCTAGTCCCTCAGACATGCCTACTGATGTGATTGGAAAGCTCTTATGACTTTATGAGTAAGTCTCAAATCATTGCAGCGCACAAAAAGTGAGGCCTGAGGGGAATTCCTTCTGTGTTACACTTTGGCACGTTTCGAGTCGAAAGTCGTTTCCCGAACAACCTCGCGCTGTACCAGTCCACTGTGTGCCACCATCCTCCTAACATAAAAGATATATTAATACTTGTGTTACATTATTACCCTATTGTTCTTTTCGTTTACAGCACCCCCAACTGCAGTGGAGATCACGAATCATCCTCCCAACTCGAAGTTGGAGGTCAAAGAGGGGGAGGATGTATCCCTGGAGTGTCTGGTGAAGAATTCCAAGCCTGCAGCCAGGATCGTATGGTTCAGAGGGAATGTGGAGCTGAAGGGGGATAAAGGTAAGCTACAAAATATTATTATAGACAAAGAAATGGTCAGTGGTTTGGCTGTTATAAATACCAAGGCGGTTTTAATACGTAAAACAGGGCACATGACAGTCAACCTCACGTCAGTAGTAACACTTAAACTCTGACAACTGGCCCTTAGTGCTCATACACACGAGCGGCACGCGTCAAAGGCAGAGGCAACTGCAGCAGTCGGCGCGTCGGCGGCTGCCGTCGACAACGTGTCGCTCGCGTATTTGAGCACCATACTAAAATACTAGAGTAATACGTTGTCACTTACTCCTACGAAAAAAAGGTGCGGTTAAAGTCGATCAGTTGCCATAGACTTGCGATTAACTTTCAGTTGATTATTCGTTTATTATTAGTAAACAGTTTCAATTATACGATGATGTATCGACATTTTTACCTTGAAGCACTTTAACACTGCAAGAGTAGTGCTATTCTGCAAATTTTAACTTCAAACCTCACTCAAGTGACCAAAGATCAAGTGACACAAATCAAAAGTGAACTTATAATTATGTTTTTAAAGTACTCGTAAATTAACGCGGGCTCCTTGAAACTGTTTGAATCCGCTATCACTATCAGTTATCTCGTTGACTAAATTCATAAAATGTGAACTCAGTAATCGTGTACGTTTTTCTATTTCACAAATCTAGCTCTGAATCGTTATAACAGCTACAGACCTGCATAGAATCGCAACACAGCCACTAGGGACTGACCGCTCTCCAAGAAAGGTGTCGATGTGTCGACAGCATAGCTCTTGCGAATCCTTTGGGAAACCCATACTTTCCAATACGCTGCTCGTATACTTGATAACTAGTTTTGCTCGGGGTAGCGCCTTAAACCTACATGCTACCTGAGGTGGCATGTAGCTTTTTGGCGCTACCCCGAGCAAAAACTCGTTTTTCTTCGTTATTCAGAGGCTATTAACTCATTAATTAAGAGAAATACACTACATCCAAAGGTACATTATTAATTTTAGATGTCCTATCGTCTCATTGCGCGTTCTTATTTGTTTATATGTTATAAATACATTTAAAAACTCCTTGTAAAAAAATGGATAAAATTATTGAGTGCAAGCATTTTTTTTACACTAATGGATAGATAATTTAAAAATCTAAATAATTCACATTTTATTTTATTTCAAAACATCGCTTTTCTATTTTATTAAAATAAACGCTCAAGGCCGTTAGCTAGGGGAGCGCCTTAACCTATCAGACGTTATTTTTATCGCAAACAATAATTTTGAAGTCTAAATCTAATTGGCTGACAAATTGCATGCTTGAAAGTCAAATCATTCATACCAATTAGACCTTTATTATTTAATTATTTATTTAAGTTCGGACAACAATATGGTCCAATTGTTAGTAAAATACCCTAACACTAGTGTTAGTAGTACACAAAACAAAAATAACAATAACCGATGACTGCGGCAGGATGTGCAGAGAACGATAAAGCAAGGAATATGCTACCTGACCATTCTCCCCACATAGTGCCTCAGAAATGGGCTGTAAGGGCTCTCCACCACTGTTTTCAGGATGCTATTGTCACTGACCCGCGGTATACGCATCAATGATGCGACTTTTTTGCGAATCACTGCATGGAAGCCATCAGTTCGGTTCTGAGCAAACATCTCCGATGCGCTACAGAAACGGGGCATTATGAGGTGTTACATAAATATGAATGTAGAAAAGGCGCAGATAAAAGAAAAGATGGATGGATCCCGTGAAACATTATATGCCTAGGAAGGATGTGAACTCTGAGATGACGGCTAATAGAAATTAATTAATAATTCATTATTATTTATTATTATTAACAGATATTTTTTTATGAAAGAAAAATACATAGCTACTGCACTCCAAATACATTCGGAGAATGACAGGAGGGTGATAAAACAATTAGCTGGTACTTTAAAACAGTAAAAGGAGTTCAGACAGAAAGTTATATCCCTGTTCCTACGGAAACTCCAAGATCACTTTTTTATCAATTTATTAGTAATCAGACCCTTTGAAGGGCACTACAAAACTACTGAAAGTTTTGTAGCACGTGCCCTTCAAAAAGGTCAAGTACGGCAATTGTAACCGTACTTCGTTGACGAAGCGAAAGAAGTATGTCAGGATCTTAGAATGAGGCGTTCTATAGTTTCTGCGTACATTGAAAGGGGATAAGGCGTGAGGTTTTGTATGTTGGTTTGAGTAGCGATACATATATTCCACATGGAGTACTACATATTCCGAATTATAACATAACTGCTCAGTTGCTCACAGCGCTCACATCAATAATTTGCGTTCCGATTTAAGCTAGGGATACACATGCCCGTAGCTTGCACACTAGCATACCAGCTCCATGCACGTGCCAGCTACTGTCATGAGTATACGCTAACTGGCATGCCTGTACCTGGCGTACAAGTAGCTAGCACAACATTTGATTTACTTGCATGCCCGTTGAGGGAGGGGACGCGGGGGTTGCCATACTGACACGTGTGAACAGACGCGACAACTACGGGCATGCCAGTAGCTGACTCGCTGTGGCCTATTCTTTCATTGGTTCTTCTTTCATTTCTTTTATTGGTTATTTTCTATTCAACATGGCACGATGGTGAGATGAATGAACTGTACAGTTCATTCATTTACATTCAAGGGCATAACTTGCATGTCAGTATTACTTGCAAATGTATCCACAGTGTGTCAGTTACTCGTACATGCCAGTAATTTTCATGCCAGCTACTTTCCCGATTTACTGGCATGTGTATCCACGCCTTTAAGATATGACAATTATGACAGCTGAGAGCTGTCAGCAATTTAGAACGCTCGTGACCACGCTCACGGTTGGACTACAGTATTTCTTTATGTATACACCACATATTAACTTCTTCATCTTTGGTTAGGTGGCGACTGTAGCCAGAAGCACAATTTCGAAAATGCCACGCTAATTAGACACGATGCGACTCAAAGCAAAACAGCACAACTGTCATTTTTGACAGCGCTCACGTTGATATTATTAAGGCATGGTTGGCGTTATCGCAAGATAACGCATCTCATGACGTCATCTCTATGAGGATTCACGGGATATCTATATCGCGCTCACGCTAATTTGGAACGTTTGTAAACACGCTCAAATCGATTACAGCGTAATTCGGAAGACGCTCTTAGTCAGCAAGCAAACTACACAAGCCGGTCTATTCTGCCAATAGTGTCAAGTCTTACCTTCAGGTGGAATGTCAGCTCACCCCGCCTAAGTTTGCACAGGCGCAGGTAAATTAACTCCTCCTTTAGTTGTATAAAAGTCATTCGTTTCAAAATGTAAACTGCAAATGACACTATATTTGTTTGGAATCCAGTCATTTTGACAGTTACAATTTCGAATTTTTTCAATCCAATCATTTCGCCAAACTTCATTTACTTTAGGAAATCTAGTAGAAAGAATATAAAACAACTAGTAATAATAAAATTAACCTAAATAAATTGAATTGATTAAAAAATATATTAATTTCCCATATATTTAGGGTAATTTGCACACGTGAATATTGGCAACACCGGCCTTGTGATGAATTATTTTGTTCTGGTGAATAAATATTGATTGTAATCTATAATATCGGGAACAAACAAGAAAAAACTCACACATTTCTAAAAAAACTAAGAGATTTTTTGTTAAAGAAAAGCTACTACTCATTAAATGAATATTTAAGTGATATACATATAAAGTCATAATTTTAGTAGTCAAAATTAAATATTTATATTATATTTATTAATTATTACAAGATCTCCCAATAGATACCTATTTATATTCTATATTATAAATACCTACTATTAGTTTATCTTAGAAATTACCTACCTACTGTATAATAATTATAATTTACAAGTGCTTCCTCTCTCCTAACTCACTTATTTGCTGTGCCCGACAGGGTCCATGTGATCTAATTTTAAGTTTTACCACCTAAGTACTACATGTGGAATGCAATAAAGTATTGAGTATTGAGTATTGAGTATTGAACTAAGTTGTTGAATTATTCATTTACCTATGAAACGTGATTTCTGTATTTTTTTTCTTCCGATCGCTACGGTTTTTGCAACATTTCACCACACACGACATGCTGTATTTCAATACTTTTTTTGCCGCGTAAACGTGTCGACTGTGTTGACGTTTGCACGCGTAATGGGTGAGTATGCTGTGAATGTGTGCGCGTGTGTGGGCCTGTACGTACAGCGAGCTGGCTGACTCTGAGTGACACAGTTTTCTGTTAGCGAGAATCCGTCCGAGTTTTTTATACGTCCATGGTAAACAATAAGAAATATGATGAAAAGGGATATTTTCAGTCAAAAACGTTTAGTCTAACCTTTTAGAATTGAAAGGGATTATATTTTAGATTTTATTTGGGTTGCCATCAACAAATAAAATATATGAAAAACATTAAATATTTTATAATTTTTCTCTTAAATGGAGGGGTCTAAAAATATTATTTCAGTGGTTACAAATTCCATATTTTTGTCGCTTTTATTTAGGTTTAGTTTGACGCTGGTTAGATTTTTCTCGGAATAAAAAAACCAACGCGCATACAAAAAGCGGACATCATTAATAAAAATAAACAACCAATGAACCATTGAACTGTTCGCCCAATGGTACACTAGATTTATTGGATAAGTGTGTCTGAACACTTACCCACCTTCGTAACAGGGGAGAGTCCCACCGGTCTGAGAACACATTCAGAATGCCATTGGTGAAGGAGCGCAAGCGCGCCGTCATGGACGCGCATCACTTCCGCATAATCGCGGTGAACCCACGCACGCTTTCGCTAACACCCTGACGCCCTAAACCGCCACGGCAACCCCAAAAGCACCCTGAATCGAAAAAAAGAGTTGAAAAAAAATAGTTTTTTTAGTAAACTTCACATACGTGATGGAAAAAAAAACTTAAATGGGATGTGTATCGATTACTAAATTTAATAAAATAAAAGTAAACAGATTTTCTGAACTCATACTTCCAGTAACAACACTAACAACAGCGGTGGACAACCCCAAAAATAAATCAAATATTTTTCATTTTTATTTTTTCGTGTTTTGGGTATCTATCCAAATCAAATCAAAACTCATTTATTTAAACAAGGCTGAGAATCAGCACTTTTCGAACGTCAATTTTACTGAAGACAGTCCCCCAAAAATGCCCACCCTTCACCACTTCCTAGTGCTTTAGCTAGGAAGAAGAAGTGGCGCAACAAACTCCCCAGCAGCACAGCTGTCTGTTCAGTTAGCAAACTTGATTCTATACAATAGAATGTAAAATAATTTTCATTACGCAACACAAAACATTAACTTAAATTATTTACCTTAAGTAAGCTAGTACACGCCACTATACCAAAAAATAATTAAAAAAAAAACATTTACTCAAAATTTGTCCAGCCGTTTGAGCGTGATGAAGTAACAAACACACACACACGCGCACACCCCTACACACAAACTTTCACCTTTATAATATTAGTGTGATGAATTGATGATGTATACACAGTACACAAAGCCATTTTTGAAACGTCTCGAAAACAGTAAAATAAATAAACCGGAACTTTTAATCCAATTCGTCAGTACAAGGATTAAAAAAAAATCCAATATCGCTTTACCAGTCATTCAGGTTTTCCAATTAATATCAGATCATGTATACATAGATATGTATCGAGTTATATGCGATTGCCCCAAGATATATTTCCCGTGCCGCCGGAGTTACTGACTCAGAAAAACGTATCCGATTTTTGGTTCCGTCATGTTATTGTTTTTTGTTTTGATATTCGGGACAAGAAATAATGGTTTACAACAGTTTGCAATTTGTGTAAGTTGAAGATTTAGGGAAGATTTCTCGATTGGTTTGAATTTAATCGAGTGGCTTTTTGAGTTCAAGGTTGGGGTATCTTCAGCGGGTCAAACTGAATAAGCTACCGAAACTCCATAGACGTGTTCGGTATAGATATCTCAAAGCGATAAAACAAAAATAAAATATTTTTTAAACTTATAATTTCAAGTAATTTATGATCACACATAAAGAAAGAAAGAAAAATATTTTATTTGGGATACGCATAAGAAGTACAAAAATAGCATTTAAACTAACAATATCCAAAAAAAAAACACAATCAAGACTTGTGCGATGCCAAAAAGGCTGCTATCTCAGCATAATGCTGCGATATTTAAAAAATAAATACCCCAGTGCTGGTATTCTGATAGAATCCCGCCGGATCATCAATTTGACCCTGTATAAATGGCATATATGGTTGTGAAGAGACATTTGTGTCTACTTTCCTCGGATCAGAATAAAACCGTTCACCAATCCTCAGTTTTTAGTTATTTTTGTATGCCTGGGTGATATTCAACAGTTACGGTAACTAAGTTAAAACGTAAAAAGTACGGTTTCAGAGAAGAGCGGTTCCGTCATATTATAACTCTGCCATTTTCATCAAAAAACCGGTCAAGTGCCTGTCGGACCACGTACAATAAAGGGTTCCGTAGTTGTGATGAATTTATCCCAAGAACAAACATAACATTGTTGTCGAAAAACATGTTCTCTCATATATTCCAACTGCAATAATGTTTGTTATACGCACAATATTGAGAGATTTAATTACTATGTTATTTTAAAACCACATACTTCTTATGGGTTTTCCTGTATTTATTATTATTTTTATTATTGTATTTATTATTATCTATAAATAATAAGACTGTATTTTTTCAAAATTTTAGGCTTAGTAGTCGGTTGCGGGGTTTGGGTTTCGGGGGTAATCGTCAATTTTCATCTATTTTCTTAAATAACTATAAAATTATATATTTTAAAATTATAAAAAAAATATATAAGTATCTGAAATCCTTATAACAAGCCATGGTACAATTTGCAAAAGTTTTGTTTATTTTTTAATTTGCCCCCCAAAAGTGACCCCCATATACAAATTCATTTATTAACGTTACAAGTCCGTGTTTGGGGCACAGAAATTCATGTATGTACCAAATTCCAACTTAATCGGTCTAGTAGATTCGGAGTAAATTGGCTGTGACAGACGGACACACGAGTGATCCTTTTGTCCTTTTGAGGTACGGAGCCCTAATAACGCTCTGTATTCGGACGGCCGTTGACCGTTCCGTTTTCTCAGAAAACGGAAGCTTTAGATTTGATATAAAATTTATTGTGACTACTAGTCATAATAAATTCCATATCAAAAGTTTATGACTGCTAAACAACAATTTTTGCACTAACCGCAACATCAATATTACTGACTAGTTTCATTTTCCACTCACAACTTCAAAACTACCCTCAAATAACACCAATTTAATATTAGTTTATTTTATTAAGCACTCCACTCGATAATTGGTCGGCCCAACACTAATTGGCTCATCGCTATGTCTGTACGGTCATTAATTAAACAAGTTTTCGATTTCAATTAGTAAACAATTGCACTGTGCTATTAACGAGCTTCGAGGAGTAGCGTTGGGGTGTTAATAGTTATGTGCGTATTAATATCGACGGTTAAGTGTTAGTAATTTTGTGTGTGAAACATAAAGTATATCTTTTGTTTGTTATTTTAATTCGATTGTTTGTCATGTAAAACATAATACCTAAAGTAACGGTAAATTTGTGTGTATGCAATATTTTAATTTTTTTCAATTCCTGCCCAACAAATTCCATGAAAAAATAATAATCCAACAGCTTACTGAGAAACGAAAAAGTGAGCTTGAGGAAGATTGACACCTCCTTTTCTCCATTACTTATAAAATCACTTTCAAAAATATGAAACCATACCACCATAAAATAATCCATCTCAAATTTTTCGCATATTAAACAAAATAAAATGAGCTGACGTGAAACCTAAGTTTACTGACAAATATTAATGAAAAAAACGTCGATATCGACGCCTGTCACTACACGCAACTGCGAGTTTCGTGGCATAAAATAATAGAGGTCGATATTCGTTAGATGCATCACTAGAGATTCGGTTTGGTAGCGTCACTAGATGTGTCAAGCGATTAAACTTTTTAACTACTAACAAAAATGTGAAATAGATTTATGTTCCAAATTGCAACTTATCCTAATTACAAATGGTTAAACAGAATTTTTATTACTTTTTTTTTTGGGTGGGAAATTATCAAATAACTTCTCGCGCTCTGGGCGGAGCGGGACAGACTTTTACTGACTAAAACCCGTGTTCCTTCCGTTGCCTGTGTGCCAGAGCCACGATATCCCTTACGGACAAACTCGCAACCCTGGCAGGCATTGGCCCTAACGGACTCTCGCAACCCTGGCAGGCAATGCCCAAATAACTGTGGTTCCTTTTAAAATATATCAGGTCTCATTTCATTTGTCGTAGTTTTGTTAATTTATCTGACATAGTTCCACTAAGCGAGCTTAAATTGGCAGGAAAATGGTGGTTACATTTAGTACCTACCTTCATTTATGAATATGTCAGTGTTTTATTTTTTTGTGTTTACGCTGGATAAGAGTTTCCGACAACCGATTTGAATGGCGTGCAATAGGCCTATGTCCAGCAGTGGACTGCTGCGGCGGATGATGATCTGTTTACTACTTAATTACCGAAGTCAATCAAAGACGCTAATAGTCATGACTTTCACGTGATCAGATGTAAATTTTCTTACCGTAATGAGCATTCACGACGGTATTTTTTTTTAGAATAGCATCGAATATTGTTGTTGCAGGTGGTTATCAAGTGTTTTTTTTAAATATATATCTAAGGTGTACAAAAATAATTAAATTTATAAAAAAGTAAATTAAGAAAATCTAAGAACCCGACTGCGTAAAAAGTGAACTTAAAAAAAGATGGAAACAAGATTTATATAAATTAATATCTACTATATAATAAACAATCTCATGCAGTCTGAGGGATCCTCTTAACAATAACGACCTCCGACTGTATGAGATTGTATAAAGTAGATATTAATTTATATAAATCTCTATATATATTAATCTGTTGAATCATGTTTTTTTGTTTCCATCTTTTTTTCACTTTTTACGCAGTCGCGTTTTTAGATTTTTTAAATTTACTTTTTTACTTGTGTAAAAATCTAGGTAGTCTATTCTATGGAGTCTTCAAAATATTCATTATTTGAGTAATAACATTCTTGTAGTCCAAAATCAACTAAATCAAATTCCACTGGCTCTTTAAAAAATACACCTAATAACAAAACGAAGAAATAAAGAAAATACGTTTATTTACGATAAAACGTGACGCAAAGAAAAATACACAAGTTGGGGTAAAACATGCAAAACGGCCATCACTAAGCATAATGCAGTGACACTGCGAGACAGAGCCACAGCGCTGGTTTTCAGCGACAGCCGGCGTTGACGTGATGACGTCAAACGGTGCAGCATAAAATGTGATACAAAAAGCAAAATAGAAAATAACATAAATACACAATACAAGTTTTAAGTCTATAAAATAAATATAATATTTAAATGCCAACATCCCTAAGTTTTTCAACAAAGCAATTTCAAGTCACATCTAGTCTTTCTACCTCTTATCAGCGCCTCCGCGAGTAATAACCGCATATGACATTGACATGACCCCACAGCGTTCCATATTCCGAGGTATTTTGGGGCGAAAAAAAAAACGGAATTTTCCCTATTTCCTCCCCTGCCGCCAGTTTTATCTGACATCGGGAAATCATTGAAGTTTTTAATTTGATTTCTTATTCGCTTTATGAAGTTACGATTGGGATATTGGTGTTATCCGGGGGCTGATTTTTTGTTGGCGAAAGCCGGTTTAATGGATTTGTTTGTAGAGTTTTGGGTGCTATTTAAGTTGGTGTGGTTTTGCGTGTATTCCTCGAAGTGGAAGGCAGAGGTGTACAGGATGTAAGCAGAACATCGATGCGCAAACTGTTACCCTGAATTCAATACTTGATTCTAGTAGACGAGTACCAGCGTTGAAATAAATTTGTCGGTTATAAAAAAAAACGGTCGAGCCTTACAGTAGTTCCATATGATGTGAAACATCTGACATCTCACCTTGGTAATAAGCAACTGAGTAGCGACAGAAATTACCCCCTCTACTTTAAATATAAGTACAGTACTTACAAATTCCATGCTTATAAAGTACTTACTAACAAAAGGTATTTACAAGGCAGAAGTGAGTGGAAACGCTGGGAACGCCCTAGAAGGACATAAATAGTGACCTAATTGGTGATGTTCTTCAGAAAGGTCAGGTGCGTAGTAGTCGCAACTACCCAGATGTATGAACGTAAACGAAGCAGAAGGAGTATGTAAGGAGCGTAGCAGGTGGCGTTCTATAGTTTCTGCCTACCCCCACGGTAAGAAGGCGTGAGTTTATGTATGTGTATAAAGTACTCACTAATTCTATGCTATTCAAAAGTACTTGCTGTCATTTCCTGTATACACACTTCCGTCCCTTTTCACGAAATCATTCCCACAGACAGCGAGAGGAAATATGTTACACATCAAGAAGCACTTTCCCATACATTTTGACCGTGAAGGTATTAAAAGTGGGAGGAAAACGAAATAATATTTATTGGAACTCGCCTCCGAAGATCAGAAACTAAATAGAAACAGTTGTTTTTTTTTCATGTTCTATTTTTTTGTTTTGGTGGGAATTTATCAAATAACTTCTCCCGCTCTGGGCGGAGAAAGAGGCCGTGTCAGAATTTTACTGACTAAAACCCACCCGTGTTCCTTCAGTTGCCTGTGCCAGGGCCTCGGTATCCCTTTCGGACAAACCCGCAACTTTGGCAGGAAATATTTCTACGCTAAAGGGTCTAAAATAATGTGCTGAATTCATGGTAACCGTTCACCGTGTATAAATCACCTACACATCACCATTTATGCGTAGCTGTCATGTAACAGGAAGCGAATTTGCAAGCCATTCACCGGGCACAATCGGCTGCAATTAAGAAATTCATGTTAAGACAGCCCAATAACGCAACCTGAGTAGCGAAACCAAGACCACACGCTCAGTAGTAGTCAATTATATTGGTGTGGTTACAAAGGCATGTATTTAATCTTAATAATTCTCATTTTGCGCACCTAAAATTATTATTGAACACACTAATACCTATAATGATGCGGCTCTTTTTGTGAACCTCAAATAATTTCTATTTTGGGTTCCTACAATAACTGGGACCAACTATGATGTAACGCTCGCCGGCCGCTGCCGCAGCACCGCTCGGCTTGCGTGCGCTTGGTCACTGTTCTGACCTTTTTTTTTTGTTGCCGAGGTGGAAAATCCTCATGGATGTCTTCCGCCCTGGGGTGGGCGGAGGGGTCTGTCAGACTCTTACTGACTAAAAACCACCCCGTTGTTCCCTTCCCACACTTGCACCGGGGATCTTGGGAGCTAGTATTACTTCCGTGATCCCCGGCTAGTGCCGGCCCGCCTCTGCGGGCCACCTCAAGTCTGCGGAGGGGGGGTGAGGTGTTAGACCCCCCCCGCGACGTCTGAAAGGGGCGCGCGTGGAACACTACGCGCCGCCACCTCGGGTCCAGTGTGATAGGGGGCGGCGGACGTCCCCGAGTCCGCCGTCCCTGGACCCATTTAGGGGGGCCGGAAGAGGGCATTATCTGCCCTCTGCCGACGCCCAGTGCGCCTGCTGCGGGCCGGGTGAGCGGACGAGATCTCCCGCTCCCTTTCCGCAGCCTTCTTCTGCGACACGACTGTTTCGAAGAAG
Source organism: Tiliacea citrago (assembly GCA_963921375.1). Classification (NCBI taxonomy): domain Eukaryota; kingdom Metazoa; phylum Arthropoda; class Insecta; order Lepidoptera; family Noctuidae; genus Tiliacea; species Tiliacea citrago. The sequence continues at coordinate 16,262,393 of OY992805.1, forward strand.
TATACCACCGCGTCCCAGTACTCCTCGCTGCCGGCCATCGACTCGACCACGGCCGGCAGCGACAGGTCACTACCTACTCCTGAGATGAGGGCACGGCGTGGCTCCTCCCAAGCGGCACACTCTGTCAACGTATGCCGTGCCGTATCCTCCCGACAGTCACTGTTCTGACCTAACCTAACCCGTTTGTTCGGGTTAGGTTAGGTCGAGTACTTCGTAGGTTCGAGTTACTGCGACCAACAGTAAGAAAAGACCAGAAAGTTAAAAAGAGGCTCAATTATTATAAGAGAAGGGAAGATAAGCTTTTAAATGGTCATTAATTTTAAAAAGTGTTCATCATTAGAAGGACGTTTTTAGAGGATCCGAGGTAGTAGGTATTGTAAACATTCGCAAACAATTTGTAAACATAATATCAACCAAAGCAAACGTTTTCAGTTCGATAAGATTCTCGGATTCTGAGAAACATCGTAATTCTGAGAATTTGGTATAAGAAAAATATTTGGTTGAAAACAATTTATTTTTTAAGGACTCTCAATCTTTCTAAGTAGTTAAAAGAACTTGGTTGTTTTTGATTTTCGATTACTCAACTCATTTTTGATTTAATTGATAATTGCTTCATATTTTGCAATAAATTACAAGCGTTGTGTCATCGCGCTTCTCTTTCTTTTGTATGTAATCTGACAGTGACCGCGCTTTAGCTGTTGTTAGCGTCTTAAGGCGTCCAAAGGTAACAGACAGACAGACAGTTATTTTTGTATTTATAATTGATTTAATTTATTAGTATGGATTCTTTGCCGTAACAAAAACAGAACGTAGAAAATTATGAAGACAAATGTCTCTGACGAAAGCATAGCCACATGAGAAATCATCGTAGCCTGATGCGGATAATGTGGCAATTGTAAGGATATAGTGTGCGGAAACCTCAACTAATGTATTAAGGAAAATAAAACAAAAATATAAGTGTGATATACGCAGAGATAACCAAATAATATTTTGGTGAAATATACGAAGTGGAATAAGAGATACGATTATTTATAAAAGTGAAAAGCATTGCTTGTGATCGATATGTGAGAGCTAATATTATGTGACAGACATTTGAACACCAACCAATTTTGGTGTTATCGTAGAAAAGAACAACTCAAATTCAAAGCATTTATTTCAATTAAACCATTTACAGGCACTTTTGAATTGTCAACAAGTCGGTCAGTTACAAATATGAAGCTAGTTGCCCATTCCAAATAGTAGGTTCCTATGGAGAAGAACGGGCAAGAAACTCCACGGACACTCTTTTAAAATAAAATATTTGATACAAATTATTGGTTACATCATTCTTATTGAAAATATAAATTTGAGAACGATGCAAAACGTCAGAAGCGTCCGTGATAAAAAAAAAACAATTCTAAATAAAGTAATTAAAAATAAGCCGTGGCAGCTAAGAGATGACCAGTCCCAACTGACAGCGCCCGTTCACGAACATGACGCATGGATCAGCACCATTCAACTCAACCATTTTGAAGGTAGCTAAATGATCCAACACACACGCCACCATCAGCGAGACATCTGAGTGAGCATGACATACTCTCAGCCGCCAGGACATATTCAAGTCAACAGGTAGCATCTTAGAAAAAACAACAGGTAGTTAAATAAAAATCATTATCTCATCATCTGCCTAGCCTTTTCCCAACTATGTTGAGGTCGGCTTCCAGTCTAACCGGATGCAGCTGAATACCAGTACTTTAGATGGAGCAACTGCCAATCTGACCTCCACAACCCAGTTACTGAATAACACGATATCCCTTGGTAAGACTGGTTGTCAGTCGGACTTCTGACGACCCGTAACAACTGTTAAAGATCTACAAATGACTGGGACCAACGGCTGAACGTGCTGTCCGAGGGTCTTGGTACGTAAAGATGGTCATCTATTCACAGACTAACTGCGGCAAGCGTAGCTAAACCTGATCGATCGACCCGTGCGGCTGGTATTACTTAACCACAAGACCTTCTTAAAAAATATATATTGAAGTAAATACTTAAAAGTTCCTCGAAGACTGTACATTCTTCAACAGTAAATTCTAAGCAGCCATCATCATCATCTTTATTGGCAGGCTTGTTCCATCCACTGTTAAGTACATGCCTCCTCCCTCTTGTGCCATGCTTTCCTGGTCTGTGCGAGACTGAACCAGATCTTACCTGCGATCGTCTGAATGTCAACCACCCGTCTGCCTGTTAATCTGCTTCGTCCGAAAAATGTAATCCTCGTCAGAAATAACATCAAAGATTCAACCTTACAGGAATACTGAATACAACTTATCCTACATCTGTTATCTTAGAAGCAATTCATACAGGAATAATGTATCTCAATACAAAGATGAAAGATATATTTGTAGATAATAGCAGCAATAACACAGATACTGAAACCATCAAAGGGTCGATGCTGAAGGCTCTTTTCGGCAACTTGGTGCCTGAAGTTATAGACGAGAGCGATAAACAAATAATAGTAGGAACTTCAAATTCAACTTCATAAGTTGTATAGAGAAAGGCACATTTCATTCCAATGTAAGACTAGTGACATGCAAAAAAAGATGGTTTTGACAAGGAATTCTCTGAATTGAATACATTGATTTCATAAAAACTTGGTGAGCTGTTAAATTGTGATGAAAACAAGATGAATTTAATAAATGTTCATAATATTGAATTTATTACTGATACAATTGTAATAACAGACGATACAATCAAATTGACAACACAATCAAATTGCCATATTGATAATAATCCTACCAATTCTTAAACACAATATAATGACAATACAATGTATGGAAGAAGACATGTAGCGTTGACTCCAGATACATTGGGCATTGGGAGAATGATGAATAACAATACAAATATGTCTACAGCAACCGCTCCCACTTCTAACATAAGCCTACAACCAAGACATTTGTAAGCGTTTTGCGGTTTTCAAACCATCTATTTATTGGAGGACGGAGTTTTTGTGGTCGTCCCAATAGCGAGGCTTATGGCAGATGGAGACTCATTCAGACTTATTAATACTTATTTCGCAGACAAAAATGTGAAGACACAATTTGAAACGTCTTCTGTGGAAGGAATTACTTTTTTGTTGTAAGTCTGGATGAAATTTGGGATAAAGATTTATTGGTTGTCAATGGTGCGAGAGATGTAGGTCAAGAGTAGAAGTTATACGAAGATAAGTAGTCTAAGGAAATATTGTATTGTAATAGCATTTTTTATTATATTTTCAAACAGTCGTTTGGCGTAGGGACAATGGTTACAGACGATGACAAATCTACATTTTATTTAATTAAAATTTAATGCTGTTTGTTGGTAGGTGCATCACTTCAGAGCGGCTGGACCGATTTGGCATTTTTTTTATTTTAAATGTTTGTAATAGTCCACATAAGGTTCTTACGCAAAAAAAAATTTAATATTGGCCAGGAAAATTGGAATTTTGAATGAATTATTGAAATTAGGACCGTACAACGAGTGTCTGGTCAGCTAGTTAATCATAAAATGACTGAAAATGCGCAAAATTAAAAATGTGAATACCTCGTTATTTTAATTTGATAGTATTGATGATGGCAGTTCTTTAAATTCCACTATCCTGCAATGAATACAAGAAAGATGATTAACTAACCAGAACGACCATTCAGAAAACGCTAACTATTGCGAATGAAAACCAGGAGAGTGCTTAAAGCTCAGAGATTTTCAATAATTATTATGCTCGGAAGTATTCCCAAAGATTCCCTAATTAATACCGTCGAAGCAAATCTGTCCAATACACGTCGTTGACTTTCGATTACTTGGCCCGAAAATTTTCATTACAACCGCACTGAAGCTGGGTTGACAGATTTTAAAACGGAAGATTTAATTGGCTTTCGAGATCCGAACCAGTAGTGATAGGATTTATTGGGAATTAATTATTTTTGGCGCTGATCCGGGAATTTGTATTGTACCGGCGCGTATCATTATGTCAAGGTAGACGGTACTTTGAAAAGAATTGGCCTATGTGGATGATGTATTGTTTTTTTACCTATTTATCGTCGAGCAATTTTTGCAGACAGTAAGAAACATGACTATTATCTTGAAAATACATTACGTTACTAAAAGATACGGAGCGATACCTTTCATTCATACACACAAAAATATCCCACCCTTTCGCTGACGTCACAACAAACTACCTACAAATGACAGTACATCAACTTTCCGCATTATTTTCATTCATGCAAATACCTTCCATCACACCCGATGAGCAACTAATACCCGCCGGAGCATATAAACAGAACATTAACGTAACAGAGCACTTTATTCTGCACAAAATGGCGGCATTTCGACAAATTCGCGCGCTGGAGATCGCGACGCATTACGTTATGACGTCAGAGTTGCTGTGGACACACGGGGAGTGGGATATTTCTGCTTTTGCTTTTTATTATTTGAAAAAGGAACACTTGTAGTGTAAGTTTTGCTAGTGGTGCTGTTGAGGCGGTTGACAGATGTTTTAAGTTAATGTGTTTAGTGGTTTAGAGGTGTCTGTGAAAGAGTTTATCTGGGAAAGTTCAAAGTTAAACAGTGTGTTGGGAATGAACGGCACTTGAGACATTTTTTCTTTTCGCGAAGGTTGTTACATAGTTGTCCAAAGATGGTGGTAGCCACTGGAAAGTCTGTGTGAAAAATGAAATGGCTAGAAAGGGGGTGACTACTACAATGACAAATTAATAGAGAACTATGGCATTGATTTTACATTCTGTAATTACCTTAACTCACGCACTGGCTTATTATTTTAGTTTTTTTAGGAAAACATTTATACTTTTACCATGTTTGTGAACATGTGAGCACCTGAAAATATCTGTCAAGATATTGTCGAGCAAGTGAAATTATCTGTCATTGCTTCATTTTTAATTATTTTTACTTATTGTGGTATAGTATTTTTATTCTAGGTGCATAATAATATAAGTATTTAATGTACTTAAACCAAATAATGTAAAACATTTTTAAAAGAGTAACCGGTGGAATTTCTTGCCCATTCTTCTCCATACGAAACTGCATTTTGGAAGAGGCAACTAGAATCAGTTCTATTTTTTTGTTAATTTTGAAGTTCAAACGTGCCTCTTATGTGCCTATTTGAAATAAATCATTTGACTTTGACTATATGGAAGTAAAAGCATGCTACGCAGACTAAATAACGATCGCATAACGAAAAGCCACACTATTACTCCATAATATGACGAAAAGTATTTGCACAGAGAAGAAAAGACTGGCCTAAATATTTGTAATGACAAAACCACATTTCAGTCTTTTTCAGAAAACTATCTCTTAAATACACAGTCTCAACGTTATCCCGAACTTTAATTCCCAAACACAACCCCCCTACATTCTCAGCGGGCTACTGTCAGTACCTAGATAGCTTAAATTAAGCACAAGCGTTCCCCAGTGTGTGATCACACCTTAACAACGCCGGAATAAAGCGCTCGCTTAAAATATGTAGTTATGTTAATGTCTGGGACGGCCTTTACAGTTTAGTAGTTTGTTTTAAACATTGTTTTGTGTCTTGTTTATTTAAAATGTTAATGGCTCTTTGTTTAAATGGGTTGTTGATTAATTAACAAGTTCCATTAACTTCTTATTTCTTTTTGGATCGTACTTTTATTGTCTGCTTATTTCTACCTAATGCTGGGCAATGATTGCTAGCTGGCTCACTGTTAGGTTGTTTGTTCTAAACTAATCTTCAACATCCAGATGAACCTATTGAGATTTTTGTGATGTTTCTGTTTATATTTTGTTTTGTTCCTTAATTAATAAAATATATAAAAAAAAACAAAAATAATGTTCCTTGCCGTGTTAAGTTTAATTTAGCCTGATGATAAATAAGAAAACCCTAGTGAGATGATTGAAAAAAAGGGAATTTTAATAGTATCTGTAATTTTATTTCCAAACTTCGGTACACGTTCTCTCTCGACGCCTGAACTAGGACATTTTGTATGACAGGGCTCGATCCCTGTGTGTTTCTCCTGTTACATGATCAGCATGAGAAGGCTTATACCAAATCCAACTACTAATACAATCATTAAAATAAAATTACAAAAATTACAGAATTCATAAAAAGGACGAAAAACAGACAAAACTTAATGAACAAAAAAAAATTGAATTAGATTATTAATAACTGACGGCACGGTTGGCACAGTGGTTAAGAGATTGACTGCTGCGCTGCGTGTCGCGGGTTCGATTCCCGCACGGAACAAATATTTGTATGACCTATAAGTAGTTGTTCCGGGTCTGGCTGTTTGTGTATGTGAGTTTAAATGTTTGTAAACGCACCCACGATACAGGAGAAATTCCATGTGTGGGGCAACGTTTTTAAAAAAAAAAAAAAAGTTTTAGAACACGATAGGGAAGATGTTTTGTTTTGTTAGGAATGTGTGTGTTGTCCGAGTCTATCCACTAGGTTAGATTTCTGATGACGTTTCCAGTATCATCATAGCTATCAGCTTTCGAGCCAAAGTAAGATTTCCTTTGTTATAAGGAAATTGTTCACGTCTTTAACTAATTTGAACTGGCTAAATTTGCCGTAGAGGCGTGGCGCTAAACTGTTGTAGTTTCTTCTGGCAAACTTGCTCCTTGCCCATGCTAAAACAATCTTATTTATTTAAACTTCTCGCGCACAAAAAGGTACAAAGGTAGACTTAATGCTTTAGGCATTCTCTACCAGTCAACCAAGGGTGGTGAAGATTTAAAGCTCATCTTACAATGACTTATTTGTAATATTTTTTGTTACAGTGTCAAAGGAAGAAATCAAGGAAGTGGAGAATTCTAACGGGAACCCCAAGGCTATGAGATACACCACGATATCCAGGTATTTATAGCATTTACTAACAATAAATAAATGTGGTTGATTTGGTATTATATTAGACAAGTTATTGTTTGGTTGTTGGTTTACGATCACTGATTGAATGATATGAAATTGTATGGTTTAAAAGCTATATTGAATAGTACAATATTATTATAATTAACAAATGATAAATCTTAGCTTACTACAATATTATTATAATTATCAAATGATAAATCTTAGCTAAGTTAGCACTAAGATGATTTGATTTGGTTTTGTTTGAGTTACGCGATTGGTATTCGAACCGTACTGGCTGGTAATATTTGCAATACATACATTTATAGAAATGCATGCAGGCAAAAGTACCTACTGATCTGTTCGGTTTCAAATATTGTTCCGAACGAACAGTCATAAAGTTTAGTGTCATTTAAAGGGATTGCAAAGATTTAATTCGTAGATTTGCCCCGCCGTGCTGCGTCAAAACATGGTCGCGTTTCAGTTTCGTTTTGACACACAAAATGTTGCAGACACTTGACTTAATTGTCAAGGAAACACCATATTATTGTCTCCTCAGTATGGAACCTTTTTCGTGCGACTTAGGGGGTCCCCGAAACGATCAATTGCCATCAATTTCTATTGTATTAATATTGTCAACCGCTTCAATTGCACTTGGTGGACGATCAATTGCGTAAAAATTGACAACTGCAATTTATCGTTTCGGGGACCCTTTAGTACGGTGAGTGCAAATCTAACGATAAAAATCTTTGTAACATGGTGATTTTTAAACGTCATTCAATAGATAGCTTTCACAAACGACCAGTCGACACCACTACCAAGCCAAGTTTAAAGGCTAATTTACATTTGTTAAGTTGCGAAATGTAAGTCATACTCCTTTGGCTTCGTTAACGTTCATAAATCTGTCATACACGCACGCCGGTTGCGAGTACTACGCACCTGACCTTTCTGAATAACATCACCAATAACTTGCTAACTACAGGCAAAACTCATACATAGTCCAAGCGAATAAAGACTTTAATATTCTTCGTAAAGCGTTCTCATTTGGTCCATCAAACCTATTCTGCACGCACTCAGCTGAACGCCGCCTTTTTTTAAAGTGCATAGTGTTTATTGTAGTACCTTTTATTTAAAGTTAAATTTTTAACTCCCCAAACTATACCTCTAGCAACACCTCTGACTCTGGCAGTTTTGATGTCCACCCTAACTCGATGGCTATTTTTGGCACGGACAACGAAGAGATAGATTATCTTATTCGTGGCCTACGACTAACTAGTGCTGCGGGTTGGGATGGCATCCCCGCAAATGTAATCTATAGTGCTAGAAACACACTTGTCCCAGTTATCTGCCACGTGTTCAACCTTGCCCTTGCATCTGGAATATTCCCAACGGTGTTCAAAAAGGCTGTTGTGCACCCTATTCACAAGAGTGGAGACAGAGACAGTGTCAATAACTACAGACCCATATCTGTATTATCAATTCTATCTAAGCTCCTCGAAAAAGTAATTAATAAACGTCTGCTGGATTACCTTAACTCACAAAATATACTCGCAAATAACCAATATGGATTCAGGTCAGGCAAAAACACAGAGGATGCCATATTAGAATTAATAGGTTCAGTAGCTCAAAACCTTAACAGCAAGGATAAATCTATCGCTATCTTCCTTGATCTTTCTAAAGCCTTTGACACTGTCTCTGTCCCCCTTCTACTCAAAAAACTGGAAAAGATTGGTATACGAGGCCTACCGCTTAATCTATTTAAGAGTTACCTCAGTGGTCGCTCGCAAATCGTCAGGATAAACAACCACACCAGCAAAGAAGCATTCCTCTCCTATGGAGTACCACAAGGTAGTGTCTTAGGACCTACCCTTTTCTTGGTTTACATAAACGAGCTCTGTAAACTTGATCTAAGAAACTCCAAAGTAATTGCTTACGCTGATGACACTGTTATCCTGGTTCGAGGCAGTGACTGGAACGAAGCTCGGCTTCAGGCAGAGTCAGCCTTGCGAGTGACTATGAAATGGCTGACACAGAATTTGCTCACCCTCAACTTGGATAAAACCAGATTTATCACTTTTAGTCCAAGGAAAGCGTCACAGCCAGCCCCACCCTTCCGTCTGACTGCTCATGCGTGCCATACAACTAGGACTGACATCTGTGGCTGTCCTGAAGTTAAGCGCACGGACTCAATAAAATATCTTGGAGTCTGGGTCGACAGCGGGTTGACGTGGAGTGAGCAGATCAAATCACTGGTATCTAGGGTTAGAAAATTAATTTTTGTTTTTAAAAATCTAAGGACCTCCGCCAATTTCTCTACCCTGAGAACTGTGTACTTTGCTCTTGCTCATTCCATTTTAACGTACTGTATTTCGGCTTGGGGTGGTGCTGGTAAATGTCTTCTGCTGCGTTTGGAGAGGGCGCAGAGGGCTGTTCTTAAGGTTATGGCCTTCAAACCCTATCGCTTCCCTACCTGCGAATTGTACACGCTATGGAGGCTACCTACGGTAAGGCACTCTTTTGCGCTAAGTACAATGTTGCGTAAACATTCCAACTTGTCTTTTGACCCAGAGTTTAGAAAACATAAACGCCGAACGGACAGAGTTTGCCCGACACCAGCCGTTAAATTAGAAATTGTCCGCCGCCAGTTCATTTTCTTCAGTCCCGTGCTTTATAATAGAATAAATAAAGTTCTAACAATTTATCCATGTACTCTCCGGGATTGCAAAAGGAAAATTGATCAATGGCTTCATAATCTCACATACGAAGAGTTGGAGAATCTAGTTAAACCCTAAATATCTTTCTTCCTCAGACATGCACACCATATACACGTAGCGAGGAGTGTGCTCGTGGGGAGGTTCCACAAGCACACTCTACACTAACACCCCACAGACACGCACTACACTCACATACAACACTCCCGCATGCACAACGTAACTAACACTTAGGTACCTATTTAATTTAATTTAATTTAATTTTTTATTATTTACTACTTTAATTGTTTATTACTTATAAATTTTACTATTTTATTTGTTTTCTCTGTACTGGAACGCTGTGTCTCCCTCTTGGAGGTGGGCGTTAATAGCTGCGACACAGTTTTGTAACTAATGTGGCTATTTACGTACGCAATCAATTTGTAAAATGTGTTTTTGTTCCAATAAAGATTTTATTATTATTATTATTATTATTAGGTATATTCTTTTCTTCGAGCTTGTTAGTGATCCTAAGATTTCTACTACTTTTTCTGTTTTTACCCGTGAGAATCTGTAATTGGCTCTGTGTCACATATACAATGATTATCCATCTGTTATAGCTGTTGGTTCTCCTATAAATAAATAAATAAGGTCACATTATGTCTTTCTAGGGCATTCCCCGTTCACATCTGCATTGTAAATACCGTTTTTAGTCGCCAGGAGTATGTAAGGATTGTATAGCAGGTGACGTTCTGTAGTTTCTGCTTACCCCCAAGGCGAAGAAGGCGTGAGATTATGTATGTATGTATAAATCATATATGCCACTTCTCAATGAAAAACTGTCACAACGACGGTCATAGTTCTACGAATGACAGCCATGCCCAACGGCTTAAAATGATTTCTGAGCCACGGAGGGGTTTCGACAACAACACTAAAAATACAAATACCGCTTTACCTCTATAAGAGTTGCAAACAAAAAACTGAACACGACAGGAACACATCAAGTCTTCACGAGTAATTGACAACTGGTTGCAATGGGACGTACCACAAAAACTAGTCGCAGTTGCAACTATACTCCTTGGTAGTTAAAGTTATGACGTCGGACTGGTTGGTGGAGGCTGGAATAACTTAGAAAGGAATTTAGGGTTCACTGAGAAATCTAGGATATACAATATGTTAATTAACGAAAGGCGTTCCCGTTAACGCGCAATAGTATAGCGTCCATACATGGATAAAAAAAATACCAGTAAAAATATACAACATTATTTTTAGTATATGCGAAACCTGAGTATGGTTTGTTCAGAATAAGGAACTGAATCGATTTCAATAATTTTTACACGATGTTATATTTTGTCCCAAAAATATTTAAGTGTGATGGAAAATGTTATCACTATTTAATTACTTACAATACAATCGCAGTACGGATAGGTACCTACTGCCAAATTATTATCAATGAGCGCAAGATGACCCTGGAAGCGCGGGGGCGCCCGCGCTGTTAGCATATTTTTGTACGGACAACCCGGTAACATAACAACCTTATAACTTTGTGATTTTCCATGATACAGTTTTGAAATTATGTAAATAGATTCTTTACATAAAAATACTAGACACGTGTTTCGGGTTTGGCATACCTATACTAAAACTAATCACACTAATATTAAAAAGGCGAAAGTTTGTGAGTGTGTGTGCGTGTATGTTTGTTACTTCTTCACGCTCTAACGGCTGGACCAATTTTGATAAAATTTTGTATGGAGGTAGCTGATATCCTGGATTAAGACATAGGTTACTTTTATACCGATGTTCCCACGGGATCGAGACTTACGCGGGTGAAACCGCGGGGCGCAGCTAGTATTGTATACCTATAGGTAATATTTTTTTAATGTTTTTTTTTTTTGCTTTTATGGACACTATACTATTGCGGGTTAGTAGGAACGCCTTTCGTTAATTAACATACATAACCCCATATTGTTAATGTAACATGATTAATTTCGCCTTGATTGAGAGAGTACCAGGTAAGATATGGGTAGGCCATTGCCTAGCCGTGGGCACCATTATAAGCTAGGGGAAAGAAATCGTCTTATAGTACCTTTCATAAGTACAATATTTCTTAAGTTTTTTTGACTTAATTGAAAGATATTTTTTATGAAAACCTTATGAAATTCATACCTTTCAAAATACTAAGGGCAAACATCCCGAATTTCAAGAGTGCTTATGAAAGCTCCTAAATATTTATTGTAGCTATCAGTACTTAGAGTTTACGGACCAATATTGCGATTACACTGAAAATTAATTGTTTACCATCTTCAAAATATTTCAAAGAAAACCTCAAGATTCCAACCTTCTCTTAATTAATTCAAATTACAATCATGAAAAATATACATCTTTATTATTTTAGATTTTCTGCCGTCAATCAGAATCTCCAAGAAATTATGAAAAAATACAAAAAGCTCGTTTTATCCTGTTAAAAAACAAACCATCATCATTAAAAAAGAAATATTAAATTATTCTCTTCTAGACCCAAACCTAACCTATGTCAAAATTTGACAGGGATTGTTGTAGAAACAAATTAGCTTTAGCTACGGAACCATTTCCCTTTAATATATTGTATAACTGACATCATATCATGAGGATTCCGTAATTTTGTTAGCGTTTTGGACCCTTGGTTGAAGTTATGGGGAAATATACCTGGGTTAATTTAAGAGGGGTTTGTGTGTATACAGAAGGCAAGTGGATCAATAAATCTGGCGGGTTAAACAACGCCAGGGTCACTTTTATGGAGGGGTGACAATTTTTTACACATAGAGGAACTGTTCAGCGAGGAGTCCTGAATTTGATTTCCGGGTAGAGCGTCCGTGTTTTGATGTGTAAGAAGTGTTGATTAACGTTGACGTTTAAATAAATTCATTTATCATTTTGTGCGGGTAATCTCTACCTACCCCTTCGTGAAAAGCAGCCGTTGTGGTTGTATTTTGAAATCATAAAATGTCTCAATAACAATTTCAAAATACCAAGTTTCCATTGTGTCCTTAATTTAAGTAAAACAACCTCAGAAACACATTGAACACACATCAGGAGTTGAAACGACGTCAACTTTTCATGAAAATTGTTAAAAGTTTTAAACGAGAGAGCATTGTAGGCTGAACATGACATACATTCAAATTATGTTTCGGTTTTAAATGTTAGTTGAAACACAAAATACAATTTGTGGAAGTGATATAATTGTAGATATTTTGGAAGTATTTGATTTAAAAAAAAATACTTGCAGACAACGCACATTTTCACAGTTTAGTGAAGATAGAAACATGGGTAGATTCTATTATCCTTAGAAACGAAAAGCTCGTGCAGACTCGCGCGATATCGCTAGCGCGACAGAGTGCGACGCGCAGCACTACACTTCCTATGCAGTTTTCATAGACATTGTGTTACTATAGTATATTCGCGTTAAGAAAATATTGAGTCATCGTTGTGCTTCGGTCTAGCCCCGCCCCCCGACCAATCGGGTCGAAACAAACTAGAAAGCAACAAATTAAAACACCTTTACCCTGCAGTTACACTGATGACTCACTATTTTCTTATCGCGAATGGACTATAGTGTCGCGTCGCGCCTGTCTGTGGGAGCCTTAAAGTCGGGGAAACTAACTGTACCTATATCAAATTAACTAACAACATAAATTGTCTATTTATATTCAAATCTCAGCTGCCATTCTTTGACAGTTGTATGAAATGGCTATAACACGGCAAAATGACGGAGTGTGTTAATTTGATAAGCAATTATTTTTCCTGATTGAACGTACAATACCTATACATGTCACAGGCAATTTGTACCGCTTTTTACAAACGGTGTCGTCTGTTTAAAAACGGTCAAAGTTACGAAATATGCCGAAGGCAAAATGTGAATTGCCTTGTCACTTTATAATAAGTATGCCACAATATTTGATGGAAAATTTAAATGCGGTTTACAAAATACCGCGGTGAGTTGAAGTACCTAATTAAAGAAAGAAAGAAAAAAAAAATATTTGGGACACGCACAAGAAAAACAAAAAGTAGCATTTAAAACTAACAATATACAAAAAAAAACAATTAGGTAAGACTTGTGCGACGCCAAAAAGGCTCCTATCTCTGCATAATGTTTTTGATATTTAAAAAAATACATACCGCAACGCTAGTATTCTGATAGGGCCCTATTCAGTTATATTTCTTAAGGCGAAAGCGTCAGGGTAGCCCGCGAAATTCAAATACCTTAGCGCATCCCCAGGGTTACGAGCCTGTCTGAAAGGGATATCGTGGCCCTGGCACACAGGCATCTGAAGGAACACGGGTGGGTTTTAGTCAGTAAAAGTCTGACACTCCCTCCCGCTCCACCCAGAGCGGGAGAAGTTATTTGATAATTTCCCACACAAAAAATAAATAAAAAAAAAGCGCATCCCCCTTTAGGCGCTCGCGGCTGCTGTCGCGTCACCGCTCGCTTAGCTCGCTCGGCTCGCGCGCGGTTCGTCACCGTTCTAACCTAAACTGACCCTTTTGGTCGGGGTGTCTTGGCTTAGTTACTTCATCCAATACGGCTCGCGCGTGGTTGGTCACAGTTTCAACCGAACTTACAACAACAATGTCGAAATTATAACAATTGAACGAGTTGCCAATTTGCCTTCGGCGTATTTCATAACTGCGAGCGTTTTTAAACGGACGCCGCCGCTTAAATGTATACTGACGAATCATACATAAAAAAAATACAATGTATGCCGACCACTTCCATTACAAATAATTCCATGTACTCGTATAATCATATTTTATGATGAGTATGACAGAAATTCTGCTGAAGTATGGAAGTTACAGAAGTTTTAAATTGATGCTCGCAGCGGTGACAATGTATTGTAACTGATTTATTTTAGTTTGGTTTAGTTTTAAAGCTATTTTTTTGACATTGGCGAACTTGATGATACGAAGTTAGTTTGTTGAGGGGCTTAAAGGCTCATTTGACAAATCATCATCATCATAAAGGTCCACTGTTGAACATAAATAGTGAAAAAAAGAGGCCCAACGAATTACTTAGGACGTACTCTTTCAGTGGGACATCACTCTATTATAAAACAAAGTCCCCCGCTGCGCTTGTTTCTCAAAAACTACCGAACAGATTTTCATACTGTTTTCACCAGTGGACGGAGTGATTCACGAAGTTGATTTAGGTGTATAATTCATGAAAGTTTTGTGTAAATTGGCTGAAATATGACGATGATTGTTAAAGATCACGGAAAAATCATGCCGACTGAGCTTTACTGGCGTGCGCCGCGTAAACCAATAGTTATAAGAAAACTCCGGTAAAAATCCACGGTAGTACGTTCCCCTGGGATATTTTTCGACATCTACGTGGCCGAAGCCGCGGGCAAAAGCTAGTTTAAAAATATAACTTACTGACAGTATTGAGATTTAGTAACAATTTTTTTGCAAGTTCTGTTACCTAGTTTACCATCAGTTTATCAGCATCATTATCAATAAGTACTCAATATGTTTCAGTGCTTATTACAAAATAAATGTAACTTTACATGAATCAGTAAATCCACATAACATCATGCCTTGTTTCCCTGAAGGATTGGGCAGAGGTGTACCCACATTTGGCTAGTTATGCTTAAGTCTTATTTATTAGGGGGCGAGCCTATTGCCATCAACCGGACACACATCCAGACTCCGGTCTGCTATTGAGAAATGCGAGATAGAAAAACCCAATTACACTTTGCCCGACCCGGGAATTGAACCCAGGACGTCACGCTCATCAGTAGCGTTTGCGACCATCAACCACTAATCCGATGTTCCTTAAGAGGTTTAGAATGCCCCAGAGGTTGAGGTTCGACTGAAAACATAAACCCAAGCAACACCAACTATAGGATAGATGTAGTAAGTACTCCATTAAAATAATTAAATTTATTTACTTGAAATTCAGGTCACCGAAAAAGAGCCCAACATTTTGATATATTTAACATCAACAAACTACGGGTTCTTGGGCTAGGCGAAATGTCACGTAGTTGAAAATTACTAAATGCACCAAATTTATTTCGGAGTCGGTTTCTCGGCGGCACAGATAAAACGGCGCGTGGCGGGGTAGGTAACTGCGTAACACACTATCAGTAGCAATGAGTTTCATTTTGACAGTTCACCAACATTCATTGCGTTATTTACGTTGTTGAGCTGACAAAGGGGATCGAACTTTTTTGTGCCACGTCCCGGTTCGCCATTTTGATTATTTTTCAAAATGGCGTCGCACGATAATACCTGTATAAGTATATGGTTAGGGGCCTAAAGACTAACAACAAATGTCGTGATTTAATTATCGTGCGACGCCATTTTAAAAAATAATCAAAATGACGAACCGGGACGAGGCCAGTCTGCATACAAAATAGTTCGATCAACACCAAAAAAAAAAAATTGGTGAAAATACAGTATAAGTAAATCTAAAAAATAATGTAGGTATTACAAATAATGATGCCTGTACTTACTAGGATAAACCTCTATCACAGGCATGAGTTCTTGCAATTACTATTAAGACAATTGATTTCTTAACAATATTTAACATAAGTCTTAAGAATAGTGACATATAAGTTAGTTTATAATTTACTTGAACATTAATAATTAAGGTCTTAAAAATGTAGATAAACTCTATTATTTACGGAAAATAGTTGTTAGCACTTCGTTAGACGATTATGATTGCAGTATTTATATTATTACCTATACATATGAAGCAATTTTTAATGCTGGTCTGGCAGTTTGAGTCCTTTCTTTGGTATTGTTCGTCGAATCGCTGAGCTCCTTAAGTTTTGAGTTGAGCTGCACGATAACTGACAAATGCGTGCACTGACTGGACAGGTCCACTCAAATCTGTGTGGTTCTTTCGTCAAAAGACCATGTCAGACACCAGTCTACATGGTTCTCAAATGATCTGACCAAGATTATATCCGTATTCTATATACACATTGACATTGATTAATTTTATATATACAATGGAATGAATATTTACTTTGTTAAGTATTATATTGTTTTAATTAAGTATTGTAAATGTGAAGACTATGTGGGTTATTGTTTATTTTTCTTTTATTCTCAGTTAGTTTTTATCATGGTCTGGCAGTTTGAGTAATTTATGCGGCGTATCCAAATGTCCTTTCTTTGGTATTGGTTCGTTGAATCGTTGAGCTCCTTAAGTTCTTAGTTGAGCTGCACGACTACCGACAAATGCGTGCACTGACTCATTCCAGGCACCAATCTACATGGTCTTCACATGATCTGACCAAGATTATGTCTGGACTTTAAAAGAGACTGTGACCTCTGAGTTTGTTTCGGCCTTTCTTCTCAGAGTAGTCGGATACGAACCGCCGACCTCATCTAGTTTTTTTATTATTATTATGATTGACGTGTAAAAGTGTTTGTACAAACCTACTTACAGAAATAAATCATTTATCATTTATCAATGGATTAGCAATATAGGTACTTCAAATCATTCTAATTCTGATTGATATGCAATTCAGGTGTGGATTACAATAATGTGGGACAAAATATATGCACTGTATGTAATTTGGGAAAAATGTTAAGTTTATTTTTTGCAGGATTTAATTTAGGAAAAAAAAGGTTTTGCTATTCGGTACGGTAAGCCGCACAACAGTGGTAAAAAACCGGACAAGTGCGAGTAGAACTCACGTGGTGAGGGTTCCGTACAATGAATATGTTATCTCCATGTTTTTTATCCCAAGAACAAACTTATTATTGTAGTTGAAAAACACAATACATGTTCTCCCATACATTCCAACTGCAAATGCAAGTTTGTACGCACACTTCTTTAGAACTATTTTATGAGATTAAAATACAATTTAAAATTCAACTATCGTAAACAGCAGTTTCTCAGATTTTGCTCTCATGCAAAATGGTTTATTATCAGCTACAAATGTTGCTATAATTATTTATTTTTTATTTTATTTATTTAATTCGAACACAAATGATTCATATTGTTGTTAGTAACACTTATAAAATTATGTTAGTAACATTTCTCCTTAAAACAAAAATATAACTAATTCAAATACCTATAACTATGTCCGCTCCCTGCTGCACCAGACAGAACTGCCTGTATGACATGTGCATACAGTGCCCCAGGAACGGGCAATCAGGCTTATTAACAATATTATGGACGTATGCAAATTTCCTGAAATTCGGTGAAATCGTATAATTACGATTTTTGCAGAAATAAATAAAATAGTTCGGACACGTTTTCTCAGTATGCAACTATGTAGTTTTTACCAGTTGTAAACTCCACAACAGAGTAATAGTTTTTCAGCTATTCCATTTATCTTGAATTCTATTTAACTTACCTTTTACTTCAGCACAAACAATGTAAGTTTAGGTTGACCTCATAAATGCTATATCACCCTAAAGTTGAATGTCACTTGCAGGTAATACAACGTCAAGGTCTATTTTTAGGGTTCCGTACCGAAATGGTAAAAAGGAACACTTTTGGTGAGACTAAGTCTGGCTGTCTGTCACAGCTGGATATCTCAAGAACTACTAATACTATAAACTTGAAATTTGGAATAGTTTTAGATGACGTTTACCCAACTATTTTGCAAACAAGAAAGATATTTAAAAAATATATCTTTTTTGCAACAGCTCCTGAAAAGAGGTCTTAAAAATTCGAATGGAGTCTACTAGGGCATGTGAGGTATCATATGAAAGAGCGCTGTTTGCACATTCTCTAACATTTTTATTTTAGGCGTCATAGTTTTCGACTTTTGATGAAAAATGTAAAAAAAAAACCGTCCGGGGGGGGCGGTTTTTTTTACATTTTTCTCCGAAGAATGCATAGACAAAAATCTGAAATTATTTTATGTGATAGAAGTTTATGTAAAGATTACAGGAAAAATAAAACGATGTCTCTAAATAACACAGTTTTTCAGGAATCAGCAACATCATATATACGTACGGAACCCTCGGTGCGCGAGTCCGACTCGCTCTTGACCGGTTTTTTTTACTTTAACATCAATGTCACAGTTATATTATTTCAACCTTAGTGAAGTTTTGACTACCTATATCATAAAATCAAAATTTATTCAAAAGTGGCTGAGAATCAGCACTTTTTTAACATCAACATTACATAAGACAGTCCCCCAAAACTTTATATGGATTTTTCTGTTCCTTTCTTCTTGTATGTTTATATATGTGTGTACACTCTATATATATAATTATATAAACTACCGCCCTAACAAAAAAACTTAACAAAAAATATCCGTTTGGCATTTCAGCCATGACACACGACCGTATCCCATCATAAAATATTTTATTTTATTTAACACGATATCATTCGTTTAATTTTTGTCAAACGGTGAGTTCGCAGATACGCCACATTTTTTTATTTCTCTTTGAGCGCGTTTTATTTAAATAAAATTGTGAATGCAGTTAATTTTTTGTTATTAATAGCATGAGGTTTTAAATGTTTTAGTTTTGTTTACATTTTGAGGTAGTTTTATGGGAATTCAGAGTGATAAGCACACATGTCACAAGTCCAGGTAAACTCAGGGAAATTCATGGCTGAGCAAACTGATAACTACGTCAACTTATCGTGTTTAAGCTATTTCATATACCTGTGAAATTATGACAGTTGTGGTTTGAATAATTAGATTGGTCCGCATTCGCCTCACAAAGTTTTCCCCACATTTGAGAATTTACAGACAATCTAAGATGGTTTTACGGAATGTAGTACTCGTAGTAACTCCGTACACCGATTTGACGTGAAGGTTTGTAAGTTCAGTTAGTATAGAGAAACACGTTCCACGAAGATGCAATAAGTTGTTAAGTTTATTTAAGTTAAGATTAAGTACTAGAGTGGAAGGAGATTATTTCTCTCAGTTGTTGATAGCTACACAGTAAAGTTCACTACTTATATTTTAATTCCTTAGTCATGTTATTTTATTTGGCTAAATTATGACTGCCTCGTTGTCTAGTAGTCGCGAACGCTACTGCTGAGCCCGAGATCTGGGGTTTGATTCCCAGGTCGGGCAAAGTGTTATTGGGTTTTTCCACCAGGAATTTCTCAGTAGCAGCTTGGAGTCTGGATTTGTGCCCGGTTGATGGCAATTGGCTCGCCTCCTGTTACATGGGACCTAAACATAACTGGCGAAATGTGGGTGTACTATTAATAGACACCTCTGCCTAACCCTTCGGGGATTACAGACGTGATGTTATGTAAATTATAATGCGCATCGTTGGCTTAAAGTATGTTACAGAGTAAGCAGAAAAATGTACGGAGATTAGACCGTACACTGGTAGTCAATTCACTTATCGACAATTCATTTCCCTGCCTGTACCTACTCTACGTACAGTCATCCGTGACAATTATAACAAAGGTTTTCGTAGTTCAAAGTATCACCACCGAAGTGATGTATTAGATACAAAAATACGCCATAATAATGACATCATACTGCGATCACCCATCCGCTTGGCAGGCTCGTCTTGCCAAGATCGCTCATTATAACTGGCTATGAAGAGGTTAACGATCAGCAATTAACATTATACACGGTTATAGGCTATTTGTTATGCAATCTATGTCTAAATTTAGACTTTACATAATATATAACCCTGTATAATTACAAAAGTGAAAAGTAACACCCTTCAAATATCCATAATACAGGGTAAAGGGTACTTTTTCATATGAAGAAGAAATGCACATCGAATAGGCAAAGGTATTCTTTTGTACATCTACACTAAGCTAATCGTGGTTTCTTAAGGAAATTCTGCAAAGCATTAATTGACATACGAATAAAAACTTTAGTCCTTATAATACAAATCGCTCGTGTGACCTCAGTAGTCGCTCAATAAAAGCAGGATAAAAAAGAATGTCAAAATGTTGAGCAAAAGTCTTTAAACAAACAACTCCAAGAACAAAAGACAGTACATCTAATCCTACTCTCTTTAAACATGTGTACTACCATTAAAAGCTAGTCACAAAGTCTGCAATGAAATAAATTCAGCATTATTGCAGATTTAACCCGATATAACCGGATTAAACTGGATCCGGGACGTCGCGCAAGTGACAGCGAGGGAATTACGGGACATGTCCCGTCTGAAATTAAATACGTGGCCACAATAGCTTGATGTTTTACGGAAAATTTCTGTGAATGTGGTGGCTATGTTGCTGTTTTGGTGCAGGAAATATTTTGAACATTAATATAATATCTACAAAAAACACACACCAATAATTTATCCTGTATTGTGAGTGTGTTTATAAACAAAATCTTATCTTTACAGTCATTAGGTACCTAATTGAGAAGGTATCTAGCGACTTTAGAAAAATTCAAACAATCTGCCTAACATTATCCCAACTATGTAGGGGTCGGCTTTCAGTCTGACTGGATGCAGCTGACTACCATTATTTTAAATGGAGCGACTGCCTATCTGACCTCCACGACCCAGTAACTGGGTAATACGATACCTTTGGTAAGGACTGGTTGTCAGACTTTCGGGCTTCTGACGACCCGTAACGACTGTCAAAGATCCACGAATGACAGCCAGGACCAATGGTTTGACGTGCTTTCCGAGGCACGAAGGAGTCTCGGTATGTAAAGATGGTCACCCATCCACAGACTCACCCCAGCAAGCGTAGCTTTACCTGACGGATCGACCCGTGCGGCTGTTATTACTTAGCCTCGAGCTCCTTTTGATAAATTAAGACCTTTAATTGCATATTTGATAAACAACCTTAGGGCAACAATTAATTTTAAAGTTGTAGAAAATGGCACTCATAATTTCTTTCAATCGGGATTCGAACCGGAACCCGTAGCGTAGAATTCAAGCTGCTGTGAAAACTACGCCATCATTGATTAGTATTCGTGTTAATAAGCGACACGTGGCTGAACATGTGTCAATATTATTTTATAATTAATATGGGAAATATAAGTTAGTAAACAGTGTTAAGGATGTGATAATAAACGTCAGTTAACATATTAATTTGGGTCAAAGTACGTTTTTATTTTCCCGGTATGCCCGGTGAGCCTTTTGCTAGAAAATGTTTTTTATATTTTTTATTATTTTTCAGACAACATGATCCATTTTGTTGGTAAAATTAGTGCTTATAACTATGTTAGTTCACACATAAACGCATACAATGTTTGAAGAACGGACAGTCATACCATATTTTTTATATAATACCAACTTTATTCGTTCACCCCCTTTTTTTTTTTCACCTGCAGCAGCAGTAAAAAAAATAGTCTATTCGTTTCCTTGTTTATTTCATCAAACAGTTTCAAGGGCATATGAAGGTACAACATCGTCATTTTAGGTATGTATTTATATTTTGTTTTTTTACCTTAATGTAGGTACACCAGTACAACGGGCGGCCTTATCGCTTTCAGCGATCACTTATTTTATTCTAATCCAGCTTGCCTGCGGATTTTTCTAAAATAAAAGTAAGTTAAAGGCCTAAGTTACTCCTTATAACATCAGTTATCTGCCAGTGAAAGTTCCGTCAAAATTGGTTCAGCCGTTTCGAAGATTAGCCGGAACAAACAGACAAACAGACCATTTTTTTATTTATTTATTTATTAAAGCTTTATTTTTTTTTATTTAAGCTGATATTTTTGAAATTACAAACAGACATTTCAATTTCATTAATTGTATAGATCACGGGCCCCATACAATGTTTAAAAGGAAGTAAATACAATTTACGATGTATTTTAATATTATGGCTATAGGTCAAACCACTACACATCAGGTGACCTATCTGTAAGTTCCATAATAAATCAATGGGGACGCTATAACACTAACAGTACATAAAATCTACTAACTAATTAATAAATGCTATAGGTACCCTAACCTACCCCTTCGGGAAATAGTGTCAACTATTAATCACTTCTGCCTATTCGTTTCAAATATAGTCACAGGCGTAAAGCAAAAGTTGCAATATATAACATGGAGATCCGCTTTTTGCAATTTGCTGGTCAGTGTCAGGTTGTATCTGGATAAAAATATGATTCGCGACCATAACCAATATGTATTTATTTATTTAAACTTCTCGCACACAATTAGGTACAATGGCGGACACATTATATATATATATATATATATATATAAATATACATAAAAATTCAAGGAAAAGAAGTAATTGAGATGACTCTACGCTATTTGTTTTGTAAATAACTCTGCAATTTCCGCTTAAATGCATACCGACTGGTGGCCGTCCTGATATCAAGAGGAAGCGCATTCCAGAGAAGAATGGCCTGAATATGAAAGGAAGAATGAACAACGTCAGAAGTATGAGAAGGACAGAGTAGAAGAAGATTGTTGGAAGAACGCAGATTCTTAGCGTGTGAAGAACATAGATACTGGAAGTGAGACATAAGATAAGAAGGAGGGCTGGGAGAGTTGAGAAGGGAGAAAAGTGTAGTCAAAGCGCGCAAACTTCTTCTCTGGCGAATGGACATCCATTTGAGCTCAGTCCTATAACTCGAGACATAGTCATATTTTCTCAGATTAAACATGCACCGGATACCATTGTTGAGCCACCAGAATATATAATCGTTTAAATCATTAATACATCTATCTCTCTTAGTTATATTTGTTCCATAATAAAAAATCTTTAATGGAAAAGTTCTTAAGGAACAAATCTAACTTAGATAAAGACTAACTTAAGAAAAATTGAATTTCGCGGGCTAAGACTGCGGAATCTGCGGATCCACCAAAACCAAATAATCTCAACCACACATCTGCCCTACTTTTTCCACACACATCTTAAAACAAGATTTTCATAACCATATATGCATAGCATATTTACTGTATCATGAATCTGTACTAGAATCTAGCTAGGAGTCACGTTTTGTAATAACGGGTTCCGCATAGATATCTCACACCCTTGTTTTCGTAAATAGAAATATGTAAGTTACATGCTTTGTAAGTTTAGTCGTTACGGGTCGTCTGAAGCCCGAAAGTCTGACAACTAGTCTTATCAAGGGGTATCGTGTTACCCAGTAACTGGGTTGTGGAGGTCAGATAGGCAGTCGCTCCATGTAAAATACTGGTATTCAGCTGCATCCGGTTAGACTGGAAGCTGACCCCAACATAGTTGGGAAAAGGCTAGGCAGGTGAGTTGAGTTTGGTATGGTGGTACACTTTCCCGGACAAGCTACTTTAGAAAGACCTACTAATTACTTAATACTCCATTTGAAATAAGATTAGAACTTAACCGAAGAGAGAACTTTTTTACTATCAGTTCAATCGATTTTGACTTCTATTCCGTTGGCATAAGGATAACATTAAAAGCAAAAACGTGGTTACAAATCCAACAGTTCCTTACAGCTGCCATTTGTCATGCTATCAATGCAATAGAAGTCAAAATCGGTTGTACGGACTGTAAAAAAAGTTTATTTAAATTTCTAATCTTATTTCAAATAGAGTATAGGTAATGTTTTTTTTTTGACAAAGAGCTGGCTAATTTTAAAATGTTAACTGTTTTTTTTATATATCCATTTTCAAAACAACGGAAGAGATAAAGATTTTACCCATTCATGTTGTTATTTTCTAAGACTCTCCAGACGTTGCATACTACTCGTATCACTCTGTATGCTATGAGGCTTTTGCTCGCATCTGTTGCAAGGTCGTTTACTTACAAACAAACGCATAATAAGTATTTTGGAAAGCATCGGGATTCTTCTTGGGGCTGTCGCTGAAAACCAGCGCAGCGCTGGGACTCTGTCTCGCTTAGGGTCGTAGCATTATGCTGAGCGATGGAGTTTTGCGTAGATGTGACGCATAATTTCCTCCAACTTGTTATTTTCATGTTTGTGTTCTTTCTTTGCGGCATGCTTACCGCATATAAACGTATTTTTTTATTTCTTTCTTATCTTTTTCTTTAAGTTTTGAGTAAAGTCTTAAATGAATCATTCATCCTCCTGCTCTAATTCATCCTAATTTATTTTCCACACCGTGACTTAGATAAACATCACAATATCTAATCAATCTGGGACCTATGTAAAACTGACAGGCGACCATCCGACAATTTTGTAAGTTTCTTTCATAGTTTTTTTTTTGTTTTATTTAAACAACACCTGTCGTGAAAATGTGACATTTCTGTCAGTTTTTTTGGCAAATGTTTGACAAATATGTCGCGTCGTCAGATATATAGAACAGAGCCCTGGTAATTCCTGGTTTCGAACCAGCTAAGTACCTGGTACTGTATAAATTGGGATGCAGGTAAAAGAATGAGGATGATGAACCTAGTGCTTTATAAAAGGTTCGTAAACCTACCTGGATCGTTTTGATAAAGTCAAAGTCAAAATATTAATTTCAAATTGTCACATAAAAGACATTTTTGAACGCAAAATTTACAAAAAATAACAGAATGGCTTCTTGTTGCCTCTTTCAAAAAATATTTTCGTACAGAGAAAAATGGGGAAGAAACTCCATCATTACTCGAAATCATGTTACTGGTATGAAGAACATTTTGCCAAAGATGAAGACTAAATAACTTAAGTGGCCAAACTTCGTGCACTAAATTAATTGGTGATTCATCTCAAAATCTCTATGGGACTGTCCCCTTAATTGAAAGATTAGTACTATTAAGCGTGGTTGGTTATCAAAGCGTGGAGCATATCCCTAACTCTTTGCCCAATTATATTGAATTTGGTACCTACCAGTTTGTGTGGTAAATTAATAATGAGCTCGATTCCGGATTAGAGCATTTTTTTTTTCGAAAATATCCAATTAAATTATGAATAATTTTATTATTTTAAGGAAATAAGTATTTCACCAGTTTAATAATAAACTTTTACTGATAAGGGTGAAAAACATTGTAAAGTTGTTATTTATTTATATTCAAACATAAGTAGTTCCTCTCTATCTTGGACTCTGACGCGACGGGTAAAACTTTGAGTAATGAGATAATGACTTACCCTTATATCTAACATGCAATTAATTCCAAACCCTATCTCTTTGTCCACAGGGTACACTTCAAAGCTACAGCAGACGATGACTACGCCGACTTTACTTGCGAGGCCAGACACGAAGCTTTGCAACGTGACAGTCCTATGAGGAGCACTGTTCAGCTCAGCGTACTATGTAAGTGACAAATATAATTATAAGGTTTTTCTTATACATGTCCTAGAACCAAAAATTCAAAGACATGTGACATACCACTTATTCGCACTGGACCTGCATTATGGTCTGTTTTAAAAGAATTTTGATGAAAATGTGAACAAATGGATAAGAAAACGTATCTGTGGATGCTAATTTCTAGTGCCACTTACATAATGAGTGCTTTGATTTAATATTATTTAGATGATTAAATCCGAAAGTCTAGGACCTTCAAAATATCTTTATTATGACGATTGAGGTTAATTTTATAACCTCAATTTGTTAGTTCCAACATGTATAACCAGCCTATAATGTTCCCACTGCTGGGACACAGGCCTCCTCTTTCTGTAAGAGAGAGTGGGTGGTAACCCACCACGCAGGCCCAGTGCGGTTTTGTGGATGTCACATGTCTCCGAATTTTTGGTTCTAGGACAAGCCTGTTTCCTCACGATGTTTTCCTTCACCGTTTTTGAGAGCAGTGGTGATGAAATAATTTACATAAGGTAAAGTGCCTGCTTGGGTTCGAACCCACGACCTCGTAAGTCGCGACCGTTACCACTGGGCCCCCACTGCTCGCAGTTCTAACATAACTAGCGGAAATTGAGTACACTATTTCCTTAAAGTCAAAGTCAAAGTCAAACCATTTATTTCAAATAGGCACATAAGAGGCACTTTTGAACGTCAAAATTTACAAAAAAAATAGAATTGATTCTAGTTGCCCCTTCCAAAAGGTAGTTTCGTATGGAGAAGAATGGGCAAGAAACTCCACCGGTACTCTTTTAAAAATGTTTTACAATATTTTGTTTGATTACATTAATTATATGATTATATGTGAAGACGATGCACCTAGAATAAAATTACTATACCATAATAGGTAAAACGAATTAAAAACTAAGCAATGAAAAATAACTTAATTATTAGATAGATACGTGGTGTTCACATATTTACAAACATCATACAAGTATGTTTTTCTAAAAAAAATAAAAAAATAAGTCAGTGTGTGAGTATAGGTTATCACAGAATGTAAAATCAATATCATAAAAATAACAGATTTTACCATAAAAATAGCAATCAGTTAGATTTTGTCTAGACTCTAGATTGTCCTATGGAGCTGCAGCACGTTTCCAAGCATTCCTGTCCTGGATATAATCCTCTAACTTGTAATATGCTTGTTTACAAAGTGTACTTTTAATATGTGTTTTAAATTTTCTCTCATTTAATTTCAATATATCACAAGGTATTTTGTTGTAACATTTAACACAGTACCCCATAAACATTTCTGCCCACTACGGGGAGTTGTTATCACACTAATATTCATAAGGCGAAAGTTTGTGAGTGTGTTTGTTACTTCTTCACGCTCAAATGGCTGGACCAATTTTGTATGGAGGTAGCTGATACTCTGGATTAACATATAGGCTACTTTTTATCCCGATATTCCCACGAAATAGAGACTTACGCGGGTGAGACCGCGGGGCGCAGCTAGTTCAAAAATAACTCAGACATCGAAACGAGTTGCCACCACAAACAGTCACTTGTATGTACCTCTTTCATAATCATTACTCTTGTAAGATTGACAATTATCAATATTACGTGCCCACATTATCCTTTTCATATAACATTTTATTATTTATTACATAAGAAACAGACAAATAAGTTATATGGACAATAATAAGAGCATTACATCTCCCGCGTCTATGATAAATCTGCCACAATCGCATCAAATTGGGCGAGCTCTCCTGCTGTGAGGGAAAATATACTAAGTAACTGGAGTCTGTGAGTTTAACTGTCTTTGAAAACAAGCATTGTGGTTGGATTCCTATAAGGTCAGCTAGATCTTACATTGTAACTTTTGTACTTATACCGTTTTTATCCGACTGCAGCGAATCCCAAAAGGTAGATAGTGTTTTTTTTTTTATAATTCGATAGGGAATCATTTTACATTAACCTACTAAGTACATACTGAAATATAAGTGGTTACCTGTGGCAAAGCTGAGTGTCTGAAATACAATTAACAACCTAGTTTATAGTACTTGAGTTGTAGAAGTAGTTGAGTTGAAAAGATTTTGAAATTATATTAAAAACTGAACGTATTCTAAAAACCTAAAAAGCTTAGATAAGAAATTCCCATAAACAAATGGGCATGTATTTAACACGGCGACAAATTAATCTGAATTTGGGATTAAAAAATAATTAAAGCCGGTAGCAAAAATAATAGGTTGGCAGCAAAAATAATAGGTTGGCAGCTACAGCGAAGTATTATTTTAAGTAGAAAGTAGCAGCTCAATAATCAGTTTTTAGCTTTATTTTAATTTAAACTGGCATCGAATTTTTGTTTTGGTAACTGAATTTACCAACAATAGAGGGGATCTGGCGCTCGGCGGCCGCTCCCGCGGCACGCTCGCTTCGCTCGCTCGCCTTCGCTTGTTAATGGTTACTGTTCTAACCTAACCTAACCCAAATGATTCAATAACAGTAGATGACTAATAATCGCTGCCAAGTTATTATTTTAGTAGCAAATAGTTAGTCGCCCTTTAAGTTATTAGTAGCAAATAGTTAGTCGCCCTTTAAGTTATTAGTCGCCTGGAAAATTATTATCCAAACAAATGCACAGTTAGGGAAATTAATTATTCATTAAATAAAAAAAATAAAATAAAAATAGTTTATTTTTAAAACAAGTACAAGTATAAACAAGTTTTTTTTATTTGATCCTCCTTTTAGGCAGATAGTGCCTGTATTAGGAGAGTCCGCTCTTCCATAGCATGACGTGTTATACAATAAAAAGCAAAACGTATAATTTTTATGCTAGAACTTGACACTACGCCAATTTGCCGTACTATAGCTATTTCATACAACAGTCTAAAGAATGACTGTTGTGATTTGAATACACAGACTATTTAAGCTAGTCAATTTGTTAATCAATCAATTTTCGTGTCTTTACATACATTATGTTCATATTTCCACCCTCTCCTGCAGCCTATAAACAAAAACAACGCGAAAGTTAGCCCCACACACGACTTCTATAAACAAATTGTAAGCGAAAGGTTTATTTTAACGACACGACACGACTTCGAGACGAGGTAGCATGAATTATTGATGTTGCGTTCGATTGAAACAACAGCGCCTTCTAGTGTTGAGGGATGTGAACTTGAGTGATGCATTGGACAATTTATTTTGGAGAACTTATTGACAGTTAATTTTATCAGAAAATTATTCGTTTAGTTTATTTTCACATAAAAAATAACACAAAATGCAGAACTAGAAACTCGTCATTTATTAAAGAGGGATAAATATTTAAAAAAATAAAAATCTTTCTTCGGAAATAAGCATGTGTGTGTAAAATATGGCTTTGTTGTTACAGTAGTTAAAATTTTTGGCAATTGATCACGTTCTAAAATCTTAATAAACATTGTAAGAAGGTTCTTATCTACTGCCGTTCTGAATTTGGATTTAAAAACAGTTTTAATGTGCACATGCAAACATAACGCAGTTAAGCTAACAATAGACTTTTGAACGTAAACACGCTATGTAGGTTTTTCAAAAAACACCATGCCAAACTTATAATAATACGTCAGTCAGCTGATCCCCTCTAAAACAACACTTCTACATCGTTTCACAAATTCACAACTCGCGTCGGTTTGTTTTCTCGCTACGACACGACTCCGACGGACATGAATTATTAATAAACCGTTCGATTGAGACCGCTGTGAACCACGTTTACATTGAAGGATGTTACTAGCGCGAGCGCCATCTAGTTGTGGGTTTTGGAAGTTTTGTTTGTTTATTGTTCTGGAAGTCGCTCGTCAAGGATGTGCTTGACGGTGCAAGATAGACAGTCAGTTCCGCTACCAACTCATCATTCTCCATGTCCATGTTTCTTTCTCCCATAGGTACTTGTACTCTATTGTCGCATCTCGGCAGACACTCCCTTTCTAGCCATATCATCTTTCACACAGTCCATCCATCTGTTCTATGCCACCAACTTGCTCCCAACTGACGTGCAGATTTAAAGTAGTTTTATTAAATGCGATATTAATTTGCAATACAATAAAAGAATTTTGAAAAAAAAAAAAACAATTCTGGTGAACCAAAGTGTAGCAGAGCGGTTGTTTTCAACTGCCAAAACTTATTTTCGCATTATCGCTGGTAGCATACCTCCGCCGCGAACCCATAGCAGCGAAACCGCAAAGCGTGAAAGCTGTTTTAGTTACCTACCCGTTTCTTTGACTACCTAGTGTTTTTTTTTAAACCTATTTTGAAGTATAAACTTTCTTCCCCCTATCAACATGAACTATAATAATAATTAAGCTGATAACGTGGTAAAAATAATTCAGCAATTTGCAAGTATTGCCACACTAAAATAAAATCTTAAAATTGACTGTAGGTATTACTATATTTAAGAATTACATTTTGTATTATACCAATTTGTACATCACATTAATACAGTGGTAGAATGTACAGAACTTATAAAATTATTAACATCATAGTATGCAAAACTACATTAGACGTTAGAAATAAATAAATTCAAGGTGTTGGTAAATATATTTGCTTACATTTCTTTCTTTTCTGTTTAAAAAAACAAAATTAAGTTGAAAATCTTAACATCTTCATGTAACTCAAGTCAGCACATGTTTTCTTAATAGTTTCGACCCAAATTAACTCAGAATTTAAATAGAGGAAACTGGGCTAAAACGGAATAGAGAATGTAAGTTTTCTTCTGTTATTCCCCCAGCTTTAATTTCGAATTTTTGTACTGGAAATTGCGTTGGGAAATTCTTATTTCTTCATTGTGCAGCTCTAAGGAAAATAGACCGTCTGATTTACTATTCAAAGAAGTATTTTGTATCTTCTTTTGCTTTGCTTCGCTGTGAATTTTCTGAATTTTTTGTGGTTTTACGCTGAGTATATTGTTACTTTCTTGTTGCGTTTATAAGCTATGACATTTAGCAACCAATTGCTAATTTTATCACACTAACATTATAAAGGCGAAAGTTTATGAGTGTGTGTGTATGTTTGTTACTTCTTCACGCTCAAACGGCTGGACCAATTTTGACAAAATTTTGTATGGAGGTAGCTGACACCCTGGATTAAAACATAGGCTACTTTTTATCCCGATATTCCCACGGGATCAAGACTTACGCGGGTGAAACCGCGGGGCTCAGCTAGTAATATATATTTGTCACCGTAAGATTGTGAGCACCGTTAGTTTATACTATGTCTAGCGAGATTATAAACTATCATACAGTAACATAATATATATAAATTATTATTAAATGAATTCTTGTTTGTCAGTGTGACCGCGTTATTTTTCTTAACTACGCAACGTTTTTTGATCCGATTTTCAAAAGCATTTAGGGAATTTATTTCGGACGGTTTATGTGTATAATACATTAATATAAAACTGTGGGAAGCAGGAGCGCTAGTTTTATATATATTTGACTCTTACCACTCATGAATTCATGATGCACTCACTGCAAAATAAATCCCTATACAAACTGATTAGAAAGTAAACGTGCGTATAAACGCTTACGCACTTACGTAAAATAAATTCCGTCTCAAGTTTTAAACACAAACCAAATCCAACGATATCTCGATCTCGAAATTCATTGTTAAAAACGTTATTTTTCTTTTAAAAGAAATCCCGTCGTTCCTCAAAGGCCTGAAAGCTACAATCGAAATTGATCAGTCTCGAAATCTTCGACTCCGAACGCAATTAATTCCCCCACCATCGAATAGCGATAAAGTCAATAGGGGGACATTGGGGAAAAGCAAACATTGCCAGTGCCGGTTTAAATGGAAAATTAATAATTCATGGCTCTAAGTCCGTGTCCGCTTCGGTAGCGTGTCGTGCGTTGGAGTGGGCTGTTTGCTTTGCCCCGACCTACTCTGCAAAAATGTAATTTGTTGGAAAATTATGATTGGGTTCTGTTTGTTGCAATATTTTATTTTTTATGTTGACACTGATTTTTGAAGTTGGAATGAATCAGGTAGTTTTATGAAGCAGTTTTTTTTTTTAGGAAGCAGTGGTGGCCCTTTTTTAGCGGCCCTGACTTACGGGTCATGGGTTCGAGCCCAAGCGGGCACTTTACTTTGTGTAAGTAATTTCATCACCACAGCTCTCAAAACGGTGAAAGAAAACTTCGTAAGGAAACCGGCATGTCCTAGAACCAAAAATTTGAAGACATGTGACATCTACCAACCCGCACTGGGCCCGCGTGGTATATTACAGCCCACTCCTTCTCGGAGAGCGGCTGAATATGCTTATTATAAGTATTATTTATGGACTTTTGGAGGAGTTTCTCAGATATGCAGGTGTAAAAAAAAAAATCGTCATTGTATTCTCCGTTCTTATTTTAGAAGCAATTGCTCGCCACAATGTATGGCTGAAGTTAGAATTTCATACCTTGCCAGACCGCCCTGGTCATCGCAGTCTGTAGTAGAAGTTCCTTTTAGATCTACTTCTGAAAAAGAGTTACCTATTTTACAACCTTAAATCAGTAAAGAAAATAAGTGAAATAAGAGGGGTTTTTAATTCCCGTATTTCCCGATTGAGATTTGAATTTGAACGTTAAGTACGATAATTGACCTTCGTGCTAATATTCAGTGCAGATTCAGTTACAATTTTTTCATTTTCAAATCCTTAAGAATAATCATAATGAAAATATTTTATTTCACATAAACCTACATGGGCACTAATAAAACGTCAGAAGCTAGGTGCACGGTTCCTATTGTTCGTTTCCTATAGAGAAGAGCCGACAAGAAACTCCACGGTTACTCTTTTAAAAAAAAAAGTGGGTGTTTTACAATGTTTTCAAGTTACGGTGTTAATAGGTATGGAATGAACCGCAATTGATCCCAAAAAGCCGTAATACCTACACAGAAAATACATACACACACATACATAAACTCACGCCTTCTTGCCATGGGGGTAGGCAGAAAGTACAGAACGTCACCTGCTATGATCCTTACCTATTCCTTCGTTTACTTTAATATAATTATCTTCTATTACACGCACCCCCGGTTAAAGTTTCGTACCGGAAGTCGTAGCGTTTGCAGGCCTCCTACAAGGTGGTCCGATGACCTTGTAAAGGCCGCAGGAATCCGCTATATGCGGGAAGCACAGAACCGGTCGAAGTGGCGGTGCTTGGGGGAGGCCTATGTCCAACAGTGGACGTCTTTCGGCTGAAATGGTGATGATGATTACAAGCATGCTGGTTGCGAGTACCACGCACCTGACCTTTCTTAAGAACATCACCAGTAAGGTTAAAGAGTAGTGAAAAAATGAGTCATAAACAGCCTGCTGTGACATTACCAAAGAACATTAGATTTAATTAACACTTTTTCTCATAAATATTCATTATAAAGTTCAAGTATAATAATTATGTTATTATTAGACATGGTGTTTCATTATGAGCTTGCTAAATTCCATCGTGAAATTACATTGAGCACTTTGTTTTCATTCCCCTATACTCGGCTTACATAGAGTAGTGATGGGACAGTTTTGATGTCGATATTTTTAATTAAGTTTTAGATTATTTTATTCGACAACATTTTTTAACCGACTTCTAAAAAAGGAGAAGGTTCTCAATTCGGATGTTTGTATTTTATTTTTGTTCGCGCATAACTGCGTCGCTTGCCAACCGATTTGAAAATTTTTTGTTTTTTGTTGGAATGGGTATAGTTCCCAAATGGCCCCATGAAAATTTTATCGAAATCGGACAAGCGGTTTTTGAAAAATCAACAAACATCTAAAAATTTATCTACATTGTCTTCATTAACGATCTTTTCGTTTACTCTGCTAACTTCGTCATTTGGAACCGATTTGGAAAATTCTTTTTCGGCACTAAAAAGTGAAAAATAAAAAACTTTTTACAAAAAAAAAAAAATTACCGACTTCCAAAAAACACTGCAAAGTTTAATACAGAGTGATCGGAAATATTTACATCGAAATCTTTTGTTCTTAAAACTTGTCTAAGAAACACTTGAACTAGCCCTAAATCAACAAGAATGTTTTCTTCAGATTTAAATATAGTTTTTCTATTCAGAAATGTAAAATAAGATACTTATCTACTAAAGTAAAGCAAAGAGTTTTTCTCGGTTTTTTTAACAATCTCTTCATCTTTCTAGTCTTGATCTAGTCCTTTGGATCCCTTTTAACTTCAGATCATCTATCTTTTACATAAAACAGTATCCATGACGACATTTTATAACTCCCAAGAAATGTTCTAAACGAAATAAAATCTTTTTTTAGGGTTCCGTACCCAAATCCGTGGGTCACCAGGCTGTATCTCATGAACCGTGATAGTTAGACAGTTTAAATTTTCACTGATGATGTATTTCTGTTGCCACTATAACAGCAAATATTAAAAAACAGAATAAAATAAATATTTAAGGGGGGCTCTCATACAACAAACGTGATTTTTTTGCCGTTTTTATAGATAATGGTACGGAACCCTTCGTGCGCGAGTCAAAATCGCACTTGGCCGGTTTTTTCATAGCTCGAGTAACAAGGTTGACTGAAACTCCGAATTAAATTTTGTTGCCGAGTATTTTATTTTCTTGAAGCAAGGTACGTTAATTTATTGAATAAGACTTTACTTTGCGGGAATCCTTTTTAAAATAATGGTGCTGGAAATACTTTTTTTTGGGTCCTGGACAAGGCAGGATTAATAAATCAAATAAGTTTGCTTCGATAAAGGTTGGATCTAATCTTAGGGTTGAGGTTTTTGGCTTTTTCAAATCTTATTTCGAAGACTGATGGATGTAAAAAGTTTTGTTCCTAGACGTAGGGAATGGCGGCTGAGTCGAGAGGTTAATAAATCAAAGATAATGTATTTGAAGTTTAGGTGTCATTTTCAAGTACTTCGTGTCAAGTATAGATTATTTTTTACAAGAGAACTTACTCAATAATGATCTCAATAATGTGTTATTAAGATCATAATTGAGTAAGTTCTAGCACCGCTCATTATATTACCATTTATTGTCTAATAGCTTCTGCCCGCGACTTTGTCTGCTTGGAATTCAGAATTGGGTCCAGAGAGAAATTAAAAATGCAGATACGCATAAAGCGTTGATACATTTTAATAGATATTTTTAAGTGGAATAATCCCGTAATACATTGTTTTCATACAACTCTATTGCTCTATTTTACGCGGCGCGCGCCAGTAAATTGCGCATGATATTTTCCGACATCTTCAACAATTTACATAAAACCCTAATGAATTAAACACCTAAACCTACCTCATGAATCACTCCGTCCATTGGTAAAGACCGTATGAGAATCCGTTTGGTAGTTTTTGAGTTTATCGCGTTCAGACAGACAGACAGACGCGGCGCCGAGCGGCAAGGCAGGGGGACTTCGTTTAAATAATATGTAGTGATTCTAACCGTATATTACATACTCTCCTTTGTTTCATTTTGACACGTTTATTTTCATTTATATACACAGTTTATTTATTCCTTTATCGATAAAATCTCTGATTTATTCAAAACATCGACAGCACAAATTAAAAGTTTACGTCGACATCTCCCCACCTCAATCACACGCAAACGTTGTAGAGGGTGAAGTATTTAAAAAAACACAAAATAATAAAAAAATAACAACATGCTCACAAAAACAAAAGCGTTTTGCACAAAGAGAATAGAAAGGGAAGTAAAATAGCCCTGAGCCAATCACGGTGTGGAAAAACCTTATCATTGTACTAATTTTGTACAATAACAGTACCTACACTGTTATGAATTTTGGGTATATTTCGTGCTATTTTGCTAATGAAAAAGAATTTTGAAGGTGTAGGATTTTGATGAAGGTATTTTCTATACAAATAAATAAAGTTGAAGCGTTTGTTTGTAATTTCAAAACAACAGCTTTGTACTATATGCATATCAAGGTATGTATGGTACTTATAACAACAAAACAATTTTTATTTTTATTCAATCTTTTTGTTCCGGCTAATCTCCGAAACGGCAGAACCGTTTTTGACGGGACTTTCACTGGCAGATAGCTTATGTTATAAATATTGAGTTAGACTTACTTTTATTTTAGAAAAAGCCAAATGGACTAAGCCGCGTGCAGCAGCTATTCTTAAATAAGAAAAGGTCAAAAGATTTTTTGGAGAATATTTATTACTTTGATCACTAACAGACAGATGACCTGAGGAAGGCAGAATACGGAACGCCGGCTTAATTTTGCAAAGAAAAAGCAGCTTAGCAACAAAGTAACTTTATTTTATTAAGATTAGAAATCGGTGCCTACCCATCAATCTATGAAGTTCCATCAAATTGTTAAAAAATAACGCCGTAGGTTGTTGTAAAACACACTGAAATAATTTGAAGATTTTGAGACACCTCATCCTACGGTATCTATCTTTTTCTCTCTACATAGACACTCACGCCTTCTTATCTTCCTATGGGGGTGGGCAGAAACTACATACTCCTTGCTTCGTTTACGTTCATATATCAGCGGTGTAATTACGTTACACATATAAAATAACAATTGATCGCAATGAGTTTCATTTAGACAGTTGACCCACGTCTATTGCGTTGTTTACGTTGTTGAGCAGACGAATTTTTCAAACCTATGAAGCAATGAGTTAGCAATATCATTGTTGATTGTGAATGAAAGTCTGTTAATGCAATTTAATCAATCAACACAGCCTATCGCGCCGGCGGTCGCTGAAAACCAGCGCTGGGGCTCTGTCTAGCATAGGGTCGCAGCATTATGCTGAGCGATGGCCGTTTTGCGTGAATGTGACGCATATTTTCCCTCACCTTGTTCTTTCGTGTTTGTGTTTTTATTTCTTTGCGTTATGTTTACCGCAAATAAACGGATTTTCTTTCTTTCTTTTTCTTTTTATCGCAATCCACTGCTGGACATAGGCCTCTCCCAGGTTGCGCCACAACACCCTGTCCTCCGCCTTCTGCATCCAGTCTGTCCCAGCCACCTTTTTAAGGTCGTCGGTCCATCTAGCTGGGAGGCGTCCCACACTACGCTGGCCGATACGCAGTCTCCACTCCAGGAATCGTCTGTTCCACCGGCCATCGGTCCTTCGACAAACATGGCCAGCCCACTGCCACTTGTGCTTGCTTACTCTGCAGGCTATGTTGGTTACTCCAGTTCTCTTCCGGATAACTACATTTCTGATCTTATCCTTCAAAAGAAGCTCCGAGCACAGCGCCTGAGCTCCTTAGCGCGCTGAGCGACCTTGAATTTGTGGACCAGCCGGACCGTCAGTGTCTACTGTTATAATGCAATTAGGGTGCTGATATTTTTCTTTCTGGTCTATTTCACACATTTTGTCACAAAATGTGTGTGTGTGTGTGTGTGTTATTCCTCTGAGGACCTTTCTTTATTTTCCTTCTTCACGCAACATGATCAAATCGTGACAGTCTTAGCAGTAATAACATGCTCTTTAAAATTTAACACTCGTATGAACAATTTTATCCAAATTATAATAAAAGTTAAACATACCGAACACAACTGAAGTTTCACAGCGTAACATTGTGTTTGGATGGATGTGTGTCACACCGACGCGAGCCGAGATAATAACAGAATTTAATTGTACATTATATTACAAAGAACTCTACACATAAAAAAAAAATGAGGATTGATATAAGCTCACTGTGTGATGTCGATTTCAGACTATTACAAGGTTTTCTTAAGTTTTTCTTTATTAGATACATGATCAAATTAAAATTTAACACTCTTAGGAACAATTCTATCCAAATTTTAATAAAAGTTAAACATACCGAACACGATTGAGGTTTCACAGTGTAACATTGTGTTTGGATGGATGTTTGTCACACCGACACGAGCCGAGATAATAACAGAATTGAATAGATTTTTTTAATTTTTAATATAATGCAAAGAAATCATCTCATTCAAAAAATAAACATTGATTAAGTTTGATTGATGAAGTTGGTCGATGTCGGACTATAAAATTAAGGTTTTCTTAACTTTTTCTTTATTAGAGACAGGATCAAATTAAATTAGCTAGCCAAACTCCACAGACGTTATGGGTACCTATGAATATTTAAACATGATAAAATAAAACAGTTTTTTTTTTGTGTGCTCATAGGCCGCAGTTTGTGTAGTCACTTGAAATATCAGTTTTTTTGTGTAAACATCTCAGACATATCGATATCTAAACACAATAAAACAAAAGAAAACATTGTTTTTTCAACTCATACTGCCAATAACAACACTACCAGCAGTCATTGTCGAAAAAATCCATCAAATCTTTTGTTATTTTAATATTATTGTGTTGTTTATATCGATATCCATCAGGTCTGCAGAGTATCGCTAGCTAATTTAATTTGACCCTGTATAGTTCTCATATAAATATACTTTACTTTACTTTTACTTTTACTTTTTTAGACCACTTATACAGCTAGGCTTTGATTTCCCCATAGTTTTCCACGAAGATTCACTTAAATTGTCAAAATCAACATCACAAATAATAATTCAATAGTATTTTAGTTTCATCAGTGTTCAATAAAAACTTGCTAATGTTATTATTCTATGAATCTTAATGATGGATGATATTAAACTAAAAACACTAATGTTATCTTTCATCGTCATTGACATAATGTCATCTACCTCTGATCAGGTTTTGAACCTTCAACCTTTTAAACCTACGAGCTTATATCGAATGTATTGGCAATGCAAATAAGTGTTTTAACATTGGAATGAAACAATAACATTGAGCGAACCGATTTGCCTTTTATCGTGACCCGAGTAAGCTGGCTCACTTTAGGTTTTCTATTAAAATGTTGAGTATTGTATACTTTGTTCTATTTTACTAGTTTTATTTTGTGGTTATGCTTGGGGGACGCCTATGTACAGCAGTGGACGTCTTTCGTTAAGAGGGCTTCTCCCGGTCCGTCTATCGTCAACGCGAGCATAGTCTAAAAGTTTGTTGTTTCATCCAGCGCAAGTGAAAACTATTAACAAACGAGTGAGAACACGATAACATTGAACGAAAAATAATGTGCGGAATTTTCATAAAACGTGTTCCAGGAAATACGTGTTTTTGAGTAAGCCTTACCAGTTTGTGAAATAAATGTTGGTCATTTAGAATCTCCATTACATTTGCAAGGTTTCTATCGTAATGTTTTCTTAACATTTACAATTTATGAGTACATTATGAATGGCCAAAGTTCAGGTAAAATTTGTGCAAAAAAGCAAATTTTTGCAGGCTTTATACTGACTTTGTTTTTCAAAAAATTTAGTTTTTGCTTTCATAGAAACCTAGATATAGTGCACAAGATACCTATTAGTTCAAAAAATTCAAAGAAAGATGTGATACAACACCATAATCACGTACCAGCGTTTGTATAAAAAGTATGTTTGGTTGGCCGCTCTTAAGACGTGAAAGTGTAATCAACAAACAAACTCACTTTCGCATTTATAATAAAGCACTAGGAAGTGGTGAAGGGCGGGCGTTTTTGGGGGACTGTCTTATGTAATTTTTGACGTTCAAAAAGTGCTGATTCTCAGCCTAGTCTGAATAAATGACTTTTGATTTTAATATTAGTTAGGATTAAGATACGATAGGTAATTATAACAAGAAATATAAGTCTTACTCGTTACAATATGCCTCTAGACACTGTTACTAATGAAGAGTGTTGTCCAGGAAAGAACAGAAGATTTTGAACCTTTGAGATTAATCAGCAAAAACCCAATTACCTACGTGTGAGTGTAACTAAGTGAAGTCGTGATTTTTTAGAAAAAGTACATTTAAAATAAGGAAAATTAATTCTTAAGAAAATTGACTACTAACTTAAATTTTCCGTATATTCAAATCAAAACTGTAATTATTTCACAGTTGTATGAAACGGTTATAATACGGCAAATTGACGTAGGATGTCATCTTGCGTAACAATTAATTTCCCTGAGTGTACATCATCATCCACCAAGCTTTTTCCCAAATAATAAGAGTTCGGTTTTCAGTCAAAAACCATATGCAGCTTTTAAAATACACGATACGGAAAAAACATGGCACAAAAAACAAAACATCGCATTTTATCTCCTACATTTCCTACAATTTACATTTCGCTCGCTTTCCGAGCAAAATTCAATGCAGAAACTCAATTAGAATTACGCTTTGGTGTGACAAGCGCCCTACAAGTAACAAATTCGTCGTTTCTCGGTACAATGCCCTCTTAATTACAAACGCTAGACTTGACATGCGTATTACTTGCGTACCGCGTACCGCGTACTACGCGAGATTTGCCATGCGAATAGGGTTAGCGTATTGGATTAGGGAAGTTTTAAACGAATTAATACGATGTTGTGGAATTTTCATGGAAAGGTTCGGAAAGTTGGGGGGATTATGGTGTTTGGCGGGTAAACGAATTTAAGAAGTTTGATAGTAGGAGTGTATGTTTTTTTCCCTCCAAACTTTTTTTATTTAAGCTATGGTAACTGGAATTCTGATGATGGCATTAAGAGTAGGGGAAGACCGATGAAACGATGGATGGACTGTGTGAAAGACTATATGGCTAGAAAGGGGGTGACTACTGAGATGACGACTAATAGAGAAGTGTGGAAGAAAGGGACATGTTGCGACGACCCCAAATAAATACAGATAAAGTCAGGACAATG
Source organism: Tiliacea citrago (assembly GCA_963921375.1). Taxonomy (NCBI): domain Eukaryota; kingdom Metazoa; phylum Arthropoda; class Insecta; order Lepidoptera; family Noctuidae; genus Tiliacea; species Tiliacea citrago. The sequence goes on from OY992805.1 coordinate 16,302,618, forward strand.
TCATCATTGCCCTGTGTTTCTGAAACTGGCAGTGGATGGTACGTACATTAACATCCGTATGTTTTTAAGACGTTTCCTCATAATAACAAAATTCTCTTGTAGAGAAAGTGTGTTACAGACCCCAAATTCACATGCAGATCCTAAAACTATAATGAGCTTCTTAAAGTACTCATTCCCAGCCTACTTTAAATGATTTTGAATTTTATCTAGGAAAGACGTCCGGCACCATTGGGTGTCGTAACAGGCGACTAAGGGACTTACTCTAGAGAATGGGCAGCAGCGTTCTCTATGCATTTTAACACCATACTGCGATCGCCAACCCACCTGCCAAGCATGGCGATTATGGATTATGGCAACTGCTGGCCATAGACCTATTTTTCGGCTGAAATGATGATCATGATCTTTAAGAAATAAAATGCATTTTTGGCATAAATAAAATAAAACACCATTTATGTAATAAAAAATAATTTTTCAGAAGTCTACCACAGAAGCCTAACTCAGCTACTGGTAAACACTAGCCGCTAAATAACCACAATACAATGAACGATCGAAGTAGAGAGAATTTTCTCAAGGCTACCAGCAGTACCATCCCTACGTCTGAACTTAATTATTCTAAGGGGAATGGAATGGTACCGAGGGGCGGGGAGGGGGTGAATCTGAGACTCCATCTTTTAATTGTCACTTTGCTACATTCCTTTTGTGTACACATACAGTAGCTTTTGCCCGTGACTTCATTTACATACTAACTTTTCGCCCGCTGTTTGACCTTCCTCTGTTTAAGTTTAGAAAAGTGATTTCTTAGGGTCCTTCTTCATTCTTTAATGAACATAGTACCGACTGACGACTTAATTTTAAGGCACTGTTTCAGTCTCATCCTGTATGGAATAAGGATCACTCAATTTTTTTTTAGTTTTCAAATTTAGAGTGATGTTTTAAATACGTTGAGTCCATAATACTTCAGCGCCACCTCACTTTTTATCTCACTCGCACACTAAGTGCGCAGAAGGCTCCAAGGCGCTGATAGTTTAGGTAGATTCTTTTTACGGTGAAAATAGTGGTAATTGAAAGATAAACTTGTATCTGCGTTATATTTAGTTTAGTAGTATTTTTATTTTTCATTATTTATGCGTTTCATGATCTAATTTGAAGTTTTTTTTTTTAAATACTAGCGGTTTATTGTTCGCTTTGGAAGTAACATTGTATTTTTTTTCTGTCAATAAATCTTTATGGAACCGTGTTTTAGTCAAACATAGTACATAACATTAATCCTCAACTTTTTTCCTTCTTCTTTTTTTTTTAAACTCACATACACAAACAGCCAAACCCGGAACAACTACTTATAGGTCATACAAATATTTGTTCCGTGCGGGAATCGAACCCGCGACACGCAGCGCAGCAGTCAATCGCTTAACCACTGCGCCAACCGTGCCGTCAAAAAACCGTCTATTAAAAAAAAAACACTTCAAAAAATTCACGGCAATTGAAAATGACAAGGGGTAAAGTAATTTTTCTACTTCACTTATTCTGTGTGTAGTCTGACTGGCAGCTCTTTTTCTGGTAATAGAAAACAATTATCTTCCACCATTGTCTAAACCCCCATTCAATCTCTAATAAATCGTCCAGAAACGAACGAAACACAAAGACTTATACAGGGTCATACACGACCCATACACTATACAGGGGCCATCATAATATTATATACTCAATGCCTCATATCGTATGAATTGACCCCCCAATCGAGAAAGCGTATAAAACTATTGAAGCTTAAATATCGAGGGTTCCGTGATAAAAATAAATCGGTTTTAACCCTCACAGCGACTTGAGAAGGTAATAGTTATGTTGTAATAAGATATTTCGGCTTGAAAGTAGGTTTTGCTATTTATGTCAACGGTTAAGGGTTTTTTGGGGTTAGTTAAGAGTAAAGGTAAGTGTGAGATTATTCAAATAGGAAAGCAGTTTTTTAAAGTGAAGAACTGACGGGGTTTGAAAGTCCACCTTACGTGTGTGAAGGGCTAATCTGTAGATTACAATTTAAGTATTTGATATCAACGGCATTACTTGTGGGAAGTTGACCTCCAATCTCACAGAGAGGAGACCTGTGTCCCAGCAGTGGGATCAGTATACAGGTTGATTATGGTTATGCTATGTGCTAGTTATTTCTATTAATTCTTGCTTGGCAGTTAAGTTGTATGGGAACTTGCGAAGAGAGAAAAGGTATTTATTATCTATTACTTACTCTACAGGAAACCAAAGGAGCCAACAATGTTTAGTGTTAAATATAATTAATGCTACCTATTCACTGAATATAATACCATGATTCAGTTCCACTGAGCTCTCCTAAAATACAATATTAATCATACCTTGCGAAGTCATTTATCAAAATTTAACCCAGAAATACGAACCCAGTCAGCGGGAAAATTTATATTTTTAAGACAAAATGATTTACAGTGTAATCGCACCAACAAATGATATGACCCCCGAGGTACCGTTCTATTATTTTTCTTAAAGAACCCTTATTAATAATGTTACGGAACCCCGTATTTGGGGTTAATGAACTCTCGTCGAAGGCAATTTTCCTGTACACTCGTTCGGAAAAGTGTTTCTTTGTGGTAAAAAATCTTTATGAGTATTTTTTTTTCTTTTGATCATTTTCAGCATCTTTTGTTACGAGAAGGGATTTTTAAAACAAAAGAGTTGTATGCGTGGTGCCAGTCGGGAAAAGTGAAAGATGATAGCATTGACTTTTTTTTATTTATTTTTCTCTTACCTTTACCTGTTTCTTTTTAATGCGTTGTTGAATAAAATATTTCTATTCGGAAATTTCCTTTTTTATCTCTTGTGCATTTTGTTTAATTTGATGCCTTAAACGTTATGGAACTGACGTAATTTTAGCATATTCGATCTGAAATACCCTTAGGACTTAACGTGCCAAATGCGATAGCCAGAATAAAATTGAAAAATTGTTTATATAAAATTGAAAAAAACCAATCAAGTCTAGATTTCCGTTTTTTCCCATTATAATATGATTGTTGAAATACCTAAAAATTCAGGCCAAACTTAACTATTCAAATTGAGTTTTTTTCCACGAAATTAGTAATTTTATATTTTTTGGGGAAGCGTTTTTGCATTCATTTTTAAATGTTATAATAATCATAATCAGCCTATAATTTTCCCACTGCTAGGACACAGGCCTCCCTCTCTGTGAGATTGAGTGGGTCGTAATCCACCACGCGGGCTCAGTCAGGGTTTGTACATGTCACATGTCTTCGAATTTTTGGTGCAGGACATGCCGGTTTCCTCAGGATGATTGATTTGTCTGAAATGGACGTACCTATACAAGCTGAAAAGACTCAATTAACTAACGATCAAAATAAGACATCCTTTTTTCTTTCTTCACCTTAATTATGTCTTTAAATAGTTCGCTTCTTTTCAAACAATATTTGCCATCGTAAAGCAAAAAAGAAAAATACAAAACACATCATATTATGGCACTTGCTAGATTATACAGTGAATTAATGTTTGTAATGGGATCAGTACTTCCAAAGACTATTTATACAAACACGAACAAATAGGTAATTTAACCTCTTTATAATATTATTTTCGACTAATATTTGTTAATAAATGTAAAGCTTTTGCTCTTGTCTGTACGTTATGACGTCACTCCCATTTTCAACATAAATCATTATCAGATTTTTTGTTTACCACTCTTTCTACAAAAAACAAGCACCTACGTCAATCAATTTTTGATGATAATTCCTGAAATAAATATAATGACATATACCTACATTATATTTTTAACATTATCATGAATACTGAGTGGCTCGTGGCTACATGATAACAGCCGCACGGGTTGATCGAACGTTAAGCTACGCTTGCCGCAGTCGATTCGTGGATGGGTGACTATCACGAGACCCCTCTTAACTGTCATTCGTAGATCTTTGTCAGTCGTTCCTGGTAATCAGAAGCCCAAAAGTCTAACAACCAATCTTACTAAGGGGTATCGTGTTACCCAGTATTTGGGGTGTGGACGTCAGATAGGCAGTCGCTCCATGTAAAATACTGGTATAGGTGCATCCGGTTAGACTAGAAGCCGACCCCAACGTAGTTGGGGAAAGCGGGCACATTGATTGATCATGAATTCGGAGATGTCTGATATAGGTAGGTAAACTAGGCTAAATAGGTGCCTCTTATGTGCCTATTTGAAATAAATGGTTTGACTTTGACTTTAAACTGTATTTGAAGTATGGAAGAATAAGCCGACCACAGATAAATTTGAATAATGGTAGGAGTCGACGCATTATGAGCACAATATTGAACCGTTTTTAATGTCTAATGGTATATACAGGGTCAAATTAAATTAGCTAGCGAAACTCCACAAACGTCATGGGTGTCGATATCTTAACATGATTACACAGAAAATAAATTAATATGATGGTTTTTTTTTACGGTCGTCAACCGCAGGTTTGTAACCAGTAATCAATTTTTGTTTTGTAAACTTCACAGACGTGATGGGACTAAACACAATAAAACAGATTAAAGAAAAATAGATATTTTTAACGCATACTTCATATAACAACAGTATTAGGAGTCGTTGACAAAAAAAAAAACATAAATTCTGTATTATTCTTATTTTGTTGTGGTTAGATATTGACCCATCACGGCTGTGGAGTTTCGCTAGCCAATTTAATTTGAACCTGTATAACCCATTTCATCATCATCATCATCATTTCTGCCGAAAGACGTTTATTGCTGGACATAGGCCTCCCCCAAGCACCGTCACTTCGACCGGTTCTGTGCTTATCGCAGCCAGAGGATTCCTGCGGTCTTAACAAGGTCATCGGTCCACTTTGTGTGAGGCCTTCCAACGCTACGTCCAGACTCGCGTACGCAGTCACCACTCCAGTATCTTTCGGCCCCATCGGCCATCTGTTCTGCGAGCAATGTGCCCTGCCCACTGCTACTTAAGTTTGGCAATTCTTCGGGCTATGTCGTTTACCTTAGTTCTCCTGCGTATCTCTTAATTTCCCGTTTATCAAACCTTAACTCATTGTACCATCCGATGCATGCGAGAAGCACAGGACCTGCTAATATGGCTATGCTTGGCATATTTCTAGTTGTGGTCATCTTTATGCTGAAGTAACGATAATGAATTCATTCGGTCGTATTACAAAACAAGAGTTTTCATATTTCAAGAATTTAAGAATCTATCACTAATCGCAAAACAGTTATTTTTCAAAACTGACAACTTGGTCTAGCACCGCCTACTAAGTTGTAAGTTTTGTGTTTAGAACTTTAACTAAGTCGGAATAAAGTTCGAAATACAAAAATTAACTCGGGCTAAGTTAGATCTTGTTTTGTATTAAGTACGTTGGGTAATGGAAAATAGTCTGGGCTTACCTAGTTTGCGAGAAAATATTATAAGTATTTATCTTATCTTATTATGCTCTTCCTCAGATCCTCCAGGAGCTCCATACATCGAAGGCTACGCAGAAGGAGAGACGGTACGTCGAGGACAGAGCCTCGAGCTGGTCTGCAGGAGCCGAGGTGGAAACCCTCCAGCACAGCTCATCTGGTACAAGAATGGGGAGCAGATTCGGATGGCTTATCGGTTAGTGGAATATTTTCTCTGTATTACAATTGATATATTGATATCTTGATGTATTACAATTGATATATTGATACAGGCTATAATCGTTATAAGAATTACCTATTGGCTGACTACCCCTTTGGTTTAGTAGTCGCAAGCACGACTGCCGAGCGTGAGGTCCTGTGTTCGATTGCCAGGTAGGGTAATTTCTGAGTAGCAACTCGCCACCCATGCCCTGCATGGGACATAAACATAACTGGCGAAATGTGAGTAGGTATGTACATATATCTCTGCCCAGCCCTTTGGGGAATACAGGCATGGTATTATGTTGTAGCCAATAGAATATTCATTTTTATAGGTTATTTAATAGTAATAAGAATAACTTGCTTTTAGGGCTAATAATCCCAGGTCGGGTAGACTTAAAATTCTCAGTCATACCCCTGAGCTATGCTTTGTAATACAAAGAAAAGTCAAGGCTAATGCTGGAGAATTTAAAAATACTCGGAATTCAACAATGTCTATTGATACAGAGCCAATATAATTAGGAAGGTACGTCAGAAGTTTTTTTTTTCTTTTTGAACCACAGAGCAGGGAGACCCCTCGGCGGTTACTGCTGGAGGCGGCATTATCAACATGCCGTCACCATTATTATTTATTTAATACTATAAGCACACAAATGTACAGAGGTGGAGTTAATGCCATAGGCATTTTCTACCAGTCAACCTTTGGGCGATGCAGAGACAACCAGTGGTAGGTGCAATAACAAAAATTGTGGAATAAATATTTATTTAATTATATGGATATACATACCATATAATTACCTATTAAAAACTTTAAATACAATATAATATATAGGTATACCTAATTATACATAAATATAAGACCAAATAAGTACACGAATATACTAAAACAGATAAGATAAAAAAACAAGATAAGGAAAACATTACCGTTGTGATGATACTGCCGGCTTCTTACGAATGTGCTCGCGAACTTTAACTTTAAAGGATAATCGGTTGGTTGCTATCCTGATGTCCTGGGGGAGTGCATTCCACAGAGATAGACTGAATGAAGAAGGAAGAGTGAATGGAGTCAGTTCGGTGAGTGGGACATTGAAGAAGACGATTGTGTGATGAACGTAGATTTTTAATGTGGTCGACGGAAATGTACTGAAACTGAGGGGCTAGATAACTAGGGGGAGATTGAGAGTTCATTGTCTCGCGCTGCGACACTAAGGACTCAAAGCATTTTCGGCACCATTAATATTATCAGCACCACAGTGCTCTGTGGCACAAACTTTGTAAGAATATGGCTGGGTGAAAAGATAAGCCAGTCGGCAAAGCTAGTATTAGTAGCTTCATACAAAGATCTATCAAGGTATCATACCAGTGAACTCAGTTAATCTCAGTTGAGAGCTCACCAAACCCCAACAAAATATATTTGCGTTTTCTTTAAGTATACCTACACAATCTATCTGCCTAGTCTTTTCCCAACTATGTTGGGGCCAGCTTCCAGTCTAACCGGATGCAGCTGAATACCAGTATTTTACATGGAGCGACTGCCATCCACAACCCAGTAACTGGGTAATACGATAGTCAAAGTCAAAGTCAAACCATTTATTTCAAATAGGCACATAAGAGGCACTTTTGAACGTCAAAATACCCCTTGGTAAGACTGGTTGTCAGACTTTCGGGCATCTGACGGCCCGTAACGAATGTCAAAGATCCACGAATGACAGCCGGGACCAACGGCTTGACTTACTTTCCGAGGCACGGCGGAGTCTCGGTATGTAAAGATGGTCACCCATCCACGGACCAACCCCGGCAAGCGTAGCTTAACCTGATGGATCAACCCATGCGGCTGTTCTAAATTAGCCCAGCTCCTACACACTTTTATTTAAAATTAAAAGGGTTAGAGAGAAAGCCAAAGACATTTAAAATCTTTAGAACCTTTGGAAAGAATCTAATTACATGAAATGTAATTAGCGAGCAATCTAATTAAAGCTTAGTTTAATTAGTTTTTTTTTGTAGAAAATGAATCTTAATTTTAAGATTGAAATTGGATTTTTTCTTGGAAAGACAAGTAAGTAGGACTAGTAATATCTATTTACTAAGATTTATATTAAATTCTATTGGTTTTATGGCTGCTAATCGTAATAGCCTAAAATTCGATTCCTGGGTTGGGTAAAAATATTTTAGATTTTCTGTTATAAAATTTTGTCCAAGTTATTTGGGATTTGGCTTACTGTACGTTAAAACTAACCTACCTATTCCATATAAAAGATACATGTCTGCCCATCAACTTGGTAGGTGAAAACACAATTTCACCGTTAAAAACAAAGACTAGAAACTACTTTAAAAAAATCAGGCGTCTCTTTCAGATTTTTGTCACGCCGTTTTCAATACTTTAACCACGGGAAAGTGTGGCTTACATAAATATTTATACCTATGAACGTACTGAAAAATTCAGCGATGCGAACATCGAACTCGCTTCCGTTGCTTGAAAATCAATGTTGGAACTGCTTTTCGAATGTTTTCGAGCGAAAAATGTATTGCTTATATTAGTTTGCATCTGTGTTGGTGTGTAGAGAAAAGTCTTTTTAGGTCTTTTTATTAGATAGTGCGCCTATACACGAGCGGCACGTTGCCAATGACAGCAGCTGCCGACGTGTCGACGGCTGCAGTCGCCTTTGTCGACTGCAGCCGCCGACGCGTCTACAGCTGCAGTTCCCTCAGCCGTTGGCAACGTGCCGCTCGTTTATATGAGCACATAGTATAGTCAACTGCATACCTATCAGTATCAGCACTACGAAAGTCGCCCTTAGTGCTACTACATAAAAACGCTGTCAATTTCAAATTGCTTCCATTGATGTGCGGTTGACTGTTCCTACCTGAATGTTTTATATCAGCCTGTAGATTTTGAACTTTAAGGCTAAGGCATTTTCTTATACAGAGAAGGAACTAGTATTGATCACCACTATTGCTCACAGCGTGTTGGTGATTTCAGATTTCTTCTCGATGTTTTCGCCTTCGCCTTGAGACAGTGGTATCTAAGATTACCTTAATAAATATATTATTGTTTATTAACTGAACAGACAGGTGCGCTGCTGGGGAGTTTGTTGCGCCATTTCTTCTTCCCAGCTAAAACACTAGGAAGTGGTGAAGGGCGGGCGTTTTTGGGGGTAATTCTTATGTAATTTTGACGTTCAAAAGGTGCTGATTCTCAACCTAATGGCTTTTGATTTTGATTGAAGGTATACACACATGAAAGTAATTTATGTCTAGGATATCCAATGTCTGACTATGTCCCTAAATCCACCCTCGTGAAAAACTTTCATCTTTTACGTTATCGAGATGGCGACTAGAAAGTGTTCTCAAAGAATTTAAAACTCAATCAATATTTCCTAAAAAAAAATCGTCATTATTATCCAATCTCTGATAACCAGTTCTTAAACTTCTCTATTCAAAAAAAGAATACCAACAACAAAAAAAATTGTCAGGTCGTTTTTTTCTTAAAATCTGCTGAATAACAGCGCTTAGATTTCCAATATAAAGTATACAATACCGAGGCAAACTGGCAAACTCAGCTTTTTGCCCATAAAAAGCCTCCCCACCCCTATTTCGGGGATCGTATTAAGCTGGCAACAGATAGGGCGTATGTCCTCATGATTTATGTAAGCTGAAGCATAGTGATGGGACAGGCTTATCGATTAAATTGTAAATGGGCGGTTTTTTGTTACGAATTTACTTCATATCCAACAAAAAGAGGATTCATCAAAGTAGTATCGATAAATAAAATCTGTGCCAGTAAAAGCAATGCTTTTGGGATTCAGATCACGTTTTGTTCATTTTATTTCGTGCTGTCTTGCGAAATGTTATGCATGATTAGTTTTCATATCTGATGTGTATCATAATTCCAAGTTTCAGATTCTACCAAAAAAGTATTTTTCCTACGTGATCTTTATGCGTATTTTATAATATATTATCTGGTCTTGATAGAATGACTCCCTTAACTTAACAAGATTTGTTTAAGTTGCTTACCCAGAGTTTTTTCCGCACCAACGAACATTATCCGACAAGGAAAATGTTGCTCAAAAAGCTGAATCAACAAAACCAATTACATCGTTAAATCTATCGACAAGATCTTATCGATAAGTACACGTTGTTTGCACCCGTCACTTATAAAATTGTATTAAGACGTGCCTACAGGCGATGTAAACTGATTTATGGGCCTCACTAACTGCAATCGCTAGTGGGGCGCCACATATCGATAAACAAATAAAAATACGGTGATTTAAATTCAAATTGGACTTCGTTTTCACGTGTTCCGCGAAATACGATTGGCATAAATAAAGGTCAAATGATAAGTGGTCGTTACGTTGTAACTTTATGCGGTGTGTTTGCATTTTTAACAGTGTATAGTTAACTGTAGCAGGAAATGGTAACAGGCTCACCTATTACATGAGTCCTATATTCGGCAATAAATTTTACTGCAATAGAATATAATAGAATAGACTAATCAATTACCGAAATGTTGCTTTTACTTCGTCGAAGTCAGTGTGTTGTAAATAAAAAAAATAGTTGAAGAAACGGGAACCCTATTACTGAGGCTCCGCCGTCTGTCTGTCCGTCTGTCACCAGGCTGTATCTCATGAACCGTGATAGTTAGACAGTTGAAATTTTCACAGATTATTTATTTCTGTTGCCGCTATAACAACACATACTAAAAACAGAATAAAATAAATATTTAAGGGGGCTCCCATACAACAAACGTGATTTTTTTGCCATTTTCGCACTCGGCCGGTTTTTTTTTTCATTAATTCAATTATCGTGATGTTTAGTATTGTACATTTTGCTCTATTGATTAGTGCTTGTGGTAACTATCGATAATTTTTAAATAGAATCAACTTAACTATCGACCTCGATATAAACCGATGACAATAGAAATGTTTGCCAACTATAATTGGGTTTGTAGTAAAGTGAAATCCGACATAATGAGATAGTTCTGTAAACACATAAGTAAATATTCAGTAACAACACTATTAATTGAATATTCTATGCCGTAGTTGACAATAGGATAATTATTATTTGTACTATAATATAATAGGATAAATTATTGTTGTTTGTTGTTTTGTATTATTTGATAATTGACAAGTTTTGTTGATTGATTAGTTAGGTAGGTAGATGGACCAAGGGGTATCGTGTTACCTAGTAACTGGGCTGTGGAGGTCGGATAGGCGGTCGCTCCGTGTAAAATACTGGTATGGTTCAGCTACATCCGGGTAGACTGGAAACTAACCTAATATAGTTGGGAAAGGCTAGGCAGAGTTTTAATAGGTTATTATAATACACGGGATCGATGCTTACGCGGGAATATCGGGATAAAAGTAGCTTATGTCTTAATCCAGGGTGTCAGCTACCTCCATGCAAAATTTTATCAAAATTGGTCTAGCCGTTTGAGCGTGAAGAAGTAACAAAGATACACACACACACTCACAAACGTTCGCCTTTATAAAATTAGTGTGATGTGATGTGATGATATTAGCTTTCTGCACTACCCCTCCATATAAACTTTAATTGTGCCAAATTTCATACTCCTCCGTCCGTGTAACTTTCGTAAGAAGGGGTACAAAGTTTTCGCTTCACGTATTAATAATTATAATGACCAACACCTTTTTTTTTTTTTTGGGTGGGAAATTATCAAGTAACTTCTTCCGCTCTGGGTGGAGCGGGAGGGAGGGTCAGACTTTTACTGACTAAAACCCACCGTGTTCCTTCAGATGCCTGTGTGCCAGGGCCACGATATCCCTTTCGGACAGGCTCGTAACCCCGGCAGGAATGACCAACACCTAAGGAGGCTCTCGTTGGGCAGCTGGATTAAGGGTCTGATTCAGAGAGCGGTACTTCTGGACACGGCTCGCATTGTTAGAACGTTCCTCTCTCTGGAGCCCTGACCGCCGGTAGCTTGGGCCTTGTTCCCGATACCGGTGGCTACTATTTTTTATATGTTTTATATTTTTTTATAATCTAATATTTAAAAATATTATCAATATATGTTGTTTATGAAATAAAGGAGATAATTAAAATGATATAATTATGAAAAGTATTTATATCACAGAATACAATTGAACAACTTCATTGCGATTATTATGCTGTTTTGCTGGTAAGGCGACATACAAAATGAATTAAATACCACGTTATACCAAGTTAGGAATGTTTTTTTTTTTTTCTTCCGCAGTCACGTTTGCATGAGTTTCACGAGATTAGATAAGGCAAGGGTGCCCCGGATGTTTTTAAAAATCGTCACGCGTAGTCGCTTTTTAGGGTTCCGTACTCACGGGACCGTATTTCTAAGGCTCCGCTGTCCTTTTGCTGTCACAGGGCTGTATCTATTAAACTGTAACAGGTAGACAGTTAAATTTTCCACAGTTTCTACTACTGTGGCCGTTATAACAGCATCATAATCTGCCTAGCTTTATCCTAAATACGTTGGGGTCAGCTTCCAGTCTAACCGGAGGCAGCTGAATACCAGTATTTTACATGGAGCGACTGCCTACTTGACCTCCACAACCCAGTTACTGGGTAATACGATAACCCTTGGTAAGACTGGTTGTCAGACTTTCGGGCTTCTGACGACCTGTAACGACTGTCAGAGTTCCACGAACGTCAGTCGGGACCAACAGCTTAACGTGCTTTCCGAGGCACGGAGGGGTCTTGGTATGTTAAGTTGATCTCCCATTGACGGACCAACGGCGGCGCCGTATAACAACAAATAATAAAAATAAAATAAAGTTAAAACATGAAGGGACCCCTGAAACTGACTGGACCCGCTAAGAAACGTATTTTTTTACGGGAGTACGGAACCCTCCTTGTGCGAGTCCGACTCGCACTTGGCCTCTTTTTAGCACACGTATGTTTAGGGAAAAGACTGCGTACTTTGATCCCGGAAAAATAGGTAGATAATGTAACTTACTGTTAAAATGATTTCTTTATCATAATTATAAATACAGAACAAAAATATTTGATTCCTATTTAAAAAAGATTTGTTCAAAGAAATCGAAAAGAAAGAATTTTTTACATAAAATTCGAAGAAAAACCTCTACCAAGTAATTTTTATACATCTTAAAATTCTGCGTACTAACTAACGAATAAAAAGCACAATAATTATAAGTATGGCAGAAAACATCAAACAGAAAACAGGTCAAAGAAACAAATTTAGAAGAAGAATATTCAAATTTAAAACAACAAAATAAATCTAACTTAGAGAGATTTATTAATGATTATAATTCTGTAAATTATACATATTTGCTATGGTCGCGAATCATATTTTGATCAAGATACAACCTGACACTGACCTGCAAATAGCAAAAAAAATAACAAAATTTGAATTTCGCGGGCTACAGCTATGGATTCACCTTAAGACCACTTCGCGGTAAACTCAAAAGATCTTTATAACTTTATTCTTACCCTAGCTGCAAGTCAGTAAATACCGGTTTATCTTTCAGACATTTTCATAAGGTATCTCAGATACCTTATGTAATTGTTTTGTGTTTCTACTTTGAGATAGTGAACATGATTAATGTATCCTCTCATTTACTTTATTCAGTTAGTTGACTCTCTACGTGGCACAATAATAACAGCCGCACCGGAGATTAAGCTACACTTGACACGGTCAGTTCGTGGTTGGGTGACCATCCATTACATATGGAGACCCCTCCGTGCCTCTGGAAGCACGTTAAGCCGTTTTCGTAGATCTTGGCAGCCGTTACGGGTTGTCAAAAGCCTAAAAGGCTGACAACCAGTCTTACCAAGGGGTATCGTGTTACCCAGTAACTGGGTTGTGGAGGTCAGATAGGCAGTCGCTCTATGTAAAATACTGGTAACCAGCTGCATCCGGTTAGGCTGGCCCCAACATAGTTGGGAAAAAGTCTAGGTAGATTTATTTTGAGTTACTAATAAACTACTAGAATAGAATACTCTGTATTATGTACACCATAAAAATTACAGATATAAATGTTGAAATTTTACATAGGGTGACACAATGGGCGGTCTTATCTAGATACTTAGTGTATTTATTCTATAACGTTATACCTATTGGATTTACCTTTTCTGCTTGTCAGTCTCAAACTCAGACTCAAAGCATTTTTTTCAATGAAACCATTAACAGGCACTTTTTAGTTGTCAATTTAAGGAATCGGCCACTCCGAAAGATGAAGCTTGTTTTATATCTTTCAACATGTCATTTTCTTGAGTATCTTTACCGAGTTATTTTAAAAGTCTCACTTTGATTCAATTAACCTAGCTCATGATCAAATACCTAGAATTATAAGGTTTATTTTAGAAATTATTTTTCCAATCTAAATAAATATTAGCTAAAAAGTCGTAGACGCGATGATGAGACCTTTATAACTCCCTTTACAGACGCTTGTAATCACACTAATATTATAAGGCGAAAGTTTGTGAGTGTGAGTGTATGTTTGTTACTTCTTCACGCTCTAACGGCTAGACCAATATTGATAAAAAATTGTATGGAGGTAGCTGACACCCTGGATTGAGACATAGGCGGGTGAAACCGCGGGGCGCAGCTAGTGTAATATATAACAAAGAATTATATACCTACTAGCTGTGCCCCGCGGTTTCACCCGCGTAAGTCTCGATCCCGTGGGAATATCGGGATAAAAATTTGTCCAGCCGTTTGAGCGTGAAGAGGTAACAAACACACACACACACACTCACAAACTTTCGCCTTTATAATATTAGTGTGATGACAAGTGCTAGCTTCTGCCAGCGACTTCGTCCGTGTGGGTTTTGTATTTCATCATGCGTAAGTCTCGATCCTGTGGTAATATCGGGATAAAAAGTATCCTATGTCTTAATCCAGGGTGTCAGCTAACTCCATATAAAATTTTACCACAATTGGTCCAGCCGTTTGAGCGTGAAGAAGTAACAAACATACTCACACACACACTCACAAACTTTCGTCTTTATTATTAGTGTGATATCCAGACAAAAAGAAGTCTATGTCTTTTTCGAGGCCCCAGACTACCTATCTTTCAAACATAACAATCTAGTTAGTTGTATGAGTGAATAATTCACGAATATCCAGAACGAAAAGTAGCCTATGCCCTTCTCCAAGTCTCAGGCATGAAGGTATTCATGCATAGGTAGTATGGTAGGTATGCATTATTCAAAAGCTATTGCCAAACGTTATACATGTGCAGCCTGTGGAGCAATTACACTAAAAAGCCTACAAGGCCCTGCGCTTCCAGTATAACAACGCGTTCATGGGCTCCCAGGGTTACAAGCCTGTCCGAAAGGGATATTGTGGCCCTGGCACACAGGCATCTGAAGGAACACGGGTGGGTTTTAGTCAGTAAAAGTCTGACACTCCCTCCCGCTCCACCCAGAGCGGGAGAAGTTATTTGATAATTTCCCACCAACAATAAAAAAAACAAAATAATGGCGGTGCAGTGCCTCTGGCATGTTCGCCGACTACAATATGGCCGGCTTCCAGGCGGTGCTTCGCAATAGCGGCCTCCCTGTGGTCTCGGGTAAATGGTAGCTCGAACACGCTCCTGAGCGTGGTGTCAGATAGAGTTGACAGCCAAATCCTGTGGCATTGGTCGCTCACGCATGTCCAAAATAATAAATATTTAGCGTTCTACTAACATAGCTATAAATATCTACCTACTATCATAATATGGACCTGTATCATTTACCGTGTGCTTGGTCTGAAATAAACATTTTCATTTCATTTCATAAATAAAAGTGGAGGCAAAACTCTAAATACCTAAGTGAAGATGATGATGGTTGGACTCTCTCTTAACTCTAAGATAAAAACACATATCACTGTCTTGTTCTTATGTATGTATTCAGAAAGAGAGAGTCCGACCACAGTCGTCTTCACTTAGGCATTTAGAGTGTTGTCTACACTTTTATCTTCAAGCTTCTTGGTCTCAGGCTACCTATTTGTCAAATTTCATAACGATGACGTGTGGTTTAGGCGTGTAACAGATAGTTTAGCGTTTACAATATAGTATGGAAAACGTCTAGTGACTTTTAGTTTCATCTCATTTATTTGGTCTTATGAATCTCAGCATCATGAATCTCAAGTTTTCATTAATACTACAATAGTAGCATCTATAAAAAAATATTAAACCAATAGGATAAAGAAGAATGAAATAAAAATTGTTTATTCTGCACAAACAAGACACACTTTATAAAAAAAAAAAACACACTAATACAAAGTACCCAAAATTTTTACATTATTTAATACTATTAGGTTTTGATTTATGTAAATATTATCCCAAAATAAAAATAAAAAGCATCCAAAGACTAGTATTCAAAACCTTTAAAGTTAAAAGTTCAACAATGTTGTCCATTGCTTGGTGTCAGGGCAGGTCAAAGACAATACATATTACGAGTTGCGACACTGGCAAATGACAACAAACAAACAAAACAAAATGCCGATTGCAGAATGGAAAGGATCTACTTTTGTAACAAACAACAATTTACAAGTAAGATAATGCCGTTTACCGCATCTGTGCAAGAACAGGTCGTTACTCAGCAAAATGTTGTCTTCGGACGAACTTATCGTCAACAACCCTGATTTTCAGTAAATACCTTTCAAATGACTTTGTGACATAGCCATCTACTCAAACCATTTAACCACTGAAGCCTTTGAATTCCCATTTTATATTTCCAATAGGTACCAAGCAACATTGTAATATTGGAATTCCTATAACGTTACACAGCACAAAATTTAAACTTCAATATTTTCAACCGACAGCGCAAACAAAACGGGAACCCGTCTAATACATTTAAAGCTTTGAAACGGAACAAATCAATTCCCTAATAACAATTGAATACTGAACGTATTTCGCAAACCTAGCGGAAAATAGCCCTATCCGTTTTATCGATAATCAATTCCCAACACTAGTGCTAAAAAGTGGCCCTATCTCGATAATATTTTACTTTTTCCCTTCACTTTTTACCTGACTTAGTGTAGTCTGTCGATTTATTTAGTCCGAAGAATTTATGAGAAAATTTTCTTTATTCATTTACCTTTTAAGAGAAAAGCTGTTTATTTATTAGTTTCGTAGTAAAGTCAGGATTTAGGGGAAGTATACGGAGTTTTTACAAGAAAAAGTTTATTTTTCCTTTGGAAAGGGGATGATAGGCAACTTTTATCACACGTGACGATTTAGATGTTTTAACACTTTCGACTCCACCCATTTTACATAGAGCTCATACGCCACGCCGCCATGCATTATAGCAAGATATAATGAAAAAAAATATATAAAAATATGAATATAAAAAGGTATAACATAAATAAGATAAGATAAGATACGTTATTTATTTCGCAAATGTGGGTTCAAAAACACGGTGACATATAAAATATTATTAAAAACAGCCATATTTAGTCAGAAGGCATACAAAAGTACAAAAATACAATAGAGATGGCAAGTACATAATAATAAAAATAAACTATGTCAATTATCATAATTTAATTATGATTGAATTATGAAAGTACTTCAATAGTTATTTAGACACAATTCGTCTGCAGTCAAAGTAAAAAATAAATTATATAAAAATTAAATGTCCACATTTTTCTAATTTGTAATCATTATAAAAAAAATAAAGTAATCATGAAATTCCTTTATCCATTAAAACAAATAAAAATACAAATAAAATTACAAATAAAAATGCTTGTATTTGAAAACCAACGAGTATACTATTAAATCTTGCTAAAATATAAAACTGATTTTGTTTTCACAGTTTATAAATTTTTTTCGCTAAGAAAAACGGATATTTAAAATGAGCCCTCCGCGAGGGCTCCCGGCATCCCATAATTATGCGACTTGAGTGAACCCTCCAGGAGGTCTCCCAGCACTGAACGTGTTAAGGAAGACTTCGATGTGTTAGCTTAGTAAGAGTGCCATGTTTTTCAAGAGTTCTACTTAATAAAGATCTTAAATTCACTGACAGACAACATCATTATCTTTCTGCACTTGTCCCATGTTAACTGGCGTCGGTGCACCACGTTTTGACAGACAACATACAGCGTAAACCACTGGGTCTGGTAGTTTGACATTTTACTGTCTTTTGAATAGTCTACCTCAGAGTTGCATTACCACCCTACGGTTGAATGTCACTTGCGCGTCCGCCATGTTCATGGAGGCACGCACAGATGGTTTCGCGGCAATTTCACTAGACCTGCTGTCTTGTATGGATCAGAATGTTGGGCCACAAAAGAGATGAATGAAAAGCAATTGCATGTAGCTGAGATGAGAATGCTAAGAGGAATGTGTGGTGTAACACGAATGGATAGAATAAGAAATTAGTACATAAGAGGAAGTCTGAAAGTAGCACCGGTGACTGAAAAGTTGTGCGGAAATCGGTTGTCATGGTATGGGCATGTAATGCGGAGGAATGAGGAAAATGTCGAGAGGAAAGTTTTGGGTATGCATGTCGATGGCTATAAGAGTAGGGGAAGACCAAAGAAACGATGGATGGACTGTGTGAAAGATGATATGGCTAGAAAGGGAGTGACTACCGAGATGACGACTAATAGAGAAGTATGGAAGAAAGGGACATGTTCCGCCGCCCCAAATCAATTGGGATAAGGGCAGGAGAGTGATGAAAGCGGCGTCACTGCTGCACAGAGTCCGTGTGAGTAGCAACAGCATCCTGAGTGTGATAGCGGACAGGTATGATCGTCCGTTCTTGAAACATTGTATGCGTTGATGTGTGAACTAACATAGTATTAAGCACTATTTTAGTAACAAAATGGATCATGTTGTCTGAAAAAAACAATAAATAAAATTAAATAAAACAATAAGGTATATTTGTCTATGTGACAAGATAGTTTTAACCTTATTGACGTTTCAATTTACTGTGACATGTTGTCAAAAGTGGCAAATCAATTACAAGATCGACTGTACTTTAACTCAAAGACTTACTAAAAATATTAACATAGATGTATGCAAGAACCTTTCTGATTTTCAAAAAGGTTATTTACTTCAAGAATTAGTATTCTATCCCCGTTCATAAGGTGGTGTATACACATCATATCTCCTCATATTTCTGTGCAAATATTGTCAGCAAAAAGGTGACAGGAATTTATATTATCTACAGATTTGACAGGGTTCATGAAAAACTTGTCTAGACACGAAAGAAACGTGGTCAATCATATGTACTAGCTTTATTTGGTACCTTCACGCTTTATGCTTTTGTTCGGGTGTGCAGAAAGAGTACTGAATAGTCTGTATACGTGAATGTCACTGTATAAGGTAGAGCTTTTTGTGAGGGAGCTCGTCCGGGGCAGTATGGCCACCATAACTGTTTCTGCCGCCAAGAGTTTCTGTGTTTCAGTTTATTTATTTAACAGTTCATGTACACACATATAAACAGACAAAAAGAAAGGAACAGATAAATACGCACAAGTTGATGCTTATTTCTAAAGAAATCTCTTCCAGCATACCTGCGATAGGAAAGTAGACAAAGAGATGTAGACAACGTGTATAAGATTATAAAAGAAAACAAAATACATAAAAACAAACAAATAAATACTATTCACGAATATAAATATAAACATGCAATAAGAGCGTAGACTTACATACATACTTCTAAAATAAATATCACTAATATATATTAAGTGTAGCGGCATCAACATCGCCACATGCTAACTACGCGTCACACTGACGTCACGCAAATCCTGCATCGCGCAAGCAGAGTTTACCGCGCAAATAGCATATATACAACGTCCCGACATCAACCGTTGGGCAGTTGCCCACCAGACACAACACCCGTCTGGTCGGAGGATCCTCCTTTTTCTATGGTGGATGAGTGAACTTTACACCCTGTTCCTCATACCACAAAAAAATTATAATAATGATATATAAATAAGTTATTAAGTTAATGATATATAATAAGCAACTATGACGAAATGGAAAGATAGTGTTCTTTTACTCAAATCAAATGTCATTTATTCAAACTAGGGTTAGAATCAGCAGTTTGCGAACATCAAAATTACATAAGACAGTCCCTCAAATCGCCCGCCCTTCACCACTTCCTAGTGCTTTAGCTGGAAAAAAGTGGCGCAACAAACTCCCCAGATAACGGTAAGTATAGCAGCCGGAGTAATGACAGCCACATGAGACATTTTAACTTTGTGTCTAGAATGGCATCTTCATTTATATCTAAAATTCAATAACCAGCAGTAAAAACGGCAGACAACACAGCCCATTTCAAAGTAACTTTTTACAAGCACTTTATTCACAGTATTAGAAAACCAATATAACTGAACTATTGGCTCCCTAAAACAACCCTTTCCAACCTACCGCCCCCATAACTTATAGCCTTATAGCCTATTCTAACCACAAGGCTAAGAGCAACGCAAAATACGACGTCATATTTCCTTGGATAGAAAACTCTTGAAAATTGTATGCATATTATTGGCGTTAATATAAGAAGCTGGCACAAAGAGACGTGTGTAGAATATACAATGTGTACAGGAAATATTATGGAGCATGTTTTACTAAAAGGGTGTAAGCAGACGTTTTTAGGAATAATAATATTGGGGTGTAATAACAATAATTGTAACAGTGTGAGCCAAAGGGGTTTTCTGGGAGATAGAACGGGCATGGATCACATTGCTTGTGCATTGGTGATTTCTGACTTAATTCAGCAGGTCTGTTCTGTCAAAATCTGACCTTGAAAGCTTAAGAGAATTGTGCTGTCATTGCACGTTTTTTTACCATAGACGTACATAGCAGTTGACGTTGTCAAATTAATATTGGTAATTGCATAACCATCACTGATTCATGTCAATTCAATGATAACTATTCTGTAAAAATCTCCTGTGCCATCAATAGCCCTAGCGTGCTTTGGACCTTTGAATTGACATGAATCAGTGATGGTTATGCAATTTGATGATAAAGTCAACTGTTATGTACGTCTATGGTATTTTTTTAATTTTGGCTGATGTTCATGCAGTGTTCATTCTCATGGGATGCTAGATTTCAAACAATCATGGTAAACTCAAAACTCAACATCCCTTCAAAATAATAAAGCAAAACAAAACTAAGATCTAGACATTTTGAAATTAAAATTATGTCAAACTAACTAAAGCCATACATTACTAATGTGGACCTGTCCTGACAGTACGCACGCAAGAATCAGTAATTGTGTAGCTCAACCCTATCTTTGAGAGCTCAACAACACACAATACTATCACCATTTGAGTAATTCAATATAGTTCTCATAGTCCCATAGGACATTGCTATAGAAAAGAATACTTCGTGAATACAAAGCATAAATAATATTATCCATATATAAACAATGTACTAACGAATAATAATGTCTGTCCGTAGTGATGTGAATGTATCGACTATTGTTATTTGAATTTATTGGGTAAACAGAGCGAATAGATTGGTTGAGAAGGAAAAGTATGTGTACTATCTTTTTTATGTTTAAGGGTTAGGGTGGTACGTATGTGACACAAATATTTTTTGTAAATGCGATGGATTGTCATTTGTAAATCTTTGACAGTAGTTTCGGGTAGTCAGAAGCCAAAAAGTCTTACAACCAGTCTTACCACGGGGTATCGTGTTACCCAGTAACTGTGTTGTGGAGGTTACATAGGCAGTTCCTGTAAAATACTGGTATTCACGTTAGCTTCATCCGATTAGACTGGAAACTGATCCCAATATAGTTGGGAAAAGGCGAGGCAGGTTGAAATGCAAAGAAATCGATGTTTGTTTTCGTTCAATGACATTAGTTGTATTTTTATAATTCAGGATAAAAGCTACTGCCATAACTATTTTCCAATTTGAAAGGGATGTGAGTTGGTTAAACTACAGACGGATGAGACATATCATTATTGTTTCTATAGTTGCCTACGCACAGCACACCCTATTGATATTGCCGATACGAGTACATATAGGCAGTATTATCGTGGACGTCCCCGTTGACATCCTTAAAATGTATGCAAATACGTGCACGTTATTACGTCATCGTGGTCGGAAATTTAAAAGCTTCTTTATATATTTCCATACATTTTACTTCACGATGTCATCGTGGATGTATACGCCACGGCATCACGATAACACAGGGATGTTATCGTGATGCCGTGTAAATTCGCGCCGGGCGTTACTATGCCTGTCGTGGCCCGTGGCGATTATTCCCATGGCGTGTGTCGGCCTAGTGCGGCCTGTTGTCCGCTATTCCAATATGTCAAGTAACAAGGAGCGCATTTCTGCGTGTGCAGCCGCTGTGGTTTTATTCTGTGGTCAATATTTGATAAACGAAGCAGAAGAAACGCGCCAAGTCACGCCGCGCCTTTGAACTTACCGACTCCCGACGGATCGGACGGGCGATGACAGGATACCGCAGGCCAAATCGGTTGAGAGCATAATGCTGCGATCCCACGGTGCGCTTTCTCACAGGCCAGATCGCGCCAGGCTAGGCCGACAGGCCGTGGGAATTGTCAATCCGATGAGGCATCTGGTGGGAATGCTCAGCATTGGCCGCGACAGGCCTCGACTGGCGTGGCCGCGTGCCAGGCCGTGACTGGCCTGAACAGGCCGTAGGACCGCGGCTTTAGAATGGTAGACTAATGCCATATTAATTGCCTATTAATCAGGGAATGCAAAACAAAATCATTTCATATTCGTAGAATATTTGAATGTGATATTCGTTATTTTAATTGGACTTTGATGCTAGATAATATAATAATTATGATTCGATTTAATGAGCAGTAGGTAGTGTTCTTGCGTTTCCGGGAAATTAAGTAATGAGGGATTTAATTAGAATACAACGCGTTAGTTTGTAATTGGGCGTTCCATAGTGATCTGAGGTATATTATATTATATTAATAAAGTCATACGAATTAGTCTAGAAATACCCAAAGGTGTAATTTAACTAATCAGTTCGAAAATCAACCGCGCACGCGGCGTGCGTGTATGTCCAGGTGTATGAACGTGAGCAAAGCAAAGGGAACACTCCCTTTTCTTCGCGTAAGGAGCGTAGCAGGTGGCGTTCTATAGTATGTGTTTATGTAGTTCGAAAAGTATTCACCAATCTTGGTAGAAGAATTTTTGATTACTGTTTGTTGTTTAATAATCTTAATTATTATTGTTTAATTAGGAGTTCATTATTTGGGAATGTATGCTATTTTATAGGCGGAGTGAAGGGGATATTTGGTAGCATCATTATTTTCTCAACCAATATTTTTAAATTCAGTCGCAGGCGTTCCTGCTAGTCTGAAGCCCGAAAGTCGTCCACCAATCTTACCAACGGGTATCGTGTACAAACTGGTTGTGGAGGTTAGTTAGGCAGTCGCTCTTTATAAAATGCTGGAAGCCGACCCCAACATCGAAGGCTTGCTGATGATGAGCAGACAGGAGGACGCTGCTGCATTTCCTCTCGACGTTTCATCTCAGTTGTTATAACGTAATAAAACGTGATATTTCCTTTGCCAGGAACTAATAAAAATATTCCCTATATTTCTAATGTAACATACCTATGGTTACATCATTGAAAATTCTTTTTAATCTAAAAACAACAATGTCTTACAGCCCATAAAGCAATATTTATTAAAGTCGAAAAGTTTCTTAAGCCAAAATATACTTTGTACGTTCCTCGACATCGTAAAAATGTCACAGCTCTATTGTTAGTTGGTACAATAGTATCGACTGTCGATAAATATTACGTGTTGCGCGTCACTACGCTAGTTATATTGAAAATATGTTTTTGGCATTTTATTAGATGTTGGTCGTGGATCGTTGAACAATTGTTTTTTTATTATTATTTCAAGATTTTTGTGAGGGCTATAAATTGCGTTTTTGATGACGTAAAACTACGTAATTTTTTTAGTTCAAACGTTAGATGACAGTAGTATTGTTCCCCTGTAGGCTTATACGTAGCGAAATTCAATGCTATTGGGTTTTCTATATCATTCATTTTCAATACAATTTGTACACCAATTATTTAAGCAATAACAATTAGGATCTCACCCGCAGTCATATATACATAGCCTTTGAAATACTTACTTTCTTTTTTTCGCGGTAGTCGTTTAAAAACATCTCAATATTCTAACTCAACCTCACAAAACTTATTCTCATCTAAAAACATGGGCCATATTTCAAAAAAATCTTCAGTCGGTAATGAAATTTCGAAAGACCTCACTGACTTGCCCTCAAGCCGGCCTTACGCCGTTCCTAATCTCGGGCTATTTATCATTCTGTCGGCTCCTGTCGGAACGTCGTGATAGCTAAATTATTAGCTTATTTTGCATCTTATAGATTCTGTTTTTACTGTTTCACGGACTAGTTACTGATTATTATCTACTATGTTATTTTATCTTTTTTTTTTGTGCATTTTTTTTCGGGATCGGTAAAATGGTGTTGGGGTTTATCAATCTTGTAATAATATATACTAACATATATTTTTATATAAATGTAAAGAACATGTTGGATTCCTAAATCTTACTGACGGTTATCCGTAAACTAACTCAAACTCAAAGCATTCATTTCAATTAAACCATTTACAGGCACTTTTGAATTGTCAAGAAGTCGGTCAGTTACAAATATGAAGCTAGTTGCCCATTCCAAATATTAGGTTCCTATGGAGAAGAACGGGCAAGAAACTCCCACGGACACTCTTTTAAATTAAAATATTTGATACAAAGTATTGGTTACATCATTCATATTAAAATTATACATGTGAGAACGATGCAAAACGTCAGAAGCGTCCGTGATAAAAAGATAAAAAACAAATAATTCAAAACTAAAATAATTAAAAATAAGCCGTGGCAGCTAAGAGATGACCAGTCCCAACTGACAGCGCCCGTCCACGAACATGACGCATAGATCAGCTCAACCATTTTGAAGGGAGCTAAATGGTCCGCCACCATCAGCGAGACATCTGAGTGAGCGTGACATACTCTCAGCCGCCAGGGCACATTCAAGTCAATTAAAGTCATATTACCCGGTAAACGGTAGCTCTATTGTACATAGTACTCACACCTGTGCTATGCAATTGTACCGTGTGGTTTCCCCTGCTGCATACCATAAAATTGAAGCTGATATGAACTGGCACCGTCTGAACAACACGTACAATAATTGTTGCACGATACGGGCAAGTTAGTTGCCGTTCAAAACTGGTATAGGTGTAAACAACGCGTACAATAAAATTGCACGTACAATAAAATTGCACATACAATAATCGCACTACTATAAAATCGCATTCAATTCTGGCATGAAAATGTTCTTTCATTCAAACATGAGTGCGGTGAGTAAGGGGGTGATAATCGTTGCTGCTTGCTGATCAAAACAAATCTTAAGAGACGGTCAATAAAAGTTAATGAAATATTTGGCAGTGCAAATACGGGCAATACTTGATTCAATTACCGTGCAACTCTGTGTTTAGACGGGGCAAAACTTGCATGCAATAATCGCCTTGCAATTTTATTGCCATAGTGTAATTCTCATGCAATTTTATTGAATGCCAAAACTTGCTGTGTACAATTGCCATTGTATGCCGTTTTATGGAAATCGCACGCGTGTAACATTTGTATGCAATTCTTGAATGGCAATAATTGAACGTGCTTTATGGCATGCGATTATTGCCCATCCAGAAACTTCAAACGCGTAAATGCGGATTTAAGTAGTTTGTTGTAGAATCCAATCATTTCAATAGAAATATGGTTGTTATTTTATTCAACCAATCACAGCAGATATACCCGCTAGAGACTAGAGACTAATCAGTCTTTTGTAAAACATCTCGTAATCTCCGTGTATAAATAGTACTTCGATGAACTTCCACCTTCAAGAAACTTTTTCAAAGTAAAAGGTCGGGAAAGAAAGTCTAAATAAAGAAAAGATGGATCTAGTGTTGTCAGCATATGGTGAATAAAATTCTTATTTAAATAAACGATAAATTATTATAGACTTTAGGAATATTAAAAACTATATGGCGTAGAGTATACATTTATTAAATATGTATCTATGTCAAACGCATGGTAGTGTGTGTAATGTTTTTTTATTAATAATTAATTCAATATGCATTCTAATGCATGTTGTACATAATAAAAATATTAGCTTTCTACACTCCTCCTCCATATAAACTTTAACTGTGCCAAATTTCATACTCCTCCGTTTGCTAATTTTCGTAAAAAGGAGTATAAAGTTTTTCCTTCACGTATTAATATACAGTCTGTCTGTATGAGGTGTGGCGAAAATTAAGGGTGTGGATTATCAAACTGAACAAGTTTCTCTGGGGGACCAACATAGTAATAGTAAAAAAAAAAAAATTGTCGTTCCATACAAAACTTCAATACTACAATATTCGACCAAATGTATGGGACGACTAATATTTTTTTCAAGATTACTTTGTTGGTCCCCGGGAAAATGTTGTTCAGTTTGATGGTCTAAACCACATCCTTAATTTTCGCCACACCATATACAGACACGTTGTATAGATAATGATGTCGGAACATTCTGAAGGAATCATGAAGGTTTTTAATAATCATAATCATTTATTTGTCAGAATATGGTACATTTTATGGTCTTAAGAATTAGTCTATGGTATCATCACATTCTGCAAAATGTGGCGTGCAAATATTAGGTACACATACAATTATTAGGTTACTATTATAATTACAATTTGAGATTTGTCAGTTCAAAACAATACCATATACACACACAATCTATTTAGGATGTCAAAGTATCATTTTAATGTCAGAGTATCAAAGAGTTAGATGTCAAAGTTTAAAATATTAGAATTCAATTAGGATGCCAAAGTATCATTCAAATAGTCGTTTAAATTATAATAACATTTATTACATAGCAAGTCTTTAATCTTAAGCATTAGGTTGCAGTGTCAAGATGTGACTTTTCAGACGTATTTTGAATAGTGTCTTAGTTATTTTTAAAGCACAGTTGAGTTATGTTAAAGAAAGACTTCGTAAGAAAACATGTACATACGTATGTACATAATGGTCTTAAATCTTGTAGCAAAAAGCATGATCATTAATGCTCTTATCTTCTTTGTAGGAGGCCAGTGATCATGTTTTATAGGATCATACATAAGATGATGTCATCACCCAGTCATTACCCCCAGCAGGGGTAGGCAGAGATATACAGGGTGGAAAGGACTTCGACGCGAAACCTGTTACCATGGATTTAGTACATCATACTTGACCCCCGTGCGTTCAAATTTCTCGTCAGTAATTTAAAAAAAAATAGCTGTTTCCTACAGAAGTGTAAAACCTATTCGGTCAAAATGTATGGAACAGCGAATTATTTTTTTAATAAACGACGAAAAATTTTAACGCAGCGTGGTCAAGAATGATGTACTGAATTCATGGTAACAGGATGCGCGTCGATGTCCCTTCCACCCTGTATAGTAGAACAGTCAGTCTTCTCACCAGTTCATCATCATCATTTCAGCCGAAAGAAGTCCACTGCTGGACATAGCCCTCCCCCATGCACCACCACTTCTGTGCTTCCCGCATCCAGCGGATTTCTGCGGCCTTTATAAGGTCAGCGGTACACCTTGTAGGAGGACCAACGCTACGTCTTCCGGTACGAGGTTGCCACTCCAGAACCTTTTGGCCCTATCGGCCATTTCTGCGAGCATTGTGCCCTGCCCACTGCCACTTAAGTTTGGCAATTCTTCGGGCTATGTCGGTTACCTTGGTTCGCCTGCAGATCTCTTCATTTCTGATTCTATCACGTAAGGAAACTCCAAGTATAATCCTCGCCATTGCCCTTTGGGTGACTTTTAGCCTGACCAGTTAAGCATCAATATCTGCCTAGTCTTTTCCCAACCATCTTGGGGTTAGCTTTTAGTTTAACAAGAAGCAGTTGAATACCAGTATTTTATTTGAATAGACGGCCTATCTGACCTTCACAACCCAGACACTACAAGCTGGTATTTTTATTATTATAGAAACACCCCACACTTAAACTAAGTCACTATAACCCTTTATTTACCTCACTCTGAGCTTAAATGTCACTTATATAACATAACTGTGCCTCTATGTACAGGCAGTAGGCATCCTTTGACGCGGCGTAGTATCGCGGTATTACACCGAAAGTAGTAAGATAATAGACTTTGAGATGACGCGCGTGTGTGGTACAAGTTACGAGAGAAATACGTGTTTATACAAAACACGTATTTCTCTCGTCCATACTTCCATACTTTATTAATACTATAACTGAGAAAGTAACTCTGTCTGTCTGTCTATTACCTTTGTACGCCTAGAACAATGAACCGATCGTTATAATGATTTATAATTAGATAGCCTGGGACCGGAAGAAGGAAATAGGCTTTTAATACCAAATCTGCATCTAAATCGCAGGAGTGTCAAATACAAACATAGTAGATTGCCACACATACAGAAATAACAAAATGTCTCATGTGCTTATAGTTGCACCCTCCATTATCTTTTAATCCAGTGTTAATAACAATGTTGACATTTACGTTATCTCGAAATGACACATAAGATTGAATGTCACTTGCACGTCATAAAAAGACAAGGTCTATTTGTCCATGTGACAGTTGGATAGTTTCAACTTTAGTGATTCTTTATTTACTGATCATTATTACACAGATATTCGGTGAAACCTCACGAGAACATTTTTTTTTTATAGAAGTGTGTGTGCGTGTGTGGGGAGGGGTGTGGTTATTTAAATGTATAGAAAATACAGCCATAATAATTATCCGTTCAACACAGACTACCAACGTACAAAATTTCATCAATCGAATACCTCGATTCAAACTCAATTTAAAACAGAAATCGAGCCAAAAACTTCCTGAATAAAAATAGTCTCCGCTCTTATCACTTAACCCCCGCCTGCCCGAGTTTAACGTCAGCCATTTTCCTTTGTAACCCTACACCAGAGTCGATGTCGGAATACTCGAGAAACCGAGAACCGGGGAAACGGTCTCAGACGTAATCGCTTCTCATAGTTTTGATTTTCTTTGTGAGCCTCTCAGGCGAACTCTAGGTGAGATTTGGGCTTGGTTTTTCGAGCTGTAAGATTTAGGGTGTAGTGTCAATTGATGTTGACATAAAATAAAGCCTTAGAATAATAAGGGTTAATTAGGGGTTTTCCTGAAAATCAGCGCTGTTGACGATAGGTTTGTCCAAAGTCACAACATTTTGCTGAGCATAGACCTGTTCTTGCACCGATGCTGCGCACGGTTATTGTAATTGTTCTTGTTAAAGTTGTTTGTTTGTTACAAAAGTAGTTATTTTTCCAGTCTGCAATCGGCATTTTGTTTTTGTTTTGATTGTTTGTTTGTTGTCATTTGCCAGTACCGGAACAACAGATTAAATATTATGTAGTAACAGAATGTAAATTGTCTTTGGTCTCTGGCCCTGACATCAAGCAATGGACAACATTGTCAATCTTTTATTATATTGAATACGAGGCTTTTTGTTATTTTGTATGTGTGTATTTTATTTATGTTATTTGTAATGTTTGTGCAGAATAAACAATTTTATTTCTTTCTTTGATAACGCATAAACCTTCGATTTTTCGCGCGTAAGAGTGAGTGAGTATACAACATGTCCCAAAATTAACGCACACCACCAAACACCTGAATTAGAATATTATGTTGTTATCATAATACATACAATGATTTTTTATTATTACGTATAAAACATTGCTTATTTAAATTAGTTATACTGATTGTATGACGGAAGAAAATTGTGGTCACATGGCACACGTATAGGGGTCTACCGCAGTAGGTACTTCGTCCATTTCGGTTTGTTTTATCTGTTTTGTTTCAAGCGCTGGTAAAAAAAACTAAAACTTCAAGGGGTGGCCAATTTTGAGAACACAGAAATTCTGTATCTACAGATTAATCCATAGAGGCTTCAAATTAAAACCCTTAGCACAGAAATTCAATAGCTCTTGCTTCAATATTCAACCTAACCTAATATTATTTTCTCTCCATTTTGGTCTAGTGATCGCAAGCACTACTGCTGAGCTTGAGTTTCTGGGTTCCCAGGTCAGGCAAAGTGTTATTATGTTTATCTTTCTCGGTAGCCCAGAGTCTGGATTTGTGCCCGGTTGATGTCAATAGGCTTGCCCTATTACATGGGACTTAAACATAAGTGACGAAATGAGGGTGTATCCTAAGTAGGTACATCTCTGCCTATCCCTTTGGGGAAACAGGCATGATGTTATATTACTAAGAACACGAGAACATAATGAAACACACTACAAATTAACAAACTATTACAGGCCTATAATCAACTGCGGTTGGCTATTTCTAGCTCATTGCGAGACACTAAAATGGCCATTGACTGACCCTCATGTAGCCTGTATGTAATAGCCGTTGTTAACGACTGTCTATTGTCCATTGATGTTTTAGTTACTACTTAAATGGTCCTCTAGTTTGTAAATGAAGCAATGGACAGTGAATTGGGCAATGATTGTTCAATTTAGGAAAAGTACCTACTGCATTACTTTATTTTTTATTTATTAGATTGGATTTGATATAAACCACCATCATCATCATCATCTGCCTAGCTTTTTCCCAACTATGTTAGGGTCGGCTTCCAGTCTAACCGGATGCAGCTGAATACCAGTATTTTACATGGAGCGGCTGCCTATCTGACCTCCACAACCCAGTTACTGGTATCCCTTGGTAAGACTGGTTGTCTGATTTTTGGGCTTCTGACGACCCGTAACAACTGTCAAAGATCTACAAATGACAGCCGGGACCAACGGCTTAACGTGCTTTCCGAGGCACGGAGGAATCTGGGTATGAAAAGATGGTCACCCATCCAAGGACCAACCGCGGCAAGCGTAGCTTAACCTGAACAATCGACCCGTGCGGCAGTTATTAGCCACAAGCTCCCCATAAAACACCGTATCATATTAAATATATTATTAGATGTATTTGGATTGTAGTTGAAAATCAGCGTCAGGTGTATGTCATCTGACATTATGCTGAGCTGAGGCTCTTTTGGCATTATAATAATTGTTTTCTGTTTTTCTATAGTTTTAAGAAGAAGAAAGAAGAGAAAGAAGGTGTGGGTTAAGGTGTATTTTTTGCTGCAAGCCATTGCTTGTGACATTGTATTAATAAACAATAGCTCAACGGAGTAACCACTAACCAGCAAAAAATCGATCCTCACCCGTTATAGTATTGAAAATAACTAAATAGAACGATATATGGTAATAATATAATGATAAATGATAATATGTATTTTTGTAAATTGTTTAATAAAAACCCTTTTACACGACAAAATAAAATAGAGCTACGCAGGTCCTCACCTGGATGTTTCGGGAGGTTCCTGTTTAGGATTAAGCGGGAGGAAACGCCCGGGTGTCACCACTGTGTGGATCGCCCGGAGGACACGGTGGAGCATACGGTGGAGGTCTGCCCAGCTTGGGCGGAGCACCGCCGTGTCCTCACGGAGGCGATCGGCGGCGGCGATCTCTCGCGTCCGGCCCTGGTTCAGGCCATGGTTCGGAGCGAGAGTGCATGGGAGGCCGTCACCTCCTTCTGCGAAGCAGTTATGCTAGCGAAGGAGGAGGCGGAACGCGTGAGGGTGAGACAAGGTTCGCGCCCCTAGTCGCCGCAGGAGACGCGTCGGGAGTCGCAAGTCGATTTCCGGCCACCGTAGGCGCGGGCCTGCGGACGGTGAACGATGGGTAGCTCGCCGTCCGATAAGGACCAGGCCCGGGTCGACGGCGCGTTGTGTTCCACGCGCGCCTCAAAGAGATGTCAGCACAAACTGACGGGGTCCGTTAGGACCAATGCCTGCCGGGGTTGTGAGTTTGTCCGAAAGGGATATCGTGGCCCTGGCACACAGGCAACGGAAGGAACACGGGTGGGTTTTAGTCAGTAAAAGTCTGACACGCCCTCCCGCTCCGCCCAGAGCGGGAGAAGTAATTTGATGATTTCCCACCCAAAAAAAAAAAAAAAGGGTAAAGCTTATATTATGGACAACAATATACCAGAATACGAGTATACCAATACCAGATGCAGAAAAATGCAGCCCATAATGCTGGTTTTCTTTTTTTTTTCAAACATAATAATTATCTAAGGGAAATAAAAATAAATTAAATAATAAATAAATAAATTAGCTAAAGGAAGTAAAAGAGGAAATTACTTTGATTTCCTCATTTATATTTGTGCCCGGTTGATAGCAATAAGCTCGCCCGCTATAACAGGCGAAACGTGGGTACCTAGTACCTACTATAGGGTATACCTCTGCCTAACCCTTCGGGGATTACAGGCGTGATGATATGTTATGTTTATTTCCTCATTTACTCCCTTTACCACACTTACTAACATTTATGGATCAAGGTCCGAATGAAAGTTTATTTTATTTAGATATCTGTGAGCTATGCATGTTGTAGAAACAGTTATACGCACACATACAAATATCGGTCTATTCCTGAGGCAGTAACCCCTTAATCGCCTTGTACCACACATGAAAGAAGTAAAGATAACCTTTCCTCACAAGAAACCCCTCATGTGCCAATATTAAAAAAAAAACAATCAACACAACTATACAAACTTAACACCCTTATGTTGTTCCAAATACGTCACTTGATAAAACTTTTAGACAACTCAAGACCCTCTCGACGTAACCTTGTCACGACGTAAAAACGTGGACCGTCTTAACGATAGATTGATTAATGGATACCCGCATGTCGAGTAGAACGTGTGACTTGGCGCGAGGTATCTTTTTGTATTTTTTGGTAGTTTTTTTTGTTGTGTTTTGGGGAAATATTCGGGTGTTATAAGTTTGTGCGTAGATGTGTTTTTTGTTTTTAATACATAAATATGCTGTTCTTTATGGCTTTGTTAGTGAGTTAGTGAGATTTGCAAAACTCGGCTTTATCAGCCTGCCGACAAAGCCACGCCGAGAAGGCACGGCATTGATAACCACTTTTGCTCGCTGCCAATTCGCAGTTTCAAACTTTGAAGTCCTGGTTCCCTTACTCAATTTTTTTCCGGTTTTGTTTGACTGTCTTAGGTTCACTTACATAGAAAATACTCATGTCTATTTAAGTTGTTAGAAGGTTTAAAACCAGCTACTAAATTGTAATCCACTCTGTCTACCCTCGTTAGTACGTACTTGAGAAAGGTGATGTTTTTTTCCATGCTCTTGTGTAAACATCAGTACCTATTTTCGTTACGTAAAGTCTAATTTCCAAGATTTTCTTCTGTGTACTAAGTGTTTCTAGCAACTTGAGTTCAAGCTCTAAAGCTCTACGCATTTCAAGTTTCATCCGGTTCCATAGTCCTTTACAAAAAAGTGTGCTTTCAGGAACCCTGTAGTTCCAACAAGAAATATTTTATTTTTTCCGTTTTCTTCAGAAGGTACTGACTTCAAACACTGAGAGTAAACTTAGTGGAAAATATTGAGCTAAGTACCAATTTCGTAGAAAAAATTGTTTGAAGTCAAGTTAAAAGTCTGAACATTTATTTTACTTATTTCGTATTTGTCTCCTTAGAGATGTTCAGAAAGAAAAGGCTAGCGTTTTATAAACCTGAAAAACTCACATAATTGACTTGTAATAGTGTCTGCGACTCCAAAATAAAAGAATCTTATTATAGTTGTACAAGGATCTTTTGGCGCGTGGCCAAAATCGGAACTAATGCCGCCATCTTGTTTTTTCATGACAATTTCAATGCAATAATGAATGAATGAAATGCACCGACCCCCGCGTGGTTAAACCAAATGAATCCAGAGATTCACACTAGTACCTGGAGCCTCAAAAAAATTGCAAACTAAAACAATTTAAATGCAATAAATAAATAAAAATATTTATTGCAGACCACATGATCCACAATAAACACAAAAAATAGTAACTTAATACAAAAAATGATACAATAAAATGGCATACAAACAAACTCGTGCCTTGCAAAGTCTTTCTTGCTTTGCTATGTTTACTGACAAATTTATTTCCGCCTGCCAATTTTATTCGAGCACCATTGAGTGTTTTTTCAATAAGATTAAAAAGTAGAATCTATCCTTAATCAATAATAAAATTTAAATTAGTTTAAGAATCAGCACGTGATATACGTCAAAAGTAACAAAAGACGGCCCCAACACGCCCACTCTTCACTTAGTTTGCTACAAAAAAGATCGGATTAGCGACTCCATGGTTACAAACTCCATGTTACAAGTAGTGCTAGTTCCACACTACTACTTACTTTCAAATGAAAAGTCCCATAAAGCCTAGTCTCCAACGAATAAAAGGACATTTCACTGGATCTTAAAAAGATATATCTTTAGCAGTTAGCGCTTAAAACATTTACCGAGCTTCGAGATTAAGTTATAAATAACGCCTCGAAAAATTTAGAGAGAAATTTATAAAATGCAGCGGAATTTAGAAGCGGCAGCGCTTTTTTTGCTTTTTTGTACTTTTTCGCTTGGTTCGTTTAGTGTGAACCGATTATGGGCCGTAAGGATTTAGAGTTCTTTGCGTTAAGATAGTGTTTTTTTAATCTAGTCTAGGCTAGAAGAAGAATAAGTCTAGAAGTGGTATTCTTGAAAAAATGGG
The DNA here is from genome assembly GCA_963921375.1 of Tiliacea citrago. Taxonomy (NCBI): domain Eukaryota; kingdom Metazoa; phylum Arthropoda; class Insecta; order Lepidoptera; family Noctuidae; genus Tiliacea; species Tiliacea citrago. The sequence continues at coordinate 16,336,748 of OY992805.1, forward strand.
ACTATTTTTATCCTTCTCGTTGGCGTCTTGGCAAGTAAGAAAATTCTTTAGGAAGATAAGTAACAGTATCCTCCTGTCTGATTCTAAAGATACTGCGTTCACCAAATCGTCAGGTGATACAAAAGTTTTCGAATTGGCGTGGTGATTATTCAAATTCTTTGTTTGGCATTGTACTAATATCAATCTATCTACTGGTTATCCAGTGGATAGATTGATATTAGCCGTTTTTGGCATTTGTTCTAGTTAGTATTAAAATATCCATGTCGATACTTATCAAAAGCCAGTTTTAGAATATTTAGCATAATTTTATGTTAAACAAGGTGAAGACGACAATAAAAAACTGCGTACTTAAATCTAATGGCGTTCCCAGTGTGCATACAAAAATTCAACCAAACATCTCCAATAGTTTAGTCATTAAAACTAGTCAAAGATTGGCAAAACCCATAGTCGGTCCATCACTATTATTTAGTTTCTTTGAAAAATCACTTTTTTAATTTCGATGTTAGGATTTATTTGATAGTTCCTAAATACTCCTATGCAATATTGAGCACTGTTATCATTTAGTGTCTTGTCGTCTCCACATTGTATAGAGCAGGAAAAATTTATGTTGCCGTAAAATAACTATAAAATCCCAAAATCGCTTCCGCTTATAACTCGATCCACCCACTCCAGTACTTGCAACGTCTTCCACACGTCCAGTTTGATTTATTTCAGTCATAATAACTAAATGATATCGCAGAGCTTTATTTAGAGATTAACAGCAACGCCTGTCTTTGGCTGCACCATTGCTGTTACATATTCATTTTTATTAATACAATCTTGCAATTTCAAAGAATGTATTTTTATGATTATATGATATGTTTGTTTTGTGGATCCAGCCCCTCTAGTGCCTTGTGTGTGTGTTCCTTCAGACTTATTTACAACAAAAGACGATCTCTGAAGCTTGTTGATATAAGCAAAAACAATGTTCTATTAATTTGAAGCTCAATATCCAGCAGTAGATTATTATTAATTGATACGATTGTCACTTCTACTCCCAAAAGCTTAAGGTATCATATCGCACACCCTTATCTAGGTGACAGTATCCACATATTTGGTTTCAAAGTGATAAAGGACAGGCCTGCAACTGAAAACTTTGGAACAGGTAAACCCAATTTTGTTTTGTTCGATCTTGGTATTCAACCTCAGATGTGGGTTAAAATGGGATTTAATAATGCTATTCTATTTCAGTCTAGCAACAAGCTACTTTACATTTTAGGGTCTAGACATCAACCAATCGCTTATTGTGGTTAGCTTTTTAATTAATTACACACAATATCACGCCTGTAATCCCCGAAGCAGAGGATCAGTCTACCTCTACATTTCGCCAGTTATGTTTAAGTCTCATGTAACAGGGCTCGAGCCTATTGCCATCAACCGGGCACAAATACAGACTACGGGATGCTACTGAGAAATTCCTGAAGGAAAAACTCAACAACACTTTTCGTCACCACCTGACGTTTGAGACGGGGGGAGACCCCATTGACAAGATTGGCAGACTGAATTGGCTTCTGTTAGTCATTTTTCAGTTGTCTACTACTCCCGTCTCACCGCTCAAATACCTCAGTCTGTTACTAGTAGTCGCACACGGACTATATAGTAGGCCAATGAGGCGGTATTTTTCAATTCATTTGCCGTGTCTATTTAACAAAAAAAAAAATAGTTTTCTTAAAAATATTCTTGACTTTTATGAACAATATTATAAGAAATCAATAGGAGCTCGAGGAGCTTGTGGCTAAATAATAACTGCCGCACGGGTCGATCGATCAGGTTAAGCTACGCTTGCCGCGGTTGGTCCGTGGATGGGTGACCACCTGTTCATACCAAGATTCCTCAGTGCCTCGGAAAGCACGTTAAGTCATTTGTAGATCTTTGACAGTTGTTACGGGTCGTCAGAAGCCCAAAAGTCTGACAACCAATCTTACCAAGGGTTCGTGTTACCCAGTGACTGGGTTGTGGAAGTCAGGTAGGCAGTCGCTCCGTGTAAAATACTGGTATTCAGCTGCATCCGGTTAAACTGGAAGCCGACCCCAACATAGTTGGGAAAAGGCTAGGCAGATGAAGATGAAGAAAGCAATAGTTGTGACTAGAATCATATGATACTGAGAAATAATTGGTCTAGGTTTCTTTAATTGCTATTTGCTTCACTGTTTGCGATTGTAAGCAGTAAGCGGTTTGAACATTGCGCTTGAATGAGGTACCTTTGCTCAATAAGTTTGACTGAATTCCTTTTGATACAACCGACAGTTCAGTACAACTAGTTCTTATTATTATAATTGGTGTCGATTCCAAGTAAAATAAGGTCATGCATATGACAGCAACGTCTTACAAACCCCATACCAACAAAAAGGACAAAATAAACACAGTAGATTCAACTTCTCAACACCAATCGGAAAAAATGTAGGTCGAATCGGACCCTTTTTCGAAGTCCGTATTTTCATAGAAAAGAGCGAAATTACCACACGGGTCGAAAATGTTTTGAATGTAAGGAACGGGATATTTAACTAGGGCTTTTCGAAGACGTGTCCGTTATTGAGAGCTCTATATATAGTTTGTTAAATAAGTAGTGGGTACGCTGGATGTTTTTGTTGATTTTTTTAGGCTGTGGCGCTACTTTGGAAAGTTTTCTGCAGTGTAACGAACGTATTTAGAATTTATTATTTTACAAAATATCTCTTAGTTGACTACTTAATCCTTAATATTGATTTTTTTTTTCACAGTACTGAGTTTCTCAACACATCATTTTATAAAAAAATCAAAAGGTTTTTACGAAACGACCTTAGGTATTCATTAAGACAACTAAAGCTCAAAGGAGATAGTCTGAAATAGACTGACACGTTTTCAATTATTTTTTATCTTTTAAAGATAAAAATGTCAAACCTGTCATGCTATTATTTTTAGATGACCAGCCATATTAAAGATCTTTTTTTGTTTTCTTTTATAAAAAGAAAGCGTATAAAATGCAGTTGTTCAATGAAACTTGGATTCGCGCCAGTATGATTTTGATTTTTCTTTCATAGATGTCTGGTTTGACAATTGATCTAGCTTTTTTTTGCTTTCGAAACTGAAATATTCATGCTGTTATGTTAACCAAGAAGCTCAGTTTTTGAAGGAGAATATTGTAAGAAACTTGGACTTAAAAGTCGGAAATCGTCAACACGCAGTGAGCAAGCGTGGAGATCAATTCAAAGAGCAATCGTGCAAACGTGGTGATCAATGCAAAGACCAATCGTGCAAGCGTGGTGATCAATGCAAAGAGCAATCGTGCAGGCGTGGGTGATCAATGCAGAGACCAATCATGCAAGAGTGGTGATCAATGCAAAGACCAATCGTGCAAGCGTTGTGATGGATGCAAAGAGCAATCGTGCAAGCGTGGTGATCAATGCTCGCTTGCTCCCTGCGTGTGAGCTTTCCTTCTCTGAATGAGAGAAGCCTTTGCCCTACAATAGGTCAGTTACAGGTTGGTGTTATTAAAGGGTCAAATACATGATTGATTACTATCTACTCGATCAATTATGGTTGTAACTATTGCTTAAAACACAAAGGCTGGTTATTATTATAATATCGTAAGAATTACTTATTAATTTCGCTAACAAATTGACTATTAATCTGCGTTATTGAAATCTTCAAATATTTAGTTAATAAGCTCGTTAGACCGAAAGCTGAACTCAATGTAGGTATTCCTAAAAAGGTTGGGGATATGACATTACAATTTCTTTAGAGATTTTTATTAATTTCTGATTTTCCGACTGTATCTAATCATCAGTATCCTAGCTTTTTTCCAACTTTGTTGGGGTCGGCTTCAGTCTAATCGGATGCAGCTGAATACCCGGTACTTTACATGGAGCGACTACCTATCTGACTTCCGCAACCTGGTTACTGGGTAACACGATACCCGTTGGTAAGACTGGTGGACAGACTTTCGAGCTTCGGACTACCAGTAACGGCTGCGATTGACTTCAAAAATATTATTTGAGAAAAGAATGACAAAATAATCCCATCACTCCCCTATAAAATAGCATACCTTCCCAAATAATTAGCTTCTAATTAAACAATAATAATTAAGATTACAACAACACAAAAAGTAATTAGAATCCCATGCACTTTTATGTAAAAAAGTCTTGCACCAATAAATCTATTAGAATGCACGGTCACGGTTCAGAGGGTCGCAGCGTGGGAACTGATGATGTCTTGTGAATGGGGGCTCCTTGATTTAGTTTCAAGTGTTATGGTGTGTGGTTGGTACTGTTTTCTTTTGAAGAAGGTTTGGGGTAAGGTGTGAAGTCAAATATAGTTTTTTGTGCTCGCTCACCCGGGAAAAGAATACCATTTTTGCCGTCAATGCCAATTTTTACCAATGCCATGCCGTTGATTTTAAAAGCGCATAGGACAAATGTCTCCGTTCATGATTAATGTCAATCAGTTGGAATGAAAAATATTGAATAACACGTGATAATGTGACGTTTTGACCGACTCTTTTATGATTTAATTAAACAAAGACAACCAGCAATAACACCAACCATATTGATTTGAATTTGAGGAACTAGAGATAAAACTTGCATTTATTTTATTAAAATCAGTCTCAAACTTATAACCGTGACACAGGTATTTTATGCCTTTTTCGGGTCTTTCACAAAGGTTCACCCGATTTTTTTTTTTTAGATTATGCTCTTTCTGTCCAAACCAACATTCGTGATGAGAAAATAAATAAATCAATTATTATAAATCGCTACCTTCCACAACTTACACCACGCACAAAATAATTAGCCCATGTGAATGCACGGGTGATTGGTAGCAGTCGTTGTCACAATTAGTACAGCAACCGGTTGCTGACAAGTGTTGGTGTCACGACCCTTTGATTGTTGAACGGGATGTAAGACAATTCGTGTAACTACCCTACAGGAGGAATCGGGAACGTTTGGTGTTAGGTGACGCAAGGACGAGCCACGTGTTTATATTTTGTAGAGGTAGTCATAATTTGAAAATTCCAAAACTAGAACAATAACCATTTTGTCACAGTATACTTCATGTCAGGAACAAAATTGACCAAAATAATATTTATAATAACTAATAATAAGGTTTTTGCTAGCGGTATAATATTTTTTTGAAATATGTATTTTGTATTGGTTTTCTGCCTATCATTGAAAAACCGGCCAAGTGCGAGTCGGACTCGCGCACGAAGGGTTCCCTACCATTATCTATAAAAATGGCAAAAAAATCTGGTTTGTTGTATGGGAGCCCCCCTTAAATATTTGTTTTATTTTAATTTAATTATTTATTTTTAAATTGAATATATAACTAAATATTCTGTGAATATTTCAAGCGTCTACCTTTTGCCGTTATCAATATGGAGCAAAAACGGGCAAAAAAATCACGTTTTTTGTATGGGAGCCCTCTTAAATATGTATTTTATTCTGTTTTTTAGTATTTGTTATTATAGCGGCAACAGAAATACATCATCTGTGAAAATTTCAACTGTCTAACTATCACGGTTCATGAGATACAGCCTGGTGACAGACGGACAGACAGACAACGGCGGAGCCTTAGTAATAGGGTTCCCGTTTTACCCTTTGGCTACGGAACCCTAAAAACTAACTGAATAGGTAAAAACTGAAAATAAAAATAACATTAAAAAAAATTATACTGCAGTATAGCCCGCTACGTATTCAAACACGTATATTTAAATTGCGAAACAGAATTTGATAAAATCGTTATAAAACAACCAAATCAAACTGACAATGTTCTCCAAAAATCATTTCAATAAAATAGAAAAGGACACTAATTCCCAGTTTAACCTACAAAATGTAACCCTAAACTACTGTTGCTTGTAATAAAAACGATCTGTGGTCACCAAAGTATCCCACGGGATCGGGTTATAGGTTTCTGTCCATGGGAAAATGGGTCCATGGTGTTAGGTACCATAACAAGAATGATGCGGTCTATTGGACGTCCTATGATGTTTTGTTCAATTTCGTATTGAATTATTCAATGGTGGATGTTTATTTAAGGAGTGACGATGGAACGGTTACTGAGCGCCCGGTTCCGGGTTTATAACGTGATTTTAAACTGACTTCCTCAGTGCCATCTGTACTTGCTAAAAGTAGTTTTACTGTGAAGAAAATACTGTGAGGGAATTTGGATTTTAATGGTCTGTAATTACCTTCTAAAAGATGAGGTAGTCCTTTAGTGTGTGCTAAAAAGGTATTAATTACACGCCTAAATTCCTGCTCAAACAATATCAAACAGGCGTAAAGATTCCAAAAATGATTGGATTTAAAATTCGTCACTTTAAGATTGTCGCCACTGTATTACTCAGTAGGTACTCCAAACGCTTTAAAATTTAAACATCCCAAGAATTCCGAAGAGGAAATTATTCATCTCAGGAGCGGGCGAAGTTTGAAACTGGGGGTCGGCAGAGTTCGAGGTGCTTCAACAATATTTATAGAAAATAAAATATAGACTTCGGAAGGATGTGGTTAAGCGGTTTTTTTTGCAACTTTCGCAGTGTTTTTAGTTTAGAATACCTGAGCGGGGGTAAAGTTTGAGATTTACAAGAATCTTTTTTTTTGCGTGGATTTTTTGCGTAGATAATTTAAGAGGGAGCAGTGGTAGGGTTATGTGTTTCCTTATTTTGTTTTTGTTGCGTACTTATGCTTCTGTTTGTGATATAAAATGTAAGTATGACTACATAATATTAACGTAAGTCAGTGTAAGGGATAAAAAGACGGAATGGATCTGATGTTAGTTTATTCGTACCTACTTGGCAAATTATGTGTAAACAGATAGGTATATTCATTACCTATGTGTTCTTTACAACAGGCTTGCATTCAAGTTTTTATAGCGTTCAAGATATATCAACATTCTCCTGCCCTTATCCCAATTGATTTGGGGTCGGCGCAACATGTCCCTTTCTTCCATACTTCTCTATTAGTCACTCCCTTTCTAGCCATATCATCTTTCACACAGTCCATCCATCGTTTCTTTGGTCTTCCCCTACTCTTATAGCCATCGACATGCATACTCAAAACTTTCCTCACGACATTTTCCTCATTCCTCCGCATCACATGCCCATACCATGATAACCGATTTCCGCACAACTTTTCAGTCACCGGTGCCACTTTCGGACTTCCTCTTATGTACTCATTTCTTATTCTATCCATTCGTGTCACACCACACATTCCTCTTAGCATTCTCATCTCAGCTACATGCAATTGCCTTTAATTCATCCCTTTTGTGGCGTTCAAGATATAATCGATTGTTAAGACGATTTGAATAAATATTTTCACCAACAGAGATTTTAATAAACGTAATAAATTAATATCCGCCTCGAACTATCCAACTGCAGGGCAAAAACTCATGTTTATGTAGAGAAAGAATGAGCATTAATTACTACGCTAGCTCACTGCGTGTTGGTGATTTTTAAGTCTAGGTTTTAATTCAATTCAAGTGTTATTTTGACTAGTGCCAGACACTAAATTAAAGGGGCTGTACGGATATAATAATTACACATTTTACGAAACATCTATCTATTATAATATTCTGCAATCAAATTTAAAGCTAGTAATTATATCGAAATTATTTGATTATTACAACGTCGCCGTTCGCACTAATTATTTGGAATTTGCAATAGTTGAGCTTAATATCAGTCGGCTGGTTTGCGATTAGTGAATGACGATCGGATAATTAGTCATCGTTATTTGTATGGCAAAATTACATTTAAAACTATATAGATAGACGTCAATGCATTCAATTATTAGAGTAATTAATAACGTATTCGTCTAAAGCCAATGTCTGTATAATTTAAATTAATGGTAGAAAATGATATTGCATGGCTGTCTTTTTAAATATATTAATATTATTATTTCTAAATAGTCTAACTGCTTCGTTAGTCTAGTTTACCGGTACCTGTCCTGGGTTCCATATCCAGGTGGGGAAAAGTGTTATTTGGTTTTCTATCAGAAAATTCTTAGTCGCATTCTAGTCTGGAATTGTGCCAGGTTTTCGGTAACAGACTCGCCCGTATTAGGTACATGGGATAATACCATAAAGAGAAATGTGGTTGACAATACACTTCAGCCTATCCCTTCCGGGAATATAAGCGTGATGTTATATTTTGGACAAAGCAGTTTAAAGTGCGGTGTCATCGGCTGCAGTAAATATTGGTTTTAGAATATTTTACGTAATGAACACTTACCCAATTACAAATTCGATTTATGTTAGCCTACGTTTGCGGGGATTCTTACCGGGTGTTGTGACTATGGACAGTATTAATTTTTCATTTTAATAAATAAAGCTTAAGCTCATTCACATGAGTTTTGACTAAGATTATGTTGTCAAACAAGTTCATAGTTTAGTTGTTGTAAAGCTCTTTGTGAAGTAGCTCGACCGGGGAAGTACTGCCCACAGCAGGCGTTGCTGCTGGTGAAATTACCAGTGTATATGACAATTTAGCTTTGTTTCTAGGATGGCTATACCATTGTTATTATAGTATTCATGAATAGAACGCGTTGCAGTATTCAAACGCTAAAAATTAAGAGTTGCAATCATCCTGCAGTGAATCAATCAATCAACTCAGCCTATAGCAGTCCACTGCTGGACATAGGCCTCTCCCAGGCTGCGCCACAACACCCTGTCCTCCGCCTTCCGCATCCAGTCTGTGTCGTCGGACCGTCTAGCTGGGAGTCGTCCTACACTAAGCTTGCCGCAGTCTCAAACATAAGCAGTATTAAAGGACAAATAGGACACTTCACTGCATCACTTTATATTTTTTGCGTTGTCACGCGTAGACGCAAATATTTGTTATGCTGTGACGCAGAACAAGAAGTGTTCCATAGCCTCTGACCACATTATTTGCATTAAAAGAAGAATTTTCCTGTTTGTGACTTGAAGTATATAGATAGTATTGAAGGACATTTTAGGTACGGGCGCAACAAATGTCGAATAACACAGCTGCTGTTACACATCATCTAAATTAACACAAAATGATTTGATGATCTGCTTTTAGCATTTCAAATAGATAATAGCTAAGAGTTAATATTCTATAAATGTAACCGTTTTGCGTTCTTTATTCGTTGGGAAAAATAGACCTTTGCCCAGCAGTGGAATAGCTTAGTTGAAAAAATCTGTTCCTATTTTAGTTTATTTCAACCAAAAGTACAAAATTAAAAACACATACACTTAATTAGTGAATAAAAATAACAATAATTATAATATTCTCACATCTATCATTAAAGTAAAAAAAAAATCAGTTACATATTATTATATGTTTAATAAATAAAATTTAGAAAACTGAAGTATTCATCGGCTTCTGTTTCTGACTGTACCTACCTTAATAAAAGGTGATCTATATCAGGTGAGATAGTAGAATGTCTAACGCAAACCATATTGGAAATTCCAGAGTAATAATAGATGACTGTATAGGAATGGTATCGTATATGTCGGCGCATCATCGCCGTCGTTGCCGGAGTCAGACATTGTTTTGCCCCACACAAATACACAGCAATAGCAAATGGCAGTCAAATATTATGACAGTATAAAGAAAATACCTTACTTCAGCTCAGGGTGTTTAATTCACGATCAGTCCAACAAGAATGTACTTCCATTCGTATTACAATAGTTTTTATACACAAAATAACCGCCAAAAAGAATTTACATAAATCAAGCGGATGTGTCAAAATAAATCCTTAATACCAACATAGAAACTTAAACCGGAAACGCACAATATTTTAAATAAATCAAAAGGAAGTCTAAAAATAGAAACAATATATAAATTCAACCGGAAACTACAATATTTTGAATTAATCAAAAGGAAGTAACAAAATAGAAACTTTCATAAATACAACCGGAAACCACAATATTTTAAATTAATCAAAAGGAAGTAACAAAATAGAAACTTTCATAAATACAACCGGAAACCACAATATTTTAAATTAATCAAAATGAAGTAACAAAATAGAAACTTTTATAAATTCAACCGGAAAAACAAGTATTAATTCAATAAATAACATAGACGTCAGATTAAGTACTAAATAACCAAAACAAGCTTAAATTTAAATCTACATAATGGTTTGGCGCCCATACGGCCATTCTGATCCAGCGCGCTCTCTGCGCTGTAAAACATTATACATCAAAACGGCATCACCCACTTCGGGATTAGCCAAAAATACACAGCATAACCCGCCTTGGATCTAGCCATATCACATGACATCACCCGCCTGGGATATAGCCCGCTAACACGGCATCACCCGCCTTGGATCTAGCCATATCACATGACATCACCCGCCTGGGATATAGCCCGCTAACACGGCATCACCCGCCTTGGATCTAGCCATATCACATGACATCACCCGCCTGGGATATAGCCCCCTAACACGGCATCACCCGCCTTGGATCTAGCCATATTTCATGGCATCACCCGCCTGGGATATAGCCCTAAGACCAGGAAAAAGGATACGCATGGTGGCCAGCCAGCGTAATAGGGAGGAAGGTGGAGTAGCTAAAATAATTTATGAATCATCCGCCCATACGGTCGGTTCATTAACATTGTCATCCATAAATGGATCATTTTGAGCCAGAGGTGCTGGTCTCAAGAAATCATGACTAGCGATCTTTACGGAACATCCCCTTAAATTGACATGCTTTAGTTTATAGCGATTATTAGGCAATACTTCCAGTACTTCCATAGGACCTTCATATTTAGGACCAAGTTTAGTCGTATGTCTTTCATGCTTATGCATTAAGACAAAATCCCCCTTTTCAAAAGGCTTGATCTGAGCTTTGCCCTTGTCAAATCTTAACTTGTCCCGAAATGATCGCTCGTCCATCCTTAATTTACATAATGATCTAATAGTATTAAGATCTTCAATTGGTTCATCATCATCTATTTGTAAGAGCTTAATACCCGGTGGCGAACACTTTTTCCCAAACAACAACTCCATGGGAGATCTTCCCGTACTTTTAGAAACGGTAGAATTAATAGCCAACTGTAAATCCCGAATAGCAGTGTGCCACTGTTTATTAAGCTCCACAACAGACATATTATCTTTGATGATTTTCATAATACGTTCTACCTGACCGTTTGCCCGACTAGCACCTTTAGCTACTACGTGATGTTCAATACCGAAACGATGACAAAAATTCTTGAAATCAGATGATGTCATACTTTTGTCCTGATCTGTTATGAGTCTATTTGGAGTGCCGAAAATAGAAATTACTTCTTGCAAACAAGATATGGCTGTATCAGATGTTCGATCATTGGTATAAATTAAATGAGTATATTTGGTAAAGGCATCAATAAATACAAACGCATATTCAGCGTTATTACGTTTACCGTTCATACGTCCAGTTATGTCGGCATGGACAGTGTGAAAGGGAATTACAATTTTATCTATAGGATGAAGGGTAACTTGTTTAGCACCCGACATACCTTTGCGAATTCTACAACTAACACAATTTTCAGTAAACCTTCGAACTATTTTTGACATATTGGGAAACCAATATTGCTCTCTTAACTTAGCTAGAACCTTCTCCCAACTGAAATGTTGAAGATTATCATGATAGTGAGAAATCAGATTCCATCTATAATTATGTGGGACAATAATAAGTTTAAGAGTTTTATTTTCTATTTGAACTTTACGTCTAAGCAATTTATCTTGCGATATGACATAAGTGTCAGCAATTCCTTTTGGAATTGTATCAGAATTAAGTTGTTCAACTATGTTTTTAAGAACTGGATCACGTTTTTGTTCTATTATGAGCCAGTTATGATCAAGTGTAGAGGAGTTTACTGAAAATTGTAACGAGATATTATCTCTAGGAATATTACAGGGGCTTCCTATGGGATTTCGACTAAAAAAATCGGCATGAGAAAGTCTGTCACCTTTCCTATACTCAATGTCAAATTGGAAAGTTTGTAAAAATGCCCACCAGCGGTGTACTCTTGGCGTTAGTTCTTTTTTGGTTCTGGATGCTTTCAGTGAATTGCAATCTGTTACTACTTTAAAGCATCTACCATACAAAAAGTGGCGGAAATGTTTAATAGCTTTGACGACAGCCAATGTTTCGAGCTCATATGAATGGTATTTGCTCTCAGCATTGGTTGTTCGCATACTAAAATAACCAACTACATGAGGATTTTTATCATGTCGCTGAATCAAAACTGCACCATAACCTAGAGAACTAGCGTCTGTATGGAGTTCACATGGTAAATCAGGGTCGAAAATTGTCAAGAGTGGGGAAGACGTTAATCTACTAATTATTTCCTTTCGGGCATTTTCCTGCTTTTCAGTCCACCTCCAAGGCACGCCAGATTTTGTTAATTCATATAAAGGGGCCATGATTTTTGAAAAATTAGGTACGAATTTCCTAAAATAGCCAGCTAGGCCGTTAAATTGCCGTAATTCTTTAATGTTTTTTGGTACAGCAGACTTAGAGAGGGCATCTAATTTTCTAGGACTAGGCTTAACGGTTCTGTTTTCTATTATATTCCCTAAATATTCAACAGATTTTTTTAGAAATGAGCATTTTTTTATGTTTATTGAAAAACCTGCATTAGTTAATCTCTTCAAAACTAATTCCAAGTTAGTCAACCCTTCTTCTATAGTTGCAGAAGTTACAAGGACATCGTCAATATAAACTAGAGCAATCTTATCCTTATAGTCACCCAAAGCTTTATTAATAGCACGCTGATAAACAGAAGGTGCATTGCACAGCCCAAAAGGCATGCGTAAAAATTCGAATTGACCGTCAGGCGTAACGAACGCAGTTTTTTCTATAGAATCTACTGAAATCGGTATTTGATAAAACCCTGCAGTCATATCTAAACAAGTGAAATAACGCGCTTTACCTAATCTATCAATCTGATCGGCAATTAATGGTAATGGAAAATTATCCCTAACTGTGTTTGCATTCAATTCCCGAAAGTCTACGCATAATCGGTCAGTTCCATCCTTTTTCTTAACTAATAAAATGGGACTGCTAAAAGGGGACGAGCTGTCTCGGATTATACCGTTTTGTTTAAGATCGCTTAAAATGTCTTTGACTTTTTCGCGTTCCATCGGTGACAATCTATAGGGTCTACGTTGAACAATTTTATCATTGTTCTTTAATCTAATGCTCAATTGACCAGTTTTTACCTCAGAAACGTTATTACCAGAAGTGAAGTTGTCTTTAAAATCATTTAAAATTGAATTTAATCTTTCCAACATGGTAGGGTCAGCCAGGTCGGTATTTAATTTTATTTCGGACTCTACTAAAGAGCATTCATTAATAATCATATTTCTCGAGACAGTCATATTTTTATCTATTAATGTGATAGTAAGACCCGGAATTTGCACTAAATCATAGCCAATTAGAATATTAAACTGGGTTTGGTGATCTTCTACAACAAATAGTTCTAATTCTACACTAACTTGATCGATCTCGACAATAGCCGAGATACTCTGTGAACATGTGACATTCACGCCGCCTATTCCCTTGAAAACTGTGTTGACAGTCTTCCTTTTGCCCGGAATCGAACCCCAAATGCTTTTACGTACTAACGAACAATCTGCGCCGGAATCAAATAGGCATGAATATGAATTAGTTCCAATTTTGATGGTAGTCTCGCAACGATTTGTAGCACCAAAAAAATTAACGGACTTTTGATCGGTTGACTTTGATTTTTCGTTATCTTGCTTACGGAAACATGTTTTCTCCAAATGCCCCTTTTTATGGCAATAGTTACATTCAATGGACTTACGGTTGTCTGGTGCAACCTGAGAGGCTGGCCTTGCGGAACTATTAGAGTCTGTATTTAGTGTCGGTTTTTCCTTACAGTCACGAGCTCGGTGACCAGGTTTTTTACATTTGAAACAAATTGGCGACTGACCTAATAACGAATCAGGGGTTTCCGAAAGCCGGTGTTTTTTGTTAAGATGATTTTTGTCTATACTGTCATTTTTCGGTCGGTCACGTTTACGAAAAGTTTTCAGAACGGAGACTAGTTTGGGCAAAGAGTCAGGCGTATTACGTAACAATTCACATTTCACAAAATCAGGGTAGATACCGGTGATAAGAGCATCAATTACCTCGGTGTCTGCGGCTTCGGGCCGCACTCTTTTGAACAGCGTCCATCCCGTGGTTGCGTAGTCCGCGTAGCTGCTTGCCTGCTCCGACGTGTAGTCGCGCCACCGCTGGACGTCGTCAGCATACCGGAACTCTTCGCCGAACGTCTGGATCAGGTCTTGTTTAACTTGCTCCCACGTGGTGGATTGAAGGGACCACGTGTCAGCCCACGTCCTCGCTCTTCCTTTTAGCTGCAGTATTGCCTTCATGCGAGCTTCATGCGGTGATATGCCAATAGTTGCAATGGTTTGGTCAACATTGGCACACCAGTCCCTGATGTCGTGTGAGCGCACATCGGGATCGAATGGCGGTAGGTAGAAATTGCCACGATCCCGTGAAGGCGCTGGAGTAGAGGATAGCGCTGCGGTCACGGCGCTCGATGTGGCTTGCTTTGTGATTGATGTCACCAGACTCATCACTTGCTCCATCGAGAAAGTTGGGTCTGGCTGGGCGGTCGGCACTGGTTTGCGTATTCGGAATCCAGAGGGCCTCAGTAAAGGCGAGGTGTATCCCACCGCTGCTGTCGGCGCATCATCGCCGTCGTTGCCGGAGTCAGACATTGTTTTGCCCCACACAAATACACAGCAATAGCAAATGGCAGTCAAATATTATGACAGTATAAAGAAAATACCTTACTTCAGCTCAGGGTGTTTAATTCACGATCAGTCCAACAAGAATGTACTTCCATTCGTATTACAATAGTTTTTATACACCAAATAACCGCCAAAAAGAATTTACATAAATCAAGCGGATGTGTCAAAATAAATCCTTAATACCAACATAGAAACTTAAACCGGAAACGCACAATATTTTAAATAAATCAAAAGGAAGTCTAAAAATAGAAACAATATATAAATTCAACCGGAAACTACAATATTTTGAATTAATCAAAAGGAAGTAACAAAATAGAAACTTTCATAAATACAACCGGAAACCACAATATTTTAAATTAATCAAAAGGAAGTAACAAAATAGAAACTTTCATAAATACAACCGGAAACCACAATATTTTAAATTAATCAAAATGAAGTAACAAAATAGAAACTTTTATAAATTCAACCGGAAAAACAAGTATTAATTCAATAAATAACATAGACGTCAGATTAAGTACTAAATAACCAAAACAAGCTTAAATTTAAATCTACATAATGGTTTGGCGCCCATATATACAACGTGGCGATTAGGTTATCACATTAAATAGTACAGCGGTTATTACAAGTTGTTATCAGTCTGTTAAAATAATAAAAATAAAAATAGACCTAAAAATTGAAAACTGAATTTTTCTAACAAACTAAATAGCGTAAAAATTGGCAATAAATAATCCACCCTTGATACTACGGCGCACACGCCAAACGACAGTGAGACTAGCGGAGGGTAGGTACTTGCGCTCACGCGCGGGGCGTTATAATACATGATGTTGTTAAATACTAAAAGGGAAAAAAAGGTCTCACGGGTAGAATGTTAACTTTTATTAATTATTTTATTTATGTATGCTTAAAATACGTAATGTAGAATACGTGGTTTGAATTAATGTGATAACCTAATCGCCACGTTGTATATTAAAGTCCAAAATCTACGCGAAACAAGTGCTTGTATTTTTATATGACATCCCTTTAAGACTGCTTGTAAAAATAAAATACAGTAAATCCTATGAATATAAGCCCTTGTTAAACTAAAAAAGCAATTAAACATTCAAAAGCGCGAACTCAAAAGGGGGGAAAGCGGAGATAAGCCAAACTTCCGGCCTGTGATATTGTTTTCCAAGTTGTTGGTACTCCTGTCAAAGGTTTTCGATGTAAAGAAGATTTTACGGAATTAACTTGTTTTTCTTCGCGTTTGACGGTATAAATAAAATTGTTTGTGGATTAAATGGCGTTAGTGAAGAGTGAGATTGAATTTTTAGTAGGTACCTATTCCTAGATGAAGAAAAACGAAGCAAAAGATATCAGGATCGTAGCAGATGGTGTTCTGTAGTTTCTGCCTACCCCCATGGGAAGAAGGCGTGAATTTGTGTATATGTTACGGCTAATACCCGAAGTGCGGCTACACCTAGTTTTAGCCGGTTAGAATTAGGTGTAGCCACTTACTCTTGGTTAAACCTAGTACGAGCCGATTGTTTTCGGGTAAAACTAGGTCTAGTCTTCATCATGCCGGCTACAACTAGGTCCAGCCATTCCCTGTTGGATAAAACTAGATGCAAACAAGTTGAAACAAGTAACAGGCGCCTGGCAGCTTGAATCATTTGGGTTAGGTTAGGTTAGAACAGTAACCATTAACAAGCGAAGGCGAGCGAGCGTGCCGCGGGAGCGGCCGCCGAGCGCCAGATCCCCTCTATTGTTGGTAAATTCAGTTACCAAAACAAAAATTCGATGTCAGTTTAAATTAAAATAAAGCTAAAAACTGATTATTGAGCTGCTACTTTCTACTTAAAATAATATGTGACGGGGCGGAAGGCTTGGCGGGACACGCATCTAAGTTTTATCCAACAGGGATTGTCTGGACCTAGTTCTAGCCGGAATGATATCAGATAGACCTAGTTTTATCCAACAGGGAATGGCTGGACCTAGTTGTAGCCGGCATGATGAAGGCTAGACCTATTTTTACCCGAAAACAATCGGCTCGTACTAGGTTTAACCAAGAGTAAGTGGCTACACCTAGTTCTAACCGGCTAAAACTAGGTGTAGCCGCACTTCGGGTCTTAGCCGTAACATATACATGTATGTGTTTTACCTATTCATGTGGCTAAGCTAAACAGCCTTACAATATGAATTATTTAAGTGTACGAGACATGAAACAGCACGTGTATGTACGTCAGACTTGGCTCTTAACCGTATTCTAAGTAATGCTAGAATCGTTTGACCAGAAATAACCTAGATGGGTAATTCACTCGAGAATTGAAGACGTAGGTGATGAAGGTGTATAAGACTCTTTCTGTCTTATTACAAAACAAATTTATATTTTGACATGGCTTAAACCATGGAGCCAGTTTTGGTAACAAGGTAACTCTGATTGAAATACCGTTCTTTATACAAAACTGAATACTTAGTAATAATAATTCCGTGTGGTGCCGGACGTAAAGAATAGCACTACCCTATTTCTTCCCGTGGGTGTCGTAGAAGGCGACTAAGGGACGTACTAGAGAATGGGCAGCAGCGTGGCGATTATGGCAACACCCCTCTTTGGGGGAGGCCTATGTCCAGCAGCGGACGTCTTTGGGCTGAAATGACGATGATGAATGATGAATACTTAGTTCGGTACTAATTTGCCAGTTTTGTGTTAGGAACTTTACCATAGACGGAAGAAAGTTCGAAATTCAACCAGGTTTAAACCTGGGTCTGAAGACAAACCTTGTTTTGTAATAAGACGGTTTAAGTTTAGTCCCTGACGTTAGAATCAAAAATCAAAAGTCTGTTATTTAAAAAGCTATGTTGGGGTCGGCTTCCAGTCTAACCGGATGCAGCTGAATACCAGTATGTTACATGGAGCGACTGCCTATCTGTCCTCCACAACCCAGTCACTGGGTAATACGATACCCCTTGGTAAGACTGGTTGTCAGACTGTCGGGCTTCTGACGACCCGTAATGACTTTCAAAGATCTACAAATGATAGCCAGGACCAACGACTTAACGTGCTTTATGAGGCACGGATGGGTCTTAGTATGTAAAGATGGTCATTACGAAACACAAAACATTAAACTAGTTGCTTTGAAAAACGCAAAGCAGGAGTCTTTAAGTGGCGGTATCCAATTCAATTCAAATGGATCGTCAGTTGTTTTACCAAAGTAATGAAAACCGCTCTACGTGAAATTGGTCTCTTTGAGCAAATAATTAGAGTTGGTTTTAGGAGTAAAATAAATACTGTTGACCATCTATCTGTCAGCTGTTCTAACTTTAATTAATGCAGCCGAACAGCGGCTTCAAAGAAATATTACCACAATGAGTTTGAGATTTAACACAAAGTAACCTGACATCTCTTTCTACACAATTTCAAGTATATTACTCTAGAAAGAGACAGATATAGGAATCTTATCTCCTCCTTAATCTACTCTATAACCGTGGGAAGACTGACGGACCATGAATTTCAATGTTAATACGAGATTCTCTACCGGATAATGGTTTGTTTCATAAAAAATCTATTATGGATTCCTCGTTCTTGGCATTTTACCAAGATGGCTGTTTGAGCTACCCTTAAAATGTTTTATCAATATTTTTGAATTTGTTTGCAGTGAAAATTGTATTGAAGGAGGTTTTAGAAGTCGATTTGCTATAAAATAGTGTTCACTAAGATAAATGGTTTTGAGTTAAAAGTTTTTGTTTTCATGATAGTATTTTCGATAATTTTCATCAATGGTTTAGATTTTCGGAACGTTATCTTTTGATGTTAGTTTGTACCTACTTTCAAAAAAACAAATTATTTAGAAATTGCATTAAGTGGTAATGAAACTAATATTATTGTGAATACATATTAAATAAAAACGACACACAAACAGCATGATAAACACGGTTTTTTAAATAATGTATTTATTGCAAAATTAATAGCTGAACGAAACCTGTTTACAATAGCCAAATATTAAATTGTTATTAGTATTTCTGTAGAAGTTCACAAAGATAATTACAATAATATAATATGAGAAAGGAATTGTGATGAAATTATAAATGTAGCTAATAAATCGAGACTAGGAATTTAATCTGGAGATCTAAGGTTACTTTTGAATGAGAATATTGTAGTTCAAATGGTTATTTACATAAACAAAGAAAGGTAAATGATAAAGAAGGTTTTAATTTAACTTACTTCAGTGGAATCAATGAAAAGTTCATGTTTTAAATGAATTCATTAGTCAATGAAGATATTAAACAGAATACGAATAATTACCTCTTTTAAATTAAAGTCATTGTGCATCCACTAGTCTTTGCTAATTAATTAGTTTAATAAGAAATTTGTAACGCGATATTATTATTTCAAAATTAAAAGTCATTTATCCAAACTAGTCTGAGAATCAGCATTTTTCGAACGTCAAAAATGACATAATACAGTCCCCCAAAAACGCCCACCCTTCACCACTTCCTAGTGCTTTAGCTGGGAAGAAGAAGTGGCGCAACAAACTCCCCAGCAGCACAGCTGTCTGTTCAGATATAAAACTTGAATCTATACAATAAAATGTAAAAACATTGTATTACGCAACACAACACAACATGAAATTAAATTATTTGCCTTATGTTAGCTAGCAGAGTTGAGTGAGAGCAGTCACTGTGGTGGCCGAGTGGTAACGGCCGCGGCTTACGAGTTGTAGGTCGTGGGTTCGAACCCAGACAGGCGCTTTACTTTGTGTAAATTATTTCATCACCAGTGCTCTCAAAACGGTGAAGGAAAACATCGTGAGGAAACCGGCATGTCCTAGAACTAAAAAATTCTAAGACATGTGACATCTACCAACCCGCACTGGGCCCGCGTGGTGGATTACAGCCCACTCCCTTTCACAGAAACAGGAGGCCTGTGTCCCAGCAGTGGGAACATTATAGGCTGATTATGTATGTTAGCTAGCACACGCCACTATACCAAGCAGCAATAACGTAAACATAACATACCTAAATAAAAGCCTCCAGGCATAAAGGGCGTGCCCTTATTAAAATATACCTTATATATCTATACCTGCATTATTAACCTATTAATCATTTGCCCATGCTCTCTTATTTGACCGACCTTTACAAAATATCTGATGCCATTATAAAAAGGTTATAATGTGTCAGAAGTATTTAAGTTTCGTCGATTATTAAAGCTCTTATAATTCTGCATCATCTACGTTGCCTTTCCCAACTATGTTTGGGTTGGATTCTAGTCAAACCGAATGCATCTGAATATTTGTATTTTGCTAAGTGTAAAACTAGCATAACTTATTAATGAAGATTCTCGAAAATATTAGTAATCCAGCATGTTTTATCTTGTTACAGGACCAGTGGAAGGATGTCTGAAAACGTGCTGTCTTTTAAGGCTGATGCGTCAGACAATAAGGCTCGGTACACGTGCGAAGCCAAGAATGTGATGATCAGCAACACTTTGAAGGCTGAGATAGATCTTACTGTGCTGTGTGAGTATATATTTATTTTTTCGTCTATTGGTCGGAAATATCAAGAATAGCTCAAGTCATTGTGAAAAGATGGGCTTATTTTATAGAAAAAACCGCTGAAACAAACGTCTTGAATAAAGAAGAGAAAGTGACGTCATTGTAGGTTCAGTAGTCGTTACCAATTCATGCAAAATTGTGTACTCAGTGTCTTTCTTTTTTTGCCAAACAAAGTGTCTTCTTTTATTTGAAAGCTTAATTAATAACAATTCCACCAGTGCTATACAATTTAATAGAATGAAATGCGAAAACGGTTGTAGTAGCAATATCTGTTATATTTTCATTTAATGTTAATTTCTTGTTACTACTATTTTTGATGTGGTACATCTATAGGCGAACGTAAACAGATTGCTGGGGGGCGACGCATGCCGCGTGGCGATCGGCCACTATACACTTATATAATCTATATGTGTGTGTAAATGTGTGTGTAGTGCAATGTTTCACATCTGCCAGTCGTCCCGTGACGGCTCAATTTTTTTTAGTTCATTACTATAATAGCAAGCTGAAAGTGTAAATTCTGTGGCTCGTACATAATTGGAGAGGTATATATCCAGCAGTGCGCTATTATAGACTAATGATAATAATAATAAAAAACTACATTTAAAAGTATTACAACAAAAACTTAATTATATTCAAAATTCTGTACTCGAAATTCCTTGAAACCCATTGCTTAATAATATAGAGACCAAGCTCATAACAAAATACTACATCATAATGATATTCAAAGTGAACTTAAACATGGAAGCTTACGCAATATTTGTCAGAATCCAATAAGAGGTAGAGGCACCGATCGCATTTTGAATAGGAAAGCATCAAAGACCGAAATCCCTTGGGGAAATAAACAGGAACAACCTCAAAGCAATTAGATTGTATCGCAAAGTTATAAATACAGAAAATGTACGAACAATAAGATTTTGAACTGAAAATTTCCGACATTTTGTAGACTTGATATTTATTTTATAAGTGGACTAAGTACTAGGATTATTTGGAGTAATGCCGTGTAATCAGCACTTTTATCGAGGAATTGTGAAACTGATAATAACTTGAGACTGAAAATTGTGTATTTGTTCAGGCATTTTCTTCTATAGTTTTAGATATTTTGGTACATTATTCAGGTCTCTTGAAATTAAGTAGGATTTCTTTAGTAATTTTAGTAAGTTTAGTAATTATTATTTCAAAATTATTACTTCGACTAGCTTTTTCCCGCTGTTTCGCCCACGTGGATGTCGGAAAATATCCCACGGGAACATAACTACCGGAACTAAAAGTACCCTATGTGTTAATCAAAATTATAACTATCTGTGTGCCAAATTTCGTCTAAATCCGTTCTGCTGGTTTTACGCCAATCCGGAAAATACATCCAGACTAACAGACAAACGGAAAAAAAATCTGCGTTGCTATTTTATTATGTGTAAACGTGTTGTGTGTGTGTTGTAAGCTTCCAAATTATTATCTAAACTTAATTCCTCCTAGGTGTTTCTTACGTTTGTTTACTTACGTAAAAAGTGGCATGTTAATCTTATTCACACACTAATTTATCAATTCGAACATTACTAACATATCCTCTCAGGTATTTCCATCCTTAATACATCTTTAAAACCATCGAAAAATAGTATTTTTAATGGGATAAGTCCCATTCCGTTTTGTTACAAAACAACAAAGCCTTGACCTACCTTAGCTCACCGCATCTCTTAGCAATGTCCTTCAATCTACTCATAATCCTTCCGAAGGACTTCAATATCAAAACGAATAATATTCTGTAAGCAACCCGGTCCATCCCCTTAGAGCAACGAATCCTTTGATAATATAACTCTACTCGTATCAGGTTCAGGGTAGTCAGAAAGCGCAGTCATTTCTGTTTCGTGTGGTGCAAGGGATGAATGGAATACTAAGTATCAGTTAGATTCGTGAATATACCAAAACAATGCTACATTATAATACTCAATATTTACATTGATTCCATTAATTTCTCATTGGCTACAATCACAGACGCTGTTAACTGAGTTATTATTAGCGTCGCTTTAAAATCTTTAATCTTATTATTTTAATAAAGTATTCTTATTGGAAACGATCATAATCAAGATAAAATCCATTTGTAGTTTCTAATAATTAATCTTGACTTATATTTTTTTTCTCCCAAAAATATCTTCTTACTTGGCCCACATCTCAAACAAGTATCCCCTAAATCCCGTCTTATTGTTTATTTACAAAGAACAGGCAGGTAGTCAGGTGTAATCGTCCAGCCGTGGAGGGCCCAGTATTTTCTGTATAAAACACATTTGCTTGACTTGTCAAAGACTTTTGAAGTTAAAGATCGATTCGAAGCGAAGATCTTTGGCTATACGATGTCACCGGCTTGGTAATAATAAATGATGGAAAAGGCTTTGTTTCTTGTGATTTTTGGATTAATGGGGTAAATGCTGCTGAAGATGATAATGATTTTGGTAATAAGACATTGGCATTACAAATAATCACAAGGATTCTTTATTGTATTCGATTAGTCATTTAACGTTGCAAATTATAATATTATTTAATTTATTCAGGTCTGTGGTCAGTACTTAAGAAAAGCCTAATGTATTAGGCACTTTAAACCAAGGTTATAAATAATGCATAAGAACGTACCGTAAATTATAAAGTCGTCAATGTAAACATATTTTTCTCACTTTGTAGCATGTTCTCATTAAAACTACATGTTTTATATCTTCGGTTACTACCAGCATGAGTTTTATACACCTAAAACATTTTTACTACGTATTACCATCCGTACTGACCGAAGTTTTGATACCCGATCTCAACATGATGAAAGCCGCTGTCTAAATCCACGCAGATTTAGGGATTACTATCTGCTTATACCCGAACTAATTAGTGTTAATTGGCTTTTGCTTACCCCTTAAGAGATAAAGGCGTGAGTGATACTTAATTGACTTTTGGTGGCCTTGCTAAAGGGCTATTAGTTTTGTAATCGGACGATGCTCTAATGAATTAGTTGGGTTCAGTAATATTAGAGTGAAATTCTCTATCATTATTACTATTCAATTAATTTCTAATAATACAATTTTATTTAGGTATGTTATCGTCTATAAAGCTTTTATAATTCGTTTATGTGTTAGTAGAGACATTTCAGAAGTTACTATAACACAAACATTTCACAAATTTTGATTACAACAATTTGAGGGTAAAAACATAACCATTTTGTTTATTCTACAGCCTGCATGTAAAGCCAAACTTATAGCAACGTTTGTTTTCCTTTTGCCGCTGTTAACTGGAAGTTACTCGTATATTATTTAAGCTTCTACGGGTTGGCAACCATTTTGGCGCCGCTAACTATGTAAAAACTAGAGAGACTTACCCGACATGCATTTTGTATGAAACATGTTTAACTGCAAATACAATTTTAAAACATAAAGCTGAAGAATGTCTTATTTGTTGTCAGTTTCATAAAGAGTATTTTCAAAGGGAAAAGCTCGAGCAATTACCTTTTTATCTTTAAACGTTAAGCTAGCTAAGCTTAAAGTTTAAAGATAAAAAGCTAGAGTATTTTATTTTTATTTATTATAGAGAATAAAGAGCTCCTAGATTATCTGTTAAATGTTTTTTTTTAATATTAGTAACCTTTAATGACGACAGCAGCGACAGCAACGTTCAAATCAGTTTTAAAATGATTTTCTGATTCATCTCATACTCAAAATGTTTACGTATCAAGTTCTGTCCCCACATCAAACAATTTTATTGTAATCACGTCACGTTTTACCAAGTCCCTAAACGAAACAGCTCAATGATACAAGCATAAATCACCAACTCCCATAGCTACATTCAAATTTATTTGACATTTATACGAAGAGGGCAAAGTTTTAATTTGTTCCGACTCCATTGACGCCCCCCAGAAGTTTGCCGAACGTATTTTTACGTTAAACTCTTACTTCTATCGCTCCCATTTCGAAATGTACACTAAAATTTGAATTTTATTTTATGGAATGTTATATTTTTAAGTGGTTTGTGCTTAAAAGTTCGCTAGTGATATTTTGATTAACTTATACATTTATAGTTTGTAATAGGAATCTATTTTTAACTGGAAGCCGATCCCAACATTGTTGGAAGAAGGCTAGGCAGATTGATTTTTTGAATAGGAATCTATTATTAATTGTTTTTACTGTCAACCTTAAAAGTATTTCTTTATTGGCTGAAACCACTTTTACCTACTGGAATAAATGTATTATTTCTGTTAGAATTAAAAATGAGAATTAGAGGACAAAGTTTTCACCCTACTTAGTACCACTCTTAAATTCGTTGCATTATTAGATAAATTGTCTCTGTAACAGAAACATCTCCGTTGCCTTTTCAGTCTTGTATTCTAACAACGACATCAGATACATTTAAAAATGTATCTTTCATTCCATTTATTGTACTTAAACCATCCATTAGAATTTCATTAATTTTTAAACACCGCAAAATTACACTTGAAATAAGAATCTAGCCACTCTCTGTGATCTAATTCAAGTTTAGGTAGGTGTCCTGTCACCCTTGAGACAACCTTATACAAAGATGTATCTAACTAACTACAATATTATTAATTCTGCATTAGAAGCTGAATTTTACTAATGTCGATTAAATTGCATACTTAGTTCTTATTACGCGTTATCAGATTACTTAATTTATAAATTATGCAGCAG
Source organism: Tiliacea citrago (assembly GCA_963921375.1). Taxonomy (NCBI): domain Eukaryota; kingdom Metazoa; phylum Arthropoda; class Insecta; order Lepidoptera; family Noctuidae; genus Tiliacea; species Tiliacea citrago. The sequence goes on from OY992805.1 coordinate 16,361,681, forward strand.
AAAATTAGAAAAAAGATATTATTAAATGCTCGTTTTTTCGTCCTGTCACTTTAAGGTCGATAACATAAAGATGCTGAAGGTTGTACTAGATGTGACAAAGATTTTTTGCCTTACAGAGGATAAGCAGAATACTATATTAGGACTGAATATATAAATCTAGAAAAGTAGCTGAGATAAACAATGTTATTCAAATAGAATATGAAAACATGACAGTTAATTTGTTTGTTAGCATTGCAGGTAATTCCAATTAATGAGATTGGTAATTACATAGTTTATTTATAACAGTGATGTTATGAATTGTTTATTTATTTCAGACAATTAAACAAACAGAATATTTGCATTCAGTAATTATTTCTAATAGGTCAAATTCAGTTTTATAATGAGAAATTGAAATAATTTGACTGTAATTACACAAAATTTGCTCATTCAAATCAAATCAATCTACTAAATAAATCTGATTTCTTCAGCGATTAATTTTACATAGGCTTTCAACTCTCTACGCCAACATGCAGGCTTTCAAAATGTAATATATTTCGCATGATACCGTGGTTACGTGGCTTAGAACGATATTAGGGATGCATTAAATTGCTATGCTTTAGAATTTGTTATCTAATTTATTCAGTGTCAGGCTCTGCTATGAAAATTCAATGCATACTGTGGCTATCTTTTGTAAACAAATGAACGAAGTCTTAATATTTTTTATAAAACTAGTCTTTTGTCGGATTTTTTTCTTACTTCGCGGTAAATTTGGTTAAAAAAATATACGCATCGACTTGAAAACCTCCTCCTTTTTTTCGTTGATTATATGTATAGTATGACTAAAAGATTTAATACTACCCAGTATTTTACTGAAAGAAGACATCATTTGAATTTAAAAAACAATTTAAACTGCATTCATAGATATTTAAATAATTACATGGTTGAACCAGAAATCGAACCTGTTACACGAGAAAAATAGTCACCCTGTAGCTTTATCATACCGATCGAAAGGCTTCGTCATAAGGATTATGTTTTTGCTAAATAACATAGTGTCACAAGTAAAAGGAAGGCCATGATTTTAACATAGGCTATATATACTACCTGTACACCTATTACTGTGGAGGTAATATTTGTAAGCCTTACAAGGCAGCACATAGTGAAACAATATTTTTTATTTTATATTATCATGTACCACACCATTATGAAACACTTGTGTCACAAAAAAAAAATGAATCAAAATTTTTAAATTAATTTCAAATCTATTACTATTTCATTCTGTACATGTAGAACAACTTGTTATATCATTTAAATATTTATCTTCCTAATTTAATATTTCATAAGTCGTCATTTGTTTTATCGACCATTTGAATAAAGAATCCTTGACTCTTTTTAGGCTTCCATTTTCTTTTCATGTCCTCCATACAAAAATTACCAACTCTTTTCTCTTTCAGTTGCCCCATCACACGTCACAATATCCGGACCTTCAGAAGCCAGGGTTGGGGATCCAGTGCCTCTGACCTGCAGCACAGCCCCATCCAACCCAGCAGCTGATATTAAGTGGCTGGTACTAGGGAAGCATCATAAGGAAGCTAGTAACAGAACTGTTATTTCACCTGAAGGTAATATGTTTTGTTATTTATAGATTTTTGCAACTAGTAGTACGTATAAGAAGTTAAAACTATTTTTGAAAAGTTTTATTATTTGAAGTGCCATGTTACTTATGTATATCTCGGTGCATTGTTTGAAGGGTATACTAAGTGCGGCCTGGAGAGTTATAGGCTCATGAGACATTTCAACTATGGCTCTAAACGGGACGTTCTTAAAAGTATTTCTATAGCTACAATACACTTAAAATTGACAGAGAGAGCAAGAGAAAATAAAAAGAGAGAATAGATTATATAATATTATTATTTTCTCTCAATCAGAGCACCGGCCATCTTATCTCTTCACCACCTTTGGTTGACTGGTAGAGAATGCCTAAGGCATTAAGTCCGCCTTTGTACCTTATTGTGTGCGAGAAGTTTAAATAAATAAGTAAGAGACTTGACAGCGACTTTAAATTAAGTTGCGTTTGAGTATTTTATAAAAGTCACCGACGTATTTATAATTCCCTTGATTTTACAAGTACGAATCAAATTATAAATGGCATTTACCAATTTTCATTAGATGGCCAATGGCCTATTTGACCTTTCACACAAAAAGTTTTCCCATATAGTTCAGTACAAAAATTGCCAGATAAGTTCCAAGGAAGTATATTAGCGTAGTTTGGCAATATCAAACGATCGCTGAAACGTATGTTCAAGGACTGTAGTTTATGGAACCTTGGCCTAGATTTCTTGAACAAGACCTCGACTATACAAAGATGAATAGATTGAATCGGCGAAGGTTGATACGAAAGCCGATACAGATATTGATAATTTAAAATATAAAGCTGAACATTGTGAACAAGGCATTTTTCGTTTTATAGAACGATTTGAAAAACAGTATGAAGAACTTTGAAAAGAAATAAGAAAGAATAATAATGTTTCAAATTAAACTACTTAATGAAATTGATTCAGTAAAGGGTTTACAATAAAAACAAAATTATAATAAAAAAACAATATATATTGCTTGAATTATTAGTTAAAATACATTTATTTAAATAACATTACATCTTGAGGTATAGGTATTCGTCATTTAATTCATAATTTAAACTTTAAAAACTTCTGACAAAACTGTTTTTTGCACTGGCTATGAAAATGGCTTATATCGTGGTTAAAAATTGTCAGTAAGATTCTTGGTTCTTTACCTAGTCTGTGCTATGCAATAACGTTATTTGTGGAAGCTTTGAACTACATTTTCAACTTCATAATTATTCTTTTTCTTCTCAGGAGGTTGGATCACGACCTCTAACATCACGGTGATTGTGGAACCCAACAAGAGATCCATCGTCGTTGTCTGCCACGGTATCAATGGGCAACTCACTGAGAACGTCGTCGCTACACATACCATCAATGTGTTATGTAAGTACTTGTTTTTACTTTTCTATCACTATTTTAGTATCTATGTTTTAAAGAAAGAAAGAAAGAAAAATTATTTATTCTACACAAACAAAACGCACAGTACAACAAAATACGAGTAACAGTCAAAAAGCACACTTAAAAAGTAGCCAAAAGCCTCGCATCCAATACCCTAAATATTTTGACAATTTTGTCCATTGTTTGATGTCAGGGACCAACGGGTCGGGGGTCGTTACTACTGAGTATGAGATCGTGGCTTCTATTCCCAGGTTAGACATCGTGTTATTGGATTTTTCCATTAGGAATTACTTAGTAGCAGCCCGTAGTCTGGATTTGTGCCCGATTGATGGCAATAGGCTCGACCCCTATTACATGGGACTTAAACATAATTGACGGAATGTGGGCGTACTATAGGTACACCTTTGCCTTACCCTTCACGTATAACATGCGTGATGTTATGCTATTTTATTATTTGGCTTAAAACATGATGGACTTGGCGTATGTTACCATTTTTAATTACTATTAAATTAAGGGATTTTAAATTGACTAAATAAGCAATCCTTCAGTTAAAATCAGTAATTGTTCAGGTAATTATTTTGATGAACTTTCAATAAAATACTATTGCTGAGTAAATCTTGTCAGAAAAAGGACATTTTCAAAAACATGGCCTACCCTATTACAAACTAATAATTTTTCAAAATAGAAAAGCAATATTGCACAAAATAACAAGATATCAAATGACAGATTACTTTCTATAAAAATGTGTCCACCCTAATCTAAGAAATAGAGATTTAAAGATTGAATTGACATGTTCATTTAACCATGCAAACATTTCAAAAGAAATTCTATTAAAACAAATACGACGTTCATTTTATTTTATTAATAAAACATTGATTATTAAGGCACTGCTTTTGAAAAACAAAATACGTATTTAATTATGAAAACACCAGAAAGAAATGAAAAGTGTTGGAATAAAAATATTTCAAGTAAAGAATAGATTCAGAGATGACAAATACCTACATAACAAAAAAAAAATAACAAATGAAAATCAAAACTCAAAATGGCGTCATCAAAATCAATAATACGTTTCTCACCAACTTACCCTCAACAAAAATCGAAAATCCCATTACCCTATAAAATATGATAATCCATGACTTAAGTAAACACGAAGGATTTTCCATCAAATACCTATTTGATTAGAGAGCTGTCATGAACAGAATCGGGCCGAAGCATATTGATATGCACGAAAAATATATCGTGATATACCGTAAGGTTAACAAGATTTTCAGAAGTTCTAATACGATATGTGTCAGCACCTTATTTATTTGAACTAAGTTGGCGCCATCTTGTAAAATATGGGTTGTTTTAAAATAGGAACGTTTGAAAACTAAACGCTGTCATTCGTTTTGTCTTGGATGTTGGGACATTTTGATTATTTATATGTCTTGATAGAGCTGTCACGCTGCAAAAGAACTAAAACAAACAGGTCAAGTTTGTTATGCTGGTGTACTTGAAATCTACGTCTTACACTCGCGCTATGATATTGTGCTGTAATTGTGTTATTGCAAAATGCACGCACCCCAGGTGCGTGCATTTTGCAGCCAACAGTTTGACGCAATTTTATTCGACGAGCTCACAGCTTTGACTGTCTATCTAGACATATTTATATCTTTGACGGTTTCATTTGAGGTATAGTAATGTCTTACCAAGGGGTAGTGTTACCCAGTAACTGGGTTGTGGAGATCGGTATTCAGCTCCATCTGGTTAGACTGGAAGCCGACCCCAATGTAGTTTGGAAAAGGCTAGGCAGAATAATTATTTATTTATACTTTAAGACGCTGACAACAGCTAAACTGCAGTCACTGTCAGACTGCATACAAAAGAAAGAGAAACGCGATGACACAACGCTTGTAATTTATTGCAAAATATGAAGCAATTATCTATTTACTCAAAAACAAGTTGAGTGATCGAAAATAAAAAACTAAAATTTATTAAAAAATAAAACGTTCTTGTTATTAAATACCAACTCTACGTTGATATTTAATACAGACATTTTGGTAAGGGGTAGTAAAGGGTTAGTTTACCGTTAATTTGTATTGAGTTTTTTTTCAAAACGGGTTTTGTTAACAACCAAGTTGTGAGAAATAGGTTCAAGAATAACATATATTTCTTCCGCTACCACAAACTATATAGATTTGGCATTCTTTTTTTGTTTAAGACAAGCCTACTTTTATCATTTGCCTCTTGTCAGCGCCTTAACATAAAATGACTAGGTAACGGATAAGTGTCAATTGACGGCGTAATTTAGCATTTAAACTACGTATCAAAAATTTAATCGCTAACCAGAAGTTAACTACGATATTTGCGGATGAGCAGCATCCTATCAAACAATCACAATATACATTATACTGCAATTTTACTCCGTTCGCCAACCGATTACGGCAATTTCCTTTCTGAAAGCTCCTGTTCAGTAGTAAACTTATTACCTGCCAGTCTCACAAACAACAACTTGCCATCAAATTTATTTATTAAACATTGAGTGTTTCGTTGAATTACAACGTGAACTAAACTTGAAGAGCCAAGTAAAGAGAATAATTTATAACGCAACTCCTCGACTACGGATTAACTGTCACTCCTTGAGCTATTACAAGCTCCTGGACTATTATGAACTAGAGTGGTAGAAGTCGTGGTAAGCCAGGGCTTACCATCTTGTCACGGTATGCTGGTTGCAAATGTAAATGGAAATTGTCTTTGAAATTTTTAGTGTGCTGGGAATTTTAGTAGTACAGCTCTTTGTGTTGGAACTCGTCCAGGTAAGTAGTGCTACCGTGCATATTTTGATCCCAAGCAGCGTAACTGTGTTCCGGTTCAAAGGGTGTAGGTACCAGTGTTATTCCAGGCACAAGATAAATATTTTAGCTTGTTTCCTGTTTTCATGTAAAAGGGGTTCATGGTTCCTAAGATGGTTTCCCCATGTTTTCTAAGGATTTTGATTTCTCCATATCGTCCCAGTACAAAAAAAAACAGTAAATACTAGCTTTTGCTTCGCTTTGGCTGCACCCGCGTGGATGTCGGTAAATATCCCACGGACACGTACTACCGGGATTAAAAGTAGTACTTAAGTCCTTTGTGTTAATCCACAAAAAATAAAATGTGTAAGAAACTAATAGACTAAGCGTAGCGCTGTTCGCTTACACCGCGGCATTTTTCTTATTTTTGATACTTTGGGTTACATTATTGTAATTTTCGTAGGGATTTCTAATTTTTTTGTAAATAAAATACAGCCTACGTTACTCACTGATAATGTACCTTTCTATATAGGATAGGTGTTCTTTTTTAAATCAGTTAAATAGTTTTTGAGTTTATCCATTACAAAAAACACAAAATCTAATCTTTTATCGATTTCATCTATACTAATATTTTAAGTTGACAAATTAAAACACATTTTCTCTCCTACTTTTCTGTACCCGACAGGGTTCACAATGAGCATGTCTTTGTAAAACCTACCAGTAAGTTCACATTGTGGAATGCAATCAATATAACGGCGCAGGATAGCCTTTACCAGAAGTGATCATCGTATTAGTGGTTCAGCAGCTTCAATATCATCAGGATTGTGCCGGAATATAGCAGTTCGTCGTGGACGTGGTACGACAGCGGCTCCCTTCACACCTTCTTCTGTCATCAGAAGACAACCGCCACGTAACCATCAATACGACGCTCTGCTAGAATGACTGTGTGCAGTCAGTGTCACTCTTGTGATTCCAGTAACTTCGTAACAAAAATAGATGGCGCCACTTCCTGCGCCGTAAAATATATTAAGTATAGACTGGTCTCAAGGCCATCCCTGGCATGCACCTGCAGTGCCTGATATTGTAGGAAATGAACATAGGCAGCGGTAAACACTTCGCCATTAGGTGGGCCGCGTGTTTGTTTCCCACCAAACTGCTGCCTGTGTGTTTGTCAAACCGTCACTAGAGAGAGGCTTTATAAAACCAACGGCAGTTGCGACCAGTGCACGGATGGGATTAGTATTACAGCGCAAAAAAATTCGCCATTCGGCCATGTTTGTCGACGAACCGATGTTCAGTGGAGCAGACGAGTCCTGCTCGTCCTACGGCTTACCATGACGCTTTCTATTCCTACTGTCTAAATGTTCTAATGTCGACACGGAAACGTAATTTTTATCTACTCTTTCGTCGACAAAACGCGTCTCTACCGTTCTCATGCTAAGCCTGCTCGAGTGGAGACCGTGTGTCGACAAGCGTAGTGTGGGACGCCCCCCAGCTAGATGGAGCGATGATCTTAAAAACGTGGATGGGACAGATGGGACGTGGAAGGCGGAGGGCAGGGTGTTGTGGCGGTGCCTGGGATGTCTACGTCCGGCTGTGGACTGCGATTGTCTAAGTGTAAAACGGCAAAATACTTCCAAACATTTTGTTTAAAGTCTGTATGGACATTCGCGGAAAACACTAAGCATTCATGTAAAACTTTTACCATGACCGTTCCATCACTCCCACTATCCTAACTCAAACGTATTTTCTTTCTTTTTTTTCTTTCTTTCTTTTTCTTTCTAACTAATATATTTGCGAAAGTAAGTTTGTTTGTTTGTTACCTTTTCACGCCTAAACCACTGAACCGATACGTTGTCAGGGGTACAGAAACTTACAAAGGGTACCTTACATCCCGAAAAGAAGTACTGTTCCCGAGGAAAAACAACAATAACGTTATTATGATGATAGATGGCGCCACGTGTCTTTCGAATCATGATTGAATTGCGAAAGTGAGTTTGTTTGTTACGCGTTCACGCTAATACGGCTGCACGGATTTGAATGAAATTTGGCACATGGGTAGACCATGGCCTGAGTTAGGACATAGAACACTTTTTATCCCGGTAGTACATTCCCGTGGGATAATTTTCGACCTCCACGCGGGCGAAGCCGCGGGTAAAAGCTAGTCACACTAATATTATAAAGGCGAAAGTTTGTGAGTGTGTGTGTATGTTTGTTACTTCTTCACGCTCTAACGGCTGGACCAATTTAAATAAAATTTTGTATGGAGGTAGCTGACACCTTGCATTAAGACATAAGCTACTTTTTATCCCGATATTTCCACGGGATCTAGACTTACGCAGGTGAAAACGCGGGGCGCAGCTAGTCACTTCACACTAATATTATACTTAAAGGCGAAAGTTTGTGAGTGTGTGTGTGTTTGTTACTTCTTCACGCTCAAACGGCTAGACCAATTTTGATAAAATTTTGTATGAAGGTAGCTGACACCCTGAATTAAGACATAGGCTACTTTTATCCCGATATTCCCATGGGATCGAGACTAACGCGGGTGAAACTGCGGGGCGCAGCTAGTAATATTATAAATTTGAAGTGAGTTTGTTTGTTTGTTACGCTTTCACGCTAAAACGGCTGAACGGATTTGGATAAAATCTGGCACACAGGTAGACCATGACCTGGGTAAGAATATAGACTACTTTTCATCATGGATCGCAGACGAAATCGCAGGCAATAGCCAGTACCACAATAATTACGTCCCTACCCACATATTTTTCGCCATTTTTCCCACACATGTTAACATAATCAGCAGTCTATTTGACTTTATAATAACTCCGTCGAGTCGAAACCCTTAGGAAACGTGACTTGAAAACGTAGTGCCACTCACAACGTGTTGTGGCGTTGTCTAGAACCACCCTGTGTATTATGTACAGGGTGTACGAACGAAGGACATATTTCGGAGTAGTGTGGTGACTTTTAAATATTAAGAGTGAGAGGTTTTTGTAACGGCTTTTTGTATGACAATAGTTTGCTCATGACTTATGGCAAAATCGTCAAAAGCAAATCGAGCCTTAGAATAGTCGCATTTGATGTGTAACATCTGACATCTCACCTTGGTAATAAGCACCTAAGCAGCAACAGAAATAAACCTCAACATTTTAAAAAGCTAAGTACTGAAATATTTAAACGAATAATAATTATTCATCTGGTCGAAATTCGACCACCTCTACTTACAATATATATAGTACTTGCTAATTCCATGCTAAAAGTACTTACTAATTCCATTATATTAAAAGTAATTACTTATTCCATGCTCAAGCTGTCACTTCCTGTTACACACTTCCGTCCCTTTTCACGAAATCACTCCCACAAAAAGCGGGAGGAAAGATGTTACCTACACATCAAAAACTGCTCTCTCGGTTTATAAAATTGTGGATACTAAGAAACTTTTGCAATAAATCTCGCGTTTACAATTAAGGGATTAGAGGTAAATAATAAAAGTAGGCTTGTCTTAAACAAAAAAATTACCAAATCTAGGTATACAGTTTGTCGTAGCAGAAAAAATATACCTATGTTATTCTTGAACATATTTTTCAGTACTTGGTTGTTACCAAAGCACGTTTAGAAAAAAAATCTCGATACAAATGAACGGTAAACTAACCCTTTACTTTGAGTTTGAATGCAAAATATCTGATTAAATAATTTATATCAACGTACGGTGGGTATTTAAATAATAACAAGAACTTTGTGTAAGAATATTTGTGTGCAGAACTTGGTTGTTTTTTATTTTTGATTACTCAACTAGTTAATGAGTAAATAGATAATTGCTTCATATTCTGCAATAAATTACAAGCGTTGTGTCATCGCGCTTCTCTTTCTTTTGTATGCAGTCTGACAGTGACCGCGGCTTCGCTGTTGTCAGCGTCTTAATGGTTTTATATAAAAACCTAGCTTATGACGTAACTACTTCTAGTGTATAAAAACCGGCCAAGTGCGAGTCGGAATCGCGCACGAAGGGTTCCGTACCATTATCTATAAAAACGGCAAAAAAACCATGTTGTATGGGAGCGCCCTTAAATATTTATTTAATTCTGTTTTTTAGTATTTTTTGTTATAGCGGCAACAGAAATACATCATCTGTGAAAATTTCAACTGTCTAACTATCGCGGTTTATGAGATACAGCCTAGTGACAGACGGACAGACAGACAGACAGACGGCGGAGCCTTAGTAATAGGGTTCCTGTTTTACCCTTTGGGTACGGACCCTAAAAACGAATGGTAGCAAAATAAGAAAATTGGTGAAAGCAGTTACTTGTAAATAGAAAACCATCAGTAGCATATTTTAGACGATTTCATGAGGAACTTTTGGCTAATGAAAAACAGCCGTACGGGTCGATCGTTTAGGTTAAGCTACTCTTGCCGCGGTTGTTCCTTGGATGGGTGACCATCTTTACATATCAAGTCCCCTCCGTGCCTCGCTTGTTTGTCCCGGCTGTCTTTCGATGATTTTTGGCAGTCGTTACGGGTCGCCAGAAGCCCGAAAATCTGACAACTAGTCTCTTACCTGGGGTATCGTATTAACCAGTAACTGGGTTGTGGAGGTCACATAGGCAGTCGCTCCATGTAAAATACTGGTATTCAGCTGCATCTGGTTAGACCGGAAGCCAACCCCAAAATAGTTGAGAAAGGTTAGGCAGATAATGAATTTAGCCAATCTCACAGAACTAGAGGCTTAGCCCATCGTATCCATAACATTGAATACTCGGGTATATATTCAGGAATTCTGCCCATAAATATGCTCAGAACATTGGTCAATCGTCTAAAAACTACTACCCACCTGTCCCGTGAAACCTAAAAAATTTGCATCTACAAAATACACAATAAACTCCCTTTTACTCAGAAATCAACTCTTAAAACGCCTTCACTAAAACGGAATACTCTTCACTAAAATAATTGGAAATATAACGCAGGAAACTCAAATATTTTGTAAAATGCAACGGCCAACGTTTCAGCATTTCTTTTTCAAAGAATTTCTCCAATTCCTTTTGCCTAACACATGTACGAGTTTGAGGTTTTAAATTCTTTCAATATTTTGTAGCTTTCGGGCGGCCATGTTGTTTTTTTTGTGGAATGTTTGAATTATTGCTGTTTAAGTTAGTGCAATGCGCTTGATATTGAGGATATTTGAATTGCTGTATATTTGGTTTTGAATTTATTTATTGGAAGTTAGTAGTGAAAGTCTATTACTAAAAGATTGAGTGTCTGTTGTCAACAGATTTTTAACGTAGACGATTGTTACCTGATTAAACCTGGTTAACCTGGATAAAACCTGGTTGACCTTGTTAAAAGGAAGAAAATAATTAAAAATCTGGGCCTCATATTTTTTTTATATTAAAGTAAATACAGTAGTTTTTCACTGCAAGTAAATTAAATATTTGTTCATAAAATAAGCCCTCTAAAGAGGACACATTTTTATTTTAGACAGCAAAGTAAATCCAGGATCAAATGTTTTAAAGACTACTCATAGTTAAAGTATCTTAAATTAAAAAAAAAAAAGAATGTTTAAACACCTTGAGGACCATATAGTAGCCCATTTACATTAGAACCCCATTACGTCCCCCACTCAATCTTAAAACCATAAAAACTCGAATCAAAACTTGACCATGGGTAATACAACGTACCACACTGAACAACCCCTCCATCAGTTGTGGTGTAACCCTAAAGCACTCGTGGTAACTAAGATTACCCTTTAAATCATTTCTAGTCGGGGGTAAGACCCCTTAGTACCCCTTGTGGTCAAGCTGTAGTGCTTTGTAAATCGTATGTGGTTGTACACGATCTTTGATACCATAGACTTATCTTGAAATGAGGGTCAAATGTTTAAGTCGGCTATTTTTGGTACCTACTATCAGGAGTAAATTGTCCCAAGCACATGGGTAGATGATATTTATTTCTGATATATAGGCTCGCCCCCTATTAAATGGGACTTAAACATAAGTGGTGAAATGTGGGTGTACATAGGTACATCTCTGCCAAACCTACATAAATCTACATATTTTTAATAAGATAAGCGATAGACATAATTTTAATACTAGAAATATAGATAAAATAGATCAACCATTTTTCAGATTATCTAAAGTACACATCTTTTATGGGGTACTGTGTTAAATGTTACAACAAAATACCTTGTCATATATTGCAATTAAATGAGAGAAAATTTAAAACACATATTAAAAGTACACTTTGTAAACAAGCATATTACAAGTTAGAGGATTATATCCAGGACAGGAATGCTTGGAAACATGCTGGTCCAGCTCCATAGGACAATCTAGAGTCTAGACAAAATCAAACTGGTTGCTATTTTTATGGTTAAATCTGTTATTTTTATGATATTGATTTTACATTCTGTGATACCTACACCCTACCTCCCCCCCTACCTGTACTCACACACTGACTTTTTTTTTTTTTTTAGAAAAATATACTTTTACGACGTTTGTAAATATGTGAGCACCATGTATCTATCTAATAATTAAGTTATTTTTCATTGCTTAGTTTTTAATTCTTTTTACCTATTATGGTATAGTAATTTTATTCTAGGTGCATCGTCTTCACTTATAATCATATAATTAATGTACTCAAACAAAATATTGTAAAACATTTTTAAAAGAGTAACGGTGGAGTTTCTTGCCTATTCTTCTCCATACGAAACTACCTTTTGGAAGGGGCAACTAGAATCAATTCAATTTTTTTGTAGATTTGGACGTTCAAAAGTGCCTCTTATGTGCCTATTTGAAATAAACGGTTTGACTTTGACTTTGGAGGAAAACAGGCGTGATCTTACGTGTTATGTTATTTATTTCTGTAAATTGGTTGCAACAAATACTTTCACTCTGTTAAAATGCACTCCGAATTAGGAATTTTAACGTCTTGGGGACACTAACGTTTAACACAAGATATCCTGATAGGCTAATTATTCCTCCAATGAAAAGCCACTTATATCACGGAATTTGCTATCCAATGGTTATAAGGTTATATAATAAATTACCAAATTCATATTGGGAACCGCCAATCAATAGTTTTTTCATACTGACGTTTAACTATTATCATTTAACTATTGTTGTATATTTTTGATAAGCTATGACGTTATTTATGACAATGAAAAAAGCACTTTATGGTATTCCAAAAACGCTTTGTCGTGTGTAGAAGCAATGCGAAGCACACAGAAAAAAAAACAACACATTGCTTTGAACCGTTGACACAACATAGCCACTAAACCGTGAAACAACCAAACCATGGAATACATCCAACTAGATAATATACAAACTCAAAGCATTTATTTCAAATAAAACAGTAACAGGCAGTTTTGAATTGTTCGGTCAGTCAGAAAGATGAAGCTAGTTGTACACTCCAAAGCGTAGTAGGTTCCTATGTAAAAGAACGGGCAAGAAACTCCACGGACACTCTTTTAAAATTAAAATATTGTTACAAACTATTGGTTACATCATTCATGTGGAAATTATACATGTGAGAACAATGTAAAAAGACGTGCACGTTAAAAGCGTCCGCAATAAAAAAAATACAAACAAAAAAAAACAATTAAAATAAGGAGTGGCAGCTAAGAAATTACCAGTCCCAATTGACGGCGCCCGTTCACGAACATGACGCATGGATCAGCACCATCCAGCTCAACCACTTTGAAGGGAGCTTAATGATTCAACAAGATACAAGCTTCTGTCCGCGACTTCTTCCGCCTGAAATGTCTTGTTACCCCAGTCCACTCCGTCGCATCGCATCGCATCGCCTGCGTCCGCTATTACTTAATTTTCGCTTATTGTTCTTTCTTACTTTTTTTCATTTTGCTCCTAAGAGTCGTAGCGTGGTGTTAAATAGCCTCAAGAATTGGGCTATCAAATGCAATAATATTTTTTCATCCATGTAGTACGTTCGCGTGGGATAATGTGACCTTCAAGCGGGCAAAGCCGCTGGCAAAAGCTAGTTATACATAAAATGATAAAACTATTGCTATATAAACAACGGACAAAACGTCCGGTCTGTGCGAATTATCATAATATTTGCGGAACCGGAAACGCAGCTGACGTCACGGCCGCTGCCGGCGTTTTGGGGTTCGGTAGGGAAATTGTGTAATCCATTGTGGTGGTTTTGTATAAATGCATAATATATTGGGGCTTCTGCAAGGTGCGAGAATGATGAATTACTTTTGTTTTAGCTTTAAAAGTTTACCTTTACGCCTAAATTTACAAGCCTTGGTACAATATTAGCATAACATAGCATCCGCTGGAGTTTCTTGCCGGCTCTTCTCCATAGGAAACGACCAATTGGAACCGTGCACCTAGCATCTGACGTTTCACAAGTGCCCATGTAGGTTTATGTGAAACAAAATATTTTGATTTTGATTGATCACGCCTATATTCCCCGAAGGGTTCGGCAGAGGTATAGTTACATATGGTACAACCACATTCGTGTTACAATTTTGTATGTGTACAATAAATCATATTATTTCTATCTATCTTGTCTGCGAAAAATTATTAGTCACAATAATAAATAAAATAGGTGTTTTCAAGAGCCTATTGTTATTATTCTCAATCTGGTTGAAAAACTAAGTTTTGTTTTTAGTTTTCACGAATTATTTAGAGAGGTCTATTTCGGGGTTTAAACGACAAAATGAAATGAAAGGTTTGAAGAACACTGTACTTAATTACATAATATCTATGACTAGCTTTTGCCCGCTGCTTCTCTCGTGTGGATGTCGGAAAATATCTCAAGGGAACGTACTACTGGGTACTCCATGTGTCAATATCCAGGTTATAGACTTCTTCACATTTTCATTCTTTTTTTAAACGGATCGCACGCCACCTAAGTATTGTAAAATCCGGTAACTGAGAAGAACATTGTTATTGAGGGGTAAGAGTGTTAAGACTATATATTTTTTGAGTTTACAGGTAACGCAAAACAGGGCCACAAGTCTGCTATTACAATAGTGTCAGAATGGTCAATCATTGATTTCATAATTGTTGATTTTGACAAGTTTGGTAATCTACTATTATAATGGCGTCATTAGGACTTTCCAATGGTCGGCAACTGACACTACATTGAAAGAAATTGCAAAGAAAATGATCGACCATTATGAATTTACCAGATTACGAACTTTTAGCAAAATGACAATGGCATGACAATGGGATCGTGTTGGAATGACTGAATTTATAAAAATAGCAGACTTGGGCCCCTGGTCGTGCGAGAAGCGGTCCCCTCTAAGATCAGTTTTCAGTGACTGACCCTGAGACTTATTAGCGAAACATACCTTAAGGGGGAACTGCAGCCTTTTAAACTCGATTACTCCGATATGCACCGATTCATCTCGAGCACAGCCAGTATCACGCTTTTATGTAAGGCTTTCACACGCAACCAGGTCCCAGTTATTCTTCTCATCTCTTAACTGCCAGGGCTTATTTTATAATCTTTGTAATCTTATATTTTGAATTTTTTTTTGACATTGTTCTCACATATAGAAGCGACAAGAATAATGTACCCAGGATTTTGTAATATCTTGATTTAAAAGAGTGTCCTTAGAGTTTCTTACCTGTTCTTCTACATTTTGGAATGGGCAAATAGCTTCCACTTTCTGACTAACTGACCGACTCTTTGACAATTCAAAAGTGCCTGTAAATGGTTTAATTGAAATAAATGCTTTGAGTTTGAGTTCTTTGAATTATTTAAAGTGTCTTTGGCGATGGCGAAATTCGGGCTGAACGATTACGGGTTTCCCATACAAATTTGAATCCCCTATATTACCCTCCTATGGGATGATACATGTTATTATTAATTACCAACCAAAAGGCCAAATACCAATTTTCATGGTTTGAACTACACAACTAACGGGTTTACCATACAAACTTTTATCCCCAATTTTCCAAAAACGTTGAAACATGGTTTTTAATTTATAGCCAGAATGCTAAATACCATTCATTTTATGGTTTTAATTACTCATTTTCATGGTTTAAACTTAAAAAATGACGATTTTCCATACGAACTTCCATCGCTAAATTAATTGCCTTAGAAAAATCCTTCCATTCTTGGTCATCAAATTTAACTGTGCCAAATTTCATACTCCTCCGTTCGCGTAAATTTCGTAAAAAAGGGGTACAAAGTTTTCGCTTCATGTATTAATATAATGATATATATAGATAGGAAATCTAAAATACACAACACGATACTACGAAGTTCAAAAATACTTTATTTATTTTCCTAAATTAATCTGAGCCCAATGAGAGAAACAAATCAGTGTCCAGAACCAATCGATCTAAAATCAGGCTTACTCAGCGGAACCCTAGACTGTAAATTCATTACATCCAGTATTTTTTCCGTCGGCCTAACGCGATAAACCCTAGGTCGGATTAAACAGCTTTTTAAACTGCTGGTGCTGTCTCTTTCTCTCTTACTGTATTTTATTTGTCGTCTCGTTCTAGCAACGGATTTATGCTGTCGTTTTTTTAGTGGTTTAAAGTTTGCGTACCAAGTTTTTGCGGGATGGGGGAAATGGGGGACGATGTGTATGTGTTTGGTTTAAAATTGGGAAAAAGTTGTGGAATTTTTGCTTAAATATATTTTGAATTATACAAAAAAAAATATTAAGTCATGATTTAATTAAAATGCTTGGTTCAATTCGGTAAATTATTATTGCACTATTAAAATTTATACTTACCTCCGAGACTTTCATAACCTAATATTTTTCAGGCCACTAACATTAAGATTTGCTAGCAGATTTTGTGATCAAAGATCGAAATCAACTTTTGTTTACCTACCTATCTATTTTCATTAGCGGTGACCTTTGAATATCCGATTTTCCAAAGCCAGGATTGAATTGAAAAGGTATGCCAGATTTATACCAACTGGTACCTTTACAAAGGTCTAAGATCTATTTACCTGACCTAAGTTGATATAGGCTCACTCTTCCCCTAGGCAACTACCGAATAACATACCTTTTTGTCACAGTTCTAAAAGCTGTTATTTTACGTTCGTCATTAACATAAGGCTAGTGTGGCTTTTGAATGTTTAATTCGGCCGCCATGTTGGATTTGAGGTCAGGTCGCGACGTCAAATGAAATGGCTGCGTTTTTAGTGCGAGTGAATAGGTTCGCCTGGAGGTGTTTGGGTGTTTATCAAGCTGTTTCTGGCCTTGAGCTTTGTACGATGAATGTTTTATGTTGTATTTAGGTCTATATTTACGTGTATGATCTATACTCCATAGGTTTAGGTAGTTAAATAAAGGTAAACAAATCATAAAAAGGGTTTTTATAGATGACACTCTCTTGTTTAAAAATACGTTGTAACTTATAATCATTTTTTTTTTTATTATTACGATATTTTCCTCATATATTACTGTATGTTAAACTTTATAATTTATTCTTAAACTACTCTTCGTAGATGTAATTGTTTGAGCACAATTATTTAGTTAGATTTATATATTACTATATTATTTTGTAATATGTCTATTGTAAAGAGCCCAAAAAGAGAAGTTCTCTAAACGTCAACGAAATAAAACGTTGCTAAATTGAAGAGTACAACTGTGACGTAGCATGCCAACTGAAGTGGCAGGTATAACGTTTAGTCGGTTACTTGACAGCTTTCTCGTCACGTGGGTTTTTTTGTTTACCTTTATTTAACTACCTAAACGGAATATAGGTTTACTTATTTGCATGTTGGTAGAAAATATTCTTTGAAAATAAGATATTTTGTTTATTTAACACAGTTTCAGGGACTGAAGTCTAATAGCATCTATCATAGGTAAACAAATTGGCCTTGGCGAGCTATTAGTAAGATACCCTTTTTTTAAGCTAACTAAGGCGAGTTGTCTAAATGGGACGAATTAAGAAACAAAAATAACCATTACCTTGTAAAGGCATGACCGCTGATACTGTTTTTCCACATTGGAATTTCAAACGCTACATCGAGTGATCACACCTACTAACATCCGCATCCTCCTTACTTAGCTCATTTCCCGCTCATCTCTCAACAAAGCCGGATCTTCGTTCTTGTTATTTTTAGTCTACGCCTACATTACATTACGACCAGTTTATAGGATGAATAATTTTATTGTAATTTAAATTAGGTAGTCCCCACTAATTGTATAAAGGAATTGTACAGATCAAAAGGAATACTAAGAAGTTCCTTGCTTTGCTATATTTCCTACACTTTATAATTTTCTTTTGTGATGATGTCAACTAGCCTGTGAAAATAAAGCTGAAATAATAATTATTTCATTACTGGCGTCATTCCGGATAAAATATGATCGACTTGCAATATTTATAGTATTTCTTTTATAATTTTTAATTATAGTCTGTACTTATACGAATTTTAGGGTAACAAAATGCACCGATACACCAATTGTATTTATTCTAGTCAAATTAATGTTTAAATCCTTGGTAACTTATCTAGTACACTACATAGTTTTTATTTATTTATAACAATTGGTCCTTAATTAAAATATACAAGCTAACTCTAAAATATGTATAATATGTACAAGTAGGTATATAATAAAATAATTAAAAAGGGGGAAGCGCATCAAAAAATTCGTCCGCATCGCTGTCAATGGGAAAAGTGCCCAAAAGGCTGGCAGCATTGCCACGTTGGATGGCAATGCCATAAACATAACTACATAGTTACTTGAAACATTGCAAGGAAACCTAAACTTAAAAGTTTGAAATCGCCAGCAAGCAAATAAAAGTAAAGTCAAAATAAAAAACCGGCCAAGTGCGAGTCTGACTGGCGCACGAAGGGTTCCGTACCATTACCTATAAAAACGGCAAAAAAATCACGTTTGTTGTATGGGAGCCCCCTTAAATATTTATGTTATTCCGGTTTTTAGTATTTGTTGTTATAGCGGCAACAGAAATACATCATCTGTGAAAATTTCAACTGTCTAACTATCACGGTTCATGAGATACCGCCAGGTGACAGACGGACAGACAGACAGACAGACGGCGGAGCCTTAGTAATAGGGTTCCCGTTTTACCCTTTGGGTACGGAACCCTAAAAATCGTTGCATTCTACATTAAAATTACAATATGACATTAGTCCCAAAATAGGAACAGCCTGTATCTTAAAACATTTTGGTTATTTTTTAAATAAAAGTTGAAATTGGTGACAGTTAAGAGAAGGAAACTAAGTACGGTGAAGCAATGCAATGCTTGTTCCTTATTTGTATAAAAATACGGTCTGTAATGTTTGATGTCATACAGCCGCTCGGTTACTCTTAACATCAGGAAATTAATTGTAAATATCCTAGTCTCTATACCGACTGACAGAGCAAATATAATTCACCTTCCAAAATTAGCTCAAAGGCCAGTTCTTTCAAGGTCCACCCCTTAAACAAACATTCCTATACAAATCTTATGTCTCATTCAACATATGCTGAACGTACTAGCCAAGTTGTTATCTACCCTACATTAATCATTTCTTAGGAGCTGGAGTAAAGACATGGGGGACGGCGGTTTTTAATTAATTGGGAGCATGTTATTTTGAAGTGTGTTAGGGGATTGCGGTTTTGAATTGTGTTGGTGAATAACTCTTAAATATTATGTGGTAAAAATGTTACTTAAATAAAAAATCTTTGTTCTTGGATATGACTGGTAGTTTATTAGGGAAAAAATATTCTGCACAAACAAAACGCACAGCACAACAAAATAACACAGTCAAAATACACACATACAAAGTAGCCAAAAGCCTCGTATCTAATACCCTAAAAAAATTGTCAATCTTGTCCATTGGTTAATGATGATTATTCAACCATTAATCCATTGTGACTGTATTCCAAAGCAAAAGAAAAAAAAACAACTTGGCATTGGGCCTTTCGCAACTCATTTACAATTCCCCACCTGGCTATTCAGCAAAATAAAAGTTAATTTAGTATTCAAATTTTAAAGCCCGCTTCATCTGTGCTTTTGACCCACTGTCCAACAGATTAGCAGAATGTATCAGTGGTCCAGCGGCCAGTACCAACTTGAGATGGGGCCAGGAAACAGATTTACGTATGCTGATAACGTTTATCTTAATATGAGAGTAAAACTGGAAATTTGGCACTTTGCATTAGTGTGTTAATGATTTTAGTAGTACAAATACTGCGCAAAATTGTATTAAAATCCTAGTATTTGTGTCTATGAAAGCACTTTGCACTGAAGAGTGCTATTTTAGAATGTTTTTTTAATTAACAAGCTTTGGATTTTGATTAATTCATGTCCTTTTGTTTTATTATTGATTAAAGAGTCACTTCAGGCCACTATGTCCGTTTTTTGAAAATGCGAACTTTAATAAGTCCCTAAAATATTTTTTAACCAGAAAAACGGAAAGAAGCAGCATCATGGAGCTTGAAAAAATCAAAATCATTGACTTTTAAAATATATTCTCACTACAATCAACATGGTAAATGACCAAGACCTAAAAATAGGTCATAATCAAAGTACATTTAGCTTCTCGCTTCAGACTTAAACTTAAGCCTAACATTTTTAGGCCACTGCCAAGGTGACGATGCAAAAAACCTTTTCACATGTTGTTTACTGACCCCCTTTCTTGGGGGACTATGATAATACCCCCTTTTTGCCCCGTCTTCTATACATACAACGCTTTTTGTATACATTTGCGTTTTCATACCGGTTTGAATAGACTGGAGTTTCTGTAGCAATCTTATTTGATTACAGGCGTATTATAAATTTTGGGGAGGTAGGATTCGGGTTATTGGGTTGTTGTTAGAAATGGTAGTCAACATTTTGAATTAGACCATTTACAGCTAAGAAATTAAAATGTCCCTTATTTCAACTTAAAAGGGCTTCCGAATCACACTAATTTTATAAAGGCGAAAGTTTGTGACTGTGTGTGTGTGTATGTTTTTTACTTCTTCACGCTCAAACGGCTGGATCAATTTGGATCAAATTTTGTATGGAGGTAGCTGACACCCTGGATTAAGACATAGGCTACTTTTTATCCCGATATTCCCACGGGATCGAGACTTAAGCGGTTGAAACCGCGGGGCGCAGCTAGTTAGCATTAAATTAGACATCAAAGTCAGTTGTGGTTGCCAGTGTTCAGATATGCTTATCTAACTATTAAGGTAAATTGTGAAGGCTCTTTGAATGCACCCCTTACCTGAAAACGGCAGAGGGACTAAATACTTCATGGGATTAAATGGGTATGGGATAATAGTGGGTACCTTTTTCTACTGCGTTGGGTAAACTAAGCGTTATACGACATAATACTGTTTACAGTATAATAGCATAATGTTGCATTTTTTTTAATACAGTCGCGCACTGAATAAATATTCAACAGCTCGCTTTTGACCACCACCACAAAAATATTAAAAATTCAAAATGGCTTTGACCCCGACAGTAGGTATTCGAATGTTATACAGAGCTGAAGTAAGCGTACAACGCAGTAAGCTAGGCATGAATTTTGCAATATTATGTATCTCGATTTTTATGCTTAGCAAATTGTGAAATGATTTAGAAATAATATCTTTCAATATTTTTTATTGAACGAGTATGTCATGACAGTGTTTCATAGGTTAATTCTGATTCTTTATATTCTTAGGTATTTCGTATAAAAATACTACCCGTATAAGAACACTACTCGTTTATGAATACTAATCGTATAAGAATATTACTCTTACTATACTATTCTATTTTTAATTATGGCAAGTAAAGCCGATGTCGATTATTCTGCCAATGTCTAAACGGATTAGGCAGTTAGCAAGTTTATTATGAGGCTGACTGTCCAGTGTCCAGTGCTAGACAAACGCTTAATACCTACCGTCATTCGTAGAGGTTCTTTTATACTAATGAGCCCAAAACAATAGCTTTAAATCATTAAAAATAGGCTGGTAATACACTAGCATGGATAAAAAATACATAGTGTGTGTGCATAAAGAAATATCTCTAGTCGTTTGCCCTTATCAACAAACAAAGCGATGTGTGTGTTTACGTACATTTTGTATGTTTTAACATACAAAATCTACGTAAACACACACACATAAAAAAGCAAAATACATCATCTAATCTCAGCACTAAAAAACTCCATTACTTAAATTAAATCGTTGTGTGCACAGCCTTATATGTAGGGTAGTCCCGTCCAGCACGTTCCCCTCATTAAAGTAATGAGTCTGTGGACATCGCACGAATTAATTGCTCAACTGTTAGCTGCGGTGTCATCCCTAGTCACAAGTGTGGCTATAATTGTTGCAGGGCAGCCCTGAAATTTTGCGTTTTAATGTACTTTGTTGTGTGCCATTCGTGTTTATATTTTGCAGATAAAAAGCGTTGTATATGGGTTTTTAAAAGCTGTTTTTTATAGATTTTTTTTATGGGGCTCTGAGCTGTAAAGTTTCAGGATAAAGTGTGCTGTAAGCTGTATTTAAATAAGTAGTATTGCAGTGGTTTGTTTAATTCCCATTTCGTGTTCAATATTTGTGGATTTTTGCAAATATTATTTCACGTTCTTTTAAGAGAAGGCTCCCCTATTTTTATGTTAATTTGCATGAATATTCTGAAACAGTCACACATACAAGCAAAATGAAACTTTAGTATGTGATTTATTGGATCTTTTTCTTTCCATGTTGAAGACAGTTACTTAATTGTAATATTTTCTCTCAATAATTTTTTTATTTGAAAATCATGTCTTTTTATGGATAATTATAAAAAACAAACAAGATTGTTTGGCTTTAATGTCTAAAATAAATATTCACAGCAAGAAAATACAGTTTATTATCCCGACACAAGATATTTTTTCTCTAGATCAATTATTACTTTAGTTATATACGAAATATATATATTATATATGAATATATACTTAACGTACTTTCTGTGCTTCGGAAGGTACATTAAACCGTTGCAACGGCCCGGCTGTAATTCGTGGATCTGCTGACAGACGTTAGGGGTCGTAAGAAGCTCAAAACTCTGACAACCTGTCTTACCAAGGTGTATCGTATTATTCAGTAACTGGGTAGTGGAGGTCAGATCAGCAGTCGCTCCATGTAAAATGCTGCATCCGATTAGACTGGAAGCCGACGCCATAGTTGGGAAAAGCCTAGGCAGATTTGATTTAGGTTTGATTTTTGACTACCTAGCCCGCGTCTTCGCCCGCGTGCCTGACGGATTATATCCTACGGTAACGTCCTACCGAGATTAAAAGTACCCTATGTGTTAATCCAGGTTATAAACTATCTGTGCTTCAAATTTCATCCAAATCCGTTATGCCGTTTTAGCGCCAATCCGGAACATAATTATATCCAGCCAGACAAACGGACAAAAATTCTTCGTTACTATTTTATTATATGTATAGATTTGATTATAGGTAATAATGTAATAAAATATATATCAATATATAACCCATCCGTCATATCAGCTGATTCTCTCGAGGATAACCTTGCTGTTTGTATGATTAATGGTATCGATATGACGGGTAGCGAGTTTGATGCCCGACTGAAGTTGTGAAGACGGTTCATGTTAAGACGTGATTGTTATAACATAATGCATATTATTCTTTATGGGATAAGCTGAGATGGAAGAGGTAGTATGGAGCTGATGTTTTTTTATGACTTGTTAAGCAAAATGCTTTCTTTTTATGCTGTTTATTCCTTTTGCGTTATGAGGTGGGTTTTGGGTTTGGTGGTATGAGGAACAGGGTGTAAAGTTCACTCATCCACCATAGAAAAGGGAGGATCCTCTGACCAGACGGGTGTTGTGTCTGGTAGGCAACTGCCCGATGGTTGATGTCGGGACGTTGTATATATGCTAGTTACGCGGTAAACTCTGCTTGCGCGATGCAGGATTTGCGTGACGTCAGTGTGACGCGTAGTTCGCATATGGCGATGTTGATGCCGCTACAGTTGCTCTTACAAACACAAAACTTAGACCCACAAAAAGACATTTCTACTCACTGCTTAGCTTTTAAAATGATGCATATAGATCTACCGCGTTGATATACTGCTCGATGCGCCGCTGGCATAGACAAAGTGGCCCAGTAACGGCCACGACTTACGTGTTGCAGGTCGTAGGCTTGAACCCTGACAGGCGCTTTACTTTGTGTAAATTATTTCATTACCACTGCTCACAAAACGGTGAAGGAAAACATCGTGAGGAAACCGACATGTCCTAGAACCAAAGATTCGATGATCTACCAATCCGCACTGGGCCCGCGTAGTGGATTACGGCCCACTCCCGAGCTGAGAGACTGTGTCCCAACAGTGGGAACAGGCTGCTTATGCTTAAATTTATCTTATACTTAAGCCTTGAAAAACCGTACCTTCAAATAACTCTGCCTGTATAAAATAAGACGAGAAAACTAGGTTTTATGAAAATGGTGATATTACTTAGTGAAATCATGTCGTGAGTTAGATATTCAAGTCACAATAGTGAACGCATTAGTCGGTATGGAAGCAAATATACATACATAATAATACCTATATCTTATAGTAAGTAAATTATATACATGTAGTGGAACGTGGGTTCTCTTGTGGTTCAAGTCGTATTTTATATTGAGTAGAGTTACTTAGTATGAAATTTACTTACGGAGTCACTTTTTACCCGACTATGGCGAAGCAAAAAGGTTTTATGTATGTTCATCTGTTCCCTCGTTAAGGCTCGTACAGAATGGTGCGATATCAAGAGCGCGACGCGACAGTAGTAACACAATTTTTTTGTCGGTGCCTTTCGCGCCCGCGATATCGCGTGAGTCTGTAAGAGCCTTAACTTCTAAACTACTTTTCATAATTTGATAATTGAGGTATCGTTGGAAGCGTCTTGATCGTCCGCTGGTTACAGGGTGTCATCACTCTCTATAGCGTCATCCAATAGGGCGCTCTAGAGGACATAAAAGTCATGAACTAAAAAAGAACCTACCCTAACAAAACAATACATTCTAACAGTAGTAAGCGATCATAAGCTTTAGGGTAAAGTGAAGACGACCACGGCTATCCTCTGAACATCACTATGAATATGTATTAAATACATTAAAATAAATTATGAGTAAGTTGTTTATTTAACAGACGATAAATATTGAATAGTTTTGTACATAACAATTTCACATGAGGATATTTTCTTGCTTCATAATTTTTAGAGCGTGATTTTTCTGTAGTCAGGTTATCGTTTTTGAACTTACTTTTTTTATGCAAGAGGTTGCGAGATTCAAGTACCTATTGACTATTATTATGTCTATAAGTGCGTATTCTAAGTATTTAAGTTTAAAAAGCTGTCTTTAAGTCATAGGAAAAAGTTGAATGAGGATATCAGGGGCTTTATACGAGTAATCGCATAATCAAAAACATGCAATGAACAAGCATGATGATCATAGCTTGTTTCTTCTCTTAATAAGAATCTGTCTTTGAATTGTATTTAAAAAAAAAAAAAACGAGTGATCCTTGCAGTTGTGGCATATGATGTGGAACATCTGACATCTCACCTTGGTAATAAGCAACTGAGCAGCGACAGAAATTAACCTCAAATTTTAAAAAAGCTAAATACTGAAATATTTATTCGAATAATTTTTCATTACTAGTGGTCGCCCGTTGGTCGAAATTCGACTCCCTCTACTTACAATGTATATAGTACTGAATAATTCCATGAGTACACTAATTCCATGCTATTATAAAGTACCTACTTACTAATTTCATGCTATTCAAATTTACTTTTTTATTCTATGCTCAAGCTGTCACTTCCTGTTAGGCCGGGCGCCCATTATCGGCATCGGTACGACTGAGGATTTTAGGTGGCAAATAGCAATATACTATAACATAATGGCAATAAAGTAGAAATTTCCGTGATATGTGGTCGTAATAACAAAAATACCGCTTCGGTATGCTTCAGGCTGGTGTATCGGCAGCCTTGAGAATGCTTCGGCAACCTTCGGTACGCCGCCGGCGCCGAGGCAACACTTGGGGGATAGTTTGCCCTGCGGGGCGTCATCCTTAAGGACGCTTCGTCATCCCTAAGAACGTTGCAGCATGCCAAAGCATAATTGCCGATAGTATGCGCTTGCATGTAGGATGCCGAAGGATCCTTTTCCTTGCCGATGCCGATAATGGGCGCCGGGCCTTACACACTTTCGTCCCTTTTCACGAAATCGCTCCCACAAAAAGTGAGGGAAAAGATTTTACACATCAAAAAGCATTCATACCCATTTTATAATCGTTTTGTTGTCACTTAGTCTTCAGTTGACGTACACCATGAAAATAGACGTAGTAGTAGGCAGTAGGCCATCTAGCAGGTCTAATACTGTTTGGGCTTAGTAAAGCCCAAACAGTATAATATGAAATCTTACGTACTCGTTATACGAAAAGAAGAATAAGATAACCCTTTTTAGGGTCCCGTATCTCAAAAAGAAAAAACGAAACCATTATAGGATTGCTTCGTTGTCCGTCTGTCTATCTGTCTGTCAAGATCCTTTTTCTCAGGAACGCGCGGAGGTATCAAGTTGAAACTAATAATACTTGCAAATAAATCAAAAGTTAGGGTACTTCCCATAGACCTAGAATCATGAAATTTGGCAAGAAGCAAAGTCTCACAGCAGAAGTAAAGGAAAACGTCCGAAAATCATTAATTTGTTGTTTCATCATATTTATATAATTCTTTTGCGATTACAAACTTACATTTGCAGTTAGAGAATTGAATTAAGTTTATTTTTGGGATAAATTCATCCCAACTACGGAACCCTACATTGTGCGTGGTCTGACACGCACTTGGCCGGTTTTTTTTATCTAAAACCACACTCACTACTTACACTAACAATACTTCCGAATTCAAAAATCTGATCAACCACAACAAAATCAACCCATCAGTTTCCAATTTAAAAAAAAACGTACGTACAAACGAAACAACGGTCATACGCTCACTTCCTCAATCTTCTCTAATGACATACATATATACATGTCTATACATCAGTGGTACACGAGTATGTAAGTAAAAACATTAATCATTCTGGAATGCTGTTACTTACGTTTTGTACGATTTCTTGCTTATTTAACAGTTATATTGCATTTACGATGGTTTAACTTGTAGAGTTATGTGTTAAGAAGTAATGGAATGGTGGATAAGTGTAGGCTGCTTTGATTTTGAAGGCTTTTTAGAATAGCAAAAAAAAAAAAAAGGATTAGTATAACGAATTCCGTGTGGTACCGTACGTAAAGAATAGCACCATCCTATTTCAAACTCAAAGCATTTATTTCAATTACGTAATTATTGAAAGAGTCATGCCAATTCCCACTCATTACTAAAATAAATTTTCCGTGTGGTGCCGGACGTAAAGAATAGCACCATCCTATTTCTTCTCGTGGGTGTCGTAAAAGGCGATTAAGGGACTTACTAGAGAATGGGCAGCAACATTCTCTATGCATTTTAACACCATACTGCGATCGCCAACCCGCCTGCCAGGCGTGGCGATTATAGGCCACCCTCCTATTGGGGGAGGCCTTTGTACAGCAGTGGACGTCTTTCGAATTCCGAACGAATTCCGCCAAAAATGGAAGGAGGATGCGTAGGCTCGCGGACGTTGGAAGGAGGCCTTTGACTAGGAGAGGGACAGCGCAGGATAACAAAAACAAACAGGCAGTCATGAGGACTGCTAACAGAAGTAAAAATCGCTCAACGCGCCTAACAAAGTTTTCACTTCAAATAATATAACAGAAATATTAAAATCATTATTACCAACGAATTATATAAAAGAAAATAACTAAAAGGGGTATGTGTAATTACATTATGGTTCGATAATAAAGGTTTGTTGAAGCTAAACAGCGTTACACGCTCTTAATTAAATAATTTCTCCTCAGCAACATCACGTTATCAGTAGGTAGCATTGATTTTTAGTCATCATTACAGCTGAAAGACGTCCACTGCTGGACATAGCCTCCCCTAAAAGGGGGGAAGGCGGAGGTTGCCATAATCACCACGCGTGGCAGGCGGGTTGGCGATCGCAGTATGGTGTTAAAATGCATATAGTACGCTGCTGCTCATTCTCTAGTAAGTCCCTTAGTCGCCTTTTACGACACCCACGGGAAGAAATAGGATGGTGCTATTCTTTACGTCCGGCACCACTCGGTAAATTGATTTTAGTAATTAGTGGGAAGTGGCATGGGCCTTTTATCAAAGTTCGACGTACCACATGAGTAAATAAATAAAAAGAACATGCTCTCAAGATACTTTCTTATAATATATAATAATTCTAGGTGCAGTCTGAGTCAGTTCAAAATAGTTTTGACAAATTACATTTTTGCCAAATCCTTATCAAACGTGATTAAATCTTGAGAGAGTGAAACTGCTTTAATTTTTTTATTAAACTTTCACAGTTTATTAAATTCAGAATAATATTGACAAATCGTATTTCTACCTACGCAGCTACGCCAATCCTTTTCAAACTTGATCATAATATCTTCAGAAGACGTCACTGCATTTAATTTATAAGTTCAAAATTCAAGACTCGCAAAAAATGTATTAAAAAATTATTTATTCAGCATCAAGGTTAAAAGCCTTTGAAGACTGAAACACAGAAAAGTATGTACAGAAGGTCGGCTCCACACAACGAGCGAAAACAGGCGCATGCACACATAGAGTAGCGTACGTACGGCGGCGGCGATCTCAAATTCCAGTTCGTGTACGTGAAGCGTGTCTATGTGTGCGTGAGTTTTCGCTCGTTGTATGCAGACAACGTTCTGTAGTTACTCTTCTGTGACTGAAAAACACTGAAAGTTCTCAATGTCACCTGTTTTATTCTGACAGTTTTCTTGTTAATATAGAGTATCGTGAAACAGCTTACGGGCGAGAGCAAATTAGGATCGCGAGTTTTTGTGAGTGGTTTGCAAACATACGGGGGTAAAATTTGACAGGGTACGCTGCGCTTTGAGAGCGCTTTTGTTTTGTGCGTTTTTGAACTGTTGAAGAGTATATTTAGGCGAGCCTCCTGTGTTTTACGAATGTTGAAAATGACAGTAATTTTTTCAAACTATTTCTTTGTGATTTCGCCTGAATTTGCTATATTTTATAAAGTATCATGAAACATTGGAACAAAAGGAACAAATATAACTATTTAATCTTATCCAACAAAATATTACAATACACAAGAAGACATAAAATTAAATATATTTTAAATGCCGGTTGTTAAAGGAGTAAATGGAAAACATCAGAATGCTAATAAAAATATTAGTTTATAGATGTTGTGTTTAGCGTTCCTTCATGTCTCTAACCTCAACAGTAAACAAAACTAAACAACAACCCAAACTCACTTGTTGACGGTAAATTAGAAGATTTTCCGTAACTAACTTGCTTGTGCATTATATTATAACTCACATACTAGAACAAATACAATAGTTTCCTTAACTTTAATTCAAGGTCAACCAAAAAACTTACTACCGGTCCGCCCCAACTTTCCTCCCCTATATTCCACCAGGGTTGTCGCATGAATCCTGATTGCAGTGGGCACGTGACGAGAATATCACCGTTACCGTTATCTGATACGGCGAACGGTTATTTATTGGATAAATCTCTAGTTATTTCGGCTGGTTACGTTGTCCTTGGTTGAAGGTTTTTGGGTTCGTCTCGATTCGTAGTGAGGATTTTTAGGGTTATGAACTTATACATATTAAAAATTTTACTCGCTTTTCGCATCTGCCTGTTAATATTCTAAACTATGCAACGGATTTTGATGCAGTGTTTAACATTATTTAGAGAGTTTATTCCAAAAGGTTTGTGTGTAATTAAACTTACATAACAACATCTCGCCTGTAATCCCCGAAGGGTTAGACAGAGGTGTACCTATAGTACACCCACATTTCGCCAGTTATGTTTAAATCCCATGTAATAGGGGGCGAGCCTATTGCCATCAACCGGGCACAAATCCAGACTCCTGGCTTATACTGAGAAATATATAAAAAAAAACCAATAACACTTTGCCCGACCCGGGAATCGAACCCAGGATCTCATGCTCAGCAGTAGCATTTGCGAGAAGTGGACCAACGAGGCAACAAAATTAAACTTGCATAACAGTATAATAAAGTGCATATGGAGGAGCTCGTGGTTAAGTAATAACAACCGCATGGATCGATCCATCAAGTTAAGCTACGCTTGTCGGGGTTGGTCCGTGGATGGGTGACCATCTTTACCTTCTGAGACTCCTCCGTTCCTCGGAAAGCACGTCAAGCTACTGGTCCCGGCTGTCATTCGTGGAACTTTGACAGTCATTACGGGTCGTCAGAAGCCCGAAAGTCTGACAACCAGTCTTACCAAGGAGTATCATATTACCCAGTTACTGAGTTGTGGAGGGCAGATAGGCAGTCGCTCCATGTAAAATACTGGTATTCAGCTGCATCCGGTTAGACTGGAAGCCGACCCCAACATAGTTGGGAAAAGGCTAGGCACATTGATTTTTATCAGTATAATAAAGTAATCTCAGTCGTAAAACCCGTGCGACGCCGCGACGCAGGGGCGGGTCGCTAGTAAAGAATAAACAACAGTGTTTTGGTTTAATAAAGTCAGGGCGAGATTAATAAACGTTACTTAGTACGTGCTTTGGCTTAGATATGTCCAGTCTCCTTCGTGTGGCTAGGTAATAACAGCCGCCTGAGTCGATCGATCAGGTTAAGCTACGCTTGCCGCGGTTGGTACGTGGATGGGTGACCATCTTCACATACCAATACCCCTCCGTGCACCCTCGGAAAACACGTTAAGCCGTTGGTCTGGGTTGTGGAGGTCAGATTGGTAGTACCTCCATGTAACAAAATACTGGTATTCAGCTGCATCCGGTAAGACTGGAAGCCGACGCCAACATAGTTGGGAAAAAGGCTAAGCAGATGATGATGTGCCGTCTTTACCTTCCAGCAGGCTTAGCACAAGCACCGTAGAGAAGCGTTTTGTCGACGGAAGAGTAGACAAAAATGACGTTTCCGTGTAGACAATAGAACATTTTCGGTAGACAAGCGATTTCTATTTTACAGTGTAGAAATAGAAAGCGTTATGCTAAGCCTGCAGTTGTATTTTGTCAGTTGTGCAACGTTGCAAAAGTAATGCTAATTAACAAAGTCAAAGTCAAATGATTTATTTCAAATAGGCACATAAATGGCATTTTTGAACGTAAAATTTACAAAAAAATAAAATTGATTCTAGTCGCCCCTACAAAAGGTAGCTTCGTATGGAACAGAATGGGCAAGAAACTCCACCGTTACTCTTTTAAAATGTTTTACAATATTTTGTATAGGTACATTAAATATTATATTTATTGTATGTCAAGACGATGCATCTATAATGAAATTACTATACCACAATAGATAAAAAGAATTAAGAATCAACCAATGACAGTTGAATTAATTATGTGATAGATACATGGTGCTCACATATTTACAAACAATGTAAAAAAAATACGTTTTCCTAAAAAATATATAAATTAGTGAGTGAGTTGAAGTAATCACTGAATGTAAAATAAATAATTCCAATTGATCTCAGTATTAAACTTGCTTGGGTACGATAACATTACAGTCTGGGCAAGTACCAAAGTGACTTTTTCAATTCATATGTATTTTCTGAGTTTCTCCTGGACTTATCTGGCATCGGTCATAGAAAAACATCGTGAGGAAACTTGGACTTATAGGTAGCTGCGCCCCACAGTTTCACCCGCATAAGTCACGATTCTATGAGAATATCTGGATAAATATCCTACCCAAATTTCCCTTCTTTGGTATTGTTCATCAATCGAATCGTTGAGCTCCTTAAGTTCTGAGTTGCACGATTACAGACAATTGGTCAGGTCCACTCAATCTGTGCGGTTCTTTCATCAAAAGACCATTTCAGACACCAATCTACATGGTCTTCGCATGATCTGACCAAGATTATGTCACGACTTTAAAAGAGACTGTAACCTCTGAGTTTGTTTCGACCTTCCTTCTCAGAGTTGTCAGATAGGAAACGCCGACCTCATCTACTTTTTAAAATGTGATTGACTAGTAAAGAAGACGACTGTTTGTACAAACCTACTTATTGAAACAAAATAATTTATAATTTATTACCTCATTTATTAAAATCCTTCCAGCCAGGATTTCCTAACCCATTGGTCATGGTCTACCCATGACCCAAATTTCATGCAAATCCGATCAGCCGTTTTAGCCTGAAAGCGTAACAAACACACTCACTTTTGCATTGACTTTGGCCAAACAAATGCGCGTCGCGCTCAGGCCGTGAAACCGCTCGGTTTTATACGGAATACTTATTATTAGTAAAGAAAATATGAATACTTGAAAAAAAAATCACAGATAGAATTATAGATAATAAAATAGTCTGTTCATACAAAAAAAAACATGAAAATATCTTAAGTAGTTTGAAAGTAATACCATTTTTAATGCTTTGGGTAGACATTACTTCCTGAATTTATTTCATAAAGTATTTTGTAAAATAAATAAAGTAATTGATGTGTATGTGTATCTAGTTTAACATACATTTTTTGCATAACTTAGTTGCATTATATGAAGGCAGATTAAAAGTCACTAAAATCATATATCTGCGCCTTAAGATATGTCTGAAATCACAAACCCTTACTTGAGCACGCGTGGTCGTGGTCATCAATGGTCATGCCTTCTCATGTTTTTACTACTTCTTAGTAAAGAGTTTCTATTGTACCATTCTACGTTGCTCTAATCACAATTAAGAATTGGGTAAGGTATCTCTCTATTGTGATTGTTTGTTGTTGTTTTGATCAAGGCTCAAGGGCTATTTTCGGTACTCTGTTAGGGCTGTCACTCTCCATTTTGGAATTCTTCGAAAATAATTATGTCTAGCTGGAGACCGCGATAGACTTATGAGAAATTAGTTTTTGCCCGCGTGTAGGTGGGAAATTATCCCACGGAAACGTGGATTACCGTAACGTGCACGCCAGTAAAGCTCCCAGTCGGCATGATTTTTTCCGACATCTTCAACAGTCATCGTCATATTTCAGCCAATTTACACAAAACTGTAATTAATTATACACCTAAA
This sequence comes from Tiliacea citrago, assembly GCA_963921375.1. NCBI lineage: Eukaryota > Metazoa > Arthropoda > Insecta > Lepidoptera > Noctuidae > Tiliacea > Tiliacea citrago. The sequence continues at coordinate 16,394,447 of OY992805.1, forward strand.
TCTTCCTCATGAATCTCTCCGTCCATTGGTGAAAACCGTATGAAAATCCCTTCAGCAGTTTTTGAGTCTATCGCGTTCAGACAGACAGACAGCAGGTGAGACTTTGTTTTATAATAATATGTAATGATGATTAATTAACAGGGCGTCCAGTTATTACTATATTCAATAGTACATAAAACTAACTAAAAATAATTGAATTAGCCATACGTAATACAATAAATAATTCATACATTGGCCTGTAGGTAAAAGTAGCGTTACCGTTGGTACCAAAAAGTAGCGTTACCGTTGGTACCAAAAAGTAGCGTTACGGTTGGTACCAAAATTAAACTAGACACTTATCTATACTTCCAAAATAATATTATAATAAATACGAAAGTAACTCATGTCTGTCTGTCATCTTTCACGCTTTACGGCTGAATAGATTTGGATGATATTTAGAACACGCGCAGACCATGACCTGGTTTAGCACTTTGTATACAATATTAGTTTTAGTATAATATGCGAAACCCGAAACACGTGTCTAGTATTTTTATGTAAAGAATCTATGTACAAAGTTTCAAAACTGTATCATAAAAATAATAAAGTTCTAAGGTTGTTATGTTACCGGGTTTTCCGTACAAAAACATGCTAACGGCGCCCCCGCGCCTCTAGAGTCGTCTTGCGCTCATTGATAATAATTTGGCAGTGGGTACCAAACCGTATGGCGAAAATGGTGATAACATTTTCCATCACACTAAAATATTTTTGGAACAAAATAGAACATGGTGTAAAAATTATTGAAATCGATTCAGTTCCTTATACTGAACAAACTATATTCAGGTTTATACTAAAAATAATGTTGTATAGGATACTTTTGATCCCGGTAGTACCTTCCCGTGGGATAAGTTCCTCCACGCGGGCAAAGCCGCGGGCAATAGTTAGTGATTAATACTACACATAATCAGCCTATAATGTTCCCACTGCTGGTACTCAGGCCACCTTTCGGTGAGAGGGAAGTGGGCTGTAATGCACCACGCGGGCCCAGTGCGGGTGGGTTGATGTCACATGTCTTCGAATTTTTGGTTCTAGGACATGCCAGTTTCCTCACGATGTTTTTCCTTCACCGTTTTAAGAGCAGTGGTGATGAAATTATTTACACATAATAAAGCACCTAATACTTTATTAGTGATTAATATTATAATAGTTAAACCTGAGCATCCAGTTTATTTTATTACATTATACAGCGGTAGTAACTAGCTAAAAAAATATGAGCCTTACAGTAGTCAGATGTGTCACATCTGTCATCTCACCTTGGTAATAAGCAACTGAGCAGCGACAGAAATTACCCTCTCTACTTACAATCTATAAATTACTTACTAATTCCATGCTTAACTACTACGACTATACTAGTCCATGCCTAAGCTGTCAGTTCCTGTTACACACTTCCGTACCTTTTCACGAAATCACTCGCACAGAAACGAGAGGAAAGATTACACATCAAAAATAATTAAATGGACTATTGGCATTGTTCTACTAGCCACTACCCTCGCAAAAATGGACTATTGGCATTGTTCTACTAGCCACTACCCTCGCAAAAATGGACTATTGGCATTGTTCTACTAGCCACTACCCTCGCAAAAATGGAGTATTGGCATTGTTCTACTAGCCACTACCCTCGCAAAAATGGACTATTGGCATTGTTCTACTCGCCACTACCCTCGCAAAAATGGACTATTGGCATTGTTCTACTAACCACTACCCTCGCAAAAATGGACTATTGGCATTGTTCTACTAGCCACTACCCTCGCAAAAATGGACTATTGGCATTGTTCTACTAACCACTACCCTCGCAAAAATGGACTATTGGCATTGTTCTACTAACCACTACCCTCGCAAAAATGGACTATTGGCATTGTTCTACTAGCCACTACCCTCGCAAAAATGATTGTGCACTCCAACAAAATGTCACACCTGACCTTCTTACTTATATCAGGAAATGTTGCAATTTTCCTAAAACTAATAAACTCGGTGTAGCTCACAGTATAATTACAATGTTATACAAACACGTACATGGTATCCAATTATGGACATCCCTAAACTAGGGCTGTACCCATTATTTTAATCACCATTCCGTGACTAGACCCTTCCTTATAATTTATAATTGTAAGGGTAGTTACTGACTCGCGACAAAATAGGCGCATGAGGTTTTTTGCCTGTGTTAAAAAAATATGTTTATTCTTATGTTTTTTTTTTTTCTAATTTTATTAAATTAATATTCTGACGATTGGTTTTCAATTTTTGAAAAAAAAATATTTTACTACCTATTCTGTTTCATTATCAAAATAATTTATGTACCTATATTAAAAACATTGTGCTTCAGCAAAAAGAATTTGACTTTAAAAAAAATAAAAATAAAGATAAAAACACTGTCATGCCTGATTACAAAGCAATATTTAAATAATTTTAAACCGTGAAAAACGCAAGTTATTAAAAAAACCGACCAAGTGCGAGTCGGACTCGCGCGCGAGGTGTTCTGTATTATTATCTATAAAAAAACGGCAAAAAATCACGTTTGTTGTATGGGAAAATAAATATTTAAGGGGGGCCCTTAAATATTTATTTTACTCTATTTTTTAATATTTGTTGTTAGAGCGGCAACAGAAATACATCATCTTTGAAAATTTCAACTGTCTAACTATCACGATTCATGAGATACAGCCTGGTGACAGACGGACAGACAGACAGACAGACGGCGGCGGAGCCTTAGTAATAGGGTTCCCGTTTTACCCTTTGGGTACGGAACCCTAAAAACGACGTAAAAGTCGCACAACTTACCGGCTAGTGTACACCAACTCTTACTCACTCTTAGCCTGTCATTTTATACTGATAATTAATGATTATTAACTACATAATTAAGGCAAAGGAATGACAGGGCAATGAAAGAGATCCTCCTTTAATTGTGTTTTCGATCTTGGGGTTAGTTCTCTGTTTTGATGGGTGACCACTCAAGCGGTAAGCCTCGGGTATTTAATTTGCGTAATTTATAAGGGAGACTAAATTGTGGTTAATGGATTAAAATAAGGATTTTGATCAAAACCATACTGGTTTATAACTAATGCAGAGTAGAGAAAATTGTATTTTTTTTAGTCCGACAGACTGGCTACAAAACTCTGTCCTTTTTCATTGTAAAACTGGGCAATCGATATGATTTTATCGATATAAAAGTTTTAGTTGGATTCCGACAAAATCGTTCGAATCTCTTATTTAAAATATTCAGCTACACACATACACCAACACACACCCCACACATGGGGGTGTTTGTGGGGTGTGTGTTGGTGTGGGTGTGTGTGAGGGCCCTGCCCATACACACACATCACACATTTACATTTGGTATATAAGGTGTATAAGTAATAAGGTTTATCTATTCATACACGAAATCTCCTAAGGGGTCATTGTACTCATCATTATGAACAACTTTTACTATGGGACTAAACCTTTTTCGTGTATGAATAGATACACCTTATATACTATCAATTTTTAATACTAAGATAAAAAAAAAAACATAAATTTCTGTCTACCTTAAAAAAACTTAACTTGCAACCGAACTAACCAACCGCCACCCCGGCTTAGAAAATTATAGGCCACCGTTAACATTCTCCCTCTCTTGTTCCAGATCCACCAACGGCCCCCATGATTACGGGCTACGTCCCTGGGACCACTCTCTCTGCTGGCACCGTTCAGAGGTTGTCGTGTATTTCTTCAGGAGGCAACCCCTTGGCTACACTTACGTGGTTTAAGAATGATAAAAAGGTAAGTTCTACTGCTTTCAAGTAGGCACGAGTTATCAGAAAAAAACTGATATCGTGGTGAAAAGATTGGTGTCGTGACCATGGTCGCAACAACTAACTTTTTCACTAAAAAACATATCACCATGGACGCCCGGTGCGTGAGGATTCTAAGCCCGCCCACCTACTTGCCTACCATTACCGCGACCATGGTCTCTGCGACCTGCATCTTACACCGTATACACCCCGCGACTAGAGGGTCATAGTCGTTTAGACGATACGATTAATGATAGGTACTAAAATCATTAATGTGTTTCTTATCTTGGAAATGAAGTTGTTATCTCTGCCTGTAATCTCTCTGAGACCCTTTAGATCGGAATACAACAATGCTGCTTAGCGGCAAAATAGGTAGGTATTATATACCTGATCGTAAGGCCGTTCGTCCACCGCCACGTTAACGAGAACGAGATCACGACGCCGAAGTGGCGATAAATATACAGGGTTACTTGTAAGTCGACTTATTCCTTGTAGGACGTCATAGTAGGGTTAAAATGCACTAAATTAGACTACGAGTACCAAATGTCCTACCTAAATTCAGTAGTTTTTGAGTTAATTAGGTTTTTAGTTGTTTTATGAAAAACCCAATTTAAAAATGATTTAAGGCATAATGGAATTTAAGTTATTATCATAGCTGATGCCGTAGCAGATCTTTTATAATAATCAAGAGTGCCTACATGCCTAAAACTTAGGCAGAGAAAAATTACGAAAAATAAAATGTTTAATTAGTGAATTAAACATTTTATTTTTCGTAATTTTTGTCATTACTCTATTAAAAAAAACTCAAAAACTAATGTATTTCGGTAGAACATTGATGGCTTAATTTGTTGTATTTTAACCGTATTATTACATCAAGCTACGAGTACCAGTAACCCTTTATTTAGTATAGCCGCGTGTCCACCACACGTCCGTCAACGGGATGTCACGTTCGGTTCTCGTCGACGTCCTGTTGACGATGGCGGTGGACAAACAGTGTTGATATGGCACATCGAGTCTTACAAAGACACAGATATGAGTCACAGAGAAGACGCTCTTCAAAGCCAAACTATTTCAACCAGCCATGTACTGTCACTAGCATAAAAACCTAACAGTTACCCAAAATTCAAAAGCGTTCTCTCGTGTAATAAAAATTGCAACTTCAAGCAAAGACCTATTTAATAATATGGTATGGGTTCGATATTTATTTATTTAATACTTCAAGATGTATGAAAACGGACTTAATGCCATTTATGCATTTTCTACCAATGAGCCTTTAAGAGTCCAGAATACCTCAGCGCCACCTCACTCTTTATCTCGCTCGCACTACTTCTCGCGGTCACGCGAGCAAGCGAGACAGGGAGAAGGTTCCAAGGCTCCGATAGTTTAGGTAATTTCTTTTGACGGTGAATATAATGGTAATTTGAAAAAAATATCAAACATACTTATCTGCTTTATGTTTAGTTTAGTTATTATGCAAAGTTTCATGATCAAATTTGAAGTATTTCTTTAATACTACGATTTATTGTCTGGTTTGGAGGGAAACTTTTTAATTTTTTATGTCGAGATTTTTTTATGGAATCGTGGTTTAGTCAAAAATAGTACTTAATATTAATCCTCCACTTTGCCATAATGTATGCTTCAAAATTAATGCTGCAGTATTTTGGAAATAACAGAGGATCATGCTTAGCAATTTGAGATATTTTAGGCTCTTAATAATACTATTTTCGTAACACCATAAAATATATTTATTGATAGATATTTTATGGTAATGGTGTATGGCAAAGTATTGACTTTAGGAGAAAATCTTTTGAATCTTACATAGGTAAGTGTAAGGAGTTTATACTCGTGGCTTTAATGTCCGACGGATGTAAGCACCTTTTCTCATATAGCCCATACCAGCACGATAGTACCTATAGTAGAATATTTTAAACAAAAGAGATAGTTAATACAATTGATACAATTCATTCGAATATCGATATCGAATCGTTCCAGACCAGTAAACTATTCTTTATTGTAAAACAATGAAAGCTTCCAAACAGCTCTGATATGGAAGCGAAATTATTTAGGTCCAAATTAATATTGCAGAATGCTAGAGAGAAGCGAAAATGGACTGGTCTATTTTATTTTATTTTAAGATTTACTAAATGAGTATGTTAGATTCTGAAAGTGGCCGGTGACAGAGAAGTTGTATGCAAATCGGTTGTCATGGTATGGGTCATGTGATGCGAAGGAATCAGGAATATGTGATGAGAAAAGTATTTAGCATGAATTTGGATGGCTTTATGGTTAGGGAAGTACCAAAGAAATTAATGTATTGAAAGAAAGATAATATGGCTATAGAAAGAGACATCATAATCGTCAGTGACGCAAGAGGCGACAGAGAGGTTTCAGGAATAAGAGGCAGCAGCATCCTCTTGTCTGAAAACAACAAAAAAAAATCCATTACCTATCCCTCTACCACTCCAATATTTTGACTATAAAACTTCGTTAGGAGAGTCAATATTCAGCATTATACCTTCAAAATACTCACAGACCTCTTCTTTTTCAGATCCACTCAGTAACAAAAACGACTGAGCGTTCAGTGTCTGCCGAGATCTCTATCCTGACGAACGTGACGGACAACCAAGCTCAGTACCGGTGCGAGGCGACCAACAGCGCTACTGAGATACCGCTGTTTGAAACAGTCACCTTGAATGTGTATTGTAAGTATACTCATGTTTAGAGTTTTGAAAGAAAGAAAGAAAAGAAGAAAGAAAATACGTTTATTTGCGGTAAACATAACGCAAAGAAATAAAAACACAAACACGAAAGAACAAGTTGAGGGAAAATATGCGGCACATTCACGCAAAACGGAAAAGCAATTGACTGATACGTTGCTCTAGTAGTCGCAAGCGCTATTGCTGAGCTTAAGGTCCTGGGTTCCATTCCCGGGTCGGGCAAAGTGTTATTGGGTTTTTTACCATCTGGGGTTGGTGGCTCGCCCCATATTACATAGGACTTAAACATAACTGGCGAAATGTGGATGTACTATAGGTGAACCTCTGCCTTTCATGAGATTTAAAAATAGAATAATTGTGATATTATGTGGTTGCCTATCCAAAACCAGTAGAAAAAGCAACTGCGGAACTAAATGTAAATGATATTACAAACAATGTCGTCGGTAGCAAAGTAGAAAGAGTAAACTACACTTTTTACGAATTAATTCAATACTCAATACTTTATTGCATTCCACAATGTAGCTTAGGTAGTAAACATTGGCTTTAGAAGTCACGTGTATACAACTACACCTATTTTTCACAAAGTGACGAAGTAGACACGGACATGAACCATTAGTCCGTGTATATGTCGGACAATCGGCGCGTTCAAGCAAAGATATCAGTCACCGCCGTTTTAAAGTCGGTTTTTAACCGACTTCCAAAAAGGAGGAGGTTATATGTTCGGCTGTATGTTTTTTTTTTTTGTTATGTATGTTCACCGATTACTCTGTCAATTGTGGACCGATTTGGAAAATTCTTTTTTTGTTTGAAAGGGTATGCTCCCGAGGTGGTCCCATTGCCACCAAATCGGAATCTGATGAGGGGATCCTATGGAAATTGAGGGAAATCCTCAAATTTTATAGGCATACCTATAGCGATTTGAGTATTTTTTATAGTAACTCGAACATTTGCACTCGAAAAGCACCATTTGGTGAAGTAGAACTGATGATGAAGACCACAGATGGCCACCGGAACTACTTAATAATAAGTATTTCAGCGTTTCGATTCGATTAGGCACTTTAATATGATTGCTGAGCAATTTATGCTCGTCAAAATGCATATGGTGAAGTCACCATCAGTTCTACTGGTTTTTACAAGGAGAACTCCTCAACAATTAACGCCCCTGCATCGCGAAAAGTAATATTTTGTAAAAGGTGATGAGAATCTGACATTAGGCTATTGTAAATTAGATAAATTACAAACTTACCCACTAAAAAGTGAAAAATAAAAAACTTTTGACAAAAAAAAAACAACACCGACTTCCGAAATTAAAGTTATTTTTCACTTTGTAGTATTTTTTTTTTGGAAGTCGGTTGTTTTTTTTTTTTGTAAAAAGTATTTTTTTTTAAACTTGCGTTATTTTAGTGCAACAAAAATCAATCAAAACACGTTGGCGTTACAAATAATGATTAAATAAGGAAAATGATTACATAACTTTATTTATTATAGCAATAAAAAATTCTTAGTATTAAAAATTGAATAAGCTTAAGGAAAATCAATTAGGAAGTACCACGTAGAAGCGGATATGTGGCAGTTGACTCATTTAGTTTACTTTTCTACGAAGTAGATCTAGCGATCTACGAAAGACATCTAGCGTATTTTGGAGATAAAATATATATTGCAGTAGCCTTAACGATCTCCTTGGTAATGACCTATTAACTAAATGTTGTAAAATTGAAGAAGATAGCTTTGTTCTTCTATTATCACAGGTTTGCGTTCAAAACGCTCTCCTGTAAAATCATGATTTTGTAGATAACCCTATATACTTTGGGCCGTCGATATTATCTTAGCTCCTTACTATTCAAGAGAATTCGTATCTAATATTTGCTTAGGACTGACTAAAGATTACAGCTGATTTTGTGCTCCTGCAAATTGGGTTTACGCTGACTTTGACTAGCATAATAATATATAAGTAGTACAAACTTCGCCTACTACGTAGTTGAAAGTTTCCGAATACCACGTCATGTTCTATTATTTGATGAATTTCCAAATATTGGACGAAAGCTATGCGTATAAAGAACTGTGGTTGAACTTAGAAAAGCACAAGACAAATTATTATAACTTGGATTTTTTGTAGATCGGTACCTATAGATTACGAAATCTGACGTTATTGTACTTAGCATGGTAGCTAACAAAAACAATTGTATCTCTTATCTCCGTACTACATATTTAATAGACGTTATGATGAAAGATAACAATTACTAATATTTCTTATGGATTAATAATATTGACAATCGAGCATTGATTTGGTCTAAACATGATATCAATGATATAGCCACACAAACACACGCCATATGTAAACTTCTTTGTGTACTTTTGGTAAAAATAATACCAAATCCAAGCCCTAAATTCGGCTTAGTACAATTTATATCAAAAACAACTTTAAAATAACTTTTCTCCAACAGTCGCCCCCGAAGCAGTGAAAGTGCGAGTGGAACCAGAGGAGCTCAAAGTGGGAATCGAAGCAACTCTCTTCTGTGACGCAGCCAGCAGTAACCCTCCTGGGACACTGTCGTGGTGGCGGGATGGAATACCTGTTCAAGGTGAGTAGGCAGAATATACTTACCTGAGTTATTTAGCATTAGACTAACCATATTGAATATTATCATTATCATCTCCCCTTATAAATGTATTTGGGGTAAGCGCGGCATGCTATTTGAAGTGAATATTTTAATTAATATTTTTTTGATGCAACTGTTAAATTGCATTTTCATGTTTTTTTTTTTTTCTTTTTGCATACTTTACTGCACTCTATAGTGTCCTGTGGATAACACAAACAGCTGATTTTAATAGTAATTTGTCTATCCTAACATTGTATGTCTTCAATGTTTAATTTTCTATATAGGTTAACGCATCTGCATTAAAAAGTTAAATAGTACATAATTTTTAGCTGAATACGTATTACTGAGCCGAAAAATTACAAGCGAACTGTCGAAAAAATGTTAGGGTCACAGCAGAATAACAAAGAAACTACTTTCCTATATTAACCTAAAGCGAATCTTCATTGACAATTTAACAAAGCAAATACAGAATTCTGTTCACACTGTTTTGCATGTAAATCCCTTGTCTGTACACATTCGTGATTTAGCCGTGCGTAGCAAATCGATTCCGCTACATGGCTGCGTCGGGCTAGTAAGTCGTCAATATGTAACCAGTAGGGTTACTGGAATGGTCTGTCACTTTCTAGAATATAAATAATTTTGGAAAAATCTTGCTGTGAATCGATTCAATCTTAGTATCATCACAGAAAAAGCGAAACAGTAATAACTTAAAAAGCCTAACACGCCCAGCGTAATATGCGTCGCCGCAAATGAGTCAGGTTTAGGGAGAGGCCAAACTTATTTTGTTTTTTTTTTTACCTATAAGAAACTGAATGCAGCGTAAATTATGTGACTCAAAACACGCGACACACGTCTCACTCATAGTGACGCTTGTTTGATCCTACCCTTATGACTCTTGAATCTGTTATATGTAGCCACCAAGTGTGTCCTGTAAACCTTTATATTTCTAAAACTCATGTCCTTATAATATACTGGGTTACTGGTAACTCGACGTATTCCTTGCAGGACGTCATAGTAAGGTTAAAATGCAACAAATTAAGCTACCAAATGTTCTACCGAAATTCAGTAGTTTTTGAGTTAATTAGGTTTTTAGTTGTTTTATGAAAAATATAATTTAAAAATGATTTACGGTGCGACTATACTGGAATTTAATTTATTATCATAGCTGATGCCGTAGCAAATCTTTGTTAATAATTAAAAAATCCAAAATGAAAACTTGGCAGAGACCACTAATTAAAATGTTTATTTTTCGTATATTTAGTCATTACTTTATTAAAAAAAAAACTCAAAAACTACTGAATTTCGGTAGAACATTTGGTGGCTTAATTTGTTGCATTTTAACCTTACTAAGACGTCGTGCAAGGAATACGTCGAGTTACCAGTAACCCTGTATATTTATGTGCTCATGTCTATCAATAATTATGACGTTGCGTACCTTTAACTAAGTTGAAAATATTATCACGCTCACAATTACAATGCATATTATGTTACTTATTATATTGATTGCATTACAATTATGAACTTTACCTAAAATCTTTTATTAACTGTACATATAGTGACCTAATATATATTTTATAACTACCCAAGATCAATTCCAAAAAATCAACCATGTCTCCCTTTTCAGGTCTACCACCAAAGAAAACAAAAGGCCTCCACGGAGGGACGGTGTCCACGATAGAACTGAAGCTCTCCATCACCAAGGACCTGAATGGAGCCGTGTATACCTGTCAGGCCATGAACGAGGCGTTACAGAGAAGTGTCCACGATGCGCTGCCGCTTAAAGTTTTATGTAAGTATTAGAATAATAATTTTAGCACCTAAACGCTTATTGAGATTCATTTCATAAGCTAGATATAAGAATAGTTTCACGTTAGGATATGTTTGGTCGAACTCAGTAACTTTGGAAAGATATACAATGTAAATTAAAGTATTTCGCGAGTACGATCAATCCCGCATAGTTCTGCTTTATTATCACTATGAAAATACAAGTCTGGGGGATTATTGGTCGAAGTTTGACGTTTTCAATGCTTTGGTAGGTTGCCCATGCCTATTACTTATTCATGTAAACCTTTCAAATTAACTAAAATGAGTAAGCGTTAATTCAATCTAGTTCGAACTCTTGCTTCAGTATTCTACGCTTACTAGTAGACTATTCTTATATTTTTTAAACCTTTCGATGTCACTACTTCTCCTCGTAATTTCTTTAGGCAGTCGTGATGGGAGATGATTCTTTGCCATTACTTTTGCTGTCATGACATATTCGAAATGCTCTCAACACTACTAACCTTCACCATAATTTCCAGACGCGCCAATATTCGACGAGACAACACCTTACACAACAGTCGGAGTAGAGAACGAGCCCCTGATCATAGTGTTACGAGCTGATGGCAATCCTGGGAGCATTACATATACTTGGACCAAGGATGGACTGCCTATCACGCAATCTTCTTATAGTACTGGAAGTAAGTTGAGAAAAAAAAAAAAATTTTCGTAAAAGATGTTACTACAGGTTACAGGAAAGGTACCAGGGGGGTCCAGGGTCCGGGGTTCCAGGTTTATGGAAAGTATTTTGGTAGTTTATAGCTAGAACAAACTTGTCCTGAATTCGTGTTTCGTTTGTGTGTTTTTAACTTTTAACAAAACATAATTAAATTACTTTAAAAAAAAACTCGGTATAGGCACGTAGTTCTAGAAACTGATTTCACTAGAAAGCTTAATGATGAGGTATCTTCTGTTAAAAATCGTAGTTCTTGGAACTGGAAACATTAAAACGTTTTAAATTAGAATCCTTGTCATTAAAAACTTGACAAATGTAATTTTGAGACGTATTTTTTTTTTCTTTTTTAGTAAAGAACTCAGACAGGTGTAATTAGAATTCCTTTTAATTAAGTAAACGTTTTAAAAAACCACTAATTAATATATCTACAGAAGGTCTATTTTGTGCAAAGAGATTTAAGATACTACTACAGAGAGGTGGGGGGGGGGTCTTTATTTGAATTTGAATTTAGAGAGGCTATGCGAAAAATGTCATAGAAGTGACGCCATTTAGCATAGATCGAAAATAAACCGAAGTAAGGTCCAGTCGTTTTACCTTGACGAGATTTGCAATATTGTAATGGCATATTTTCTTAGAAAAAAATATATTTTGTGGACACGAATGCGACTCGACATGCAGGCGTACCACACTAATTTGAGCGACTTTTGCCCACTAGGACACATGTATCGGATTACGATTTTGTTCGTATATTCCGTCTATTGTTAAGTAAATAATTTAATGCCTGTGGTTTTGTGAAACATAAATTCTGACACCTCAATATGTTAGTAGGTATCATTCTTTTTATTTAATTCCTAAAAAACTACAACAGATCAATTGCCAACACGCAAATACTTTAAAAGCTACTAACACTAATGACTGTAACTTTCAAAACACGCAACCCAAATAAATTAATTCTAGCAAACAACCATGTATGAAGCTTTTAATGAAGCATCATTAACCCAAATTGATAGCCTATGATAGTTTGTTCTGTGATTAACAATATTATTATTAATCAATTAAAATAATACCACTTTTGGTATAGTATTTAGTTGAAACAAATAGTTGTGGGCAATCATTATTGTCGTTTCCGCTAAAATGTGGTTAATATGTAAATAACTTTTTGGTTCTACAAATAGAGTAATATATGGATAGCTCGTAATTCGATACCAATTTAGATCTAAATCGAAAAACTCAATTCTCATTTTTAAAGTACAGGTGATTTGACTAAAAATGACGTGAAGATCATTATTAGAAAAACTAGGAACTTGAACAAAGATGACGTATAAATATCGACCGAGTGTAAATAATGACTATTGAGAGAATTAAGGTTAAAACAGTTTAGGAAATGAACAAACAGCTATTTGTCTAACATGTATGCATGCGGGCTATTGGGTTACCTAACAATGAGCATATAGGGCGTGAAAATATGAGGGAAGGAATTTATAACAGTTCCTACTAATTGGGACTGCAATGTGGATTCAGTCCATGGTTATAATCAAATTCATATAACTATCATGTCTATTAATTTTATATTATCTACTTCTTAAAGTTAGCGTCGTTAAGCAAAACGGAGATATTCAGCAATTAACACACAAAACCGTTTCATTTGCAACGATTTTTGAGGACTAATTAATAAAAATTGTTTTTCATCTACGTAGATGATACTATAGTATTAAAAATGGTCTGGTGATTATTATCACTTTTTCTTATAGATGACAGGATAATATCAGAAGGCAGTATGCTGAACATGACAAAGCTGACACGACATGATGCAGGCATCTACACGTGCGAAGCTGTGAACTCTCAAGGAGCGGCTGTTGCGAATATTAGCGTTTCTGTTCATTGTAAGTATTAATGCTAAGAGTTATTTATCCCTTTAAGTAATTACTTAGATGGTAGTAAACTAGCCATAAGAGTGTTGAATAATCTATAGATTAGACAAACCAACGTTTTCTCACCCAAAATGCAGTACCCGGGAGTAAATAAGTATGACACATCGAGCTTTAGAAAGAGATTGCCAGACATGTTTGAGTGGCAAAGACGTCGCTCTATAAAGACAAACATTTTCTCAAACTCGATAGGCCAGAATTACTGTCGTGAATATATTATGTAACTAGTTATAAATGGAATAATTGATGCTCCACTCACTTTTCTTCGATTTTCCATTACAACATGTTCAAAATACACCGCTGCTAAAATGTCACCCTAAGCCTCTTACAAAATTTGCCAGGAGAAATAACATTATATTGAACATTTAATACAACTTTGACGTAATTAAGCCCTCTGCAGCATCCATAACATAATGATAGCTCGATAATACCCTCCATATTAAACTTCATAGCTTCGCAAACGGAATTGTTGATCATCTATTGTCAGTAATGTGCCGATCAAACTTGGAAAGGGTTACGAATTGGAAGTATTTTTGGAACCCTCGTCTCTTAAAGGTTCCTCAGGTTAATTGTATCTTTCTTCAATAGTTAATTCGTTTAAGCGGTCTTCCTCGGGGGGTAATTGAATACTTAGTTGAAGTAGAACATTTTGTGTAGTTTATTAAATTGTGACAGAGAACTAGGCTCGTCTTGATTTAATATATCTTGTGGACCTTTTTTTTTTTTTTTTGGGTGGGAAATCATCAAATAACTTCTCCCGCTCTGGGCGGAGCGGAAGGACGTGTCAGACTTTTACTGACTACAACCCACCCGTGTTCCTTCCGTTGCCTGTGTGCCAGGGCCACGATATCCCTTTCGGACAAACTCGCAACCCCGGCAGGCATTGGTCCTAACGGACCCCGTCAGTTTGTGCTGTCATCTCATTGAGGCGCGCGTGGAGCACAACGCGCCGTCGACCCGGGCCTGGTCCTTATCGGACGGCGAGCTACCCATCGCTCACCGTCCGCAGGCCCGCGCCTACGGTGGCCGGAAATCGGCTTGCGACTCCCGACGCCCGGGGCGTCTCCTGCGGCGACTAAGGGCGCGAGGGCGCGAACCTTGTCTCACCCTCACGCGTTCCGCCTCCTCCTTCGCTAGCATAACTGCTTCGCAGAGGAAGGTGACGGTGATCTTGTGGACCTAAGTTGTTCTTTGTGTCGATTTTATTGTAGAAGTTATAGGTTATGAGCGTCTTCCTGTTTAATATTGTTGAGGGTATAATGATGACTTATTATTTTGTTCATATCTAGTTCCGAACCAAATTGATTCGTGACTAGGTCAAATAATACATATTGGAGGTTTTGTCTTCAATTGACGGCTTTGATAAAACACGTCCTATTTTGTCTTAGGTGCAGCAGACGACAGACTTTTTGTGCGATTAATGACAGCTTGTGAGCTAATAAAATGTATTCACATTGGTGTGGGCCGCACTCTTTCGCACAAAAAGTATGTCGTCTGCGCAGCACCTTATGAGTCATTTTCTTCATTTATTGAAGGTAAATATGAAACTAGATCTTCCATATCAAACATCTGTAAGAAATGAGACTATATAAGAGTTTTATTGCAGATCCGGCGAGTATAAAATCTGTGTCACAGCTTGAAGTTCTGATTCCTAATCAAGATGCTTCAATAACTTGCACAGCGAATGGTAAGTGGACCGGTTTGTTATTATTGGCTTTAATTTAACCATCATTATTAGAATGATAGTTTATTTGATGCAAATAATAAAAAAATAAATCATTTATCTGCATAAAAAATGGTATACAATGGTGTTAAAATTTAAAAATAATGGCACAAACATGTTCAGCTAGGGAAAAAAAAAAAAAAATATGCGAAATTTCAGGGTTTTCGAAAATATTAACTTACATCAACATTTTTTATCCATAAATTCATTTAAACTATAGAATCTTCACTCGTTTAACCATTATCCTAAATAATCTAGAATTTAACGTTTTGAATTGGCTTGGTAGCTTGTTTAATACAAAAATAAGTTGGCAATCGTT
Organism: Tiliacea citrago; assembly: GCA_963921375.1. Taxonomy (NCBI): domain Eukaryota; kingdom Metazoa; phylum Arthropoda; class Insecta; order Lepidoptera; family Noctuidae; genus Tiliacea; species Tiliacea citrago. The sequence goes on from OY992805.1 coordinate 16,410,031, forward strand.
ACTTTTTTGTATTACTATGAAGTTACATAAAATAATATTGAAAAAAAATTCCTAAAACTTTGCTAATGCTTTCTAAACTTTTGTTATATCCATTGGGAAAAATAAAATATGGGGGAAAATCTACTTAAATTTATTACATGACAGTATGTAAATTCAATAAGAAAACCACCTATCAACAAATCCGTCTTTTCAGGCAACCCGTTAACAGCCGACAACATACGCTGGGTTCGAAAAGGTTACAAGTTCAACCCCAACCAAGTAACATTTGAACCTCGAAACCTTACCAGCACTTTAGTTATAAAACAAGCGACCAGAGAAGATGTAGGGAACTTCCAATGTGTGGTAGACAACGGTATTGGTAGTGAATCGAGGCAAGATGTTATGTTGGTGGTGAAATTCAAGCCAGAGCTGGACAGTTCTCCTAGCCTAATGAAATCGGCTTCGAATGTGGGACAGGTCGGGAGGTTGACTTGCAAGTAAGTTATATTTTCTAGAGATTAAAATTGAGCGTTTGAGCCCTTCAATGAAACACATGTTATGTATTACTTTTTAAATAAGTTTTTTTGCAAAACTACTATATTTAGTAGCGGCGTTGGTCTAGTGGTCGCAAGCGCTACTGCTAAGCACGAGGTTCTGGGTTCGATTCCCGCGTCGTGCAAAGTGATTTTTCTATCTGGAATTTCTCAGTAGCAGCCCGGAGTCTAGATTTGTGTCCGGTTGATGGCAATAGGCTCGCCCCCTATTACATGGGACTTAACAGTAACTGGCGAAATGTGGGTGTACAGGTACCTGCCTAACCCTTCGGAGAAACAAGGCGTGATATTTTTGTAGTAGTTACGTCAGTTCCCTCGTGCCCATCCCTCATGCCGTTCGCTCGTGGCGATTTTTAAGCGTGGGTTCAAAGTGTTCAAACGGATCTGGCAAATTGTTATTATATTTTTCTATTAGAAATTTCTTAGAAGCAGACTGGTTTTGTGCCCGGTTTGTAGCAATTAGGTCGCAAAAAGTTATATTGAAAAACATAATATAAAATTACAACTTGGGTGTTTTTCCAAAACTCTAAATTCGTTTATTTTTCACTCTGTAAATACTGAAAAAGGGGCATACACGTGGAAAATAAATTGGTTTTGGCTACTATATAATTCAATTTATTTTGTGTACTTATTTTTATTTACTCTATGTTGTGGCTTTTCTACGATCAAATAAGAAATAGTAACCATGCACATTTTTTCGACATTAAATAAAATCTGATTATCTTAAAAAGGAACAGATTGTGAATATAAGGGACAGTAAGAAGGGCGGAGGGAGAAATATAAAGCTGAGTTATTACGATCAAATAGGACGTGAACTGTCTGAGGAAAAGATATATGAATGGAAAGGTTTTCAACTAGCCTGGTTTCTAGACTTAGGTTCTGTCCAAACTATGTGATATAAAAACTTATTTTTAAATGTAGGTATCCTGTTTAACTCGCGTATTCGCTTATAACACTATTTTTTACTTATTTTGATGTCAAAAGACTAGGCTGATGTTTGTAACGCCTGATCTCTTTATCCGAGGAATTATTTTAAATGTAGGTACGACAGTTTCTCCATACAAAAACTATGAGTCATCAATTTTATTTCACGGACCAAAGACATCTGGTATTGAAAAAGTAGTCCTAGGCCGTTTGTCCACCGCTACGTCAATGAGAACGAGATGACGGCGCTGAAGTAGCGATACATACATTAACTATGGCCGCGTGTCCACCGCACACCACCACCGGGACGTCACGTTCGGTTCGAATAATCTCGTTTCTCGTTGACGTGGTGCGGTGGATAAACACTGTTAGAAGCGTAAAAACAAATTAAAAATGCCATTTGCCCAACTGCTAAAAGCTAGGACTGACGAGCGAGAGACGGTCGAGTTAAAAGCAATGCACTATATTGACCTAAACCGAATCTTCATCATCATCTTATAGCCCGACTATATCCACTACTGGGTTTATCTTTGCTTGCTTCAATCCCCATGCGCCTATGCTAGCCTCATATATTTACTTGTAGCACAAGTTTATTAGCTCACTAATAGGATCACTAGATTCAGACAAGATCACTACTAATCTTAAAGCAGGGATAATACTGAATATAATTGCTCATCAATCATGAATTGCTCGTTAGAATTACGAGTTAACTAACTAAGGATTAGTTCAGGCAGTTAGATTTAGTACACCTGTCCCTAATACCGTGTTAAAGGATCAAAACGATTTAAAATGTAATTGATGTGGTAATAATTTTGAGCTTAGAGTTCGCTTTATTGCTATAGTGTGTAATGATGATGAATGTCATTAATGCTTTAAGTGGGTATACCAGAGTCACAGCTAAGACTCGAATAATTACAATTTCAACGTCATATCCAATTTATTTACCACTGTTTCGAAAGAGTCTTCTGTCCAAAACAATAACAAAATGTGGCAGTAGGCTTAGAAATTGTTACCCCACTTTAGGACTTAACCTTGCATCGTGCTTATGTTGACAGACAGTTTTCTGATAAGCACACTTAGACCCAAAGAAACAACTATGTATCGATTATTCAAAAATATTTGTTATATTAGGAAAAAAAAATCACTCAAATTCTCCTACTTATCTCATATACGATTGGTTAGATGTTTCTACATTCCAACAATCCCAACATTAACATAATTTTCAGCCAACAGCAGTTAATTTCTGGACTTAGCATCACCCAATTCCAACATACTAACTCCCTATTTTCTTCCAGATGCAAATCAGCCCCTGCTCCAAATTTCACGTGGTCCAAGAACGGAGCCAAGCTGCCTGTCAACACATCTACCAAGTACTTCGCAGAGTACCACAAACTGGATGCCGTCACCTACACCTCAGTGCTCCTCATCAGTGACGTCAGCTCCTCCGACTACGGCTCCTATGAGTGTGGAGCGAGGAATGACTTGGGATTCTCAACGACGTCTGTTAAGCTAGATATTACTAGTGCCCCAGGTAAGAAAGAAATGAACAATAGCCATTGCGATCGTCATCATGTTCTAGAATTAAAGTAACTCTTTATCTTACCTATATTAATCAATTAGCTCTGTTTTCTGATAAGCAACGGAGTTTTTTATACAAAATTAGTCAGATCAGAATCTTTGTAAGACAATCTACCGTTAATATTACGTAATAGAGATCAAATGCATGATTGATTCGTTTGTCAAGTGGTCGCAATCGCGACTGCTGAGAATGGGATCCTGGGTTCGATTCCTAGATCGAGCTAAGTGATATTGGGTTTAACCATATCAGATGAGAAATTCTCAGAAGCAGTTCACGATTCCTAGATCGAGCTAAGTAATATTGGGTTTAACCTTATGAGATGAGAAGTTCTCAGAAGCTGTTCAATCTTCATAATATTAATCGCCTATCTTTGTTCCAGATCAAGTGATATCACTTATGGTGACAAATGTGACCCATAACACGGTGACGTTACAATGGGTGCCCGGGTTCGATGGCGGGCTGCACTCTTGGTTTAGGATAAGATATAGGTGAGTTTAACTGGCTGTTATTCATAAAATAGTAGCAGGTCATTTTTGTGTGCAGGTCCAATGTTCTTATAATAGATAATTTAATCATAATTATCAATGACACAAACTTACGCCTATATTCTATTCAGTAGTCTTATATAGTATGTTTATTTAATTGTTTTTCTGTTACTTATCAACTTTTTATGGGCCGTATCTGTGGACCCCGATACCAGATACATATTACTTACATAAACAACTATATCCACTTTATTATTCTTTTTTTTTTTGTTCACGGGGTGGAAAATCCTCATGGATGTCCTCCGCCCCGGGGTGGGCGAAGGGGTCAGTAATCTTGGATCTGTTATTATTTCCGCACTTCCGCAATCCCCGGCTAGTCCCGCCCCCCGCGCCGCGACGTCTGAAAGGGGCGCGCGTGGAACACTACGCGCCGCCACCTCGGGTCCAGTGTGATAGGGGGCGGTGGACATCCCCAAATTCGCCGTCCCTGGACCCAATTAGGGGGGCCGGAAGAGGGCATTGTCTGCCCTCTGCCGACGCCCAGTGCACCTGCTGCGGGCTGGGTGAGCGGACGTTATCTCCCGCTCCCTTTCCGCAGTCTCCTTCTGCGACATGACCGTTTCGCAGAAGGAACTATATCCACCAAACTTATGTATATGATACGACACCAAAACACTAATCCCAAGGGAAACAATCAAAATATTAGAATATCTACTAACCAAACTCTTATTTTCAGGAGAATCTTTGAAGAGTCTTACAAATACGAAGATGTGGTACCTAGAAATGCAACAACATTCACCATCGGTGGTCTAGAACGAAACACTGACTATGTGTTCTCCGTAATGGCTATAAACAAAATTGGCCAAAGCAAATACAGACCTGATGACACCAAAGTTACTACACTAAGTGAGTTTACGATATAATTTGTATTTTAAATATTTTTACTCAAAGGTAAAAAAGAAATGAAATAGATATCTTATACGACATGATATTAAGGTGGTATAAATATTACAGGCAGGCCTTTGACACCCAGCAATGCGTAATGAATTCAAATTATATTTGAAATTGTCAAACATGTCTTGTGTCAAAATTCAAATTAATGATGTCACATATTTTTGAAACCTTTTTCTTATACTACTTAGTTTGTTACTATGGGTTCGAATCCCAAATATTTAAAAGTCTGATCAACCCAATTCACTTAGAGGGGTTCTTTAAGGTACTTTACTCGGCCTAATCCAAACCAAATCTTTCCACGCTGCTCAGACATGATCCCCTCATCAATACAGTCTTCCTCTGAAGAATATAACTACAATGTACCAGGAGTATTCATAATAACTGGTACAATAGTTGGAACAGCTTTGATACTCCTAAATGTATTGCTGATCGGATTCTGCCTTCATAAAAGGACCAATAAGAGGATTCGAGGTTTGGGTTCGCTTTTGAATTTTGTTTTGGATGTTAGTTTAAGTATTTTTTGCTTTGATGTTGTGATGATTTTGGTTTTGTGTCAGTAGTTTTAAATATTACTATATAATTATGTAGTTTTGATATTTTTGTAAGGTTTTTTCTATTATGAATTTTATTTGATAGTAACTATTTTTATTTTACTTTACAACATTGTTTTTAAAATGCATAATCACACAATATATTTTTAAAGCATTCGAAAACCGTCATATTTTATTATTTTCCACCAAAAAAATATAAATGAACAATTTCCTTAGAATTTCACTAAAAGAAATTCACATTTCACGCTAAAAATATTTAAAACATAAAACAAAAAATTGTGAAGCGAGGCAGTACTTCAATGGTACATTAAAACCATATCTACTGAAACGAAGGCTCTGAAGCTTTCAGTTACAAAGAGCGACCGTGAAAATTATATTAGAGTCAAGGGTGACATGAAAAGCTCACTCAAATACTAACTTGTTCTTGAATTTTGTTAGAGAGTATATTTTTCAGTTTTAAGTGTCAGAAAAGATAAATTTTGTTGAGTACTCCTGAATAAAATAGGAATGTTTAATTGTTTTGTGGGCTTTGTTCATGATAGAAATAATTTAGTAATAGTCATCATGGCTATGATAAATGAAGATGTTTAGGTTAATTTGTCAAAAATCAACTTGAAATGTTGAATTGTTTTACTGTTTTATTCAGTTGAATAAATTTGGTTGGGCGACGTTAACATTTCATGTTTATTTGTACAAAAAAAAATGTACATACATACGATTTTTTTATATTCACAAAATACCACTTACCGATAGTAAACACGAATTGTACAAATATTTAAAAAAACCAAGCTAGTTAAAATCACCGTTTACATAATGTATCGCAAATGGACAAACCTAACAAAATTGATTCGAAAACTTTCCTTTTTTTCAACATTTACTGACACCGAATTATAATTCATCTCATTTTTTTTACTTTTCTTTTGTTAATTTCTAATTATTTTTATTTTCTCTTCTTTTAAAGCTTCTTCAGAAGTAGGCGAGCTGAATGTTGTGTCAACCGAATTCGTAGAAACAGCTGATGTGTCCAAATCTGTAGTTATTTACGTGTCAATTACTGGAGTCGTGTTAGTGTTGATAAACGCTGCCTTAGTTGCTTGTTTTGTATTGAAAAGACGTTCTAGACGATTGAAAGGTAAGTTTTGGTTTTATTTTCGCTTATAGTTACTATTAGTTTGTTATCAATGTTGTTTGTGTGTGATGTACTGTTTTAAATTTATCATCTCCAATTTTTCCAAAAATTTTGATCAATGGATTTTACGTAAAAATAATTAAGTTTGCGATGATAAATAACTGAGTTTGGTGATGACTGGAGATGATTAATACAGTTGAAAAGTAATTCTATTTTACATCTTATAATCCTGAGTAATTTAATTATCTACGTGTTCAAGCATTGCGGTGGCACGTGATCTATAAAGTGTAACAGAAATATATTTCACTAGCTCCAGGCTTAGTCTGCTCCCTAAAGTACAAAATGTCTATAAATTCGTACATAATAACATAATATTTTCAGCAAAATCTGCTTATTTTAGGTAATTAATTTGTCCTTGTTAGAACATAACCCTTCTTGTAAATTATTAGCTTCATGTAAGATTCTTGAATTTCTTGACAAATATTTTAGTCGTTATGTCTAAGGTTATTTTTGGTGTTACTTACATAAAAACAAATTAGGCTAAAACAAATACCCCTGAAGAAACTGGCATACAAATTAGTGCTCTCAAAAATATACATTTTTAGTAGAAATAAAATGGCTGCTGTTGACCATTTTTTAAATTAAATTCTTTACTCGCATCCATAAGGATATAATAAGTTTTATAATCATTCGAATCTGTAAAAAAGTATTTAAAAAATGATGCAGTAAAATTAATCTTAATAATATTGTTGTTTGAATCAAGAGATGCAAAAAACTAAACAGTTACAATTAAACATAACACAGTAAGTGGAATTTGAATACACTGATGTTTCTCGTGAAGCATAAAAAGCTGTAAATTTTTGAATTACCTACATCAATAATAAATAAAAATATGGTTAAGTCATTATCGTTCGGTTCGATGCCTTAATAGCCTGCAATTTCTTCGTAATTATTGTTTTATCTGCTCGTACTATTTTCTTTAATTAGTATTTTACGATATGAAAATACTTTTACAAATTAAGTTGAGAATTTCTTGCAATTACTGTTGGTTGTGGTTATGTAAAACTAACACTGTCGTTAACCGACAAATAAGTGTAGACTAGGTAGGTACGTTATAATATTCAAAATTCCAGAAACCATTAATTCTATTAATGGTTGATAAAATTGCCTTTTGATTCAAAGGACTAATCATTTTGCTTTTCGTTTACATACTACCTCCTAGGTACTAAGATTAGATTCTGAAGTCGAAACGACTTTCTGTAGGCATAGTTAAACTATTTCACGAAGTTCTGTCTTGTCGCTGTAATGGTGTTAAATACAAGGTTCAAATTGCAATATCTGACAGGACTTTGTGAAATGGTAAAACTATAACAGAGGGGCTAGACAACATGGCATTCTATCAGAGAAAACGATGATGCAAATGTCAAAAATGGAACGGCATAAGCTATCGAAAAGCTTACGTCAATCCTGTTGAAAGTCTTTGTAGAAAAACGAAACACTTTGAAAGCGACGACTCGTCTTGGACCTGAGTAGCTTAATTTATATCATCACTTTTTAAATCATATATATATCACTTTTCACAGAACAAGCAGGCCAAGCGTCAAAATCAGCAACGATAGAAATGTACGCACCATCATCTTACAATGACACGATGACGGGAGAGACCCTCAGTTCTGTCTCTGAGAAGTCGGAGACTTACTCCCAGGATGAGGGTCAGGATGACAGACAGCCGCCGCCGATACCGGAGGTGCCGTCGATGCCGACGAGGCATATGTTGAGTCAGGTGAGGGTTTTGAAATATGTCGGTATAGACAGGCTTTAATTATGGTTGATGTTGGGACGTTGTACCTCTAATGCTAGTCGTGCGAATAACTTTTCATGCGCGATGCGGGATTTGTGTGACGTCAGGTTTTTGATGCTTAGATCGCATGTGGCGTTGGAGATGTCACCACAGCTTTGTCTGGAAACTGTGACCAAAATGTCTTATCGCCCATCCAATGATAAGTACTTACTATGTTGCAGACTATCAAATAAACAGTTGGTAGGACTATCGTCTACGAGGCTACTCAAGAGTAACCAGTTACAAACTATCAGATGAGTAGCCAAAATGTCACAGCATTAGTACAAAATAGTTAGTAACGCGTTTTTAAGTCGCGTCGTACAACAAATACAAATATTTTATTGGAACAAAAAACACAGGTTTACAAAAATTTTGAGTTCGTTAACAGCTACATTAGTTTGAAAAACTGTGTTGCAGCCATTAGCGCCCACCTCCGAGAGATCTCCCCGTCGGCGTTCCAACATTTATATAAAGCAATAAAATTAATAAAAAAATGTTATAATAGAATCTAAACTAAAAGTAGGTATATAAACTATTTAACTACAATATTATTAATTACATTTAATTCCTATTATTTTTAAATATATTATTCGTGTCGTGTCGTGTCACCATTGATATACCAGTGCTGTAACATTCTGGATATTCATTGATGATTTTAGTTTGTAACACATTACTTTTAAATAACGTCGTGGACGATAGGTCTTATATTTGGTCACAATTATGATTTTAAATATCTGAATAAATCGATTTATAGGAACCGAACATGCAACTAAATTTAAAGATTAGATACTTGGCTCTACGTTGATGAATCTTATAACAAATGTATGAGATAATAATATGCTAATTAACATATGGGAGCAAAGAATCTGATGATTTACTGCTTAACAAGCAAAGTCAAATAAGACAAAAATACAATATTATGAGTTTCTTAAGGTGGATACGCACTGGTAGCCCGCGAAATGTTCTTACGTTTTTGCAATTTGCACAAATCTTGATCAAAATATGATTCGCGACCAGACCACAAATCTAACTTAAAGAGATTTATTAATGATTCTGATGATTATAATTCTATAAACACATATTTGGCATGGTATGTAATATTCACGTTCGAAAAGTGCTGATTCTCAGACTAGTTTGAATATTAATGACTTTTGATTTTGGTCGAGATTCATATTTTGATAAAGATACAACCTGACACTGACCTGAAAATAGCAAAAAACGTAAGGAAATTTGAATTTCGCGGGCTACAGCTGTGGCCAGACATTTGCGATTCCAAAAACCTTTCCTGCTGTCATAAAACTTACGAATCATTCTCCCCTACAGACAACAGACGCGTTCTTAATGGATGACCAAGGCCTGGTCATTCCACCACCTTTAGACTACCCTCCTCCGAACTACGCAGTCTACGATGGAGACCATGCCAGGACTCTGCCGCATCCTCATAGACATAAGGACATTAGCGGACACAGTACGCTTGGAAGAAGTGCTGGTGAGTAGACGAACAGTTTTCTTGTTCATTTATGACTTTTTACCTGTATAAAAAATTACGTTACCGTAAACGTTAATCACTTCAGAATATCATATTCTTCGATTATTTATATTTTCTAGATAGTGTCGTGCTGCAAAAAAACTAAAACAAACAGGCGAACTTTGCTAGGCTGGTGTGCGTGCATTTTGCGGCCAACAGTTGAACGCAATTTTCCACAGCTTTGACTGTCTATCTAGACATAATTTTATCTTTGATCATATTATTATAACACTCGCTATTTTTCAATTCATGTTTTTACACAATGATGGTCAGTTAAAGATTGGGATTTTTACCGACTATTAGCACGTTTTGCAGGGATACTTTCAATAGCATCTATCTAAAGTCGCGCCATTAAATAGCATTACTTTCTTACTAGCATTAAGCGAGGTCTGTTTGAAATTCTTCAGCAATTTTTTTTTAAATCCGTAATTCTACATTATGATAATGTTTTGTTTTCTTTATAAATAAAATAATAAAATAAAAAGCCTTTTATTTCCAGTTTACAGAATAATATAATGAATGTTGTATCTATAGAGAGAAATTAATATCTATGTAACCTAATTTTTTTCTTAATATATACCTAATAATTATTAATATAAAAACATATTTTAAGTAGGCACAGTATAATTATTATTCCATTGGAACCCCCCTTAGGTAGAGGCCACCTCCATTTTTTTCCTTTAACAATAATTATTTATAACATTCTCTTTTATTTATGTCACCAGGCAAGAATAACTACGTGCCGGCTCCAAGTCCGATGCCGCCATTGGACGGCTCATATTACAACATGGCGTCTGATAGATACTTGTCATACCCGCCGCTGATTGGAGAATATTTGCAGCAGGTAAGACTTTTAGACTTTTTTTAGTGATTCGTTCTTCTTATAGGTGTCATGCTGTTTTCAAAAGACAATAATTCAGCTAAAGTAAAATATATTTGATAGAAAACACGTACCATAAAGGGTTCCGTAGTTGGGATGAGTTTCTCCCAAGAACAAACTTAACATTGTAGTAATTTAATTTTTATAAGTATTTACATAATTTAAAAACTAAACAAACTTAAAATAAAAATAATAATATGTACAAGTAAGTACCTATATAACAAAGGGGGGAAAAAATCATAGGGCATCAAAAAATTCTTCCGCATCGCTTTCAGTGGGAAAAGTGCCCAAAAGGCTGGCAGCATTGCCACGTTGTATGGCAATGCTGATTCTTTGTAGTTGAAAAACATATTGTCCCATACATTCCATCTGCAAATGTAAGTTTGTACGCACAATATTGGGAGATTTACCATGTTATTTTAAGATCATATACTTCGTATAGTTTGCCGGTAATCTATAAGTATAGATTTATATCTGAATTTTTTGGAATGATCAATTTACATCTATTTTCTTAAATAACTTTAAAACTGTTTATTTTGAAATTATAAAAAAAAATATAGGTACTTGATACCCTCACAGTAAGGCTTATTATTTGATATGTCAGACGATAAGAACCCTGTGCAAAACTTTCTTTTTAAGTTTTTTACTTGTCTCTCAAAAGTGACTCCCATATTCAAAATTCATTTATTTACGTAACACATCCTTATTTGGGTCACAAAAAATTGATATGTGTACCTACCAAATTTCAACTTAATCGGTCTATTAAATTCGGAGCAAATTGGCTATGACAGACGGACAGACACATAAGGGTTTCGTTTTTTAATTCGGACATACGGAACCCTAATAAAGTATTTACACATAACATAACACCACGCCTGGATTCCTCGAAGGGTAAGGCAGAGCTGTTTTATATCGTGTAGTTATGATGTTAAAATTAAGTGTTAAAAAATCAAAGAAGCAAATTGGAAGAGGCAAATTCCAGAATGTCTTCTTCTTGATTTTTGTAATTTCTGTTGCTATAAGTATATAAGCTCATGCTTCCAGAGCACGCCAGATGAACACTTTCATTGTTACTTTATGTCTATTAGGAAGTTCGACTCATACGGACGACTCAGGTCATCTTGACAACTGCCTCAGAAGCGTCTTTCTAATTGAATCCTAGGCTGCCACAAACTAATTTATTGATGGAATTACCATACCTTACATATAAGATCTCCCAAATCTTCTCATCATTCATTTCCCTCATTTATGACCGATTATGATATACTTTCGACCGTATAATTAACCAGCCACTCCCCCCCCAGCAACAAGGCCGCACGCCCACCCCCCCGCAGCAGTACGGCGGCGCGGCGCCCCCCCGGCCGCTCATGAACGGCGGCCTGCCCGCGGGCTCGCCCGCGCACATGGCGAGCCCGCCACACAGTTACGCGCTTGATGGTAAGTGTTGATGATGCTTTTAAAGTATATATTTTATGAGGATACTATTGGCTAGATAAAATTCCCAAGGTCAGTTTAGCAACTTACTTTGAGTCGTTTAGCTTTTAGCAGCTACACAATTACTAACGAATGCGTACTGGACAGTGGACAGTTCCACTCAAATTTGTGCGGTTCATTCCTGAAAACATCATCTCAGACACAAATCTGTCTTCACATGATCTGACCAAGATTATGTCTGAACTTTAAAAGAGACTGTAACCTCCTGAGTTTTAACATAATAAGTACCCTGATTTAAAGAAATGAATCGTAGGATACAGTAATTAACTGCATATATATATCAGAATTTAACATTGTTCAAGACATCCCAATTTCCAATTTTAATTTAGCATTAACTCAAACTATTTCTTCCAAAACAAAATCTATTTTATCTTTACACCATTCAGTGTAACTGAGAACCAATTAGTTGTAAAAGAGCTCAGATACATTAATCAATGAAGAATTCTACCTTTAGACAGGCAATCGGCCGGCGGCACACTGAGGCGCCAGAGACTCGACAAGATGGCCGCCGTGCCGCCGCCTGACGTCACCGTGCTGCATCCCGGGAGCTGTGGCCAGGTGAGGGAACACTCTTTGTTTGTTATTATTTAAAAACTAGCAGCCTTAGCTAGTATATGCTGGCCCGCAGGTTTGCTAGGTGTACTAAAGATGTGAAAATTACATTTTTTAAGGCATACTGCCAGACTTTTTACACCTGCAGCCTGTGGGTCAGATATACGCAGAGAGCCTACAGCGCCCTCCGCGTTCAGTACAATAATGCTTTTCGGGTGTTGCTGGGGCTCGCGCGGTTCTGTAGTGCGTCGGGCATGTTTGCCGAAGCAGGCAAAGATAGTTTTAAGGCTATCATGTGCAAAAGAACGGCATCCCTAATGCGTAGGATACGTGTGGAAGCTCCAACAGCATCCTTAAGGTTATTGTGGAGAGGCCAGACTGCCCTTTTCTGATGCACTGGTTCCGTAGACATAGCTGCGGGCCTGGTGCTGAAGAAAGATATTTGAATTGATATTGTTATAGAAGTTAAGTTTGGTCATGTTTTAGATAATATCAATTTAATTTTGACATAATTTTGATTTAACTTTGATTTGATTTTGATTTATATTTAATTTAATTTTGATTTGATTTTGTTATGATTGTAATTTAATTTAATTTTTTTTTTAATTCTAATGGGACATTGACTTTAATTTTGATTTGGATTTTGATTTTAATTTTGATTTTGTTTTTATTGTAATTTAAATTTTGTTTTGGAATTTGAGTTTAATTTTGATATTTATTTTAATTTTTAATTTTGATTGGAATAATAATTGTTTTTTGATTACATTGCTACTAACATATTTTTCTCAGTGCTAATACTAGTACATTAAGGATGTTTTCCGAAATAAATAATTAAATTGAAAAAAAATTAAGACTGAGTGCGCATACGCAGGTATGCAAATCATAGAAAATATTTATGTGGGTATTAGAACGAAATGGCTTAAATCAGATCATTAATTTATGATTTTATGTGACAGAATGACGTGTACGTATTTTATAATATTTTATGTTAGGATAATTATATTAATAAGGATGTCGAAGGATATTTTTTTTTTGTAGCCTGACGGATGCTATATCTTTCTTAGGGATTTATTGTGATATTTTAGGCTGTCTTCAACCTAAAGATAATGTCAATCAACTACACCGACAGATGGACTGATTGACTTGGTCCTAACTTAACCTAGTATAATAATAGTTATTGACCATAATTGATAACTTTCTTTATTTTCAAAAATCCTTTCCATCAAACAGGATACAAACCCTAACAACCTGTTACCACACTACATCTACTACTGCGATACAATTTGTAACAGATAGATCTGTTACATCCTATAAACCTTAGCTAGAGGATAAATTGTGACAGATAGCCACCGGATAGCCCTTTGCCGGGTGGACACAATGAGCTATTGTAGATACTGTCGCTCCGAAGATGATACTGGTATAGGATATCTATCTAACGTACGTTACTTGAGATGTATTGTTTTGGCTAGCCTGTGGCGGCATTTAGGCCACATACGAATTACGCATCACACTGACGTCACGTGGAATCCTGCATCGCGCAAGCAGAGTTTACCGCGCGACTAGCCCGACATCAATCGTGGGGCAGTTGCCCATCAGACACAACACCCGTCTGGTCAGAGGATGTGTGAACTGTACACCCTGTTCCTTATACCTCTATCAGCGCTGTGCTGTGGGTCCCCCATAGCACAGCATCATGCTGAGTGCAAGCCGGAGTGTCACAGCCATGACGTGCAGCTGCCGACTATTTTTTTTTTTGTGCTCGTGATTATAATTCTATAGATCTGTTTTGTGTAATGTTTACCTTCGAGTTTTTTAGATATTTTGTTTTCTGTGATAAATAAAATTAATTTTCTTTCTTTCTTTTCTTATAAGCCTTTAGATTTGAGTTCGCAGGATCATCAAACGTGAAAAACATACATATTTGTAACTTTTCAAATTTTATTGCAAAGTTTGGCACTTGAGACTACGTATTGTAGTTCTAGGTTCATTGGTCATTGTTTTTAAACCCGTTTCTATAGGTTGAGGCCGAGAAAAAAATTAAACCTGGGCACAATTCTTGGAAATTATAAGCAATTATCATGCTACGAAGGCCCCAGATCTTGTGTAAACGAGAGTAAATAGACGTCTGAAAATACAAAAATAAAAACCCAGTTCTGTTTATGACAATTTACTACTATTAAACAAACGTTATACAGAGACAAAATACCCAGAATTACTCCAATAAGCTCCTGTGATTCATTTGGAAGATTTTCGTAGCGCTTACAATACTTTTACATAACCAGTTAGGCATGGACGATCTCATAATTTAAGATTAATTAACAACGAATTCTCTCTCCATTGCTAAAGCTTTGAAATTCCAATCTCCAACAACTTTTCAATGGATTCGAAAATCCTCAACTTTTTGCTAAAACTTTGTCATTTTACGCCCTGAACGTAATTGTGTAAATGCCGTAAGAAAATACGTGATTCGATTTCTATTGGGCTTAATTGAAATGGACTATTTAGTTGTGAATTTTGTTATTTTCGATTTTGAACCGAAGCTGATTTAAGCTATGGGCTTATAATATTTATGAAAAGGGTTTTTAATAATAGTCGTAAAATATATATTAGAAAATATTTAGATAACTTATAAATAAGTATTTTCTTATAAGCAATTATACTTGAAAATCGGTCGTGTTGAATTAGACCAGCAATTGTTTATGTATGTCCAAACTCTATCTAACAGAACTCTTTTGTTACAGCACTTAGTCCAAACTCCAGCGCCGAAGCAGCCCCAGTCAATCTTAAAGGACCCATCACGTCATAAATATGGCAACCAATACGGTAGCCCCATATCATCGAGCACACCGCAAAACTCCAATCAGATCCTCACAGTTCAGAACCTCACTTCAGACGTCCCACAATACGGGACCATAAAAAAAGAAAACAAAAAGCAAAACGTAACAATTGACGAGTCATTCAACAAAAGAAGTGAAACACATGTCGTCTAAAATGATAAAAAAACACTAAAGTGACAAACTAAAAACGTCAGTGACAAACTTAACATGTAAAGTGACAAACTTAAAGTGTAAAGTCGGCTATGAGTGTAAACTTTGAAGTGAAGTGTAAATAAATGGACTAGATAAAATTGTAGATAGATTTAAAATAATTGAATGTGATACATGAATGAACTCTCAAATGATTAGTGTCCATTGCGTAGATAGATATGACAACATTGCCTAAATTAGAATTTGGGCTAGTCAGGTTGTATTAAAATGTTCGACTGACTTATCATATTGTAATAGGTAATACGTCCAAATGACATAGGCGAACAAAAAATATGATTTTTTCAATGTCCAATTGTAAAATCATTTTAGATAATACATTTATAAAGTACGATTTTATTCTTTTTAATTTTGTTTAAAGGCTGGATCTTGTTTTGTTCGACAATTTGGTGATTTATTGATTTGATTGATCGCTAGATTGTAAAGAAAATTAACTTAGGTATTACTATAAAAGTGTAACTTTAAGAATAAAGTCACAATTGATGCGTGTTCTTGTTTTCTGTCAGTTTTAATAAAACTGTCAAAGCGTCGTGACAAAAGTATGAAAAAGGTTTTTGTTTTCAGTTTGATAGTTAAAAACGTGTAGGTACAAATTGTCGAACAAATTACTTAAAATGCGAATCCAAATTTTTATTGATTCCATAAAAGGATCTCTCGTAATTAAGTTTTTAAGATAATTATGATTGTTATGAAAATACGATTTTTGAAAAAACAAGAAATTATTAAAACAGGAAAAATTTTGAATTTTATCCTGTCATCGTTTTTGACTTAAAATTGTTCTCTAGAAAATGTTAAATACATTTTTATTGTTAGAAATGGTTTTCGAAACTTAAAAAGTTGTTCCTGACGATTTTTCTCATTAATTTTGACATATTTTTTGTAAATTACATTTTCTTTGTGTACGTTTACATTTTTTTCTGAAATTTCGTTTTAAAACTATTCAATTAAACACTAAACTATTATAAAAGACCCCATTACGTAATGTGTCAAATATTGAACGACTGTCATTTATAAACTGTAAATTGTAATTTTTTACAAAAATAACTGTATACATATTTACAGTTTTAATTATTATTTTGTAAATTTTTACTCGTAAGTTACTTTTTCTCTGCATTTTTACGATGTAAATAAGAAAAAATAATAATACTCAAAGCGCGAACTGACAATAAAAATAAGTTCAATTAATTTTAATTTATGTCCATCTTGATTCTATGTAAATAATATTTGTACCTAATTGTATTTTTTTTACATTAATATCATTTCAGCCCCAAAATTTAATCGGTCATAATACACATGCCAAAGTTTTATTAATTTTAAACTATAAGTTATTAAGATACTTAATTATTTTCTATTATATTTTCTTTACATCGAAGTTGTAACAATTGCAATGATTTTCTCTAAGTTTCGACTGACTGTCAATTCCTTTTCATAAGTTCTCCAAATTTGAGAGTCCATCCAATGACGAAATACGATTTTATATTTACAAAAAAAGTCTATTGTTACATTTCGAATAAAAATAAAAACCTAATAATATTTTTTTTTGTTTTATTTTTAGTTCCTTTTATTTCCTTTATTTTCCTTTTTTACATGAAAATTCCAATTATTAAAACATATCAATCGAGGAAAAGAAAACCTATTGTTTTGTCCGTTCTTTTTACAAAATGTATAATGAACTGAAAAAGTGCCAAAGCAGATCTTTTTTTCGCGAGTAACTAACCATTTAGATAATATAAATATTAGCTGGGTTGACGTCCTTTCTACATTTAAGTAAATTTAGTAAAATATTAAAACCGTGCCTTATACTTTTACGCCATTTTGAGAATAAAATATCACTTTAAATATTGCCAATTTAGTATAAAGAATATAAAAACGAACTTTTTAGTAATAAGTGCATTCTTTTCATTACATATTTCTTAAATTATGATCATTAAAACATCGAGGCTTTGCGTTCTTAATCAAGTTTTATAAAAAAATAAGTGTAATCTTTTTGAATTTTTTATTTTTATTTTTACCCTGTCTCGAAGTTATTTCTTTTTTTCATAATGAAGGCCTCTTGTAAAAAATGTTTTAAATCATTATTTCGTTGCAAATTATTGTTGCTGTTTTTTCTTAATTTTATTTAAAAAAATATGAGCTTGTCATCTAGCGGTAAGTGCTAATCGAATGTTCAAAACATATTGTCAATATGAGTAAGATAATTAAAATAATTAATAAATTAAACAAGTCAATGTTAAAACTTCGGTAATAATCGTCAGTTTAATAATTAATTATGAAAAAGATGTGGTTATTCATTAAAATTAAGTACGTAACTATATTTTTATTTTCAATAATATAACTATTATTTTAAATGGCACCTTTTTTAATTTTTACCGATCCACATCTTGAAAAAGAAAGTTTTTTCTAATTATTTAATATTGTTAAATAAAATTATTATTAATCTTAAAGGTTTCACCAATTTGTTTACCTAAGAAAAAAGGTTTTAATAATTTTATTTACATTTACTAAAATAACCTTTTTCATGTTTTAGTTTTTTTAAGTAGGTACTTATTTTACAAATAAAAACAAGTTGGTGAAACCACATTTCAGATAACGATAACTTCATCTTCAGCGATCATTGTAAAATAAGCTCAATCGATAAATAAATAAGGTTGTAAATTGTTCTGTAATTCCAAAAAAAAATGTGACTTTGATATTACGTACTTACATAAAGCTCATTTGTGTAATCAGCATAAAATTGAATTAAAGCGTATATGTTAAAACGATCTTTTAATTACATACCCTTAATTAAAATTACGAAATACAGATTATATACCTATTTAGGATGTACGGCGAGTTTCATAACTTTTACTGTATCTATATTGATGTGGCTCAAGTAAAAAATTAATCCAATTTAATGGATTCTAGTCCACTCCCTCTCACAGAGAGGAGGCCTGAGTCCCAGAAGTAGGAACATTGTAGTTTGGTTTGTATGTTTAAACGTTCTATGCGTTTCTGTAGCTAAACAATCTTAGCACAGCGAGCTACGCCGTAGCACAGTATGCACTACGTCGTAGCACGCGCTACGGACGTAGACCGCTTAGAATCAAACTGTAGAAAAGTACTTTTTTTCTGCATTAGAAATCGCTTTCTGGAAATAGTAGCTAGAGATCAATTATTTAATTACTAAGAATGGCAGCTCTGATGGATTAAAGAACAGACCAAGCCAATACCATGCATAGTAACAGTAGAAGTTAAGTGGAAAATCTAAAAGCTGTATGCCTAGACACGGCAGAATATCTATCTCCGAGAATATCTTTAAGTAGGGATGTAACAGAGGCTATCTTAGCGGAGGCAGAGGTGTCTTGAGCTCCGCGAACGCGGAGGTTATCGGAGGCGGAGGAGGAAAAAGATAGAAAAAAAAAGATTTTTCTATTAAAGTGTGCGCTTTTATAATTACTAACGTCACGATCTTATCGTGCATGTCCACGAACGTGTGGAAATACGTGCACGATATATAACGTTATTGTGGACGGAAAAAACCGTTTTCTTTTATTTCCATACATTTTACTTCGTTCTCGTTCCTTTGTTATCGTCTTCGTTAATCAAAAATAAGAAGGGCAAACTGTATAGGTATTTTCATTAAAAATACAGTCTCGTGGCTTGCTCACCTTCTAGGTGATTTCCCTCTAAACAGTTACTCACTTTGTGCTAAACGTGGCTGAGGCCGTGACATGGGGTAAATACTTGAAACTTCGAGTCATCTCCACCACACTAGAGAGTCTTGGCTTATATTAGTCCGATTTTCTTTATAAGACCTCCGTTAAAAACTTGCGGATGTGGATCCCTTTTAATCAGTACGGTATCTCCAGTGGACTCTTGATGAGCTAATTGCTTAGATTTCACGGCAACATCAGATGTCGTCCTCCAAAAAACACTGAATAATTTACAAGGAAAATTAATGAGATAGCGGTAAAACGTAACAACTAAATAGAATGTGCACTTTTACAGTTTTATTCAAACTTGTGAATTATTCCGAATTAAAAGCACCGACGACCGAGAACCTTGTGAAGGCCGCAGGTATCCGCTGGATGCGGGAAGCACAGAATCTGTCGAAGTGGGGGTGCTTGGGGGAGGCCTATGTCCAACAGTGGACGTCTTTTGGCTGAAATAATAATGATGATGAAAATGGCCCAGTTTTTGACACAAGAAGTGCTATCGCAACAAATCGTGGTTGGTTCAAATATTATTCGTAGGTTCACATCCAAATTCAAGACAAGCAGAAGGAAAAACGCTGATCTATGCATTATTAGTGTTGAAATACATGCTTACATTGTTATTATATCTTCCCTGACGTAATACCCGAAGCTTTCAACACCCGAAACTCACACAAACAGGTAATCCTTCACACAATCACTCCGTAAATCGCACGAAACACGATTCAGGTTAGAATCTGAAAATAGAAAATTATAATTTCCGAAAGCCAAGGGAATTACTCGTGTTAATTCGGAAGTGTAAATCCGTGCCTAATATGCTAAATACAGGTCTACCGTCAAATGCAGATCTCTGAGTTGTGTGGTGCAAATTATAAGCGAAAAATGGGAGCAACGTGTAGATTTTTTTTTATTCAACTATATTTTTCTTTATCTTTACGGAAAAGCAGCTACAATTATTTTTTTGTCCCAGGATCTAAAACTAATCTGGGACACGTTGCCACTATCCCAAGACTCAGTAGGCAATACAATGAATTGTCAAAGCGTTTTAACCTGGTCTTAATCGGGGAGGGTTATGTATTTCAAAATACAAAAATAATATAAGCACCGCACAATAACTAAAAATGTTACTATGTTTCTTCCCTTCAATAGTCAACAAATGTGGAATAATAAAATTAAATATTATACTAACAATTGTATTATGAATGCTCAGTCTTGATTTTTTTTAACCAATTTTTTTTCTATATGTTTTTGACGTGACAACGTCTTATAATTCGATGGAGCCGGCTGCACGCACGAAAAAACATGACTCATGCGGCGTTACCTCGCTCTGAGGCGTTCCATTTAAGGCTTATGGCGTTGTCACGTTCAACTATCGTCAGTAAACCGACTTTACAGACAACCGATTTTTTTTTTTATCCTCTGTACACCTAGTAATTGTGCTGTGATCAGCTGTATTTTTTTTCTAAAATGTCTGACTAACAATTGTTTACACCGTTACAATTTTAAAATAGTAATTTACCTAAATCTAAGGTTAGTGTAACAATTTCTTATAGGTTAGCACCGCATGCTAATTGAAACTTTTCTATTAATGTGATTTCTGTTTAATAACCTTTGTAGGAGAACCCAAAAAAAAAAAAC
Source organism: Tiliacea citrago (assembly GCA_963921375.1). Classification (NCBI taxonomy): domain Eukaryota; kingdom Metazoa; phylum Arthropoda; class Insecta; order Lepidoptera; family Noctuidae; genus Tiliacea; species Tiliacea citrago. Next base: position 16,430,854 of record OY992805.1, read on the forward strand.
TAACGACCCATCCTCCGCACGGGTGCAATCTCCTGATGTGTCAAAACATCCAGATTTCTGTCCTATATCAAAATTTAAAAATGTATTAAAATTCCGGAATAAAATTGTCTGAATGATTGTAAAAACGAGGAGAATAACACGGTCATATAGATAAACCCAAAAAGTGACTATTTTATAATTGGTGTTTAGATTAAACGTGTATTTTGGCTGGCTGGCATTGAGCCTTTTTTTTTTCATACAAATTGTAGTATGAAAATTTTCGGCTTGTTTTAAAAATGCCTTTGCTTTTGTAGAAAACATCATTTGCATCGTACTTTTGGTAATTAACTAACCTAGCATTGATATTAAATACAGTATGCAAGCTAGCACTAGAATATATGATAATAATATTATGATGTACAAGTGTTAAAAAAAGGGAAAAAACTCATTGGGCATCTAAAAATTCGTCAATATCGCTTTCAATGGGAAAACTGGCCAAAAGGCTGGCAGCATTGCCATGTTGGATGGCAAGCATTGCAATGCTAATTCTTTGGCCTTGAAATAGGCAAGCTAGGTCAGGTGAAGAATCGACCAATCGCTTAGCTTTGTCCCGAAACTTACCCGGCTTTTAACAGATAATAATATCCTGTTCACTACAGTCACATTGAACATATTCAGCGACACGCATTAATGCCTCTTTAGGCAGAATCGAGGTTTATTTTTAGCTAAGTGTTGGCATAGTAACATATCAAGTTACTAAGCCAGGTACCTTAATCGCTAAACTCAAAAGGGTGAAGGTAAAACGGTGCTTAGCCACTAATATAAATAACAGGCCTTTCAGTTTGTTCAGTGAAGAATAATATAATAGATTACGTCGGAAATCTATGGAAAGAGCTTGGATGCGTAGGACTAATAATTGCTGATTGAGGAGCTTGTGGCTAAGTAATAACAGCCACACGGGTCGATCCGTCAGGTTAAGCTACGCTTACCGGGGTTGGTCCGTGGATGGGACCATCTTTACATACCTGACTTCTCCGTGCCTCGGAATACACATTAAGCCGTTGGTCCCGGCTGTCATTCGTGGATCTTTGACAGGCGTTACGGATCGTCAGTAGCCCAAAAGTCTGACAACCAGTCTTAACCAGTCTTATCGTATTATCCAGTTAATGGGTTGTGGAGGTCAGATAGGCAGTCACTCCACGTAAAATACTGGTATTCAGCTGCATCCGATTAGACTGGAAGCCGACCCCAACATAGTTGGGAAATGGCTAGGTAGATTTATTGCGTAGACTAATAATTGAGACTATAAATTTTTGAGACGGCATATTTCTCATATCAATAATTATTCGGAATGAACCACTTCATTATTGATTTTAATAATGTTTTTATTGTAATAGAACTGTACTGTAATAGAATTGAACTGTAGTTATGGTATTATTAGAAGGATTAGTGATCAAAGATCATATGTTAGTGTATTTGCAGAGGCTAGGTATTTTCCTTTTCCATGATAGCCAGGCAGGAGTTTCTTTTAATAAAATTCAAATTCCACGTCCACTATTCGATTTGCATAAATTAAATAACACCTGCTTGATTAGAAATTTATTACTATCCTCTTTGAAGCATGAAGAGTTCTCAAATTATTGTCAAAGCTATTGGGAATGGACGCTAAATATAACGACAAAAAAACTATTATAATCGTTTCCGTTTGTTACTTACACCACCCCTCGCAATACGTATGAGTTCAGTGCCATATTGATATGTTAATGGTAGCTACACGGAGCGATAGCGGGTGGAGAACGCTTTTATAACCCCCGCTTGTTTTATAGCTCAACATATATGGATTGAGGTGAGTTTTATAAGGAAATGATAGGATAAACGTTTATTTTTCTATGAAGTTTGAATTAATTTTTATATTTTATTTGAATAATACAGTCGCTCCATATAAAATACTAGTATTCAGCTGCGTCTGGTCAGACTGAAAGCTGACCCCAACACAGTTGGGAAAAGGCTAGGCAGATGCTGCTTGTAAATAGGGAGAGATCGTGGATCCTTGTTTATCGTGTAAAGTTAAATTATTTATTTCAAATTGGCACATAAAACTAGGGACCATTTTGGTTACCCATTGAAAGGGTTTTCGATAGGCTTTTTCTAAGCGGTTAATCAAAAACCCATACGATATGGATAACCCTTTTGAACGGCTTAAATTAAATGGTTTTTTGATGAACTGCTTAGAAAAACCCTATTGAAAACCCTTTCCATTGAAAGGGTTTTCGATATTATGATTATTTCATGTCACTGGCTTTGAAGTAGGTATAGAACCCATTGAATGGGTTATCATGTAACCCTTTCACTGGGTTTCAAGTATAAAACCCATTCAATGGGTTATCATGTAACCCTGTCACTGGGTTCCTAGTATAAAACCCATTCAATGGGTTACATCATGATAAAGGTAACCCATTGAATGGGTTACCCTTTCGAAAGGCTTAACTCTTAACCGGGGTTGTACGGTCCCTGCATAAAAGGCACTTCGAACGTCAAACTTTACAAAAAAAACGGTATTGATTCTAGTCGCCTTCCAAAAGGTAGTTTTGTATCTCAAGAATGGGCAAGAAACTCCACTGTTACTCTTTTAACATGTTTTACAATATTTTGTCTTTTTGTAGATTAATTATGTAATTATAAGTGACTTATCCCGCCGAAGACGATAACCATGGAGGTCAGCCCAGTTTGCGTCACACAGGAAGTGTAAGAAAAGCGACAATAGTTGGAGTAAATAGGACCAGTGCAGTCTACCAAACATTTGTATCAGAACCCAGTACCTACATAAGTATGTGAAGTGGAGGTCCTTCTTTTTGGTTGGGAAATTATCAAATAACTTCTCTCGCTTTGGGCGGAGCGGAAGGGCGTGTAAAACCCACCCGTGTTCCTTCAGAAGCCTGTGTGCCAGGGCCACGATATCCCTTTCGGACAAACTCGCAACTAGGCAGGGTAGTGGAGGTCCAACGTTGGCTTTAATCCAACAGCCTTCTGACAGAGAAGACTCAAACAGAAGATATTTTACAATCTGTGAGAAATTCTGAACCCACAAGCTGCAGAATAAGGCCATTTTCGGGCGATTTTGACTTTCATTACAAACATTTGATTTTTAATTCAAAAGATAAGCCTAACTACAATAACACGTAGACAAAGCAACAACACAAGAAAAACAAAATACTGAACCATTTCTAAGTCCCTACTCTAGTAATTCCAGTAAAAAAAAACTGGCCAAGTGTGTGCCGGACCACGCTCAATAAAGGGTTCCGTAGTTGCGATGAATATATCCCAAAAACAAACATAAGATTGTAGTTGAAAAATATGTTCTCCCATACATCGATATACGTCACGGTCAATTCTCTAACTGGAAATGTATGTTGGCTGACTGTTACTAGTTAACGTGTAAAACCTACTTAACTGTGATAGTTTTCCTTTTAACTTCGTCATATACAGGGTGGAAGGGACATCGACGCACATCCTGTTACCATAGATTCAGTACATCATTCTTGACCCCCCAAAATTTCTCATCGGTAATTTAAAAAAAAAAACAGCTTTTTCCTACAGAAGTGCCCTACTCGGTCATAATGTATGGAACAGCGAATTTTTTTTTAAATAACCGACGAAAAATTTTAACGCACGGGATCAAGTATGATGTACTGAATCCATGGTAACAGTCTTCGTGTCGATGTCCCTGCCACCCTGTATACTACTGCCATGAATTTTTCAATGTCTAAACTAACAGTTTAGCTGGCAGGGGCCCTCCCCCTGCCAGCTAAATTGTTTCTAACAAAAATTTGCACTTTAAAGCAAACGCGTGTTTTAATAAGCAAACGGATCCCTGAATCGAAAAAAGGTTTTCAAAGACCCGCAATATTTTTGAACGGCCTGTCCAACGATACCCTACACTATTATCATAGACGAGAAAACAAATATCATCCCACTTTAGGTGCCCATACAGTACAATTTTTTTTTTAAAGATTTTATTTTTTCTGTTTATTTGCGTGATTAATATGTATGCCCATTCTTAATTACAGCTTTCTAGTACTAAGAGTCACTGAGCTAAGACGCAGACAGACATGGCGAAACTATAAGGGTTCCTTATTGACTACCGAACCCTAAAAACGAAAAACACCTAAACTACTACAATACACGTATAACTATATTTGTAGCTGCAACTCCAGCTTGCCTAAAAGCTAAATCCTGTAGTAGATATTAGGGTTCCGTACGCGGCGAACCGCGACACAAGTCGACACCTGATGAATATTGAAAATTTGTGCTGAATTTTTCGTTTAGGTTCGGTCTAAGTGCTGGATTTATTGATGGGTGTAAGTTTGCTATTTGTGAGGATGAATTTATTCGTTTGTAAAGGAAGTGGACGCCGCGTGCCGTGACGTGTATAGAGGTCAAGGGCCTTTTAGTAGTACCTAGTACAAAGGTCTGGCAATCATCATTTCAGCCGAAAGATGTCCACTGCTGGACATAGGCCTCCCCCAAAAAGAGGGGGTTGCCATAATCGCCACGCTTGGTAGGCGGGTTGGCGATCGCAGTATGGTGTTAAAATGCATAGAGAACGCTTCTGCCCATTCTCTAGGAAGTCCCTTAATCGCCTTTTACGACACCCACGGGAAAAATGGGATGTTGCTATTCTTTACGTCCGGCACCACACGGAACGGCCGACAATAGCATGGCAAAGTTAAAGTTATTTATTACTATTAATGTCTTGTTGGGGTTTGTGGCTAAGCTATAGAAGCCGCACGGGTTTATCGATCAAGTTAAGCTACGCTTGCCGCGGTTGGGTGACCATCTTTACATACTAAGATTCCTCCGTGCCTTGTAAAGCACGTTAAGCCGTTGGTCCCGGTTGTCATTTGTAGATCTTTGACAATTGTTACCGATCGTCAGAAGCCCGAAAGTCTGACAACTAGTATTACCAAGGGATATCGTGTTACCTGGGTTGTGGAGGTCAGATAGGCAGTCGCTCCATGTAAAATATTGGCATTTAGCTGCATTCGGTTAGACTGGAAGCTGACCCCAACATTGTTGAGAAAAGGCTAGGCAGTTGATGACTATTCATGTCTAGAAATTAAAATAATGACAGGTACTTACACTAAAACAGTTTGAGAATTGAAACAACAACCATTGGGGGAAGATATTGATAAATTAGTTAATTTAACGCTTTCACGGGCGGTGAAGGAGACACAATAGAAGTTTTATTGTTATGACGTCATCAGGCGTTCACTGTCCGCGAAAGGGTTAATGAACAATGTCAAACATCTCATTGATTGAATTTTAGTAGTATCATTTCCTGTGGGAAATGCAGGAGCTGTGGTGGTCCAGTGGTAATGCCCTCGACTTACGATTTGTACGTAATAGGTTCGACCCCTGACAGGTGCTTTACTTTGTGTAAATTGTTTCATCACCACTGCTCTCAAAACGGTGAAGGAAAACATCGTGAGGAATGTTCTAGAACCAAAATTTCGAAGACATCTACCAACCCGCACTGGGTCCGCGTGGTGGACTTACGGCCCACTCCCTCTCACCAAGAGAGGGCATATGTCCCAGCAGTGGGAACAATATAGACTGATAATGCAATACGTGTTTCTAGCCTTGTAAAATTGTATAATAAATAACTGCAATTATTGTTGTTTTTTAATTACTTAAATACTTTCCTAGTTATAAGTTTTAAATGGAATATAATCAATTTCCCTTGTGTTGCAGCCCGCCGAACCAAAATCAAAGTATTCTCAGCTTTTAACTTCAAAAAGGTTGAAGACCGCTGAGAGAGAGAGCAAAGAATCCTGCAAGGTCCTAATAGGACTCTTTGCAAAGAAGCTCGTCCGGGGTACCACAGCCGGACCGTTTTGTACGATCTTCTGGTTTTACAGAGTTGCAGACGTCCATAGGCCGTGGATTTGATCCGTCCTTCCCGTAGTTAAACTATTTTGTCCAACCGACACGGATTGCCATCCGTAAGTAGCAAAACGAATGGCTACTACGGAATTAAATATATAATATTGAATCCGCGACACGTACCTACGTACCTAATACGTAGGTACGTGTCGCGGATTCAATATTATATATTTAATTCCGTACGATTCAAAATATTTGTATGATTTATCTGATAATAATTGTTCCCGATCTAATTAGATCATACAAATATTTTGAATCGTACGGAATTGAATATATAATATTGAATCCGCGACACGTACCTACGTACCTAACGCAGTAGCCATTCGTATGTATTGGGTGTGGCAAAAGGTAACATTTAAAAACTTTAACAAGACATAGTCATGTAAAATCAATTACAGCCGGAGTCACAAGAAATTGATTACAGATTACTTGAGGCTCCGGCTGTACGAAAACCCATGTTATTTTGTTACGTTATGTTTCATTAAAACCTTTATAGTTGGCTAGTTTGTCATAGTTTGGTTATAAATTTAAACTTTTTTCTTATTTTTTTTTTAAATTATTTTTGGGTTGGTAATCATTAAGTGTAAGCAGCCTACTTGTTTTATTCTTATGTAGGATTTATGTGTGCAAACGGTAACATAACATAAACATAACACTTCCTTTTTTTTTGTTCACGATATGGAAAATCCTCATGGATGTCCTCCGCCCTGGGGTGGGCAGAGAGGTCTGTCAGACTCTTACTGACTAAAAACCACCCCAGTGTTCCCTTCCCACAGGGGATCTTGGGATCTAGTGTGACTTCCGCGATCCCCGGCTAAAACATGACCCTTCCTAGGTTATGTTTTAGCAGTCTATGTAATTATGTTTGTATTTACATACGCCACCGTAGCGCCTAAACTAATCATCCGATTTTGATGAATGAGGTGTCAATCAATTGGTTTTTATGGTTCGGGTGACATAGGCACCATTGGCTTTGCCGTAGTCGGTAAAAAATGGCATGTCAGATAGTAAATAGTCTGACCTCCTCCACACTACGTTTGTGTCGGCTTCCAATCTAACCAAATGCAACTGTATATCGGCATTTTGAAATAGGTTAGATAATTACAGTCATTGGACCTCCAGAAACCAATTACCTGCCGGGAAATACTGATGGTGATTTCCTAAGGCTAGATGTAATTTCGGCCTTTTAATGGACTGTAGCAAATGCCATAATGACTAGGTATTTTGTATTACAACTGAGTCAGGTACGACAAACGGCTCTTTGAAGCATGAAAATGTCGTGATGAGGAAAGGGCAGTTACCAACCACAAATTGACCAAACTTAACTTACTCATGTTTAAGACAGAATGTTCATGCCAGAAGACGGAAAGTCGAACATTCATTCTTACCAATGAGTATCGTGTTACTTACTGATTTTCTATACTAAAATTACATTTGGTGTCAACATAAAAATAACCTAGTAAATAATCTAGTTGCCGAGTGACTCTCACCAAGAACCACTGAATCATACTCTGCAGGAGCACCTTCACTGTTGTCGTGTTAAGTCTGTAATATGTCCAGCGTTTCAAGTTTGTCCGAAAGGGATATCGTGACCCTTGGGCCACCCGTGTTTCTTCTGTTGCCTGTGAGCCAGCACACAAGTAAGACCTCCTGAATACATTCTTAAACCCCACTTTTTTTTAAAGCGTAACCGTGGAGTTTCTTGCCGGCTCTTCTCCATAGGAAACGACCAATTGAAACCGTGCACCTAGCTGTAATAATTATGTACCTCCCATAACTATTAACACTGTAATTTGAAAACATTGTAAAAGCCAATTATTTTTAAAAGAGTACCCGTGGAGATACTTTCCGGCTCTTCTCCATAGGAAACGACCAATTGGAAACGTGCACCTAGCTTCTGACATTTCATATGGTTTATGTGAAATAATTTGTTTTGATTTTTGACGCAGGCAACGGAAGGAACACGGGTGGGTTTTAGTCAGTAAAAGTCTGACACGCCCTCCCGCTCCGCCCAGAGCGGGAGAGAAGTAATTTGATAATTCGCCACCCAAAAAAAAAGCGTGGGTCTACCCATATGCCAAATTTCATCCAAATCCGATCAGCCGTTTTTTAGCGTGAAAGCGTAACAAACAAACAAACCCATTTTCGCTTAAGCAATAATGTTAAGTTAGGATAGCGGGCCTGGCTGCCCAAAGAGCCATTGACGAAGGTACTCAGTATCATCACTTGTAAAGTTATTGTAACCGACGTAACTGTGAATCCTATTTTCAGCCCCCACGACCCCGAAACGTCAAAGTTATCGTATTATCGCGTTCCCTCCACTTTTCTTATATTTACGGCAAACAAATCAAGATTTATATAAGATTTATCTGAGAACAACAAATAAGTCATTCGTGCCCCAATCTTTATTATGAAGCTGTTTCCTTGTGGGATCAGTACGGTTCTAGTTTTTGCCCTATGTGAAAAATCACTGTTACTGATCTTACTATTCTCCTAAAGCCAGTGTCGACATATTTTCATCAATATAAAAATATTTTATTTCCCATGAGCACTTATAAAACCTCAGAAGCTTGGTGCACGGTTCTAATTGGTCGTTTCTTATGCAAAAGAGCCGGAAAGTATCTCCACGGGTACTCTTTTAAAAATAATTGGCTTTTACAATGTTTTCAAATTACAGTGTTAATAGTTATGGGAGGACAGTGTAGGCCCGTCAACAAGTACCAGGTACTTAATAAAATAGAAAATGGTTTACAAAGCTACAGTCTGTTTAGCCTACAACGTTCTCACAGTCACAAAATATCAAATGATCTACATATTTAAAAAATCAATAAAATAATAAAAATAAACATCGATTTAAACCAAATGACATGATTGCCATTACAACTGTAACAAGTCTCAAAAACAATAATAAATTATAGAAATTAAAATTTTAGGTACATCATGTCAAATAATGTCTATGTCAAGGAAGTATGTAAAAAAAAAATGTAACTTCGTAATTTGGGAGCAGTTAATAGACATTGGTGGCCGTGGTGGCCCTGGGTAAAGGCCCCATCTTACGAGTTTGTAGGTCGTGGATTCGAACCCAGGCAGGCGCATTACTTTGTGTAAATAATTTTATCACCACTGCTCTCAAAACGGTGAAAGAAAACATCGTGAGGAAACCGGCATGTCCTAGAACCAAAAATTCGAAGACATGTGATATCACTGGGCCCACGTGGTAGATTACAGCCCACACAATCTGGAAGAGAGGAGGCATGTGTCCCACCAGTGGGAACCTGCCTTTAGGAAGTGACTAACTTGAGCCCACGGCTTCGGTCGCGTGGAGGTCTGAAATAATCGTTCGGGAACGTACTATCGAGATAAAAAATAAAAAGTATCCAATATCCCAGGTCATATAGTCTACCCATGGGTCAAATTTCATAAAAATCTGTTCGGCTATTTTAGCGTGAAAGTGTAACAAACAAACAAACAATCTCACTTTTGCATTTATTTAATTGAGAGTTTACCGCGCAACTAGCATATATACAACGTCCTGACATCAACCGTCGGGCAGTAGCCCACCAGACACAACACCCGTCTGGTCGCAGGATCCTCCCTTTTCTATGGTGGATGAGTGAACTTTACACCCTGTTCCTCATATCCCCAAAAACTCGTCAAAATGTAGGGAACAGCTGATTTTTTTGTAAAGTATTATATTGTTTTAATTATTGTAAATGTGAGGACTTAATAAGGGTTAGTGTTTATTTTAGTTTTTTTTCTCAGTTAGTTTTTATCATGGTCTGGCAGTTTGAGTAATTTTGCGGTCTAACCAAATGTCATTTCTTTGGTATTGTTCGTTGAATCGTTGAGCTCCTTAAGTTCTGAGTTGAGCTGACTACTGACAAATGCGTGCACTGACTGGACAGGTATCCTCAAGCTGTGTGATTCTTTCATCAAAAGATCATTTCAGGCACCAATCTATATGGTGTTCACATGTGACATACACACATCTGACCAAGATTATGTCTGGGCTTGAAAAGAGACTGTGACCTCTGAGTTTGTTAGATACGAAACGCCGACTTCATCTAGTTTTGAAAATATGATTGACGTGTAAAAGTGTTTGACAAACCTACTTACAGAAATAAATCATTAATCATTTATCCACTAAGTAGAATTGGCAAAGGAAATCAGGCCTGACTGCCTAGGAGCTTAATCATTGGTCAGCTAGTCCCAAACATGATGAGCAAAGCTTGTGTATATCAAAAAGTAATAAACTAAGCTACTGAGTTTCAACATAATAAATCCCTTGCTTTTTACGACACCCACAAAAAGAGGCAGCATACAGTATTAAAAGCCACAAAAAACTTTTGACTCCCAGCATAAAACGTACGTAAAGTATAAAATAAAAGAGACTACGATATTTATCATAATATTATTATTTTGAACCAATAAAATATGATTCCTGTCTGTGCGGGGTTCGCATCCAATAAACGCTGGGCATTCGGCTCGGCCCATTCTTCCCTACCTATCTGTGGTGAAATACGAGGATGGATAGCAGAAAAAAATTATATTAAGAAGATGGCATATATTATTTAACATTTTTTTTTTTTGTTTTAGTCTGTTGTTTGTTTTAAAATAAGAATATATACATTTTGTAAACTATAGTCAATTAACTATTTTTACTGAGACGTATCACACATTAAAAAACCGGCCAAGTCACAACGCACAATAAAGGGTTCCGTAGTTGGGATTAATTTATCCATAAAACAAGCTTAACATTGTATTTGAAAAACATGTTCTCCTATACATCGATATACGCCACGGTCAATTTTCCAACTGAAAATGTAAGTTTGTAATCGCAAAAAAGTATTTTTTTATGTGATAAAACTACAAATTAACAATTTTTGGGTTTTTTGCTTTACTTGTGCTATAAGAACTTGCTTTTTGCCAAATTTCATGTTTCTAGGTCAACGGGAAGTACCTACCCTACTTATAGGTTTTGATTTTAGTGCGAGATATTCGCAACTTTTTTTAATGTGATAAAACTACAAATTTACAATTTTCGGGTTTTTTGCTTTACTTGTGCTATAAGACCTTGCTTATTGCCAATTGTCATGATTTTAGGTCAACAGGTAAATCAATCATTAGATGATGTTTGGTATAGATGTCGCAATAATGTCGCTTATATCGCAGTATTTTTTATTGCGGTGACTTGGAATCTTGATTTTTTTAGAGCTTCAAGGGACCATAGACGTAGTATTCAATTTCAACTTGATACCTCCACGCGTTCCTGAGAAAAAGGGTCTTGACAGACTGACAGACAGACGGACAACGAAGTGATCGTATAAGGGTTCTGTTTTTTCCTTTTGAGGTACGGAACCCTAAAAAACAGTCAAAGTAGTCTGTTTTGTTTTAAAAAGTGAAGCTAGGGTTATATAAAAATAGACCGTGAATATGTTAATATTTTTATCAGGCTAAAAATGAATGTTTGTTTTGTTAAACGAAGTTTCATATGTTTTGTCATTTTTGTTGGACTGTTATTTTCTCTGTATTGATGTTATCCATCCAATAATACTTTCATAATATTTTACGATTAACCAAGGAATGTGGGTTGCCCGATCGTACATTATCCTGGGTTGATTGAAGGTAGTTTTCCCTATGTTTACAAATCCCTGCAGAAACTTACTATACAGACGATTTTATTCAAATAGCAACAAAAGTAGTAAATTAGAAAGTTCACACCAACAACTTTATATAGAAATAATTCAATTCTTTTGTTAAAAAAAAAAAAAAATCTTCAACAAAAAGTATTCCCCTACTTTTTCTGCTATCGCCCCACAAAAGCTTAGTTTAGATTCCGTCACAAGTTCTTTATGTGAAACAATATGAGGTCCCTGCTAAGGTCAGCCTTTTTACATTCCCTATATTTGCTATAAACGAAAATATTTTCAGACGATGCTTATTACAGACCTTTATTTGTGCTCACTGGTACCCGGTTTTCAGGCTATCTTTTCAGATTGTGGATAAGATGTGATGTGTAGGCAAGTTTTTAGTTTTGTCTTGTTTTTGGTTAAGATTTAGGGCGAATTTCGCCAATGTTACTGAACGCGATCAGCACAAATATAAACCGGGTTTAAGAGCTGTCAAGCCGCGTGTCGTGAATATATGAATGGTTCTAGACAAAATCAAACTGGTTGCTATTTTAATTGTGTAATTTATAATTTTTATGACATTGACGCTGGTAGCACATCTCCGCCGCGAAACCATAGCAGCGAAACCGCAGTAGGTAGTTAAATTGTACTGAGGGTCTACTCCGAAGCGCTAAACCGAAGTATCGGCCGAATGTTCGGTCGCTTCTTTACTACGGCTAACTATCGCTGCCTACGGCGAAAAAAAAGAAAGAAAAGGCAGTCGAAGAGATAAGCCTAAGTCAAAACTGTGACTTTAAGTCGGGTAAGGACTCAAAGTAAAAAAAGGAAACTATAGAAGTTATAAAACGGCCGAACATTCAGCCGATACTTCGGTTTAGCGCTTCGGAGTAGACCCCCTGGTTCGCGTCATGTTTCGCTACTCGCATCCGATTCGAGTAGCGGAATATGACGCGAACCAGTACAATTTAACTACTGCGGTTTTGCTGTGATGGTTTCGCGGCGGAGGTGTGCTACTGGCGTGATTTTACATTCTGTGATTACTCACACACTGACTTATTATATTATTGTTTTTAGGAAAATGTAGGTATACTTTTACGATATTTGTAAATATGTGACCACTGTGTATCTATCACATAATTAAATGATCTATCTTTGCTTCCTTTTTATTTTTTTTTACCTATTGTGGTATAGTAATTTTATTCTAGGTGCATCGTCTTCACATAATTAATTATCTATATAATGTAATTGAACTAAATATTGTAAAACATTTTTTAAAGAATAACGATACAATACTTATCACAGTCATCACACACATCACATTAGTCGATTACTACTTTAGTAACAGGTATCTGTCAATGTTACCAGATGAAAAATACAAGACTGTTTACGTGCATAAGACAGCTGACAGATACTCGTCACTGGTAGAAATAATAACGATTCGATAACCTAAATCGTGAATACAATAATACTGTTAGTCTTACACAACTGACTTCCTACTTAAAATGTCCATATATTCAAATCACTACTGTCATTCTTTGACAGTTGCACGAAATGGTTATGACACGGAAAATTGATGTTGGGTTTCAACTTGCTTAACAAATGATTTCCCACACTAAACATGGATCTTGAAGCATGATGCAATAAATGAGTTTCACGCTTCGCGGATTTCTGGAGTGGTGTTATGTTATGTGTTAAATTTAAGACAACATTAATTTAAATTACCCGACACCACCTACAAATTAAAACAGGAAAATTAAACAAAATTAAAGGTTTCCCAAATCACAATTTTAATTACCTACGCATCTTCAATACACGAGCAGACTTTTAATTTGACAGCCATGCTGATTGAATGGGAGGTTTCAAAATGGCGGCTTACAAAATGGCGCCAATACTCGTCATCGTCAAATAATTAATCCTAAGCATTTAAACTCCATGTAATTGAGAGGCCTTGGGGGTTTTTCTATGAAGCTCGTTATAGGACTCTGACAGCATTATTGAAAATGCTATTTAAGGAAATTAATTGATTTGTTGGCTTGGCGCATTTTTTTATCAGGTTTTTACAATGTTTGAGGAAAGCTGAAGTGGTAAGATATATACTTACTTAAAGTTAACAGAGTCAGATTATTCTGACTCTGTTAACTGTTGCATAAGCAACTCTTTTTCTTTAGACGGTTGACAAAAAGTTGGTGCCGATAAAATGGGCCCCGTACACAAAAATAAAAGATTGTGAACGATTTATTTATCTTATAGGTATAATAGTAATAGCCTCGCCCTCTATTATAAGTCACTGAAACTTGTCTACTCCTATAAACTATCTACCTGCTCCTTCGGGGAATACAAGCTTATGGTCGGCCCTGTTAGGACGAAACGCTGTAATCTCTAAAACGTCAATTTGAGAAAACCGGGCTTAAAAGTTTACGTCGTTAACTCTTTACCAAATTTTATCCAGTGTAGATAAACGTATCTATCTCATTATGAAGTTATTTTTCATTGCTTCATTTTTAATTCTTTTACCTATTATGGTATAGTAATTTTATTCTAGGTGCATCGTCTTCACATATAATCATATAATTAATGTAATCAAACAAAATATTGTAAAACATTTTTAAAAGAGTAACGGTGGAGTTTCTTGCCCATTCTTCTCCATACGAAACTACCTTTTGGAAGGGGCAACTAGAATCAGTTCTATTTTTTTGTAAATTTTGACGTTCAAAAGTGCCTCTTATGTGCCTATTTGAAATAAATAATTTGACTTTGACTTCGTATACTTAATTGTTTTTTTTAAACTAATTTGTTATAATATTTACTAATTTCATGTTAACGTCAGATTATCATATTTTTAGGGTTCCGTACCTCAAAAGGAAAAAAAAACTAAACTGTTATAAGATCCCTATCCATCTGCCACAGCCGATTTGCTTCGAATCTACTGGACCGATTAAGTTGAAATTTGGTACACATGGAATTTCTGTGACCCAAACACGAACGTGTAACTGAAATAAATTAGTTTTGAATATGACACACTTTTGGGGGCAAATTTTAGGGTCACAGATATGTGTTTTTTTAAATAATTTTAAAATAAATAGTTTTAATTTTATTTAAGAAAATTGATGAAAATTGACCTTTGATTTACATTCCATTTCCCTTATCCTACAACGTGAAACTGAATTAATACACATTATGAAAGTAAGCTGTTCAGAATCGATTTATGTCATTTTTAATATAAGTATTTTTGTCTGTCAGTAAGTTGGTCTAGTGGTCGCAAGCGCTACTGTTGAGCATGAGGTCCTGGATTCGATTCCCAGGTCGGGCAAAGTGTTATTGGGATTTTCCATTAGGAATTTCTCAGTGGCAGTCCGGAGTCTGGATTTGTGGCCGGTTCATGGCAATAGGCTCGCCCCTATTACATGGGACTTAAACATAACTGGCGAAATGTGGGTGTAGGTACTATAGGTACACTTCTGCCTTTCGGGGATTACAGGCGTGATGTTATGTATTTTTTATCAGTCTATTAAATTACAGTCATACTTCCGCTGTACAGGCGAAATAAACCAAAATGGACGAAGTACCTAGTAGTTAGTCCCTTATACGTGTGCAACTGTGTGCGTGCGTAGATTTGTAATGACGGTGGTCACAATTTGTAATGACGGTGGTCACAATTTGTAATGACGGTGATCACAATTTTCTTCCTCAATCAGTTTAACTAATTTAATAAATAAACAAAGCTTTTTACATAAATAATAGTAAAAATTCAGTATAGAATAGAATATAATACTCTTTATTATGTACACCATAAAAACCGACCATTATCTATAAAAACAGCAAGAAAATCACGTTTCTTGTAATATTTGTTTTATTTTAATTTAATTATTTATTTTTAAAGTGAATACAAAACTAAATATTCTGTGAATATTTCAAGCGTCTACCTGTTGCAGTTATGAATATCGAGAAAAAACGAGCAAAAAAACTCGTTGTATGGGAGCCCCCTTAAATATTTATTTTATTCTCTTTTTTAGTATTTGTTGTTATAGCGGCAACAGAAATACATCATCTGTGAAAATTTCAACTGTCTAACTATCACGGTTCATGAGATACAGCCTGGTGACAGACGGACAGACAGGCAGACAGACAGACAAACGGCGGAGCCTTAGTAATAGGGTTCCCATTTTACCCTATGGGTACGGAACCCTAAAAATAACAGATATAAATGTTGTAGTTTTACATAGGGTGACACAATAGACGGTCTTATCGCTAAAATCGATTTTTTACAGACAACCATATCCTAACCTTCATATTTGTATAAATATTATGAATAATACTTAATATTCTAGTCGGGTTGTTGTGTGCGTTAAGTCATTAGTTTTGTATTATGTATCACCGTATAATTATGAACTTCGTTAGTTTATAATCTATTGGTATTATTTCCGTAAGATTCGTAGAATGTCAAAAAATTGTGAACTGCAACAAACTTTTATAATTTAATGCATTATTTTTCGGTAGTTTATAAGCTATCCATGGGAAACCGTCAAATTGTAAACTGGTATCAAACTTGCTTGCGACGTAACCCACCTTGCGCTATACTAAATAGCCTGCCTAGCTGCCAGCAACTAGGAAGTAGCACTCGCCGGCCGTCGCTGTGGCACCGCTCGCTTCCCTCGCTCGGCTCGCGCGCAGTTGGTCACAGTTCTAACCTAATCTAATCCATTTCACCCAGTTCACAATTTTTCGACAGTTTACAATCTACCAATAGATTATAAACTAACGGTTTTCATAATCTTACGGCGACTCCTATATATTAAAAGAAGGAAAAATAAATTTATTTATACAAAAAGATAATTAAAAAAAAAATCGAGTAACATTAACAGAAAAATTAAACAAAATGGTATATTAAGTAAGTTTGGATTAGCATGGATGGCGGCAAAACGCGGCCTTGGTCATTACTTTTGCTAGAAGCTGCACTATAACTGCATACAGTAACTTATTTCAATTAAACCAATTATAGACACTTTTCAATAGTCAAAGAGTCGGTCAGTTAGAAATTTCAAGCTATTTTCCCATTCCAAAACGTAGATCTCTATGGAGAAGAACAGGCTAAAAACTCCAAGGACACTCTTTTAAATCAAGATATTACAAAATCCTGGGTACGTTATTATTATCGCTTCTATAAGTGAGAACAATGTAAAAAAATAAATTATTTAAAATAAAATCTAAGATTAAAAGATTACAAATAAGAAGAGATGACCAGCCCCAACTGACGGCGCCCGTTCACGAGCATGACGCAGGGATCAGCACCATCCAGCTCAACCACGCTCTACCAGTCTCCACGCTTTAAACTGCTCACCAACAGTTAACCGTGATGTTCCATAAGTAGGTTATTTTAATAGCAACCGGCTCTATCGTTAACATACCGGGTTTCACTGTGTTTTTATATAGAGTAATTAAATTTTATGAGTTCCAACAGTATGAATGGGTACGAGGATAAACGGATGCCTCGGCTATTAATTTTATTACTGAAAAAGGTTGTTTTCAATTCAATAAACGAGTTTTTTTGGGCGTCGTTTTTTTAGCATTGCTGTTATTTTGTACTTGGCAGGGTTTTTTTCTAAAATATTGGTCTTTATTCAGCTGCATATATCCGGTTAGACTGGGAGCTGACCCACACATAATTGTGAAAAGACTAGGCTGATGATGATAGGAATGATTTTTTCTAAAATAATATTTACCTCATAAACGTAAGGTAGGAAACGCCTCAGGCTAAGTGGAGAGAGAAATAAAGAAAGAAAATAAGTTTATTTTCAATATAATATACGTTTTTTTTTTAAACTTAAAAGAAAAGAAAGAAAGTAAAATAATTTTATTTGTCACAGAAACACGTGCAAAACATATGGAAACATAAACTGGTAAAATTAAATAGTCGGCAGCTGTACGTCATGACTGTGACAAGAAGGCTTGCACTCAGCATGATACTGAGCTGCTCCATAACGCAAAGAAAGAACACAAACACGAAACACGCAAAACGGCCATCGCTCAGCATAATGCTGCGACCCTATGCGAGAGTGCCCCAGCGCTGCAGCTTTTTTTTCAGCGGCGTTGACGTGATGACGTCAGCCATCTTTGCAGGGTGGCCGGTGTCAGCTGGATGAGAGTTGCCGAGAATCGAGTTGAATGGCGTGCAGTTGGAGAGGCCAGGGGGTCTACTCCGAAGCGCTAAACCGAAGTATCGGCCGAATATTCTGTCGTTTCTTTACAACGGCTAACTATCGCTGACTACGGCGAAAAAAAAAAAAAGACAGTCGAAGTATCGGCCGAACAGTCGGCCGATACTTCGGTTTAGCGCTTCGGAGTAGACCCCCCGCAGTGGACTGCTGTAGACTGATGTTGATGAAACGTAAGCTGAAATGGTTTTTGTATGTAAGTACCAACCAGTCAAAAGACCATTTGAGACACCAATCTACATGGTCTTCACATTATCTGAACAAGATTATGTCTGGACTTTAAAAGAGACTGTGACCTCTGAGTTTGTTTCGGTCTTTTTTCTCAGAGTAGTCAGATAGGAAACGTTTAAATCCTGAGCGATGCATTATTGCCTTGAATTCAATATTATGACAAGTTCATTTTTAGGGTTCCGTACCCAAAGGGTAAAACGGGAACCCTATTACTAAGGCTCCGGCGTCTGTCTGTCAGCAGGCTGTATCACATGAACAGTGATAGTTAGACAGTTTAAATTTTCACAGATGATGTATTTCTGTTGCCGCTATAAAAACAAATACTAAAAAACAGAATAAAATAAATATTTAAGCGGGCTCCCATACAACAAACGTGATTTTTTTGCTCGTTTTTGCTCGATATTGATAACGGCAGCAGGTAGACGCTTGAAATATTAACAGAATATTTAGTTATATATTCAATTTAAAAATAAATAATTAAATTAAAATAAAACAGATATTTTAAGGGGGCTCCCATACAACAAACGTGATTTTTTTGCAGTTTTTATAGATAATGGTACGGAACACTTCGTGCGCGAGTCCGACTCGCACTTGGCCGGTTTTTATTTATAGATAATGGTACGGAACCCTTCGTGCGCGAGTTTGGGCGGTTTTTTTTTTACTTCTTTTCTTTATGAGTGGAAACAAATCAGTAACAATTAAAAATAAAACACTATAAATCAATCATACTAAACGAGATGAAGGTACTACTTATGGCGTTTAATATTATAAAAAAACAGGTCAAGAGCGTGTTGGACCACGCACAATGAAGGGTCCCGTACTTATTTGGGATGAATTTATGTCATAAACAAACTTAACATTGTAGTTGAAAAACATGTTCTCCCATACAATGATATACGTCACGGTCAATTCTCCAACAGCCGATAAAACTAGAAATTAATGATTTTCGGACTTTTTCCCTTACTTGTGCTGTGAGACCTTGCTTCTTACCAAAATTCATGATTTTAATCTAGGTCAACGGGAAGTACCATCATCTGCCTAGCCTTTTCCCAACTACGTTGGGGTCGGCTTCCAGTCTAACCGGATGCAGCCGAATACCAGTATTTTATATGGAGCGACTGCCTATCGGACCTCCACAACCCAGTTACTGGGTAACACGATATCCCTTGGTAGGACTGGTTGTCAGACTTTTGGGCTTCTGACGACCCGTAACAACTGTCAAAGATCTACAAATGACAGCCGGGACCAACGGCTTAACGTGCTTTCCGAGGCACGGAGGAATCTTGGTATGAACAGATGGTCACCCATCCACGGACCAACCGCGGCAAGCGTAGCTTAACCTGATCGATCGACCCATGCGGCAGTTATTATTAAGCCACAAGCTCCTTATGGTGGTGGTGGTGGTACTGTGGTGGTAAATATTTATTTGCGAGTATCAAAATATGTCACATAAATCACCGCATTTTTTATTGCGTTGACTTAGAAGTTTGGTTTTTTTAGAGCTCCAAGGGACCGTTGACTTACATATTAGATATTAATTTCAACTGGATACCTCCACCCTTCGAGAGAAAAGGGGTCTTGACAGACTGACAGACGGACAGCGATGTGATCCTATAACCTATGTATCGCGTCATGTTCCGCTACTTGCCTCCGATTCGAGTAGCGGAACTTGACACGAGCCGGTTGAATTGAACTACTTTCGCTGCTATGGTTTCACGGCGGAGGTGTGCTATCGGCGTAACGGTTTTTCCTTTTGAGGTGCGGAACCCTAAAAAGAATAATTTGAGTATTACTTACTCCCATAAAACCATTTTACGAAGATAAATTAAAGTGCTTACCTACATTATCGCTTCGATCCTTAACACATTAACCTCCATGCAGCAAACACAATTAAAAAACGATTATTTCCGGTAATTTCCAACAAAAGTTCAATGTGTTAATAAAGCGAGCACCGTCCATCTTTATGCTCATTGCATTAACTCATTAAATATGTTAAATGCTCGTCCAGAGAGCAGGGGCGACGATTGTGCTCAAGGTGGAAGTAAGTAACAGAATTAATTTGTACAGATACAGTCGGTTACAGCTAGATGGTGTTATGTGAGATGGCGCAAGTAACAAATTACAAGTTTATAAAATGAGTTATTAAATGTAAAAAACCGGCAAACGCACAAATAATTGTGGTGGTAAATCCAAGTATAATATAATTTACATTTGCTGCATTTAAAGTTGGCGAGTCAAGGTCACGCACCGCTTTTCAGTTTAGAAATATTTCACTACACCCGCTACCCTTGTGATATTTTGTTTTTTCCGAACCCTTCCGACCCAAGTCCCCCCACTATAGAGCCCTCACGTGATTAATGGACAATGCCATAGAAGGTGATAACTAAGGAAGGTGTTTTTAAAAATCATCTCCTTTAATACTCGTATTTAACCTCAAATACGGGATGACAGTTTTGTGGAAGTTCGTAATTTTTGGTAATGGTAAATCCCACGGGCGCTCGGCTCTTATTATAAAAAAGGCTAAGTGCGTGTCGGACCACCCACAATGAAGGGTTCTGTAGTTGGGATGAATTTATCTCAAAAACAAACATAACATTGTAGTTGAAAAACATGTTCTCCCATACATCGATATACGTCACAGACAATTATCCAGCAGCAAATGTAAGTTTTTAATCGCAAAAAAATATTGTTTTATGTGATAAAACTACAAATCAACGCTTATTGGACCTTTTCGTTTACTTGTGCTGTCGGGCCTTGCTTTTTGCCAAATTGCATAATTCTTAGGTCAACGGGAAGTACCGGTTTTTATTTATTTGCGAGAATCATAATATGCCGCATAAATGGCCGTATTTTTTATTGTGTTGACTTAGAAGCTTGATTTTTATAGTTTCAAGGAACTGTTGTAGACTTACGTATTTGATATTGATTTCAAATTGATGCCTCCACGCGTTCCCGAGAAAAACGGTGTTGACAGACAGACGGACGGAAGAGGTGATTCTATAAGGCTTCTGTTTTTTCATTTTGAGGTACGAAACCCTAAAAAACAAAGTACAATAGGATTTGTTACATTACTACTAGTTTGGATATTTTTTTTCGTCATTGAGGTGGTACTACGCTGACTGGCCAAGGGTGCCAGACGAACGCTGCTGGGACTCAGGCCTCCTCTTTGTGAGAGGGAGTGGGCCAAAATCAGCACGCGGGCTCAATGCGGGTTGGTGGATGTCATAGTCATGTCTTTCAATTCTCTGTTGCAGGACATGCCGGTTTCCTCAAGATGATTTCCTTCACCGTTTTAAAAGCAGAGCTGATGAAATAATTTACACAAAGTAAAGTGCATGCCTGTGTTTGAACCTACGACCTATAAGTCGACACTGCTTTTCTTACACTTAGAAATAATAATATACTGCTTGGATTATTAATCAGTTCATTTATTAAAACCGCCTCAAAAAAAACATGCGGCAAGCATCTCCAGTGCATCTTACATTTACCTACATCTTATATTTATTGTTTGATGTTTTTTTGCAAATTTTTATTATTTTATATACGTAATGTAACGTAATAACATGAATACTTACTTGTAAAGTATTATGTTATTTTAATTATTGTGAATGTGAAGACTATGTGGGTTATTGCTCTTTTTTTTTCCTTTTTCTTTTATTCTCAGTTAGTGCTAATCATGGTCTGGCAGTTCGAGTCATTTAAGCGGCCTACCCAAATGTCCTTTCTTTGGTATTGATCGTCGCATCGTTGAGCTCCTTAAGTTCTGAGTAGAGCTGCACGATTACTGACAAATGCGTGCACTGACTGGTCAGATCCACTCAATCTGTGTGGTTCTTTCCTCAAGAGACCATTTCAGACACCAATCTACATGGCCTTCACATGATCTGACCAAGATTATGTCTGGACTTTAAAAGAGACTGTGACCTCTGAGTTTGTTTCGGCCTTTCTTCTCAGAGTAGTCAGATAGGAAACGCCGACCTCATCTAGTTTTAAAAATATGACTGACGTGTAAAAGTGTTTGTACAAACCTACTTACAGAAATAAAAATCATTTATCATTGATAAACGCACAACGCTGTCGGTACGAATTAGAATTTAAGTACTAGCATAGCAAATAATTTAAATTGTTTACTAACATCTAGAACTGTAATTATTTTTGTATTTTTATTTTAATTGCATCTATAAAAAAATGAAGATTATTATTATTTTTTATCTCCTTCTCTCTCTCTCTCCATTATATCCTTTATTAATTTAGATACATACAAATTATATTCTTAAATATCAGAATATAAAAAATATATAAAAACATTTAAAAATATAAAAAATAGTTGTCCACCGGTATCGGGAGCAGGGTCCAAGCTACCGGTGGCTAGGGCTGCAGAGATAGGAACCTCCTCACGATGCGAGCCGTATCGAGGAGTACTGCCTTCTGAATCAGGCCCTTGATCCAACCACCTAACGAGAGCCTCCATCAGGCCATTGGCCGATACGACAATCGGCACAATGATAGCCGAGCTCACATTCCACATGTCAACAACCTCGTGTGCTAAGTCAAGATATTTTATTTGTTTCTCTTTCTCAGCTTTCACGAGGTTCTCGTCATGCGGAATGGTAACATCGATAATCATTGCGCGGCGCGCTAATCAATCTATCACTACTATGTCAGGCTTATTCGCGACAATAGTCCTGTCAGTAATGATAGACCGATCCCAGTACAACGTGATATGGTCATTTTAGAGAACTGGGTCGGGCACATACTTGTAATACGGTACCTCAGAATCCACAAGTTTATATTTTAAAGCAAGTTGCTGGTGAATAATCCTGGCTACTTGGTTATGCCTGTGCAAGTACTCGCCATTAGCAAGACGAGAACAGCCAGAGATAATATGTCTGATGGACTCACCCGGACGGTGGCATGCCCGACACACGTCAACCGTCCCGTCCTTCATAATATGTCTCCGGTAGTTATTCGTCAAGATAACTTCGTCCATAATTGCACAGACAAAACCTTCGGTTTCCCCGAAAAGGTCACCAAAACGTAGCCAGGATACGGACGCTAAGAAATCTACACCGGGTTCATGAAGAGCCCGATAGAAGCGTCCGTGATGCTCCTTGCTATGCCATACCTTTTTGCGGTCATCGGTAGTAGGTATTACAGGTTTGCGCCAGTTCTCTTTAGCCATGGAGAGCGGGGTGAGTCCCTTGTCCACTGCGACCACGTCACGGTTATGGAGGGTCTTTGCATTTAAAAAGCCTCGACCCCCGCACTTCCGCGGGATGTACAGTCTCATCACCGATGATCGTGGGTGATGCATCCGGTTTGCGGTCAGCAGTGTACGGACCCTCCTATCCAGGGCGTCTAGTTCGGTCTGAGTCCATTTAAGTATGCCAAAAGAGTACATCAAAACCGGCATGACCCAACCGTTGAAGGCGCGCACCTTGTTTCCGCCTGAAAGAAGACTAATAAATACCTTCTTCAGGCGACCAAAGAAGCGCTCCTTCAACGATTGCTTCATGTCAGCAACGTTGATCCCTAACGCTTCTGACATACCCAAATACTTATAGCTTTCGGATGAGGAAAGGGATCTAAGGTGTATGGAATCCGAGAGTTGGGTTCCTTTGGATTCCATAATCTCTCCTCGTTTTATATGCATGACTGCACATTTGTCCACACCAAATTCCATCCTGATGGCGCTACTGAATGTTTCAGTTACCTTCAGTAGCTCGATCAGTCGCAATTTGTTGGGGGCAAAGAGTTTCAAGTCATCCATGTAGAAGAGGTGAGATATGACCTGACCTCCTCTCCTCAACCGATAACCTAGACCTGAATCCTCCAACAGTGTACTTAGAGGATTCAGGGCTAAGCAGAACCAAAGTGGACTCAAACTGTCGCCCTGAAATATTCCCCGTTTAATCCATACAGGCTCATCATTCCCCTGGATCTGCCGACATCCTGGATAGCGAAGGACCGTTCTCCATTGCCCCATACATGACATCAGAAAGTTGCGCAGAGTTGCATCTATCTTGTA
This sequence comes from Tiliacea citrago, assembly GCA_963921375.1. Classification (NCBI taxonomy): domain Eukaryota; kingdom Metazoa; phylum Arthropoda; class Insecta; order Lepidoptera; family Noctuidae; genus Tiliacea; species Tiliacea citrago. The sequence continues at coordinate 16,454,877 of OY992805.1, forward strand.
CAACTCCAGCACCCTCATGAGCCATGTATGTGGCACCGAGTCGTAGGCCTTCTTATAGTCTATCCAGCATGTCGACAGATCCTTGCGGGATCGACGAACCTGTTGGCTTATGGCCATGTCGATGAGGAGTAGCTCCTTAGTACCGCGGGTCCCATTCCTACATCCATTCTGAGAGGCAGACATAATGGAGTTATTGTCAATGTGCGTATTAATTTTCACTCTCAAAATGGATGTAAGAAGTTTATAGACCGTTGACAAACATGTGATCGGTCTATAATTCTTGGGTTCCGCGGGACTACCTGACTTATGGAGCAGGTGGGTAACGCCTGTTGTTAGAAACTGTGGTAGCGACCCAGACTCTAAGGATGACTGGAACTGAGATGCCAGGCAAGTGTGTGAACTAATTAAACATTTCAACCAGAAGTTGTGCAGTCCGTCCGGTCCCGGTGATTTCCAATTTGGTAACAGACGGACTGCTCTGGCTCCGTCTAATGGGGTGATTATGACTGCTTCCATTTCTGGTATAGTTTCACACACTCGCTCAACTTCCCGCATCCAGTCAGCCTCAGCGTGACAGACGGGCTCCGACCAGATGCTGCGCCAGAATGCACTCGTGGCTGCATCATCCGGGCGGCACACGTCTGTCACATTTTGTTCAGGTCGCTCCCAAGCTCTATATACCCACCTTTAATTGCTCTGGAACATGCGATTGTGCGTGTATCGATCCACCCGCCGCTTATACCGCCGAATACGGCTCGCCCATGCACAAACTTTCTGCTTCAGGAAGTCGATGCGCTCTGTGACACGGGACATGTATTCTCGAGGGCTGATTCCAGTCCCCGAGAAAGCCCGTCTTACAAAGCGCATCACTCGTGGTCGTGTATTGCCCTCCCTGAAGCAGTATAGTTTGCCGATGAGTACCCTGGCCCCATCAATACGGCGCTCGATCCTGCACTGCCAGGCTGGTACGGCTGGTTTTGGTCGAGTAGCTCCGTCACAGTTTGGAAATTTGACGTTAGCTAAACGACATGCCGCAACAGCCGCGCAATACAGAATCGAGTGTGTATCAATGGAGATCCTCGCTGCTTTGGAAGAAATTGTTAAGCTGCGAGTCCAAGGCACACACCAGCGCCCTATTTTTCTTGTGCATAGGTAGGCGTGGTAATCGGGGTCTAAGTTCGGTCGGAGTGGACCTATACTCGCCTAATGCATCCTCCAGTGCGCTCCTCAATCGGGCGTTGCATTGGCTACTTACTGTGGCAACCCTATCATCCTCTTCTTCAACATCATGATTGGACCGCGGCGGGATTCCATCAATAATTGACATTCGTACCGCGGTTTGTGCCGGAGTCGAGACGATATCGTTGCTAAGTACCTCTGAGCGCAGCCTATCAAGTGCAACATCGTCCAACCTATGATCGCGTTGGATGACCCGCACCTGATCCGATAGTCGTTGGGCCGAGATGTTGATGGTTGGTTCTAGTTCCTGAAACAGAGACAGCATCCTAGCACGGTACGCAGTGAGGCTAGTTCCTCCCTATGTAGACCCGTAATATGCGCGCATGACGTTCTCGTTCATAGATTGAGTCCATCTCATGCGCTGCACACAACCACCGGCAGCGGGGACCCGGCTCGGGGCCGGATGGCCCCTAAGTCCCAAGCTCCTCGGTGGCCGGCCTCTCCCCTGTCGACGTACAGGTGTTGGCGACGTCGGCGGGGAAAAATACTCGTCGCTCGAGCTCGACGCAACTACCACGGCCGGTGTCGTCACAGCGCTCACAGTGAGGCTGGATACCGGGGGCGGCGAGGCGGAGCTGAGCGAAGAGTCCGGAGGTGGTGGGCGTGCTCGTCGCGTAGCTGATCTCGTCAACATCTTTTCTTTATTTTAAAATCGGTGGGTTTTATCGGAGGTGACATGACAGATGTCACCTTCGATTCGGCAGTTTTTGATAAAATTCTTGGTTTTTATTATGATTCATTTTGATTTTTTTTTTTATTTAGGCTTGATTATTTGGGTTTCAGGCTTATTGTATACTAATAGAATAAAAGAAACTGCGTCTAAAATGAATATATAACTGAAGATAAAGAAAACGTATTCCGTGACGTGTTGGTGTTGCCAGCTTTTTTATTATTATTATTTTTATTATTAGTACAGTCACTCGTATATTTCAAACAGACACTTTTATATTGCAAATCAGTCTCCAAACTTTTCGACATTGCTATGCTATGCAGGAACTTCTCACTAGCAGCTCGGAGTCTGGATTTGTGCCCGGTTGATGGCAATAGGCTCGCCCTCTATTACATGGGACTTAAACATAACTGGTGAAATGAGGGTTTACTGTACACCTCTGCCTAACCCTTCGGGGATTACAGCCATGATGTTATGTTATGCTATGCTAATAACAATATTATCGAATTACTCAAATAATCCATTGTAGTACATAAATCTGCTGTTAAAACTACCATGTTAGCGTTTGCAATTGTTGCACCAAATACCAAAACCAATCATTTATGTTGACATGGGATATACCAACAGATTAAATGGTACTCTTTTATTTAAAGTTTTGATTTGCAGGCGATGCTTTTAGGAGTTAGTATAAGTTTTTTATACGTTTTGTGTATAAAATATTTGATTGAAATCAAATGCTTGATACACAAATATATTATACAAATATAAAATATGGTCAAACACGCAGCGTCTGTGGTTACGCACCTTACCTTTTTGAAGAACATCAACGAAAATATCAGTGTGTAGGTCAGAGGCGAAGAGTAGTTTAGCTAGCCTTTTTAGGATTCCGTACGTCTGAATAAAAAAAAACGGAACCCATTTAAGATCCCTCGTGTGTCTGTCTGCCCGTCTGTCACAGTTAATTTGCTCTGAATTTAATGGACCGATTAAGTTGAAATTTGGTACACATATGAATTTCTGTGACCCAGACACGGACATTTGTTACTTAAATAAATGAATTTTGAATATGGGGGTCACTTTTGAAAGGCAAACGTTTTTTTTTTAAGTTCTGCTAACTGTACTGAGTCAACCGTGTGACATAACAAATTAACTGTGAGGGTTTCAAAATGTATTTTTAAATCATTTTAAAATATATCATTTAAAAGTAATTTAAGGAAATAGATGAGAATTGACAATCCGAAAGTAATGAGCCTACAATTTTGAAAAAAATACAAAAAATATTTCTATGCTTATAGATCACAGAAACTTCTATAAGAAGTCTTTGGTCCGAAAATAACATTGTTTCAACTACAATGTTAAATTTGTTCTTGGGATAAATTCATCCCAACTATGAAACCCTTCATTGTGGGTGGTCCAACACGCACTTAACCTGTTTTTTTTATAATAAGAGCCGAGCGCCCGTGGGATTTACCATTACCAAAAATGACGAATTTTCCGTCCGTCCGGGAAGACCGTATTTGGGATTAATTACGAGTATTTAGGAGATGAATTATCAAAATGTTTCATGAGGACATAGTGCATAACGCCATCCATTTGAAAGCTCATCAAGCCTCGAGAAAATATCATTAACGTCAGTAGCGAGACGTAAAAGAGGCTTCTGCGCCATTTCTTAGTGCATCCCTGATCATAATTATTCATTCCCTTTTGCCCACGCTTTGTTACTCAGGTAAAATAATCAGAGGGACTACCTATAGGTACAATGTGTCACTGAATTAATGCAAATTATTCAAATTCAAATTCATATAAATCGTTTTCGTATATTTTTTTTTCTAATTTATATAAATGACATGTCGAGAGTTACAATGCACCATATGACTTTGTTTGCTGACGATAGTACTATATCGTTTACCGGTAATGATAGAACAAATTTAAAAATTTACTTAAATAGCACCCTAACAACAATTGTAAAATGGCTGGATGAAAATGACCTAAGAATAAACATAGAAAAAACAAAAATCATGAATTTTAAACAGCGTGTACAACCTGATACCAATTTAAATAAATGTTACTCTCAAACCAGCATAGAATAAATTGATGTAACCAAATTTCTGGGTCTCTATATTGATAGCAAAGTAAATTGGAAGTCACATATAGAGCAAGTATGCAAAAGACTTAGTCAGAGCTCTTATGCTCTTTACAGATTAAGGAACACCGCCAGTCAGTCTGCATTACTAACTGCTTATCATGGATATGTTGCTTCAATCATACGTTACGGCATCACATTCTGGGGTAACTCAGTAGAAAAAGAGCGTGCTTTTATAGCTCAAAAACGTTGTATTAGATCGATGTGCAATATACACAAGGTGGATTCATGCAGACCACATTTTACAAATTTAAAAATATTAACTATCGCTTATGTATACATTATATGAAACTGTAATGTTCATAAAAGCAAATTCAAACTGTTTTGAATTTTGCACTAGGGCCAGACACAAAGACAAGCTGCGCACCGTAGCCAGTAAAACAAAGCTTATGCACCAAAGCATCTTTTGTATGGGCCCACGTATCTATAATAATCTTCCACCTTTTCTCAGAATTATTGATAAATAAATGTTATAACTCTATAAGAGAATTTCTAAATGACAATACATTGAATCACACTATTTTGTAAAATGACTAATTTGCAATTTGACATAAGTATTATATCTACTAATGTAATTTTAATGTATTGCATGATAATTAGATGTATTGTATTTGATCTATGTACCGAACTTATGATATGAATTTTGTATGCCTCAATGACGGGACATAGCAGACCTATGATCCACAATAAATTATTTGAATTTGAATGCAAATTATGAAAGTATTTTCTTCAGAATCGTATACTGAATGGATTCCTGTCATTTTTAATATAGAATGAAATAAAATACATTTATTTAGTACAGACTAGAAGTAGTACATAACATATTAATAATACAGTAGCTAAAAAAAAACAAATATAAAAGTGTCATGTGTGACGTAAGAAAAGGCCCAGTTCAGTAAAAATGCCAGACAACTAGTGCCTGACGCTGGTTTTCAACTGGACCGGAAGTGCGAAATGATAGGTAATTTAATTCCAAAATTAATTAAAAATACCTAAAGTACAGTTACACCTCCGCTGTTTAGTTAAACCAAAATGGATCAGGTACCTACTGCGCTAGACCCATAAACGTGTGCGACTGTATGCGTGCGTAGATTTGTAATGTGCCTACAATTTTACATGACATAACATAACATCACGCCTGTAATCCCCGAAGGGTTAGGCAGAGGTGTACCTAATAGTACACCCACATTTCGCCAGTTATGTTTAAGTCCCATGTAATAGGGGGCGAGCCTATTGCCATCAACCGGGCACAAATCCAGACTCCGGGCTGCTTCTGAGAAATTCCTAATGGAAAATCCCAATATCACTTTGCCCGACCTGGGAATCGAACCCGGGACCTCATGCTCAGCAGTCGAGCATGCAACCACTAGACCAACGAGGCAGTCAGACCACAATTTTCTCCTTCAATAATTTTTTCTAATTTAATAAATATACAATATTTTATATTTAGTAGTAAAAATTCAGTGTAGATACGTATTGTGATTATGACGTAATATTCTAATTTAGTTGTTTGGTGGTGTGCGTTAATTCCAGGGCAATGTTGTACAGGTAAAGGTAGTCTAGTTCGACAAGAAAACCTACTTATTATTTCTATGATATATAAAGGGTCAAATTAAATTATTTGGCGAAACTTGATATGCTCGATATTTAATGAAGATTAAACATTAAAAATATCGTTTCTCATAACTTCAACTGACTACCTACCAGCGGCCGTTGACCCCGGAAACAGTTGTAGTTACTCGAAGTTAAGAGTTTCTGAAATCTCTTTAGGGTTCTACTGTCCGTCTGTCAGACCATCCGTCTGTCACAGGGCTGTATCTTTTTAACCGTAACAAGCAGACGCTTGAAATTTTATTATGGCCGCTATAACTACAAATATATATTTATATAATAATATAAAACCTGTTTATACAGGGTCAAATTAAATTAGCTGGCGAAACTCCGCATATGAGATGGGTATCGATATCTAAACACGACAAAACGAACAAAAAAAAATTATGATTTTTTTGGGATCGACGGACCGCCTTTTAGTGATGTTAATTGAAGTATGAGTTGAGAAAGTATGTTTTATTTTGTTTTATCATGTTATGGTATCGATAACCATAATGTCAGTGAAGTATTTACAAAAAAAACAGATATTTCAAGTGTCTACACTTAACTGCGGTTGATGAACCCTTAAAAAAACTCATTAAATTAAATTATTTTTTGTTTGATCATCTTTAAATATCGATACCCATCACGACTGCGGAGTTTCGCTAGCTAATTAAATTTGACCCTGTATAATAATATAAACAGGAATGGGGTATATCCTCCAGGTTATACAAGGACTAAAACACAGACTGTATTACAAAATTCTACAAAGTAAAACACAAACGGTCAACTAGATTTGAATCGTAATTGGCGAGAATGAATATGCAAACGCTCAGTATGGCGAACAATGACGCACTATGCACTGCTGTGCCGGCTGCCGGCCGGTGCGCGCCCGCTTCTCGAGCGCCCCCTTCGCAACCTCTGCTGCCCGTCCACAGTCGCCAAATAATAAAAATAAAATAATCAATCAATCTGTGTGGTTCCCAGACCATTGCAGTCACCAATCTACACGGTCTTCTTATGATCTGACCAAGATTATGTCTGAACTTTGAAAAAGACTGTGACCCCTAACTTTGTTTCAGCATTTCTTCTCAGAGTAGTCAGATAGGAAACGCCGACCTCATCTAGATTTTAAAATATGATTGACGTGTAAACGTGTTTGTACAAACCTTCTTACAGAAATAAAATCATGTATCATAAACTTCAAAAATTTAGGGTTAAAAATATGTAGTGTTTAATATTTTAAGGTGGTAGGGAAACATTAGTGTGTGAGGCCTACTCGCACTATGTCGCTTTTTTTTGGTGTCCATACCCATACCGTGTGAAGTTACGCTAGCTAATTTATCTCAACCCTAAATACGTTACAGCTGTTGAATGCTAAAACAAGATATTGGAGTCGTTCATCGAAACAAAACAATTGCCAAACAACCAACTTTCGATTTACGTTTTGTGGTTTTGCCAAACTTTTTGAAGGAATGAAACGTGATTGTGGCGTATTTCATCAACACATCCAACTCAAAGCATTTATTTCAAATAAACCAATTACAGGCACTTTTGAATTGTCAAGGGGTCGGTCAGTCAGCAAGATGACGCTAGTTGCCCATTCCAAAGCGTAGTATGTTCCTATGGAGAAGAACGGGCAAGAAACTCCACGGACACTCTTTTAAATTAAAATATTGTCACAAAATATTGGTTACATCATTCATGTTGAAATTATACAAATTATGTGAGAACAATGAAGAAAGACGTGCATGTTAAAAGCGTCCGTAAAAAAAAGATTAAAAAAAAAACAATTGAAAAGTTTAAATAAGTTAATATAAGCCGCGGCAGCTCAGAAATAACCAGTCTCTTGCCGGCCCCCGTTCAAAAACGAGACGCATGGATCAGCACCATTCAGCTCAACCATTTTGAAGGGAACTTAATAATCTAACACACGCGCAACCACCAGCGAGACATTTGAGTGAGCATAACATACTCTCAGCCGTCGGGGCACATTCAAATCAATGAAAGACGTGCCCAGTAAATGGTTGCTTTTTAGTAGGTACTACATAGTGCTCACACATATGCTATGCATAAGAATAATACCAGATATTTGAAGATTTCCAAAGCCAAAAGACAAAGTTACAATGTGTCATGAGCCAGTAATGGCAACAGCCCCCACAACACAAACCGGAACACAGCACTGCTTGGCGGCAGATTTAAGTATGATGGTACCAAATCAAAATCAAAACATTTTATTACACATAAACCTATATGGGCACTTATGAAACGTTTGCTGAGTAAAGTATGGAAGAACAGTATAAGCATGTCAACAAGTACCAGGTACATAACAAAATAGAAAATGGTCTACAAATCTACAGTCTATTAAGCCTACAACGTTCTCACATTCGTAAAATGTAAAAGAATCTATGTAAAATATTAATTAAAAAAAAAACAATTTAAACCAACAACTGTAACAAATCTGAATTAATATCCTGTCCTAATAAACCTACATGGGCACTTGTGAAACGTCAGAAGCTAGGTGCACGGTTCCAATTGGTCGTTTCCATGGATAAGAGCCGCATGTAACTCCACGGCCACTTTAAACAAAAAAAAAAGAAGGTTTTTACGATGCTTTCAAATTACAGTGTTAATAGGTATGGGAGGACAGTGTAAGCCCGTCAACAAGTACCAGGTCCTTAAGAAAGAAAGAAAAATTGTTTATTCTACACAAACAAAACGCACATTTCAACAAATAACCTTAATTTATAATACACATACCAAGTAGCCAAAAACCTCGTATCCAATTCACTAAACATTTTGACAATCATAGCCATATTTGCACTTAGCAAAATACAAAACGGTCTACAAATCTACAGTCTATTAAGCCAACAACGTTCTCACATTCACAAAATATAAAAGAATCTTTATACAATTTTAATAAAATAATAAAGATTAGAAAAACCTATATAGAATTTTTTTACCGTGGTCGTACTTCCCCGAACGAGCTCTTTCACAAAGAGCTCTACTAAGTACGACTGGTTGTAAATGAAAATAAGGTAAGCTCCCTACCTTACTAGCCTTGAAGTGCCTAAGTATATAATAAATAAGCTATAATGGAGCCGTATCAGAAAATTGGATATTATTTTTTTAAACCTTCCTTTTAATGTGCAAGCCAACAAAAAACGACAGTTCTGTAAATGTTTCTTTCTGTATTTTTGCTTTTTCTACTAATGTTTTTCTTCCTTATTTTGTGGTGGTATGAACTTAAAACCCATACATTGTGCGTTTTAGGGTTTCAATGCAAAAATGGCATAGACTTTTGATCAAGATAATTACAGAAAATAATATAAAATCACGGCTTTCTTTCCCCGAAGGGATGGGCAGAGGTGTACCTGTACCCATATTTCGCCAGTGAGGCTGTTTTCAGACCACATGTGCCAGCTACGTGCACGCTACGTGCCCGCCCCACTCGCTTTGAAATTTGTTGTATATAATTTGAGTTTTATGACACATTAATAGATCATCTCAACTTGCATTTATCGAAGTCGACCCGCACATGCCACGCGCCCACTCTGTGCTCACCCCGCACACGCGCTGCACACGCCTTGTGCCCGCGCTTCGGTTAGTGCCGTATTGACTGTGATCAAGGGCGTTTTTTTGATTAAATAATAAGTAGCATAAGCGGGTACATCTTTTCAATAAAATAAGTGATAGACATAATGTCAATACTAGAAATAAAGATAAAATAGATCAGCCATGTTTCAGATTATATAAAGTACATACAACTTTTATGGGGTACTGTGTTAAATGTTACAACAAAATACGTTGTTGTATATTGCAATTAAATGAAAGAAAATTTAAAACTCATATTAAAAGTACATTTTGTAATCAAGCTTATTACAAATTAGAGGATTATATCCAAGATAAGAACGCTTGGAAACATGCTGGTCCAGCTCCGTAGGACAATCTAGAGTCTAGACAAAACCTAACTGATTGCTATTTTAATTGTATATTTTATTATTTTTATGACATTTATTTTACACTCTGTGATTACCTTAAAATTATTAATATCAGTGTGTGAGACACTGATATTAATAATTTTAGGAAAACGATTTTTTTTTACAATTGTAAATATGTGAGCACCATGTATCTATCACATAATTAATTTATCTGTCATTGCTTCATTATTAATTCTTTTTACCTACTGTATTAAAGTTATTTTATTCTAGGTGCATCGTCTTCACATATCATTATATAATTGATGTACCTACACAAAATATTGTAAAACACTTTAAAAGAGTAACGGTGGAGTTTCTTGCCCATTCTTCTACATACGAAGCTACCTTTTGGAAGGGGCGACTAGAATCAATTCTATTTTATTTGTAAATTTTGACGTTCAAAAGTGCCATCTATGTGCCTATTTGAAATAAATAATTTGACTTTGACTTTGGTAAGAGGCGGGCGCGTGGCATGCGCGCATATTGCGCGTGGCGAACGCGGGTGCAAGGCGGGCCCAACGCATGCGCGTGGTCGGTGCGGGTTATCTGAACACGGCCTTATGTTTAAGTCCCATGTAATATGGGGCGAGCCTATTGCCACCAACCAGGCTTAAATTCAGACACCGGGCTGCTACTGAGAAATTCCAGATAGAAAAACCCAATATCACATTGCCCGATTCGGAAATCGAACCCAGGACCTTATGCTGAGCAATAGCGCATGCAACCACTAGACCACCGAGCCAGTCAACATAATTATCAAGCAGGCCAGGCATCAAGATAATTATGTTATTATTAGCACACAAGGACAATGCTGGTTGTCACTTAATATCTATTACTTTACTAAGGAGCCTTAAACTGCAGTATAATAAGCTGTAGTTTAAGGTAGACTATCAACCTGCCTCGCCTTTTCCCAACTATGTTAGGGTCGGCTTCCAGTAATATAATAAGCTTTGCTATTATCACCTTATTTTTGTGGTGATCGTAGCAATGGAATATAGCAAATACAATACATAATTATATAAATTACTGTCCCCCTCTTTGTCCCATTACTCTTTTCAAAGCCTACTGCCAATCCTTTTACACGTGCACCCTGTGGGTGAACTTCACGCAAAGGGCAAACAGTGGCCTGCGCATACAATACAACAACACGTTCCGGGTGTTGACGGGGCTGCCGCGTTTTTGTAGCGCGTCTGGCATGTTTGCCGACGCGGTTGTGGATAGTTTTTCGGCCGTCATGCGCATTAGGTGCGCATCTCTGCTACGCCGGGTTCGCGGCAGCCCCAACACCATTCTCAGGACGTTGGCTGATAGGTGGGACTCTCCGATCTTGGGGCGGTGGATACGACTGCACGCAGTCAAGTAGGCAGTCCCCAGAATCGGCGTGCCTCACGGAGCTTAGAATTTTTGTACTAACACTAGTTTTATAAGTTTACACTGTTACTAACATAATTATATGGAGCATGGATTCTGAAATAAACGTTATATTATTATTACTCTTTTTTTTAAGGGTCCCCTATGTTGTTTTGAACGCCGCTGTTGCGACACACGCTGTTGCGAATTATTTTTCCACTGCCTCACAGGTTCGAAAGCTCATGGACTCGAATGAAGTAGTCGCGAAAGACGCTGTTTCGAAAAACATTTTCACTGCCTCATACGCTCGAATGCTTGTGATTTCGATTTATTTAGTCATAAAGTGTACAGAAAAGTATTTAAGCAGTAATTAAATAAAATCAACAAATTCGGTGTCAACATCATCATTTAATATAACGTATAGTAATTTAGTTAAATTGGATATTGATGAAGAGTTTTTGTTTTGGTAACTGAATTTACCAACAATAGAGGGGACCTGGCGCTCGGCGGCCGCTGCCGCGGCACGCTCGCTTCGCTCGCTCGCCTTCGCGCGTTAATGGTCACTGTTCTAACCTAACCTAACCCAAATGATTAAATACTTTTCTGTACACTTTATGACTAAATAAATCGAAATCACAAGCATTCGAGCGTATGAGGCAGTGAAAATGTTTTTCGAAACAGCGTCTTTCGCGACTACTTCATTCGAGTCCGTGAGCTTTCGAACCTGTGAGGCAGTGGAAAAATAATTCGCAACAGCGTGTGTCGCAACAGCGGCGTTCGAAACAACATAGGGACCCCTTTTTTTAATATTGTATATTTTTTTCGCATACCTGCCAGTAACCGGGCAATACGATACCCCTTAGCAAGACTGATTGTCAGGCTTTTCGGCTTCTGACGACTCCTAACGACTGTCAAAGATCCACGAATGACAGGCGGGACCAACGACTTAACGTACTATCCGAGGCACGAAGGAGACTCGGTATGTAAAGACGGTCCAACCCCGGCAAGGGTCCACCCGTGCAGCTGTTATTACTTAGCCACGAGCTCCTCTTACTTAAGGTAGACTAATCTGTTTTCAATAATAACTATTGTTTCTTTCGCCATGATGCCAGCCAGCAGATTCAGCAGCGGGGCTGATTGACCAAAGTACGTCGTAGATACTTCTCTATATTTTCCTGCTAGCTTTTACCCGAGCCTTCGCCCGCGTGAATGTCGAAAAATATCCCATGGGAACGTACTACCTGGATTAAAAGTACCCTATGTGTTAATCCAGGTTATAAACTATCGGTATGCCAAATTTTATCCAAATCCATTCAGCCGTGTCTGCGCCAATCCGGAACATAAACCAGATAAACGGACAAAAATTCTAAAAACTACATTTTCTCAAACATGCTTGGAAATTCGAGCATTATTTTGACAACCTTCTTTGAGATAAATCGAAATTGCTGTACTAGCAAAATACATGCAAGCAGCGGCCGCCAAAAGTTGTATGAAAATCCATATTTGTCGTGGTTTAGCGGCCAATTATATTACATAGTAAACTCATATCTATCGTGTAATTTAAAAATGGACTGATACTCAATGCATGATAAAGATTATTGATGATATCCCGCCCCACTCCCCTTGAGTTTAAGTAAAGACGCGGCACTTTACTGAAACCTCGCGTGGACTTCTTGAGAGAACTTAAAGTGATGTTGCACTGTTTTGTTTCATTTGCCTACATTAATGCAGGTTCACGAACACTTAATGGTTAATAATCCACCACTATTACACATTAATATTCGGCTAAACACAAATTTTAGAAAATAAAACAAAACTGCTAACATGACGCTTCACTTTCCCGCCAAGAAGTCCCAAAGGAGGTAACTTAATGAAAGGTTTTATTTAAATTTCGAACTGGCTTGCAAATAGAAAGCTGTTTAAAGTTTTAAGAAAGCTATTGAAAAAAAAAAACAAATGAACACATTGGCGCGTGAAAAATTATCGTTGTTCGTCATTGAATCTGAAATTTATGAATAATTTACTTTGTTTGAATTTCGGCGCATTATTTGAGAAAAGCATTATACAAGCCTTGGCCGCAACCAGGCATTGATGGGCTCACGTATATGTGCCTCGGCTTTATCTGCAGGCAGCTGCAGTAATGTACTATTTGGACATCAGACTCGCTCCCACCCACACACCTCGTAGCAAATACTTTTTTCATAAAATTCAATGTACAATCTTGACTACGTTACTATTTTACTAAAATGTAAAGGTAGATTAGTTTCTACTTAGTTCTCAGGTACCTAGACTGCCTCGTTAGTCCAGTGGTCGCAGGCTGCACGAGCATGGTGTTAGGTTCCCAGGTCGGGCAAAGTATTGCGATTTTCCATTAAGAATGTCTCAATAGCAACCCGGGGTCTGGATTTGTGCCCGGTTGATGGCAATAGGCTCGCCCCCTATTACATGGGACTTAAACATAAGGTGTACTGTAGCTACACCTCTGCATAACCCTGTTATGATGTTTTATGTTAGTTCTTAGGTTTCCTTGCCTAAAAGGTAACAACAGAACGTATATGGTCTGTTTTATAAGTATCTGCTAAAAATCTAAACAAATGAATCAGAAAGCGTACCTGTAGATGCTAATATGTAGCGCCATTTACAAATTGATTATATCGTTTTGATTATTTAAATACTTTAACCTTTTTTAGGGTTCCGTACCCAAAGGGTAAAATGGGAACCCTATTACTAAGACTCCGCCGTCTGTCTGTCTGTCTGTCTTTCTGTCTGTCTGTATGTCCGTCTGTCTGTCTGTCTGTCTGTCTGTCACCAGGCTGTATCTCATGAACCGTGATAGTTAGACAGTTGAAATTTTCACATATGATGTATTTCTGTTGCCGCTATAACAACAAATATTTAAGGGGGCTCCCATACAACAAACGTGATTTTTTTGCCGTTTTTGTAGATAATGGTACGGAACCCTTCGTGTCTGCGAGTCCGATATGCACTTGACCGGTTTTTATTATTACATTATTCATTTGCCAATTGAGATAGGTAAGTAAATTTTATAACCTCAATTTTCGTCGATGTTTTTTCAATTACAAATTAATAATGTTATTCAAACAATAATAATGGCTGGAGAATGTGATCTTCTTAATACCTACAGATGCATGTGTCGCTACTTCCCTTTAATGAGTTATTGCGTAAAAAAAATTACCAGAACATTTGTTTACTTCTTTGTTTGCAGTTTCATCAGATCCTTCTAGAAAAGACAAAGTACTTCTGTTTTTCACTGTATCTAAAAAATGGGTAAACATATAACATACAGTTTTGGTGGTACGGAACTTAGTGCGCCACTCGGATTCGCACTAGACCGATTTTATACCTTGACTGCCATTATTTCATTTAAAGAAAAGTACACATTCCTATTTAAAATAAATTACTTTAATCAGCCAACCCGCCTGCCAAGCGTGGCGATTATGGCAAACACCCTCCTTTGGAGGAGGCCTATGTCCAGCAGTGGACATCTTTTGGCTGAAATTGACTTTTATCAGAGAATTACCTTTAAAAGCACGTAAAATTATGTCCCCCAATATTAATTTACCCGCTCGCAGTAAAGTGCTCTGTTTAACTCAAAATGCAATTACAATTAAATACACGATCATGTTTAACGAAGCGTTTTACAATTTAAAAGAAACTATATTTCGTTTGTAAGTAGGTACATTTTGGATAATTGGCATACTCTTTGGGACAAGGTGAGGTAGCTGATATAGGGGAGTTTGTTTTGGACATGAACGGTCTTTTTCACCCGACTGCGGCGAAGTAAAAAAAGGAGGGTTACGTGTTTGAACTGTATATATGTATGTATGTCCGTCCCTATGTTCCCTCGTAACTACTAAACGGCAGAACCGATTTCGATGAATAAGATGTGGTTAGATTCGTCTTTATTGCGCGAGTGTCACTGGGTATGTTAAAAATCAAAATGGCGGATTTTTGGCGAGAAGATGTATGTTTTCAAAAAAAATCTCCCATACCTATCGAGTGAGGTATCAAAATGAAGGGTTTTAAAAGGTGATTACAAAAATATACACAAATTATAAGTTTAAATGTAATTTAGAATGAGATAAAATAAAAAAAGTAAATAAAAAAATAAAAAAAAACCCGACTTCGTAAAAAGTGAACTTGAAAAAAACCGGCCAAGTGCGAGCCGGACTCGCGCACGAAGGGCTCCGTACCATTATCTATAAAAATGGCAAAAATGGCTTTAATATTTGTTTTATTTTAATTAAATTATTTATTTTTAAAGTGAATATATAACTAAATATTCTGTGAATATTTCAAGCGTCTACCTGGTGCCGTTATCAATATCAAGCCAAAACGAGCATTAAAATTACGTTTGTTGTATGGGAGCACCCTTAAATATTTATGTTATTCTGGTTTTTAGTATTGGTTGCTATAGCGGCAACAGAAATACATCATCTGTGAAAATTTCAACGGTGTAACTATCACGGTTCATGAGATACAGCCTGGTGACAGAGGGACAGACAGACAGATAGACAGACAGACAGACGGCGGAGCCTTAGTAATAGGGATCCCGTTTTACCCTTTGTGTACGGAACCCTAAAAAATGGGAACAAGATCTATATCTATTCATACTATAAACAATCTCATGCCGTCGGAGGCATCTTCAACACAACACCACAACAACAACAACAACAACAACACCGGTAACAATAACGACCTATTGCCTCCGACTGCATGAAATTGTATATAGTATTAATTTAGATAAATCTTATTTCCATCTTTTGTTAAGTTCACTTTTTAGGCTTTCGGGTTTTTTTCAACAATTATCTCACTTGATGTGGTAAATAAGGCGCCATCTACACGGGCGAGAGTACCGCGGTGATAGTCACACCGTGACATCAAATTCTATAGAAACTGTATGGAGCAATCTCCACACGGCGATATCCTCGCGGCGATAATTTGATGGCACGCCATTCTCTCGCCCGTGGAGATGACGCCTATAAGTGTTGATTATAAATAAACACTTTCCGTCAGAAATGTTAGTGGTGTGGTGGAATCTACAAATCTACAATCACATCCCACGTCACGAAAAGTGATTCGCGGGATTAATTACTGATAATTAAACAACTACCAGTAGCAGTAGCCCACCAGACACAACACCGCTCTGGTCGAAGGATCCTCCCTTTACAATGGAGGATAAGGAACTTTCTACCTTATTCCTCAACTTTCTTAGATAATAGTATGGGTAACCTGGGCATTTACGTCATCGCCTTCAATTCGCGGAAAGTTCAACTTGGTCTGTAAGACGTCAGAAATATCCAAAGGATTGTTTTTTTTTTTTATAACGTGTCTACGTTGAATCGGAAAGGTACATAAATAGCAATTTTGGCAGTAGAATTAGTATGACAAGGAACGAACACTTGCAAAAACTCTCACAATTAGTAACACTAACTTTACATTAATAACAATTTTCCAAGGCCCAGACACATTCAATTAATTGCATTATCAACTACTAATACGTATGTTTTCAAGACCCCAGACAGGCAATGGCCGCCAGGAAAGCCTTTGTCTAAAAGGGTCTCAAGCGCCGCCTGGGAAATCGCACCCTGCATCGAATGTACTCAGAAAATAATGTTTTTCTTTTAAATTGTTGGGAATGAAAACCTGTTGTTTTTTTTAAATTGATTGTGTTTGTGAGTTGACTGAGGATTTCAATAAAAAAGTTTTCATGTAGTCCGCGCGCGACTGCTAGTCACTGCCTGAGGTATGTGATCTGTGAGACAGGGGAGGTAGACAAAGGCATAGCTAGCTCAGTCTGCCATATCTTGTCAATCGCGCCCTCCTCCGACTCACCGCTCACATACTTCACGTGGTGACTAGCAGTCGCGTGCGGACTATAGTTATTTGGAGTCGTTTTCTGTGATGTCCTTCCGGGGTTTTATCCATAGCTCAAACTTACGTTTTTTTACTAGAAATATTCTCTAATATTTTGTCAAGACTAGACTTTTTTAATGCGGTATCTTAATATTATTATAGGTCGAAAATATCAGGTGACATAATAATGGAGATTTTATTACTATTTTGATTGGTGTTCGTGCTACCTAAATAAAATATGTTAGTTTGACGCCATTATCATTATCAACTGAGTTGTCCTCATTAGATAGCACTCCCAGGATAATCGTTTATCAATATTATCATTAATCAACCCCAGTAATTCAAGCTTACTAACTGACTTATCTTCTTAACACGGCACGAGCTTCTCTCATAATACCCAGTTCAGGCTGATACGAAGAAAAAACCAGCCAAGTGTGGGTCGGACCACGCACAATGAAGGGTTCCGTAGTGTCAACTACGAAATCTACGTGGTCGTAAAACATGTTCCCTCATACATCCCACCTGCAAATGTAAGTTTGTACGCACCATATTGAGAGATTTACCATGTTATTTTAAGGCCATAGAGTTTTCCTGTAATCTAGAAGTAAAGAACTATTTTATGTATTTTTTTCAAAATTTTAGACTCAGTTTCGGAGATAGAGAAAATATATGAAAATTTACCACCCCCTTGGTGGTAAATTTTCATATATTTTCTTAAATAATTTAAAAGTATTTATTTTTAAATTATAAAAAAATATATACCTAGGCAATATAAATATCTAGAAAAAAAATATATATATCCTTACAACAAGCCTTTTCATTTGATATGTATAGGTTACACTCGGTACAGTTAGCAAAACTTTTTTTATAATTTGTCCCCAAAAGTGACCCTATATTCAAAATTCATTTATTTACGTAACACGTCCGTGTTTGGGTAACAGAAATTCATAATAATACAAAGTTACAATTTAATCGGTCCCGTAGATTCGGAGAAAATTGACTGAGACAGACAGACAGACACACGAGTGATCCTATAAGGGTTATTTTTTTTCCTTTTGAGGTACGGCACCGTAAAAACCATCTAAAACCAAGATGGCCGTCCTCTGCACTTATGGACAAGCCACAAAATCTCCAGTGAACTGCACCAGACAGCCGCAGTTTAAGCTACTCTATATCTACATACATCGAAACATGCACGAGAGCACAATATCACCAAATCAAATTTCAATTTCATCGTTATTGAAATCTACGATCAAATAAAGCGGGCATCAAAACATATTTGTAGTTCATTTATTCCCGATTGATTCCATTCAGAATAGGTTATAAGTTAATATCGTAAATTCTCGTAAAAACTACAACGTTTATTGTATTGCTATTTTAATAATATCGTTGGGAGGTTTCTGACTCGTATCGCGGTACAGATGTTGTGGAATTTTATTATGTTTCATGCCCCAATTACACATAATATTTATCATACAAATATGATTTAACTTCTGTCAAATTCTATAATCATTGTTAAATGATGCTGTTCTTGATTTTTACATAATACACTTATGATCATAATAAACGTCATACTTACTCAAGATGGATAACGATTTAGTCGTTTTTTCCGTTGCTATGAGTGCAATTTTATTAATTGCATTAAAAAAATATATGAAAACGGTTAATTTTTGTTTTTTAATATTTTCCTCGTAAAGGTTTATAATATTTTTGTTGTTTCGATATTCCAGTCGAAATTCTTGCATTTTAACGCCATTTTTGAAGTTAGACGGATATGATCATATTTGTACGCTTACTGTCAAATAGGATATCTTAACTATGATCTTAGACAATTTGAATCATATTTAGATATTATAGCGTCATAGGTTCTTCTTATAAAAATGACTCGTACATCTCTGATCATACGAGTACACTGGATCGCAAAAATTCCGGGTTGCTAATAAATGGCGTGATAGTTTCTTAAATACATAAGACTAATTTGCAAAACTATAGTGTTAGAAGCGTAAAGAAATTGGAGGGAACGATAGGCGTGGCCAACGCAGCTGCATCAAGAGTCAGTTCGCGGCAACTGCAGACCGCGATGAGCACACGCTCTCTTTTGGATCGACAGCCGACGGCGACGGACGTCTCTCCGCCTCAGTATTGTGTTTTCTCGGTGCCAAGTGTTAAGCTAATTTATTGCTCGTTAATTCTATTAGTTTGCTAGGTTTTCTATATTAAGTTTTGTTTGTTAAAAATAATAAATACATTTGTTGATTGGTTGTGCGTATTTTTTTTAATAAACCTGCTTCTGATAGATAATAATAGTGTATTGTAGATGACTGATTAATATACCTATATAAAAAAATGTGTAACACGTTTTGTACACTACATAACTTTAATTAAATACTAAAAAATAAGAAAATTTCGCTTCTAACTTATGACAACAAAAATACACTTCGCAGTAAATCTTAAAAAATTAAATATTTTTTTTGTCAATTTAATATTTTGTATTGTCTCTACGAGCCCATATCACTTCATTAAGACGATGTGGCATGCTGTAAACCAAATGTTTAATACGATTTTGGTCTATGTTGGCCCATTCTTCCACTAGCGAATTCCTTAACTCGTGTAAGGTAACGGGAGCAGGAGAGCGTTGTCCCACGCATCTGCCGAGCTCGTCCCATGCATGTTCTATGGGATTTATGTCTGGGCTGCGAGCTGGCCACTCCGTGCAGGTAATACCGATGTCTTGAATATACATATTGACCAAACGAGCAGTGTGTGTTCGCGCATTATCGTGCATAAAAATGGAATTTGCACCCATATTCACTAAGAAAGGACCATCATGGTCATTTAAAACCTCTTCTACGTATCTGACAGCAGTCAGAGAACCGTTTTCTATGATCACTAACTCCGTGCGATCTTCTGAAGATATCCCAGCCCAAACCATTATTGATCCTCCACCGAATGGCACCTTTTCTTCAAAACACGCTTGATGATACCGTTCTCCTGGTCGTCTAAATACTCTTCGTCTCCCGTTGTGCGTAAATAAACAAAATCTGGACTCATCCGAAAACATATCCTTGGACCAATCTTCATCTGTCCATCGGATGTGTTCTCGAGCAAACCGTAACCTGGCAACTCGATGTTCTCTGAGCAGTTTGGGGCCGTTTGTTGGTCTATAAAGCTTTATATCAGCTTCACGAAGACGTCGCAGAATCGTATCAGAGCTCACATTGTTGTGGTGAATTTCTTGAAGACTGTTTCGGACCTAAACAGCCGTGAGATATTGATTTCGTAACATAGTGCTCACGATGAATCGGACTTCTCCTGTAGTTGTGCACCTTGGCCTGCCATTTCCTGGTCTCCTGATGTTCATGCCGGTCTCTTGAAATCGCTGGAGTACTCTTTGGACCGTTGATAAAGATACTCCTACTGTTCTAGCAGTGCTACGCTGACTTCTTCCTTCTTGTTAATAATCCGTGTACATTCTTCAGGTGTTAAGCAGCCGAGTCCTGGAGTAGCGACCGCGTATCGGCAAGCGTAGTGTGGGGTGCCCCCAGCTAGATGGACCGACGTCCTTAAAAAAGGTGACTGGAGCAGACTGGATGCGGATGGCGGAAGACAGGTTGTTGTGGCGCAGCCTGGGAGAGGCCTATGTCCAGCAGTAGACTGCTATAGGCTGACTTGATTGAAAGTTCCGAAATGGTCCAGAATATCGCTTATAATATATGTATAAATAATAATTATGTATTATTATTAGTATTAAAAGTCTTTTCGCATTATAGTATGTATGAATTTGTAATAAAATCTCTTAGGCTATACTATTTTTATCTGGCTGGTTTTGGTATCATTGAAAGTTAAAATTTTAAAGAACATAATTCCAAATTCAAATTAGGAAAATGTGTGATTTTCATTTGTTTTTCTTACTTTCAAGATGAGTGAATCTAATGAAGAAATTCGATACATTTTAACATTTTACTACAAAAAAGGTAAAAATGCAACGCAAGCCGCGAAAAAAATTTGCGATGTTTATGGACCTAGTGCAGTGTCTGTGAGAGTAGCACAAATTTGGTTTAAGCGTTTTCATTCTGGAAATCTTGATGTCAAAGATGCACGTCGCTCTGGTCGCCCTATTACGGATAAAATGGATGCCATTTTTGAAAAAGTGGAGCAAGATCAGTAGTTACGACGTAGCTGAAGAACTGGGAATTGACCACAATACAGTTTTGGCATATTTTAAAAAAACTGGGTACACAAAAAAGCTCGATATTTGGGTACCTTACGAGCTCACTGAAAGAAACCTAATGAACCGTGTACTCATTTGTGATTCTTTATTACGACGTAATGAAACCAAACCATTTTTGAAGGAGCTGATAACTGGTGATGAAAAATGGATCACGTACGACAAGAACGTGCGAAAAAGGTCGTGATGGTCAAAGACCGGTCAGGCTTCACAGACTGTGGCGAAACCCGGGTTAACTCGCAAGAAGGTGATGCTGTGTGTGTGGTGGGATTGGAAGGGCATTATTCATTATGCGCTTTTGGAAGCGTACGGGAGCGAGTAAATAAGAGGCACGACAATGATTACATAAAACTATAATGCGGCAAAGCTTAACATCGAACAGCGATAGACATAAGTTTTAATAAGAAAAGAAACGGATTTACGCAAGAAGGTTTACAATAGAAATATAGATATGACAGCGATATGAAAAATATAATTACGCGAAATGAATAAGAATAATGGGTAGCGAGCCAAAGCGACGAGAGTTCGCGTTGAGGGCTACTGGCTGACTCTTCGACGGTCGATGCCGACTGCGTCTTGAGCGGGCTGCGGAGGCGGTGCGGTGCGCGGAGTCCCGGGGGAGGTAGGCCGACCGGTTTCCGCGGCAGCCAGCGCTCGCACCAGTTGGAGGCGCGCGGCGTGCGCGCACCTTCACGGTGACAAGACGTAAAAAAGGGTTGGTAGCACTGTGAACAATATTATTATATTATTGTGGGTTAATGTGACTCCACAAGCTGTTACCACCAGGCAGGACCATCGATTCTGAACTCTACTGCGAACAACTGATAAGATTAAAGCAAGAAGTTGAAAGAAAGCGGCCGGAATTAATCAACAGAAGGGGCGTGGTTTTTTATCATGATAACGCTAGACCTCACTCACACATCTTTAGCCACTCAGCAAAAATTAAGAGAGTTTGGCTGGGAGGTGTTAATGCATTCGTCGTATAGTTCTGACCTTGTACCTTCAGATTTCCACCTGTTTCGGTCTCTTCAGAATTCTTTAGGCAGTGTCAAGTTAACATCACGAGAGGACTGCCAAAACCACTTGTCGCGGTATTTTGATCAGGTGTCCCAAAATTTCTATAGCAATGGGATCATGTCCCTACCTACAAGATGGCTAAAAGTTATCGAACAAAATGGTACCTATTACCTTAGTTAAATGTAAATAAACTATCTTAAAAAATGCGAAGAAACTTTTTCCCTAACCTATTATATTAATATTTCTCTGCAGAAGATACGAGCATTGATCACCACACTTGCTGAAGACGGGTGTCAGTACTCGTTTTTCATTAAACTTTATTTTATGCAGGTTTTAGTTCCAGAAGAATAATGGAAAAATAGGTGAGTAAAGTTAATGAGTTTGTGAAAATGCCATAACATTTTTCAGGCTAAAGCGTGCATTTTAAGATCCTCTACAAGCACCAATTTTAAATACGGCGCCCGTACCTTGGACGGTCTAACCCACTGCAGTACTAACTTCACTCATTAGCCTTATCTTCCTGCCAAGGAAAGAGATACTCTCTGGCATGTCCTAGAACTAAAAAATCGAAGGTATGTGATATCCATCCACCCGCACTGGGCCCGCGTGGTGGATTACGGCCCACTCCCTCTCTCAGAGAGGCGGCCTGTGTCCCAGCAGTGGAAATTGTACGCTGGTTATACTAACATCAATCCCCAAAGGGTTAGGCAGAAGTGAACCTTAGTACACCCACATTTCGCCAGTTATGTTTAAGTCCCATGTAATAGGGGGCGAGTCTATTGCCATCATCCGAGAAATTCAAGAATTAGAAGAAGATATTCAAGAAAAAATCAAGAATTCAAGGAGTAGGAGATTTTTTGAAGATTTCAAGATGGATAAAGCCCAATGTATGTACTACAGGTACACCTCTGCCCAATACTTCGGGAAACAAGGCGTGATGTTATGTTATTCTATCTTTAAAAAGCCCAATAACACTTTTTCCGACCTTGAAATCGAACCAGGAGAATGGATAACGCCCGCGTGACCACGAAATATTAGACGAGGGGAAGGGCCCATCCATACTTCTGTTGCATTTTCTGGTCAATTTGTCATGAACATTTGTTTGCACTGTTCAATTAATTACAACAACTAACCCCAAATTCCCGTACCGAGTTACCCAGACAATTTAAGGGCCAATAATGTTAAACCGTTCGAAAAACGACAGGGCCCCGAGTTTAATCGTATGGAATATCAGTTAGCACTGCACTCGACCGGGGGCGGCGCGACCCCACTTGTAGTAGTAGTTCTTATGACTTATTGCCCTACGATATTAGGGTTTTTGAGTAGTCTATAACTTTATTCTAAGTGCCTATTTTGAGATAATTGAAGAATCTTTATACAATTTTATTCTTATTCAAAGTGCCCATTTGCGTTTATTCTTCAACTATTTCTATGGAATCATAAAATATTTATATTAATTTAAACATAGTTGAACTGAATAGAACATGATACTGATAGAACTGAATTGTTACTGAAGACCAAAATAATGTGTTCATTCATTCATTCATTTATAGTTAAAAATAGAAGAATAATATTCCGTCCATGATGTAGGTAATTTTTAGATAAAGATGTATTAATATTGGTTTGCGGACATTAGGTCCAGTGATACAGCGAGACCCCAAGGAAATTGATTTAAGTACCTAATAGTACTCAGATCGAGACATGTTTTTTTAAAAGAACAATCAATTCAATAGTTAATAGAAAACCACTTTAGTGAATAAAAAAACTCCGAATTTCTAGCTGGTTAAAAAATAATGTCCAATAAATTCACACACAAAACACTTTTACCCTTCACCAAAAATGCTCAAATAACAAAATTTTCCACCACACCATAAATTGTAAGCAATAAAGGCTAGATATTGCCAAAAATCTTTCACCTAAGAATCTATTTTCATCTCAAGTATTATAAGATAGGAATATCGTTTGAGTGCACTTCAGTTCGATATACCGACCAAAGACCTCGAGATTCAATTTTATGAGGATTTAGTAAGAGTCGCTGAACGAATTGATAAATATCGCTACAGGATTCTTTTTGGGTGTCAGTAGACGACTAGCTGAGATAGTAGTGACTGGATATAAGATTTTTCGAATTAATTGATATATTTTATAATTACTTAAACATCTCACTAGCTTTTGCCCGCAGTTTCACTCGCGTGGCGAATTATCTCAGGGGAACGTACTACTGCAATAAAAATCGGTATCCTACGTCTGAACCCAGGACATGGCCTATCCTATCCTTTCATCCGGATCCGTATGTACAAATAGACAAATAATAAAAAAAACCGGCCAAGTGCGTATCGGACCACGCACAATGAAGGGTTCCGTAGTTGGGATGACCTTATCCCTAAAACAAACTTAACATTGTAGTTGAAAAACATGTTCTCCCATACATCGATATACGCCACGGTCAATTTTCCAACTGAAAATGTAAGTTTATAATCGCAAAACAAGTATTTTTTTTATGTGATAAAACTATAAATTTTCACTTTTCGGACTTTTTCCTTTACTTGTGCTGTGATACCTTGCTTCTTGCCAAATTTAATGATTATAGGTCAACGGAAAGTACCCTACCTAGGTTTTGATTTATGTGCGAGATATTCGCAATTTTTTTTTTCTGATAAAACTACAAGTTTACTATTTTAGCACTTTTTCCTATACTTGTGCTGTACCCTAGGTTTTGATTTATTTACGAGTATCGAAATATGTCAATAATGCAATAATGTCGCTTATATCGCCGTATTTTTTTATTACATTGAATTGGAAGCTTGATTTTTTTAGAGCTTCAAGGGACCATAGACTTACGTATTTGAAATTAATTTCAACTTGATATCTCCATGCGTTCCTGAGAGGTCTTGACAGACTGACATACAGACAGACAGACGGACAAAGAAGTGATCCTATAAGGGTTCCGTTTTTTCCTTTTGAGGTACGGAACCCTAAAAACATGTTTTTTTTTATGATTCCAAGGCCCACTAGCACCAAAAACCATAAATATAATTATGTACTTAGCGCTGAACATAATTTAAAACATCATTCCATCTGACAACTTCAAAGAACTGACAGAAATAGAACACTGTTTAAAAAATCGTTTAGCGCTAAACGAGAGAGCGAAATGTCTAACTTAAAAATAATAATTATTAATTTTAATAATATGATCACCATTCATTTGAAATACTCTGGCGCCGCCATTGACCAATTGTTAGCTAAGTTATTTTTATGACTTTAAATTGTAATTACTTTTGACCGAGTCGACCGATTTTAATTAAATGTAGACTGAATGTTATATTAAGCTACAATCATTTAAATCTCTTAAAAAGAAGTACACAAAAATCGAATTATTTCATGTGAATTTTAAAATCATTCCCTATTCTAACCCCTTGGGGGATGATTTTACAAAAATGCTTAATCACATAGTTCTTTATTTCTTACCAAAAGCTTAGATTTGACTTTTCATATCCCTAACTTAAGAAATGCTGGGTTTCCTATACAAACTTTGATCCCCTATATCACCCCCTTTAGGGTTATTTTTGAGACAAAAAGTAGCCTATGTCGTTTCGCAGGATGCAATCTATCTCCTTACCAAGTTTTATCGAAATCTGTTCAGTGGTTTAGGTGTGAAAAGATAACATACAGACAGACAGAGTTACTTTAGAATGTATAATATTAAGTATGAATTGTATATTATATATGCTAGCTTTTGCCCGCGGCTTCGTCCGCGTGGGGGTCGGAAAACATCCCACGGGAACGTCTACCCATGAGCCAAGTTTCATCCGAATCCGTTCACCCGTTTTAGCGTGAAATCAAACAAAGTCACTTTCGCATTTATGTTATTAGTTAGGATTAGTATGGATTACCAACCCTTAACTACGCATTTTTATTTTTCTTTTTTAATCATGAGAAATTATAACATGTAGAATTAAAGTAGTTTGTATTTATTTAATGTTTTATTTCTTATTTATAATCTCACTGTATGCTGCACGGGTCGACGTCATCACGTCAACGCTGGCTGTCGATGAAAACCAGCGCTGGGGCTCTGTCTCGCAGCATTATGCTGAGCGATGGCAGTTTTACGTGGATGTGACGCATGTTTTCCTCCCAACTTGTTCTTTTTTGTAGTTGTGTTTCTTTCTTTGCGTCACGTTTACCGCATATAAAAGTATTTGCTTTCATAATCTCATAGTAAACCTATGCTTATATAGAGAAGGAATGACCATTAATAAAATCACCCTTTCTTACTGCATCTTGACAATTAAGAACATCAACTGCAGGATTGCTCCTGATATTTAAAAGAGCTCAAAGTTCTTGGATTGATTCTTTGTCTAGATGTTAGCGATCTCAGACCATTAAGTCTCACCAATGTTTCACCTCCATAAGTTTTGGCAGCTATTTTATTATCAGTTCCATAAATGCAATTGGGTTCAAGTTATAAATATAACACTTGTATACATGTACGTAAAAGAATGCACATTCAAAAGCGCGTGATGCTCGTCATGCGCTTTTGAATTTGCATTCTTTTTGTAACTAACCATATAATTTTAAGAGCACCGGGGATAAACCCCGCAGTACGCCTAGTAGAAGGACTATTGTACCTATATGAGGCTCAAGTCTATAACTCTTTACCTAAAGTAATTAGGGAATCGAAATCACTTCCAACTTTTAAAAGGCTATATATATAGCACCATGTTCTGAATGGTGTTTAAATTGTTCTGAATGGTGTGTAAGGTTTTACTGTATTTTAATTTTAGTTTATAACCCAGCGAGCCGTCGCTTATATTAATCTTAATTATTATGTTTTTCCTCATAGAAGTGAATAATTGTATTATTTTTGAGTGAAATATATTTTTTTAAACCAAGTCAAGCCTATCGCCATTAACCAGTCAAAAATACAGACTCGGATCCCGGACCCGGCCCCGGCCGGGAATCTCGGATTCTGATGTAAATACCTAATAATACAACGTGATCTGGTAATCGAACCAGAACCCTAGGTTCAGCAGTCTGGCTACTAGACCAACGGGGAGTTAGTATGCTGATGTCCATAGTCCACGAAGCTACTCAAAAGTAACGTGTTACAGACTCCAATCACCAATGAGTAACCAGAATTTAACAGCACTAGTATTTCAATGGCGGTCCTTACACGATACAACATATCACAAACTAGTTATTAACCATTGAGTTATGTTACTTAGTACATTCTAACTCAATGTTATTAACAAGGGGTGACGATGCTTTTAATTAGTAATTATAAAGTATAAAGTATTTTAGTGTTGTTATTTGTGTGTGTGTTGTGTTTGTAGTTTTGTGTGTGTTGTTGTTTTGTTGTTTGAGTGTTTTTTTTTGCGTTTGTGTTTATTTTT
Organism: Tiliacea citrago; assembly: GCA_963921375.1. NCBI lineage: Eukaryota > Metazoa > Arthropoda > Insecta > Lepidoptera > Noctuidae > Tiliacea > Tiliacea citrago. The sequence continues at coordinate 16,482,364 of OY992805.1, forward strand.
GCATTTAATTTTTATTTTAAATGCTATTTTTGTATTTCTTGTGCGTGTCCCAAATAAAATATTTTTATTTTCTTTTCTTTCTTTCTTTCTTAAGTATCCTACAGTCAGTAGTGCAGGCTATTTTGGGTCACCACAGCCCTAAAGCTAAGTATTAGGTACACCTAAGTATTCTCAGTAACAAAAGTCTCAGTAAGTCCAATTCAAAGTCACAGACCACACACACGCAGTGACCTTCAAAAAATAATAACCCCAACCTTCTATCCTCCCTATCCACTGTTATTGAGGTCAACCATCCACCTTTATCTTTAAGAAACAAGTACTGAAAGCAAAGTTTCAGTTATCCCCCCTTTGTCGGCTCGCAATATCCGGCCGACCAACCCACAGGCCCACCGGAACTTCAATCAACAGTTTATTTTACCTTCTATGGCCATTTCCTGTTTATCATAGTTTTGTATTTGATAATATAATGGGTCTGATAGTATGCGGGCAGCCTTTGAGCCGAAGTTAGGGTTTCAGGAGTCAAAGTTAGGGTGATTGGAAGTGGGTTACGAGATCTGAGTCTGGATGTGTCGTGTCTTATGTCCATTTGTCTTTGTGAGATAGGTGACTTTTACAGTGATGTCTTAAGTCGTGACAAACTCAAAGTCAAAGTCAAACCATTTATTTCAAATAGGCACATAAGAGGCACTTTTGAACGTCAAAATTTACAAAAAAATAGAATTGGTTCTAGTGGCCCCTTCCAAAAGGTAGTTTCGTATGGAGAAGAAACTCCACCGGTACTCTTTTAAAAATGTTTTACAATATTTTGTTTGAGTACATTAATGATGTGAAGACGATGCACCTAGAATAAAATTACTATACCATAATAGGTAAAACGAATTAAAAACTAAGCAATGAAAAATAACTTAATTATTAGATAGATACATGGTGTTCACATATTTACAAACATCGTAAAAATATGTTTTTCTAAAAAAAATAAGTCAGTGTGTGAGTATAGGTTATAACAGAATGTAAAATCAATATCATAAAAATAACAGATTTTACCATAAAAATAGCAACCAGTTTGATTTTGTCTAGACTCTAGATTGTCCTATGGAGCTGGACCAGCATGTTTCCAAGCATTCCTGTCCTGGATATAATCCTCTAACTTGTAATATGCTTGTTTACAAAGTGTACTTTTAATATGTGTTTTAAATTTTCTCTCATTTAATTGCAATATATCACAAGGTATTTTGTTGTAACATATAACACAGTACCCCATAAAAGATGTATGTACTTTAGATAATCTGAAAAATGGTTGATGGTGACGTAAGTTGCAGAGTTTAAATCTACTTAATAAAAATCTTACGATTTGTTTTCTCACTGACAGACAACGCACAGCCTAACGGCCGACTTACGAGGTCGCGGGTTGAACCCAGACTGGCGCTTTACTTTGTATAAATAATTTCACCACTAATGCCCTCAAAATGGTGAAGCAAAACATCGTGAGGAAACCGGCATGTCATAGAACCAAAAATCCGAAGATATGTGACATTTACCAACCTGTACTGGGCCCACGTGGTAGATTACAGCCCACACCCTCTCCCAGAGAAGTGGCCTATGTCCCAGCAGTGGGAACACTAAAGGCTGATTAAGCACAGCCTAACCCAGTCTAGAAGAATGCATTTAGAGTTCCTTATATAACAAAAGTGAAGTTTTTGGATTCAACTACTGAGGGGTTTAATAAGATGACAAGTTTGAATGGACGTTCGTCATTTTGCTAATTGGAATGCCATCGTGGACACGGCTTGTAATCACACCAATAATAGGTTGGGGAAAAAGTTTCCTCGCATTTTTTAAGAAAATTCAAAACATTTTTAATATAGGTTTTTTACATTTAACTAAAGTTTGTAGGTACCATTTTGTTCGATAACTTTTTGCCATCTTGTAGGTAGGGACATGATCCCATTGCTATAGAAATTTGGGGACTTCTGATCAAAATACCGTGACAAGTGGTTTTGGCAGTCCTCTCGTGATGTTAACCTGACACTGCCTAAAGAATTCTGAAGAGACCGAAACAGGTAGAAATCTGAAGGGGCAAGGTCAGGACTATACGGCGGATGCATTAATACCTCCCAGCCAAACTCTCTTAATTTTTGCTGAGTTGCTAAAGATGTCTATGGTCTAGCGTTATCATGATGAAAAACCGCACCCATTCTGTTGATTAATTCCGGCCGCTTTCTCTCAACTTCTTGCTTTAGTCTCATCAGTTGTTCGCAGTAGAGTTCAGAATCGATGGTCCTGCCTGGTGGTAACAACTCATAATGAATAATGCCCTTCCAATCCCACCACACACACAGCATCACCTTGTTGCGAGTTAACCCGGGTTTCGCCACAGTCTGTGAAGCCTGACCGGCCTTTGACCGCGACCTTTTTCGCACGTTCTTGTCGTACGTGATCCACTTTTCATCGCCAGTTATCAGCTTCTTTAAAAATGGTTTGGTTTCATTACGTCGTAATAAAGAATCACAAATGAGTACACGGTTCATTAGGTTTCTTTCAGTGAGCTCGTGAGGTACCCAAATATCGAGCTTTTTTGTGTACCCAGTTTTTTTCAAATGTGCCAAAACTGTTTTGTGGTCAATTCCCAGTTCTTCAGCTACACGAGTAACTACTGATATGCCGATCTTGCTCCACTTTTTCAAAAATGGGATCCATTTTATCCGTAATAGGGCGACCAGAGCGATGTGCATCTTTGACATCAAAATTTCCGGATTAAAAACGCTTAAACCAAATTTGTGCTACTCTCACAGACACTGCACTAGGTCCATAAACATCGCAATTTTTTTTCGCGGCTTGCTTTGCGTTTTACCTTTTTTGTATTAAAATTTTAAAATGTATCGATTTTCTTCATTAGATTCACTCATCTTGACAGTACGAAAAACAAATGAAAATCACACATTTTCCTAATTTGAATTATGTTGAATTATGTTTAAAATTTAAACTTTTAATGATACCAAAAGCAGCCAGATACAAATAGCCAAAGAGATTTTATTACAAGTTCATACATACTATAATGCGAAAAGACTTTTTCCCCAACCTAATATTATAAAGGCGAAAGTTTGTGAGTGTGTGTGTGTATGTATGTTTGTTACTTCTTCACGCTGAAACGGCTGGACCAATTTTGATAAAATTTTGTATGGAGGTAGCTGACACCCTGGATTAAGACATAGGGTACTTTTATCCCGATATTCTCACGGGATCGAGACTTACGCGGGTGAAACCGCGGGGTGCAGTTAGTTTTATTATATCATGACAACGTTTATACTAGGTATACCTACGATACTATTTTTTTTTTTTTGGTTTTGTTTTTATGTTTCTATTAGTGTGTGTGATCTGTGCGAGTCCCAATAAATGCTTTTTCTTTCTTTCTTTCTTTTCAATCATTATTTGTGCCATTTCAATGAATCTCGGCAGGTTTTGCTCAAATATATCCTCCGAAACTGTAATACTGTTAATAATACGTGCAGCTCGTGACATAGTGTCATAGGCTCGTGATAATAAATATTATGTGAGTTTGTCACATATAGATATGTATATTTTTGCCGACAGACACACGAGTGATCCTATAAGGCCTTATTAACGGAGTCGCGGGGCGTCGCGCGTCGCGTTGGGCGGTCCGGCCCGCATGAAATTCAAACATATGGCATTGTATGAGAGCGTTTACGGAGCAACGATTTTACACACGTTTGCTTGAAATGCAGGCGGAGCACGCGGATGGTACCACCGTATCGCACGCGACATTTATCGCGGCGGCACACGCGGTGTTGCGTTCCTGTAATTCTCTGTTCAGGGTAAAACGAAACAACACCCGCGGCGTCGCACGCCCCAGTACAAGCATACGGCGATACCCACTACGCTACACGCTAGAAGTTCCGCCGCGTCCACGGCGGCGGACACCGCTACTCTTCACGCCCCGCGTCTCCATAAACAACATCGTACATTGCCATATGTTTGTGTTTTCGCGCGTGATGACGTGGGCCGCTGCACGCACCGCCTCTCTGTAAACAGAAAAAACGTCCAACGCGCCGCGAGACGCCACGCTGCATGCAACGCGCGACGCCCCGCGTCTCCGTAAACGAGCACTTAGGGTTCTGTTTTTTTCAATACCGAACCCTAAAAATTAACAAAAGTTACGCGTCTGATACCTGCTTTAAGACACATGGATGTGTGCCTATAGATACATATGTATGGAGTCATCCATGTCAAGTCTAAACTCAAGTGAAGTTCAGGCGACAATTTAGTTAAAACATAAGTTATAACAAGTTAGCAACTCGAACTGTAGGGACTTCAGTCCGTCAAACATCACACCTTGTCGTGACTTGAAGTTGTATGAAATTATACTGTACGGAGTGATATGACTTTATTAGAAGCTGATTCGGAAGTTATTTTCACTAAATATAATATTTAGGGGTTACTTAATTCAAGAATATACTACTTATCCTAACTTTATAATAGTTTTGTTTGTTACGCTAAAGTGGCTGAACGGATTTCGATGTGATTTGGCACATGGGTAGACCATGATCTAAATGACATAGAATACTTTATCCCAGTGGTACGATTCAGATAATCTCCAACCTCCACGCGGTCCAAACCGCGGTCAAAAGCTATATTCTTATACACCGTGGCATTTTAATCGTCTTACAATGGCAGCCTACTTCATGTTGTGTCCAATGACTACTTATCATTCGAGAAAGTGCTTTTAAAAAAAAATTACACTGTAGTTTATGTAGTATGAAACACCCTGCGCACTCTGAGCGCGGTGCGAGCCTTGCGCTCCATTCCGCGCCGCCCTTGGAACGCAAGGCTCGCTTCAAACTACGTCCTGCGTCATAATGATTAATACTTTTTTTATTATTATTGAAATGTTAATTAAAAAAAATACTTTCATGAATAATTAGTAGTCATTAGATACAACATGAAGTGGGCTGCCATTGTCAGACGACTAAAATGTCACGGTGTATATCAAATCTAACCATTTTTTTTTAAAAAAAACGTTGCCCCACACCTGAAATTTCTCCTGTATCGTGGGTGCGTTTACAAACATTTAAACTCACATACACAAACAGCCAGACCCGGAACAACTACTTATAGGTCATACAAATATTTGCTCCGTGCGGGAAACGAGCCCGCGACACGCAGCGCAGCAGTCAATCGCTTAACCACTGCGCCACCGTGCCGTCAAATTTAACTGCCTCGTTGCCTTGTGGTCGCAAGTGCTGCTGCTGAGGGTTCTGGGTTCGATTCCCGGGTCAGGCAAAGTGTTATCTGGTTTTCCCATCAGGAATTTTGCAGTAGCAGAACGGAGTCTGGATTTAATTAAATTAAAATAATTTATAACTGGAGAAATGTGGTTGTATTATAGGCACACCTTTGCCCAACCCTTCGGAGAATGTAGTCGTGATGAAAATGTTAGTTAATTTTAATACTGTGCTAAATAAATGTTTTTTTTTTCTTTCTCTGTTCCAGAATACAATGTCGTTTAATTTGTATGAAATTCACGTAAATCGGATCTGTAACGAATACAAACTACTGCAGTACCTAAAGTAACTTGAGGCATTTTAAGTAGGTAATTATTTTCAGAACCCCTTTTAACGAGAACGAATATCAATGAAATTAGACAAAAGAATACTTACTACAGGTATAAACGATCATATATTTTTATAAGTATTCTCAATATGGAACCGAATTTCATAAAAATATTCCTATTTTCACTATTCTGCCAACTTGGCACATGAACACAGTTGAAAGTTTTAGGCCGAAATGTAAACGAACCCGGGACATTTCGTAGTCAAAAATACATTTCTCCTACGTAAATAATGTTTTAATAATACTCTGTTGCGGTCAACGCGAAAATATACGGCGCGGTTAGTGTGGAAGTGGATTTATTTTAACTTTCAATTAGGTTTTACACTGTAGTTCTTTCAAATATTATACTTCCATTTTATTTTTTTATAATAAAGAAAGAAAGAAAAAGTATTCATTGGGACTCGCACAGATCACACATTAAAATAAAACACACTCATTCAAACATAAAGAACAGCAATAAAGTATAAATTCAAATAAAAACAGAATGTCAAAAAACAAAAAAAAAACAAACAAAGAAAACAAAAAAAGAAGAAACAAACAAGAAAAAACAAGAATAAACTAGCTGCTGCCCGTGGCTTCACCCGCTTGCCTTTTTCTAAAATAAAAGTAATGCCAGTGAAAGTCCCGTCAAAACCAGTCCAACCGTTTCGGATATTAGTCGGAACAAACAGACAGACAGACACAAAATATTTGTTTTTTTGTTATAAGTACCGTATGTACTTTCATATGCAGTTAATAAAAAGTTAGTTATTTTGACATTACAAACAGATATTTAAATTCTATTTATATTTTTATAAAAAGATGATATATTGATGATGGTATATTTCTGATTTTGATTTAAAAAAAATCACTTTAGCACGTCAAAAATAAATAATATAATATTTTAAAACAAGATGAGGTACCTAACGTCAGTTGAATGAATGCATATATGTATGAAATGCACCGACCCCAGCGTGGTTAAACCAGACTCGATTACTCGAATTAACCCAAAGATTCACACTAGCCTTAAAAATCGTCGCGTTAAATTTCGCCTCATAATATTGCTTCTTCGAATGCAGACTGTAGCAAACATTCTTAGTGATGTACCATCTTTTACCTGTACCTACATTGTTGGCAAATAAATGAATCAAAATCAAATAAACCCTTTCACATGGAGCTCTACTACTTTTTTTGTAGGATATGTTCTCACAAAAAATACCGTTAAAGCGGTTTAGTGGGGCTTAGTTTAATTATGAGAATCCTGTAAACTTTTATAAATAAAGAAACAATAACTTTACTAAAAACCTTCAATTAAGATTTGCACACCAGATAAATACCTGGTAGAATATGGCAAAATCTTACTTTGTCAACTTGTTGTACTCGTATTATTTTAGATAAATATTACTCTTAAGCCCGGTTTCTGAAACGAGAATTTAAAGTTGAGAACTTGGCAAACTCTACTTTAACATTAGGATTAAGATGATCGCTGCGAAATTCAAAATATCTTCACAAAAAACATAAGAAATGTTATAATCCGCGGGCTTAAAGTTTACAAGTTCTCAATTCGCAACCGGCGGGGTAATTGTAACATACTAACAATGAAAAAGTCTTTCATTTTGACAATTCGACAACATTCATTGCGTAATTTACGTAGTCGAGCAGACAAACTTTACCAACATATGAAGCAATGCATTAGCAATATCCTTCAAAATCCGTCGGATTGTGACTGAAATTGTATTACGCAATTGAGGTACTGGTACTTTTCTTATTTGCGTAACTCACATCACATACTACATCATCTTCATAATTTCAGCCCAAAGACGTCCACTGCTAGACATAGGCCTCACCCAAACTTGGAGGGGGGTTGCCTTAATCGCCACGCTTGGCAGGCGGGTTGACGATCGCAGTATGGTGTTAAAATGCATAGAGACCGCTGCTGCCTTTCTCTAGTAATTCCCTTAGTCGCCTTTTACGACACCCACGGGAAGAAATGGGGTGGTGCTATTCTTTACGTCTGGCACCACACGGAACGACATCACATACCACAATAACAGATAAAACCTCTCTCCATACTATCAAACTAACCCCCAAACGCGGACATGTCATAAAATTCTCATTTGCGTGTTGCCGGCAGTCTAGAGCCTGTGATATTATCCACTGTTTCGTTGGCTCCTTCGTTTTTATCTCCCCCCTGTGCCCGCCATTATGTTAATGATATTTTTATGAAATAATGCCGTTTGATTGAATAGGGGTGTATGGTTTCAAGGCCTTGTTGACAGCAGAGATAACTATTCCTGTATTTTTACTTATAAGGTCCGATTAATTTAATGTACGAACTATTTTTAGTCAGTAGGTTTCTTTTCAATAACATCTAACAATTAAAAAAAACATTTTTTTTTACAAGGAAACCATGTTTGAAGGCTTGTATTATCTAGTTCGGGTTCCGACCTAAAAAAGGAAAAACTGAACCTTTTTATGATCACATTCGTGTCCGTCTGGCCCAGTGTTTTTTTTTAACATAACATAACATCACGCCTGTAATGCCCGAAGGGATAGGCAGAGGTGTACTCCATAGTATACCCACATTTCGCCAGTTTTGTATAAGTCTCGAGTCTATTGCCATTAACCGGGCACCAATCCAGACTCCGGGTTGCTACTGAGAAATTCCTGGAGGAAAAACCCAATAACACTTTGCCCGACTTAGCTGTGTTTTATTTACATTAGTGGTCTTTATTAATCATTAGCCGTTGGTCCCGGCTGTCATTCGTGGATCTTTAACAATCGTTACGGTTCGTAAGAAGCCCGAAAGTCTGACAACCAGTCTTACCAAGGGGTATCGTGTTAACCTGAGTGTGTGTGGAGGTCAGACAGGCAGTCGCTCCATGTAACATACTGATATTTAGTTAGACTGAAAGCCGACCCCAACATAGGTGGAAAAAGGCTAGGCAGATGGTGATGGTCTTTATTAATCATCAATACTATTTTTACAAAAAATATGATAAAAATTGCCATTAGATAATATCGCTGAATTGAAAAGACAACTTTAAAAAAGTTATGCTTGCTCACTGCGGATTATCTTAACTATTATAGACTTCCAAGTTTCGTTTCACCGCGATCTTTTCCTTTACTGTGTAGTTTAGCGACTTTAGATTAAATATAATCTAGGTATACATAGTGGCAGGGACATCGACGTGCAACCTGTGACCATGGGTAAAGTAGGTACATGATTCTGCACCTCTTGCGTTAAAATTTTTGGTCGGTTATTAAAAAAAACCAGCTAAGTGCGCGTTGGTTCACGGACTATGAAGGGTTTCGTAGCGGGGATTAATATTTATCCTAAGAACAAAATTAACATTGTAGTTGAAACGCATGTTCCCTCATACATTCCAACTGCAAATGTAAGTTTGTACGCACAATTTTAAGAGCTTTACCATATTATTTAAAGATCATAGACTTCTCATAGGTTTTCCAGTAATCTGTAAGTACAGAACTATTTTTTGTATTTTTTTCAAAATTTTAGTCTCAGTAGTTTCGGAGATAAGGGTGGGAATGGTCAATTTTCATCTATTTTCTTAAATAATTTTATAAGTATTTATTTTCCCACCAGTGGGGGCCAGTGGGTTTAAATTAGACTACTTATAATCTATATAGTACTTACTAATTCCATGAGTACACTAATTCCATGCTATTAAAAGTACTTACTAATTCCATGCTATTAAAAAGTACTTACTTATTCCATGCTCAAGCTGTCACTTCCTGTTACACACTTCCGTCCCTGTTAACGAAATCACTTCCAGAGAAAGCAAGTGGAAAGACGTTACACATCCAAAAAATCTGCTGTTTTCTTACAAAAGTGTTAATAATACCTACGCGGTAAAAATGTATGGAGCTGCTGATTTTTTGCGACAATGTGGTTCTCATGCAGGAAGTTGTTCAGTTTTATAGTTTTTACCACATTTATTATTTTTATGACATTCATTTTACATTCTGTGATTACCTTAACTTACACACTGACTGACTGATTTTAAATTTTTGAGGAAAACTTATACTTTTACGATGTTTGTAAATATGTGAGCACCATGTATCTACCACATAATTAAATTATCTGTCATTGCTTCATTTTTAATTCTTTTTACCTATTGTATTATAGTTATTTTATTCTAGGTGCATCGTCTTCACATAAAATTATATAAATAACTAATTGATGTACGTAAACAAAATATTGTAAAACATTTTTTAAAGAGTAACGGTGGAGTTTCTTGCCCATTATTCTCCATACGAAACTACGGTAAAAGGTAATGCCCAAAAAATAATTATTAATAATAAATTATAAGTAATTAATAAATATTATTTTGTAAATGTTGACGTTCAAAAGTGCCTATTTGAAATAAATAATTTGAATTTGACTTTCACACCACCTTAAATATGACCACACATTTTTTATACATGTTGTATAAATATACAACCTAGCCTGTATGCCACAATATTGAATCCTAATCTAAACAGATTAGACGGAATTCGCAGCATAATAGAGATGATCTTCGGAAAATATTATAATAAATAAATTTAAAAATTATAAATCATCGTAGTTTGTGCACTGCGACGTTGTTCTGAAAATATGATAAGTTTCCTTGTATTTTAATGTTTCCTTAGCTTTTGCCCGCGTCTTCGCCCGTGTGAATGTCCAACGTATTGAAAATATCCCAACGTATTACCGGGATTAACAGTAGATACCCTTTTTTTTTGGGTGGGAAAATATCAAATACCTTTTTCCCGCTATGGGCGTGTCAGACTTTGACTGACTAAAACCCACCCGTTTTCCCTCATTTGCCTGTGTGCCAGGGCCACGATATCCCTTTCGGACAAACTACTACCCTGTGTAATTCAGGTTACAAACCGTCTGTGTGCCAGATTTCATCACTTTCACAATTACATTATTTATTTTAAAAATAAACGTAAGGAAAGGTGCTAAAGGATCAGATGGTATTTCCAACAAACTAATAATACATTGGTCTTACATCGAGACTAGCAAGAAGCGGAAAACTCCGCAAATGTTATGAAAAAAATTAAATGTAATGTAATGATGTGTAAATTTGTATATATATGTGTGTGTTATGTTGTGTTAGTGTGTATGTTGTGTTAGTGTGTATGTTGTGTTAGTGTGTATGTTGTGTTAGTGTGTATGTTGTGTTAGTGTGTATGTTATGTTAGTGTGTATGTTGTGTTGTTTTTTAAGTATTTTTGTGGTGTAGGTACGATAAAGCATATAAAAATAAATAAAAATATAAAGACGTGATATTACCTTACATCCACGAGAAATATTATATATTAGGTTGGGGAAAAAGTCTTTTCGCATTATAGTATGTATGAACTGGTAATAAAATCTCTTTGGCTATTTGTATCTGGCTGCTTTTGGTATCATTGAAAGTTTAAATTTTAAAGAACACAATTCCAAATTCAAATTAGGAAAATGTGTGATTTTTATTTGTTTTTCGTACTGTCAAGATGAGTGAATCTAATGAAGAAATTCGATACATTTTAAAATTTTACTACAAAAGAAGTAAAAATGCAACACAAGCCGCGAAAAAAAATTGCGATGTTTATGGATCTAGTGCAGTGTCTGTGAGAGTAGCACAAATTTGGTTTAAGCGTTTTCAATCCGGAAATTTTGATGTCAAAGATGCACGTCGCTCTGGTCGCCCTATTACGGATAAAATGGATGCCATTTTTGAAAAAGTGGAGCAAGATCGGCATATCGGTAGTTACGACGTAGCTGAAGAACTGGGAATTAACCACAAAACAGTTTTGGCACATTTGAAAAAAACTGGGTACACAAAAAAGCTCGATATTTGGGTACCTCACGAGCTCACTGAAAGAAACCTAATGAACCGTGTACTCATTTGTGATTCTTTATTACGCCGTAATGAAACCGAACCATTTTTGAAGAAGCTGATAACTGGTGATGAAAAGTGGATCACGTACGACAAGAACGTGCGAAAAAGGTCGCGGTCAAAAGCCGGTCAGGCTTCTCAGACTGTGGCGAAACCCGGGTTAACTAGCAACAAGGTGATGTGTGGTGGGATTGGAAGGGCATTATTCATTATGAGCTGTTAGCACCCGGCAGGACCATCGATTCTGAACTCTACTGCGGACAACTGATGAGATTAAAGCAAGAAGTTGAGAGAAAGCGGCCGGAATTAATCAACAGAAGGGGTGTGGTTTTTCATCATGATAACGCTAGACCGCGCAAATCTTTAGCCACTCAGCAAAAATTAAGAGAGTTTGGCTGGGAGGTGTTAATGCATCCGCCGTATAGTATTGACCTTGCATCTTCAGATTTTCACCTGTTTCGGTCTCTTCAGAATTCTTTAGACAGTGTCAGGTTAACATCACGAGAGGACTGCCAAAACCACTTGTCGCGGTATTTTGATCAGAAGTCCCAAAATTTCTATAGCAATGGGATCATGTCCCTACCTACAAGATGGCAAAAAGTTATCGAACAAAATGGTACCTACATACTTTAGTTAAATGTAAATAAACTATATTAAAAAATGTTTTGAATTTTCTTAAAAAATGCGAAGAAACTTTTTCCCGAACCGATTATAAGGTCCATCATCCACGACACTGCTAAAAAGTAACGTTTTACAATAAGTGCCTTCAATTTCACAACACTAGTACGTCAATGGTGGTACGTACACTCTCATTGGTGATGTGTGTGTAACCAGTTAGGTACTTTGAGAAAACACAATTATTGTACCGCTACTGGAGTGTAGGCTTCATAACATCTATAGATAATCAAAACAGCTAGTAAATGGTGATACCATGCAAATTTACGTGTAGCGATAACTCAATTGAAACGTGGTATTGTATAGTTCATCTTTATACAGCCACTGCTGATGAAAAAACGTATATAAGCCTACCGTCTAAACAAATCAAATCAATCTTTATTTGTGAACATAAGTACAAAAAGGTGTTATTTATACATTTTAGCTGATCTCTATGTTCGGCCAATAATCGGCATACAAATATAATATTAGGTTATTTTTACTATCATAATTAATAAAGTCTAGGATAAAGGAAATGAAGCAATTGAAAAAATGTCATGAGCCGCATAAAATAAAGTAATTGAATTATACGTACAATATTGTTGCACGATACAAGCAAGTTAGTTGCCGTTCAAAAATGTTAGGGGTATAAACAGCACGTACAGTAAAATTGCACGTACAATTAAATCGCATTCAATTCTACAAATACGAACGAATGAAGCAAATATAAAAAAAACTTAAATTTTAATGAAATATTTGGCAGCGCAAATGCAGGCAATACTTGAATCAAATGTACAGACGCCAGCACATCAAGCTACTACAATCTATCAAATTTCTTTAATAGATTTTCAACTTTATCCCTACAGCATAAAGTTCAAGGTTGTTTGGGACAATTTGACAGTTCCGGGTAGCTTGATCTGCTGGCGTCTGTACAAGGACATGCAACTCTGTATAAGGACGAGGAAAAACTTGATGCAATAATCGGCTTGCAATAAAATTGCCTTGGTGTTAGTCGCATGCAATTTTATTTAACGGCAGAATTTGCTTTCAATTATTGTATGCCATTTTATGGAAATCGCACGCGTGTAAACACTTGCATGCAATTCTTGAAAGACAACAAAATTGAACGTGCTTTATAGCATGCGATTATTGCTCTTGAACGTTCCTGAAACATGCACCGTGTAAATGGGGGATATGACAATGTCTCGGCGATTCCTACTATTCAAGTTATCAAACTAAGGACTGATTTTAGAGTCCGAATAGTCACTAACTGCTAGACAAATTAAGACGTGTTTTTGTGAAGTTATCCGCCGGTTAAGTTAGCCGAAACCTATCCAGAAGTACCGAAACAGCCATAAACGCCATAACCATTTATCCAATACCAAAAACCCGTTAAACGTTAACCCGTCACCACCGATAGACATTTTTAATCCCGCATACGTAATATTTAATTTAAAAATTTTCAAAAGCCGCGCTGACCAATTAAAAACAAATTACTTGCTCGACTAAGAGCACTCCACGCCCGCATTTCTACGTAGAAATACGTTTGAACATGGAATTCCACGTTCTAATTTCAAAAGGAGGCGAAATGCGTTCATGAAATTCAAATTTTTGAATTCGTTTTCTATCGTTCTTTCTTTTAGAAATTCCGAGATTAAACGATGTCAAACTGATAACGGAATTCTTTTTGCGGGATTCTGGGATGTTAACATTTTGGTGTTAACAATGTAATTTGTGGTTTATGGGTTTTTAAAAAGTAGTGATGTATGTTTTTGGGGTGAAAGTTGTCCCGTTTCTTTTTTGCGTATATATTTTTGGTTATATTTCTGTTCGGGATAAGCAGCTTTGGTATGATAAAGCTTTTCCCTGCTGAATTATAAAATACGTTGAACAGAACAACGGCTCTTTTATACATAGAAGTTCTATTATGCGTTACGGGAACTTCCGTAACATTTTCTATTTTCTATTTTTCTATCATGCAACAAGATAGTTTATGTAAGGCTCAGAGAACTTCTTTGAAAAACCATCTTGTGATGTAGATAAGTTCTTAGCAAAAGATAAAGTAATTCTTGAGGATAATTGGAAATAACAAGAAAGAAAGAAAGAAAATTTGTTTATTCTGCACAAACAAGACACACTTTACAAAAATAAAACAAAAATTGACAAAAACACACAAATGATGATTAGCACAAAAAATGATGATTTGCCCGAACTTAATGTCACATAATACCATGCCATAAAATTGAAATCCCTAAATACCTATGCCCTAAATTTATTTGTCATAAATATAACAATCAATAATGTACAAAATACCTAAAACCGTTTTTCCATTGATTTTAAATATTGATTCTACGTTTGAAATAAAAAAAAAATGTCCTAATACGAGTAATCACTTGGTCCATAACATATATTATACGGAGAAGAAGAAAACTCAAAAAATAATAAATATCGATATTTAAGACATTCAATACTCTGTACTTCGATATTGAGGTCTTTCCCGGTACCCTACAAAATGGTTGAGCTGGATGGTGCTGATCCACGCGTCGTGTTTGTGAACGGGCGCCATCAGTTGAGACTGTTCATCTCTTAACTGCCCAGGGCTTATTTTGTAATCTTATATTTTGAATTGTTTTTAATTTTTTACAATGTTCTCACGTATAGAAGCGACACGAATTTTGTAATATCTTGATTTAAAAGAGTGTCCTTGGAGTTTCTTGCATGTTCTTCTCCATAGGGATCTTCGTTTTGGAATGGGCAAATAGCTTCACCTTTCTGACTAACTGACCGACTCTTTGACAATTCAAAAGTGCCTGTAAATGGTTTAATTGAAATAAATGCTTTGAGTTTGAGTTTCGATGTCACTTTTGTAGATAATTCGATTTTTGATTTTATTTTCAATTCATTCGGAATAATACACATTATAATTATAATACAATACTTAGAACACAAGACTTTATTTGATGCAAAATTATGAGATCCCAATATTATAGTACTCGATATTATGACAGAATAGTTTTAAAAGTAAAGACAATGATGTAAAACAAAATTTCGAATTTTTAATCAATATGGTTATAGAAGTTTATAGCAAACGTGTTATGGATAATGATTTTCGGACAAACAACTTTAGGAGAAGAAAGGGAGTACCCTCAAAAAGATATAAACATAGACAAGAATTAATTTGATTGTCTACAATTTGTTTTTCATAATACTGTATCAACGTGTAGCTACAATTAAGTACCCAATGTGTAAAATATTTTAAGGCTACTTATTGATACCATATTATGGAACACAAATTGTAGACAATCAAATGAATTTTGTCAATGTTTACATCTTTTTGAGGCTGACTGTACCTTTTGTAACAACTCTGTTACCACATGAAAGCTATAAATATTTAAGTTTGAGTTAAATTACTTTACATAGCGGTACATGAAGATGCCTCTCAAATATTCTTTCGAATTCTTGCAAAGTCGTAGCGGATTTTACAACCTACTTTAAATAATTCATGCTTCTCAAGCATATGTTTTTTCAGTGTAACCTTGATTTTTATAAAATATTCATTTTTAAAGTTATTGCTCTTTACATAACTTACTTACATATTTAAGGGACAGAAATAAAATCTTTTTTATAAGACACGTTTTTCACACTAGGTTTTTTCTTGGAGATAATTTATTTTGAAAATATTTACGTTACATTTTGAAGACTATATTTTTTTTGGGTTAGAAAACAGCTTGCTTTTTTTTGAGCTAAAACTAGATTAGGACGTATTAAATTGATGTGATTTTATAACGGCATGACTTCAATAGACCCTGGGCAGTCAGTCCTGCTACTGACTTTCATTGATTGCCTAATATTCTGACCCATTCATCACCATAATCAGCCCAAACTATAGGGTTCCCACTGCTGGGACACAGGCCTACTCTCTGTGAGAGCGACTGTAATCCACCACACAGGCCCAGTGCGAGTTGGTGAATGTTACACAGTCTTCGAACTTCGAAGACATATTTTGACCACAGCGTGATTATTCTCGTGTTTATGGAATTAACAAGAAAAGAAAAATCATTTACTTTTTCAAAAACACATAAAACTATTATCAGACCTAGTTATTCATTGCCTTTGAACCTACCTACTCATCCGTTTGTTTTTGTATTTCTTTATGATCGTACAAGTAAAGCAGACAAGGTACGCGGTTCGGCAATAATATTGGTGTTTTCGTATAAGTACGAACGTTGGGCCATAGAGTGCCCCTCACAGATGCAAAGCTTAGTTTTGGACTGCCGCATTTTGTCGTAGTGCAATATCATTGCATGTTTGTATGAAGCTTCGCACATTGTCACATGGCAATCAAAAGTTGTGAAAAGTTTTTTGGAATTGGATAGAGTTGTTAATCTTAAATGTTGTAACCATGGTAATACAAAAAGGTACGTACTTCTATGGTTGTTGTAACAGCTCTACTTTTTATGAGATCTTGGGATCTCTTTATTGGGTTTTTCCATTAGGGTAACAGCCCGAAAATTGGAATTTGGCGGTGTTTTACCCCCGTGCCTCAGAAAGCACGTTAAGCTGTAGGTCCTGCGCTCTCTCTCTGGTCGTATCGGATTGCCGTCCCATCAGACTATGAGAGTGAGTGCACCGGTATCTGCGCTTAACACTTGGGATATCTCCTGCGTAGATGGCTAGTCTCCATTGTTATTGGCCGCCATGGCCGAAATTTGGTCTGGAGAACTATTATTATTTTTATTAAATGAGATCTCATCATAGCGCGTTCGTATTTTCAAAGATAGACGATGATTTCCAAAGCTATACCTACTCATTCGTTTGTTTCTCTTTTCGTCAAGGTCACATTTTGTCGCGAAGGTCTAAAAAGGTCCCTGTTTAGCACTGGACGTCTAAAGCCTTTTATATTTCGTCTGTTTTAGTGCCTATTCACACTATATTGCTGATAGCAAGTCAATTTGCATGCGGTTATTGGTACCTAGGTTTTTTTTTTATGGATTGCTATTTACGTTCAGATAGGAATGTTTGGAAAAATATACAAGGCTGTTTTCTGGACATTCTGGTCTTTGACTTATTTTTTTTGTATTTTTCCATTATGGTGGACTGTTTTAAAGATGATATGGCTAGAAAGGGAGTGAGTACCGAGATGACGACTAATAGAGAAGTATGGAAGAAAGGGACATGTTCGCCGACCCCAAATCAATTGGGATAAGGGCAGGAGAATGATGAAGTAGAAGTTTACCTACGTTAAAACGATCGAATAGGTATAAAAACACGTAGAAGACCCTAGGGCCCTGTGGTGCCCACGGTGAGTTTATGACAAGTTCTCACTTGAATGATTCACATAGACGTCAAATGCCCCCGCAATATAATTGTACTTTACAGGGGCCACACTCAAACCTCCGTAAAGTGCACCCATTGTAATCCCCCTCTTATTTCTCTGTTTACTTTAGTTACACATATAGTCAACCTCACGTCTTTAGCACAATTTGACATTGATAGTGTCTTAAGGTTGTAGCAGTAAGGGAGTTTTTCGCAGTTCACTGACGTGTATTTGATCGTACTTTAACGGACTCGGCCCAGTTATATAGCTACGATTATTATGCTACCCACGTACATTAAAAGTATACCTTTTTTATTTAAGGTACAATGTCACCTGTACTTATTATTTTATTTTGTTTAGGGTCTTAGATAATTTGAGTGACTATCGTTTAAGGGTTTATTGAATAAATTCGTGGTGGTTGTTTTCACAACCACCCCCGATTAACAATAGAGCAATCTTTTAGAGAATATTTTTTTTTACTCTCTAAAGAATTGGTCAAATACTTTTGACGAACAGTTCTCAACATTCTGAAAGCAGAATCTTCAGAAAAATATGTTATAAATTACGTTTAATGTTGAACAGTCACAAAACCATAAGATTTCTTCTTTAGTGTGTGTTAAGTTTTTCTATTTTCCCCTGCAAATAAACTTGTGATTCCCTACAGAATCTAGGTCAATATCTACACTCTAAAACTAAACATCCATCCGACAGTCCATACGCCAAGCAGCAGCACAAAATGGTACAGAAGGTCAGCTCCATACAACGATCGAAAATAGGCGCACGTACACGTACACGAATGTACGTACGGCAGTCTCAAGCAAATGCCAGTCGCAAGTGCGCTTGCACTCACTGTCACTCCGTGGCGTCGAGTCACATGCTCAAGAGACACGCGTCTTGCAACAGCGACTACGTCGAAAACAATTGAAGGAGGTTGTTTAGAGCGTGCCACGAGCGCGTATCGGTTGCCGCAACTTTTAATCTTCTATTTTGAATAGTTTTTTTTTTAATATATTTTTTTTTTGTTTTTTACATTGTTCTCACATATAGAAGCGACAAGAATAATCTACCCAGGATTTTGTTATATCTTGATTTAAAAGAGTGTCTTTGGAGTTTCTTGCCTGTTCTTCTCCATAGAGATCTACGTTTTGGAATGGGCAAATAGCTTCCACTTTCTGACTAACTGACCGACTCTGACAATTCAAAAGTGCCTGTAAATGGTTTAATTGAAATAAATGCTTTGAGTTTGAGTTTGCAAGTCACATCGCTCGAGGCCGTAAACAGGGGCTGAAGCATCTATGTGTGAGTGATTTCGCTTGTTGTATGAACCCAACCTTCTGTACAATTCTGTGGTGGCAGATGTCATTTAAGTGACCTCGGAGCAGACATGTGCAGAATTTATTATGAGTGTGTGAATTACCCTGCCATGTCTTACTACCAGGGTTAGACCCTGTTTAAACATGGACATTGAAGGGTTATACTTGGGAACCAGCTTTGATGAAGTTGTTTATTAGGTTTGGGGAAGAAAAAGGTGTTTTAATTTGGAGAATACATTTAAAGACAGCTGCAGTTAAGCTCTAAATAAAGCATTTTCTGGTTGGCGAGCCTGGTGGTTACACACGTTTATTATAAGCAAAAAGGAGGCCTAGTTTCAGCTGAAAGAATTACGTAAACTAGATAATATATAATTATATAGGTAGGTACTCATATGTTTTTAGGATAGGTAGTTACGGGTAATTTTTAGCTAAAATCAAAAATGTGGTTTTAAAGGGATGCTTTTTTCCTATCACCTCATAAAAGCCCACCGCTGATTTCGTCGGGTATCAAGAAAATTTCCAATCATTTCGACTAAAATTGAAGTCCTATGTCCGACACCGTTATGAAACTTGTAAATAGAAAGAAGGAAAATACGTTTATTTGTTGGGGGAAAATATGCGTCACATCCACGCAAATCCATCGCTCAGCATAATGCTGCAACCCTATGTGGGACAAAGCCCCAGCGCTGGTTTTCCACGACAGCCCGCATTGTTGTGACGACGTCAACCGGTGCAGCAATTAGTGAGATAAAAACAACAAAAAGGAATAAAATAAATACAATACTTAGTTCTAGTATTTAAAATGTCAACATTCCGTACCGTCGCGGTCGCCAACGAAACAAACGTCGCGCGCCGCCGTTTTATTGCAATCTGTGCTGTCATAAAACTATTTGTTTGACGTTTTGACGTATTTTATAAGTATTATGTATAATCAGCCAATATTTTTTCCACTACTGGGACAGAGGCCTCCTCTCTTCGAGAGGGAGTGGGCTGTAATCTACCATGCGGGCGCAGTGTGGGTTGGTAAAATCAAAATCATTTTTTTTTATTTCACATAAACCTACATGGGCACTTATGAAACGTCAGAAGCTAGGTGCACGGTTCCAATTGGTCGTTTCCTATGGAGAAGAGCCGGCAAGAAACTCCACGGTTCCTCTTTTAAAAAAAGTGGGCTTTAACAATGTTTCCAAGTTACAGTGTTAATAGGTATGGGAGGACAGTGTAGGCCCGTCAACAAGTACCAAGTACTTAACAAAATAAAAGATAGTTTACAAAGCTACAGTCTATTAAGCCTACAACGTTCTCACATTCACAAATTAAAAAAGAATCTATATAAAATATTACTAAAATAATAAAAATAAAAACCTTCATATTTAAACCAAATAGTAGATATCACATAATTATTATCTTCGAATTTTTGGTTCTACGACATGCCGGTTTCCTCACGATGTTTTCCTTTACCGTTTTGAGAGCAGTGGTGATGAAATTATTTACACAAAGTAAAGCGCCTGTCTGGGTTTGAACCCGAGACCTACAACTCGTAAGTCGAACCGCGTTACCACTGGGCCATCACTGTTCTATATCTGCTTACCTACAAATAATCATGGCGCATTATGTAAAGAATGTTATGATGATATTATATTATTAAACACACGCAAAGAAGAAAAGGCTCTTTTAAGCTTAGTCAAAAAAAAGAAGAAAATCCGCAAATGAAAAAAGCCGTTAATTTGAAATTCTTAGCGGCTAAAACAGGAGGGTATGTACATAAAAATCGTTTTAAATCTCATCGAATATAGCTTGGAGTGTTAATTTGGTTCAAATTTATCGCAGGCCAATTGCAAATATATAAGGGTGGTCGGGGGTAGAAAAGTGTTCCTGATTTATGTGCCGCGGTCGCTTTAAAACGGTAGACCAGGAGTCTGAATTGGATTTGACATGCGTGAATAATAATAGATTGAGTTTTTGACATAGTTTTTGAGGAAAAGTCAAAGTTACTAGTGCTGTCATTATTTACTAGAAACCCGCCTTCGCATGGTTTACTACTTGAGAAAAAAATCAAGTTTCTTTATTAAGTGTGTTATCAATTCTCAAACTGATAATGAAAACCACTTCAAAATCCGTTGCGTAGTTTAGAAAAACAACGCGGTCACAGAAACAGAAAAATGCGGCTTTAATTTGTTTCATGTATACTATTATATTGAACTCGAGGATGAATTGAGCAGGTTACGATGGTTTTATCTAAAGTCCAAAGAGGGGGGGACTTGATAATCCTCAGATCCAAGAGCTTGCTCTATTTCCGGGAGGGAGTTGAGCTTATCATCCATAAGTCCCTTGTGAGCAACGTGGTGAAGATCGAGAGTGTGTGTGATCAGTGCATGTGGCGTGTCATAAACTCAAAATGTCCGCAAGATATTCGCTTAAGGTCGTGCAGGTTTATGCCCCGATCTCGTTACACCCCGACAATGAGGTGGAGATCATGTATGAGGATATTTCCAGAGTCATGCATGACTCTAAAACTCACTTCACCGTTGTTATGGGGGACTTCAACGCGGAACTGGGCAAACGAGACCATGATGAGCTGCGAGTGGGGCAATTTGGAGTTGGACGTTGGAACCACCGGGTTCACCTGTTGGCTAGTTTTATGGATAATAACGGCCTGTTAATGATGAACTCCTTCTTCAGAAAACGTGAGCACAAAAAATGGACCTGGCAGAGCCCACGATGATGATGGTGCAATGCAACAAAAAATGAGCTTGACTTCATTATGTCGATGAAGCGGCAAGTATTCAATGCCGTCTCTGTGATCAACGTGGTGAAAACCGGAAGTGATCACCACATGGTAAGAGCCACATTGAACTTAAATATCAAGCTGGAAAGATCTCGACTGATGAACGCTACGCCCAGCACCAATCCAAATCCCCAAGAGCTTTCAAATAGAACTTCATAATCGTTTCGAGTGTTTAAAGAGCTCCGTGGTCGTTTATTACGATGGGTTCGTGAAAACTATCCATACGGTCGGGTTTTCAAGACCTGTCGTATAAATAGAAACAAGAAGCTCTCTGTTCCTACTTTACAGCTCATGAAGGAGAGGCGCGAGATGATCCTGCAGTCTTCAGACGATACACTCAAGTACCAGCAGCACAATAGACGGATCTCTAAGTCTTTGAAAAGCGGCCTTCGGCGCTTTAATACAAACCGTATTAAGAACGCGATAGAGTGGGACAAGGACTCTATGATTTTTGGAATAGATCTGTCTATTGTGCAGATCTAGCTTACGAAACTGAAGACCGATGATGGCAGGATCTTATCCGCGAAACCTGAGCTGTTAAGAGAGATCGAGAGGTCCTATGGGTGTTGATACACGTCAACAAATAACCCAGTAAACGACCCAAGCGCTAAATCGAAAAATAAAATACCCAAAATTTGTGCTCAGACCATTCCATGCTCCTGACCTACGATTCCGGTCGATTCTAGAGCCGGTTACGACTGGCTTTATCCGGCTTGTCGCTTCTTTGGCTCAAAATGGCGGCATAATTCAGTCTACTTTGTGGCCCAACGGACGCCACAATTCGATTTTACTATTCTTAATGTAGAACTGTTTAACTTAGAATTAATGGTAAAGTTAATATGTTTTATGTGTGATTAGAAAAGTACTGTAGTTAATCGACTGTGGCTGGATCAAAAGGACAGTTGACTTATTGAAACTTAAGGTATGTGAGACACTTTGTACCTCACAGGCTATGTTAGTAGTTTGTAAGCTCTTATTGAACCGATCGTCGGATTATTTTACATAATTATGTAGTCATCTACAATTATGCTATAGGCTACATGACACCATAAAAATACTATACCGGAATGATGTGAAAATATTTTCTTTGGAATTTGGTTTTTTCTGTTTGTATATGCCGTGATCCGATCGTAGAAATGGCCAAATCGTGATCTGCCTGGCCATTTCACGATACGTCGCCAATTCATGATTTGGCCGATTATATAATTATGCGCCTAATCGAAATTCGGGCGGATTGACGAAAGCAATTCATCGATATTCCTAGCTGATCACGGTCATGTGCATATCGCAACGTAGTTGCATTTCATGCCGCTGTAGTGGCATCCCTACCAAATGGGTTAGGTTAGATTGAAACTGTGACTGCCGGGAGGACACGGCGTGGCATACGCTGGCAGAGTGTGCCGCTAGGGTGTGGGTCGCGCCATGCCCACATCTCGGTCGCAGGAGACCGAGGAGTCCTGGGACGCGGTGGTATCCTTCTGCGAAACAGTCATATCGCAGAAGGCGGCTGCGGAAAGGGAGCGGGAGATCTCTCCCAATTGGCAGGGGCAGCGGCCGTCGGTGGAGGGCGGGCCTCGCCCTATTCCGGCTGCCCTAAGTGGGTCCAGGGGTGACGGACTGAGGGTTGTCCGTCATCTGTCAACCCGGGACCCGAGGTGGCGGCGCGTAGTGGTCCACGCGCGTTCATTTTAGACGTCGCGTTCAAACACCTCACCCCCCCCCCCCATCCAGACTTGAGGTATCCCGTAAAGCCGGGGAACGCAGAAGTCGCAAAAGATCCCATGTGCCCCAGTGCAAGTGTGGGAAGGGAAAACCGGGGTGGTTTTTAATCAGTAGAGTCTAACAGACCAGACAGAAAATAATCGTTGAGCGTTGTATGGCGGATGTTACATGGTCAAATTTTGAAATGGCGGGGTATCGTGAAATGGCCAGGCAGATCACGATAATAATATGGCCATTTCTACGATTGGCCCACGACATATATAAAACAATAGTCTCACGATGAAAATCATAACTGTTTCTTAACACCTATCTCCAGCTTTGGGATTTCCCATTTCGCCTCAACATAAAATATTTTTAAAAACATTGTAATAACGTTATAAACGGACAAACGCCTTTGAACATCCAACTGGGTGTAACTTGACTTTCAAAAGAATTCCTTAGCCAAGGTCAACTGGCCTCAAGATGTTTTACTACAGAGTTTTTGCTCGAAAATGTTCAAGATTTTTTATAAAGGTTACTTTCGTTAAAAGGGAAAGAATCTTGGTGTAATGTGGTATGATAAAGTAATTATTGTTTACCGGGTTTTTGTTGTATACTAAAGGCTCTTTAGGTTACTTTGAAATGAGATTTTGGCTGTCACCAAGGCTTCTTGCTGAACTATGTTAAAGTAGGCTGTCAGTGTGAACAGGAATTTTCCGCTCTAGTTAGATGGCCCATCTAACTAGAGCGGAAAATTCCTGTATTCAAGATCGTGTGGATTATCTACAAAGCGGAAGGTGGAACGTGGAAGATCTACAAAGCCACATGCGAACTAAGCATCAAAGGCCTGACGTTACACAAATCCTGTATTGTGAGCGTTTACCGCGTGACTGGCATTATTACAACATCCCGACATCAACCGTCGGGCAGTCTGTAGCTCACCAGACACATCACCCATCAGGTTGGAGAATCCTCCCTTTTCTATATAGGATGAGTAAAAAATACACCCTGATCCTCACACCTCTGTTAACGTATTGAAGAACGTTTGTATTTTAATCTCGGTCTCTATCTGTTAAAAATTGTATAAGGAAATACAGTATTTAACTAAACAGCTGTTGGCTGTTGGGCCATACATGTTCTTGACTGGAGACCGCGATGCAGAAAAAGGAACTTAGTGTATTTAGTACAGCATTAGAATAAAAAAGAAAAAAAAAAAATTCAGCTATACTATAGCATCATCCTAGATAGAACAGTGATGTTCACAAGGTGGCTGGTAATAATTAGATGGGAATGCTCGAGGTTCAGTGGTTGGCAACTTGAGAAGGCTATATCCAGTAGTGGTTAGTGATGATGGTGCTGCCAACCACTTGTTGCCCTTTACAACGTCCACAAACAGAGTAAGAATTGATAACTCTTAAGGTTAGTGCCAATTAGGGCCGGCCTGCAACACAACGCATTGCAAAATCCTCCTTTATCACTCTCGTACATTTTCTATGAAAACGTACACAATCCCTCACCGCACTTTTTTGTATGAAAATGCTTTGCGATGCGACGAGCCTAACCTTTCAGGTCAGTTTTTTGTATTCCTGACAACTTAGTACCGGACTAAGTTGCCAGTTTTGTTTGTATAAACAACCGCATTTCGATCGCAGTTCTTCTTACAAAAACTGCCTAATGGCTCGATGGTTAAGCGACGTAAAGAGGAAACCCTCGTTTTGTATTAAACCGTTTTAACTGGACCATAGCCATTATTCAACAAATTATTTTGTAATAAATAACAAACACAGTGACATTATAATTATTTCAACAGGTAATAATAACACAACATCAACGGAGCAGAAAATATAATTATTACAATTTCGGTAGGTACAGTCGCAAATAAAATTGAGTAATGTTTTATATTTTGTACATGCGAGTGTGAAATTGTTTTTGTGATATTTACTAGCTATGACAGTGGTGCTGCCCGCTCTTGAATGTTAAAAGTATATTTTTGTTCTATTTTGGTATTTTTCTCTGAGTATTTTGACAGTGGAAGTTTACCTAAGTTGGCTTCGTGTTCTCCGAACCAACACTTCTTATTTCTGCTTCAAAGCAGCGTTGCTGTTTTATGTATGTACGTTGCTGCGTTAACAGACTATAGAGAAATTGCTCAAGTATTTTTCCTAAGTTTACAACGCATTGGCAATACCTTAAACGTTGCTAGTGAGTTTAGGCAACCTCTCCACTCACAACCCGCAAAATATCACAAGAAAAGAAACTATATATTATCTACATTCGCCATACCTAATGTCACTGAAAATGGCACGGCTAGTCCCTGGTTTAACAAATATTATTCATTTACAAGTAACTTTTTTTCTGTTTTTATACAAACAAATCCCGTAAAAAATTCAACGACTCAGTCGTCGACAGTACAGGCTACTCGAATAAAACAATGTGTATCAAACCAGTATTATTATTTTTCCAACTGAAGATTGATTTGTTGGTTTTTGATTGATATTTTTTTTTTGTTTATTGTTTTAATTGTTTATTTCGTTGTTATATAATTTGTATTCGACAGTAAATGTATGGATTAATGGATGTTGCTGTAATGGATTTTGTAGTGCGTTCATTGCAAAAATAGTGTAACTTTTTTTTTTTTCGTTTTGTCAATTTTAAAAGCTATTCAGTAATGAATGTGATTGATCGATGTTTTTTTATTTCAAAACGTGGCCATTTAATAACTGGAAAAAGTTCAAGCTTTTTTTCTTCTTCGTCTTCTCTAGTTTATGGTCTTCACAATCATGATCAGACCAAGATTATGGCTGGGCTTTAAAAGAGACTTTGTCCCTTGAGTTTGTTTTGCCAGTTCTTCTCAAGGGTAGTAAGATAGGAAATGTCGACTCCATCTATCTTATTTTTTTTAATGACCTGGAAATGTGATTCCGATATCCTATTTACAGAATCAATCATCATTTCAGCCGAAAGACGTGCACTGCTGGACACAGACCTCCCCGATATCTCATCGGTTTGCCATAATCGCCACGCTTGGCAGGCGGGTTGGCGATCGCAGTATGGTGTTAAAACGCATAGAGAACGTTGGTGCCCATTCTCTAGTAAGTCCCTTAGTCGCTTTTTACGACACCCACGGGACGAAATAGGCTGCTGTTATTCTTTACGTCCGGCACCACACGGACAGAATCAATTATTGAATTTAATAAAAATCACTAATCTCTCACGTTTCTATTAGGTAAGATGTCCGCAATGAAGATGATTCGAGAATTTTTCTTTTTAGTTTTCTCTTCATTTTGCAGAAGGATGAAAATAAATTACCATAGTTGTTATAAAACAACGTATGGTACGAGGACGACACTGTATCAAACACGACTCGAGATTACAACAACAACTTCGACAGTAATATACCTACAATTTTAATTACAACAAGGTTCTAACTTCTTTTTTTTAATGTTTGTTAATGTGAGAACGTTGTAGGCTTAATAGACTGTAAATTTGTAGACCATTTTCTATTTTGTTAAGTACCTACCTGGTACTTTTGACGGGCCCTCATGCCTGTTAGCGCTGTGGTTTGAAAACATTGTAAAAGTAAATTATTTTTAAAAGAGCAACCGTGGAGTTTCTTGCCGGCTCTTCTCCATATCGACCAATTGGAACCGTGCACCTTATAGCTTCTGACGTTTCATAAGTGCAATGTAGGTTTATTTGAAAAAAAAAATTTTTTTTTAGCTCCTCGTTCATAATCAGCACCCTAATAGAGAATATGCACGTAATTCAAAACGTATCCATTATTTTAATATACATTGTGTAGGAGTCAAGAAACAAATTCCAATATTTTTTACATTTTTGAATGCATTACTTATTTTACAATTAATTAATGTATGTTGCGTTTTTTTGGTGGAACGGAACGCAAACTCAAAACACGCCCTCTTCGAAAATGCCGGAAGTGACGAAACAATACATTTGAATAAAATCTATTCTTTGCTAAATGCTTGAAATAAAACGGAAATATCACTACGGTAAATATGTAAGTGCGATTTCTACTTGATTAAAGCATATAAACAATAATTTAATATTTAAGATTTGGGGCTAAAAAACAGCTTTAAACAAAGCAGTTTCGTGAACAATGACGTCACATCATGACCGCGACAGAAACGGACGTTTGAACTGTAGTAGAAAATTGTTGGAGTTTCATAATTTTTTTGAGCATCAATCAGTAGTTCAATTTAACTTTCAATACTTTTCTTAGGTTTACATTACTGTCTATTATTGATTTAGTGAAAAAAAAAATACATGCATATTCCCTATTGTGTACGTTTAGTCCACTCTCGGCCCCTCGACCCCCAATAATTAATGTGTCCACTGGACCCCTGACTATAGTTTATTCTCGACTATACCCTATGTTGCATGGTAATTAACTAAAATACCCTTAATATATTTTTTATAATACTAACTTAAATCATTTACGTTTTAGTAGTTATCAAGTAGCGGTGCACGCACAAGTTCTATTTGCAAACATGTCTCATACATCGACTCAAAGTGATAATAGGCCGCATTTAAAATTTATAACTTCCCAGAGAGGAGGACGACTACTGCTTCTCGAAGGTCATCAATACCGTGTCAAGAATAAGTTAAAAACCGGTCAAGTGCGAGTCGGACTCGCGCACGAAGGGTTCCGTACCATTATCTATAAAAATGGCAAAAAAAACTACGTTAGTTGTATGGGAGCCCCCTTAAATATTTATTTTATTTTAATTTAACTATTTATTTTTAAAGTGAATATATAATTAAATATTCTGTGAATATTTCAAGCGTCTACCTGTTGCCGTTATCAATATCGAGCAAAAACGAGCAAAAAAATCACGTTTGTTGTATGTGAGCCCCCTTAAATATTTATTTTATTCTGTTTTTTAGTATTTGTTGTTATAGCGGCAACATAAATACATCATCTGTGAAAATTTCAACTGTCTAACTATCACAGTTCTTGAGATACAGCCTAGTGACAGACGGATAGACAGACAGACAGACGGCGGAGCCTTAGTAATAGGGTTCCCGTTTTACCCTTTGGGGACGGAACCCTAAAAACGGAACATCATATTGGCGGTGTATTAATAGGCCTACATGCCACGGAACTGTGACAATATTAGAAGTAGACTTTAAGTATTCTCTAATATTGCTTGTTTATTTTTTTTATTAGTAGTTCCTGAATTTGGCCTTTAGCCTGTGCCTTACTGTACCAAAATATTAATTTTAGGTACTTACCGAACTGGGGGTTGAAAGTGGACGAGGTATGCCTGTCCTTTGTATGAAAGTTCGGTCTCACCCCCTGGGGGTCGAGTGTGAACTATGTTTAAGGGTTGAGAGGAAACAAATGAGCAAATCTTTTTTTAGAGGTCGAGGGGCCGAGTGTGGACTGAACAACAGTTTTTAAAGTTTTTAGTTTTGTTTTTCTGTTTGTCTGCTCTGGATAGTTCATAACCTGGTACACAGATAATTTATGACCTGGGTTAGCACATTTTTTTTTTAGTTTATTATCATTTATACAAAGGAACACAGGATTACGTATTAAATAGCAACCAAAAAACCACTCAGGTTTAAACTTGTGTTATCATGAGTCTATCTCAATATCAAACTATACAATGAAATATTTTATATGTACGCGTTATTGTTGATACAATTAATAACATCTTTAGGTACATAGGGTACTCTTGGTCTCGGTAGTACGTTCCCTTGGAATATTTTTCGACTTCCACTTGGACGAAGCCGCGGGCAAAAGCTAGTAGTTAATACAAGTCGTCAACCCGTCTCGAGAACGCGTGGTGATTGTTGCTCGTGCTGTTGACGCCTTGCATGTGTGTGTGTGCACAAAGGCATCACACACACGCATACAGCACGGCGTGAGAGGCGGCGCGCAGCGGCAGCAGCGGCGCGCGCGGGGTGCGCACAGCACGGTGCTGCACCCCACCGTTCGAGCAGTCGGCGACACCGGTCGTTATAGATAGTTGTGTGTCGAGCCCATAAATTTCATTTTTAAATTTCAATATGTAATATTGTACAAGTCATTAAGTATTCCATTAAACTAAACATTATTGTTACTTGGAGTCTCATTAAGAACAGCCCCGTTAGCAGCAACGAGTCCACCCCTTTGCTGCCAGCATTCCAGAGTTCTACACGTGCCTTCTCTGTATGAGACAATAATAGGCTAATTTTATTATAATATAGATACTCACTACAATTAATAACCAAGCACAGTTTACGATTCATTTTAAATTATTCAAAAGACGAAAACAAAAACCAACCATAACAGAATTCCCCGCTTGAATGGAGGCCAAAACTCCGTGAAAATCGTTTCCATCTCCAGTCTTCTCCAGTTATTCATTCAAGACATCTTACACGATATCTCGGCGGTAACTTGAAAGATACATTTCAACAAATTTCAAAGTGAAATTATAAAATTCACAGTCAAACTCTCGCTGAGACTGGGCGAAGCCCGTCGTTCCAGTTTCACTGTAGTTATCGTCCCAACTCACGCGTGCTGAAGGATTATTTTAATAGTTTGTAATAACGCCATCTGTTGCTATGTTGGGGAAGTGCTCCATACTAAAATAATGCGTACCAGAATGTGATAAACACTTTAAATTCACGGTTGTTACCGCTAAGGATATTTTATAATCTTTTAAAGATCTTGATGTAAAAAAAACTGCTGACCTTTGGGGATTATCAGTACATACCATGTCTTCAATAATCGATGTTATTTCACCGTTTTTAGCAATTGTTTTTAATTCTTGTATTGCATCTGGTGTATTTCCTGATCTGATGAAACTTAGTAAAGTGATTCCACTGTTCAAATCTGGCAGCACAACTGATCCCACGAATTTTCGGCCAATTTCGATATTACCTACATTGAGCAAAATCTTTGAAAAGTTAATTTAAAAACAAATGTTAGGACATTTCAATACAAATAATTTACTTCATCTGAAACAGTTTGGTTTTACAAAGGGTCGTTCAACTACAGACGCGGGCGTGGAATTACTGAAGAGCATATTCGAGGCCTGGGAGGAGTCGCAGGATGCTCTTGGCATTTTCTGCGACTTGTCTAAGGCCTTCGATTGCGTTCATCATGATACACTCATCCGAAAACTGCACCACTATGGTATGAGGGACAGTGCTCTCGACCTTCTGACTTCTTATCTGAACAACAGAATTCAGAGGGTTGATGTTAATGGCAAGAGATCTGCAGGATCTGCGGTCACTATGGGAGTTCCGCAGGGTTCAATTCTAGGCCCTTTCTTGTTTCTAATTTATATAAATGACTTACCTTATCACATAAGGGATAATCACAAGATTGTATTATTCGCAGATGATACTTCCCTCATTTTTAAAATCAAACGTCAGCTAGTCAATTTTGAACATGTTAACGATGCACTCTCTAAGGTTGTCCATTGGTTTAATGTAAATAATCTTCTCCTGAACGAAAAAAAGACTAAGCTCATTAAATTTTCAATGCCAAATGTCAGGCAGCTCACCAATGCCAACCAACCAACCAACCAATGTTCAACTTAATGGAATAGAGTTGGACCCTGTTGAGTCGACAGTTTTTCTTGGGATAACTATTGACGGTAAATTACAACGGGGCCCACACGTAGAAAAATTGTCAGGAAGGCTTAGTTCGGCTGCCTATGCTGTTAAAAAAATTCGACAGATAACTGATGTAGATACTGCCAGAATTGTGTATTTTAGTTATTTTCATAGTCTTATGTCATATGGGATTCTTCTCTGGGGAACCTGTGCGGGCATTAATACTATCTTTGTTTTACAGAAAAGGGCTGTTCGACGAGCCATTTACAATCTAGGTCCAAGAGATTCACTTCGTGAAAAATTCAAAGAAATAGATATTCTGACTGTAGCCTCTCAATATATATTTGAAAATCTATTGTATGTACCCAAAAATATATCAAATTTTAAGAAAATGTCCGATATTCATTGTTTAAATACCAGGAATAAACACAATCTTGCTGTACATCGCACTCGCCTCCACAGAGTAGGCAACTCGTTCATGGGTCAATGTATACGCTTTTACAACAAACTTCCTACTGACATTCGAAACTTACCCATTAAACGATTTAAAAGCTGTATTAAAACCAAACTTTGTAAAAAAGGGTACTATAAAATTTCTGATTATTTAGAATACAAAAAAGCTTGGGATTGAGCTGCTCGCTCTGCAAGCCTTGTGATCAAACTGGAAAACTTGACATTTAATGTTATTATGCATGATTTTATATAAATATTGACATTGCAGAATATTATATACAATATTACATTAATGTTTACTTTGAAAAGTATTATATTTACTGCTTTAATTTATTGTGAATGTGAGCACTATGTGGGTCTTTTTTTTTTCTTTAAATATTTTCCTATTATTTTATGCTTTGTCTCAGTTTTAATGGTGGTCTGGCATTTTGAGCACTTTATGAGGCCTACCCAAATGTACTTTCTTTGGTATTGTTCGTCGAGTCGTTGAGCTCCTTAAGTCTTGAGTCGAGCTGCACGATTACGACAAATGCTTGCACTGATTGGACAGGTCCACTCAAAATTGTGTGGTTCTTTCCTCAAAAGACCATTTCAGACACAGATCTACATGGTCCTCACATGATCTGACCAAGATTATGTCTGGACTTTAAAAGAGACTTTGACCCCTGAGTTTGTTTCGCCATTTCTTCTCACGGGTAGTCAGATAGGAAATGTCGACTACATCTAGCTTATTTTTTACTTTTTAATATGACGTGTAAAAGTGATTCCGATATCCTATTTACAGAATAAACGATTTCATTTCATTTCAGTGTTTTAATTGAGTTTAGAGCCATCTAGTGCGAATATGTAGGAATGTATTGATTTGTACAGAAATTGCTTATTATTTGATTCTTCCTGTTTATATATTGCTTGTGACTGTTGTAGGAGACAGTTCTTTAAGAATATTATAGTAAATAACAATTTTACTGTGACGAAATTTTTAAAAACAATAAATTTCGACTCGGCTGTCTAGGCACTCGCGTTAAGTCAATTGATAAATCGGCAGCCGACGGGAATCCGCGATGCAGTTTATTGTTTTTCGATATGGTCATAAAAACTAAAACAATGCGTTTCACAATATATTTACTTACTCCGCACAAACTTTTTGCAGGCCACAAACTTGCATAAAAAGACTGTGGACTGAAGTCTGTTTCATACACTTTTACAGCCCATACTACCTCAAATGGCTTAGCCGTTATCTCAAAAATACTTTAATTTTGAAATAAATATATGGTAAAGTTGAGGATTAATGTTAAGTACTATGTTTGACGAAAACACGATTCCATAAAATTTCTCTATAGAAAAAAGATCCAAAGTTACCTCCAAACCGAACAATAAATCGCTCGTATTCAAAAAATACTTCAAATTAGATAATTAAACTTTGCATATTAACTGAACTAACCATAAGGCAGGTCTTATGTTATTTTTTTTAATTACCATTGCTATCAGCGAAAAAGTAATAAACTAAAATATCGGTGGCTTCCAGTCTTCTCCCTGCCACCGTGTCTCGCTTGCTCGCGTGACCGCCAGCAGTAGGTGTGAGCGAGATAAAGAGTGAAGTGGCGCTGAGGTAGTATAGACTCTTAACATTCGTCCCGTAAATATTAACAAGCGTTCGAGCCACAAAAGAAGGTCGAAAGCTCAACTAAAAACTACTATACAGGGTTATTTTTAAGTCGTTTATAACCTCTTAAGGGGTCATTGTACTTATCATTATGAACAACTTTTACTATGGGACCAAAACTGAAATCGCGAAAAAAAAACCAGCTGTTCCCTACATTTTAACAATTTATTCGAACATAAATGTAGGGAACAGCTGGTTTTTTTTTAGCAATTTCAGTTTTGGTCCCATAGTAAAAGTTGTTAAATGATAAATGATAAATAAATGATAAATTATTTATTTCTGTAAGTAGGTTTGTACAAACACTTTCACACGTCAATCATATTAAAAAAAACTAGATGAGGTCGGCGTTTCGTATCCGACTACTCTGAGAAGAAAGGCCGAAACAAACTCAGAGGTCACAGTCTCTTTTTAAAGTCCAGACATAATCTTGGTCAGATCATGTGAAGACCATGTAGATTGGTGCCTGAAATGATCTTTTGACGAAAGAACCACACAGGTTGAGGGGACCTGTCCAGTCAGTGCACGCATTTGTCAGTAGTCGTGCAGCTCAACTAAGAACTTAAGGAGCTCAACGATTCAACGAACAATACCAAAGAAAGGACATTTGGGTAGGCCGCATAAAATCACTCAAACTGCCAGACTCTGATAAAAACTAAGTGAGAAAAAAAAGAAAAATGAACAAAAACCCACATAGTCTTCACATTTCCAATACTTAAAACAATATAATACTTAACAAAGTTAATATTCATGTCATTGTATATATAAAATTAATCAATGTCAATGTGTATATAAAATACGGATATAATCTTGGTCAGATCATTTGAGAACCATGTGAGACCATGTCAGACACATGTCTGGTGTCTGACATGGTCTTTTGACGAAAGAACCACACAGATTTGAGTGGACCTGTCCAGTCAGTGCACGCATTTGTCAGTTATCGTGCAGCTCAACTCAAAACTTAAGGAGCTCAGCGATTCGACGAACAATACCAAAGAAAGGACAATTGGTTAGGCCGCATAAAGTACTCAAACTGCCAGACCTGCATTAAAATTTTTTTTGATTGAGAATAAAAATAAAAAAACAATTCACATAGTCCTCACATCACATAGTGTTCATAATAATGAGTACAATGACCCCTTAAGAGGTTATAAACGACTTAAAAATAACCCTGTATAACTATTTTAATTACAAATCTCACTGCATTGTGTGAGTCTGCCCCAACTAGGTTAGTTTAAATCAAAATTTTGCATATCTTATCCAATTTAAATTTTAAAATTCATACTTATTCATCATCTTCCTAAGTTGTTGGCATCAAACGTTTGACTTTTGTGTTAAGGTTAAACTTTAAACCTCAATTGTAAGGAATACCTGATAAAAAGTAGGTTTTCTTGGCGGTGAAAATAATAAAAAATAGATGACCGAGGGAATTTTCAGGCTCACAACCTCATATTTTTACGTTATGCCTGAACTTTGTAAATAAGTTACGTGTTATACATGGTAAGTTGTAATAACTAGGCTTGTATTTAATAAGCCCAACAATGTATGACTTTGCTTCATCATTATCTAAATAAGACGTGATGTTAAACTTAATGAGCTTTGTTACATTTTGGTGTACAATAAAGCATATTCTTTCTATCCATCTTAGCTATTCAGAAATGTGAGTCACACATTAAGGAGTGTGTTGATTATCATTTTAATTGCCAGTCAAAAAAATACAAATATACTGATTTAAGAAAGTCCCGTGCTGGGCGCCACTAAAATTCCCCTTCACCTGATGTAAAATTCGACCCGATTAATATGTTTATCTTCACAAAACCTAACTGCTACGTCACCCGAAGGTTATAATTTAGTGGAAATACGTTATTATTACAAAAGGTGAGAGTTCCTGCTTGGGCGCCAGTATTCATTTTGACTCTAATCTTACAGCATTCTTGAACAAGTCAGATTTAAAAATTCATTACCACTGAGATAAAACTGCGAGGTTTGGTGTCCCGCAGCTTTGTTTTAAAGTTAGTAGATATACATTTTTTATTTGACGGAAAATATTTTTTGTATTTTTACGTAGGTTACCGTAAAAGTTGATGAGAGTAGGGTTGGGTGATCTATAACTAAAGATATAATTTAATAGCAAAGAAGAATGTTTGTCCGTTTGACTGGATGTATGTTCGGGATTAGCGCAAAAACGGCAGAACGGATTTGGATGAAATTTGGCACACAGATAATTTATAACCTGGATTAACACATAGGGTACTTTTAATCCCGATAGTACGTGCCCATGGGATATTTTCCGGCATCAACGCAGGCAAAACCGCGGGCAACAGCTAGTAGAATAATGAACCGCTGAAAATAAAGCTTAATGTTGAAATAGAAAACAGCCATAATAGATACCTATTACAATCACGATAAAAAGAAGATACGACACGTGACCAGAGGGCTGGCCTATTTTTACCCCAAAGAATCAGTATTGCCATCCAACGTGGCAATCATATCAAATCAAAATTTATTTGTAAAGACAACAGAGATCCATATTGTTAGTAATACCTTATAGCTAGTGTTAGTAAGCAAAAAAATAATATTATTAATATAAGAGTTTGTAGTACCTTGCGCAGAAGATGGCATTGCTGCCAGCCTTTAGGGCACTTTTCCCATTGACAGCGATGCGGACGAATTTTTTGATGCCCAATGAGCACTTCCCCCTTTTTAATTATTTTATTATATACCTACTTGTACATATTATACATATTTTAGAGTTAGCTTGTATATTATAATTAAGGACCAATTGTTCTAAATAAATAATAAAGACCATAGGTTACAGATACGACATAATATAAATTCACGGAACAGTAATTTCTAACAACTTATATCCTGTATTCCTACAAAAATATCATACTACCCGCATACGTGTCACATACCTACATAATAAATATTTTTATGACAGATGTCCAATCACTTAATATGTGAAATCATGAATGAAATAGAGTGTAATACACACATACATACATAAACTCACGCCTTCTTTCCATGGGGGTAGGCAGAAACTATAGAACGCCACCTGCTACGCTCCTTACATACTCCTTTAGCTTCGCCTACGTTCATACATCTGTCATACACGCACGCCGATTGCGAGTACTACGCACCTGACCTTTCTGAAGAACATCTCCAATTTGGTCACTATATGTCCTCCTAGGGCGTTTCCTCTCACCTCTGCTTTATAAATACGGAGTGTAATATCTACCTAAATAGAGTTTTGACAAAAATCTGATCAGAGTAATAAATAATTGCTGACGTGCACCTAGCTTCTGACGTTTCATAAATACCCATGTAGATATAAATAAAGTAAAACATTTAGATTTTGATTTTGCTAGTAAGCAAATGTCTTGATGGCCCAATGGCCTCTCATGCACGAGGTAATGGATTCAAATCCGGGCAAGTATCAATGTGACTTATTAAATTCAAAAGTACTTTCTGAGTTTATCTTGGACGCAGGGCTTGAAACCGATTAATTTTTATTACCGAAGATACAAATTATTTTTGATACAATTGATAATTATTAGCTTCAAAGATTGCTTCCTCACATTAAGTTCAGCATTGATTTTGTATCAAAATATTAAATTATTACCTAAATATGTTCGAAAACCTTTATAATAACGGTTAAGGTTACATAAACTTACTTAAATATATTTACTTGTAAAGTATTATATTATTTTAATTATAGTGAATGTGAAGACTATGTGGGTTATTGCTTTTTTTTTCCCCTTTGCCTTTTATTCTCAGTTAGTGTTAATCATGGTCTGACAGTTTGAATCATTTATGCGGCCTACCCAAATGTCCTTTCTTTGGTATTGATCGTCGCATCGTTGAGCTCCTTAAGTTCTGAGTAGAGCTGCACGATTACTGACAAATGAGTGCACTGACTGGTCAGATCCACTCAATCTGTGTGGTTCTTTCTTCAAAAGACCATTTTAGACACCAATCTCTACATGGCCTTCACATGATCTGATCAATTATAACTAGACTTTTAAAAAGACTGTGACCTCTGAGTTTGTTTCGGCCTTTCTTCTCAGAGTATTCATAGGAAACGCCGACCTCATCTAGTTTTAAAAATATGATTGACGTGTAAAAGTGTTTGTACAAACCTACTTACAGAAATAAATATCATTTATCATATAAAATTAACCGGTTTCCGAGTCCTGCTTGGACGTTACTGTCATCCGTGAAAATAAACATCGTCAGAAAACCTGGATTTATAGTTAACATAAGATGAAATCGCCAAACCGTCTTGAGCAAGCGTGGTGATCTATGCTCGAGCCTTCTGTGTATGAGGAGACGACTTTATCCTGCAGTAGGACAATAATAGGCTGGGGTTTTATGTTTTATTTTTATTTATTTTTTGTTAACGGATAATAAACAACTACAACATATATATAATACATAAATTTAACAAAGTTTAAGTAGCAATGTTGCAGTCCACTGCATTATCCGCAGATAGGACATATTTATAGATCAGTGGTTGCCACTAGACGAGCATTACCATAATTAACAAATATTTAGAAATAAATAAATAAGTTACTATAAAGCTAGTTAAAGCTACAAAACCAAATTAGATCAGAAACAGATTCAATTACTTAAATTATGCAATAAATAAGTAATAATATTAAGATGACAATTAAGTTAAACAATTTATAATATTAGATTTAAATTTATTTTTCGTGCAAATATATCAATATCAATGAAATTTGAATTATAGGATTCCAACATTCTATGAATATACATACATACATAATATAATACTTTTGGAAACTGTATAATAAAAGCCTCCTTTCTCTTCCCAAAAACATATCGACTATTAAGCCAAAAGTTAAAACTACCACTGTATTCGCGGAGACACTTACATTGCACGACAATGTAATTCTAAAATAATGACCCAGTTCACAACAGCTTGAATTTACTTTATCTTCAGATATTTGGACCGCAAATATGGAAATATGGCTTATGGGGTACTTGTATTTGCATTTACATGTATTGTCGAATAAAAAGCATTTTGTTTTAGAACTTCAAGCTTGAAGGAGGATTTAGTTATCTTGAAACATGAACAACGATAATAACAACAGCGGTGTAATTGTGTATTAGTAACTTTTCAAACCTTCATATGTTTAAAAAATTTGCAATGGATTAGGAATTGCTGTCTTCTTCTTTTCTTTTTTCTTCTACTTCTTCTTTATCTCATTAAATGCGGCACCGGTTGACGTAAACACGTCAACGCCGGCTGTCGCTGAAAACCAGCGCTGGTGCTCTGTCTCGCATAGGGTCGCAGCATTATGCTGAGTGATGGCCGTTTTGCGGGAATGTGACGCATATTTTCCCCCAAATTATTCTTTCATGCTTTCATGTTTTTATTTCTTTGCGTTATGTTTACCGAAAATAAGCGTATTTCCTTTCTTTTTTTTTTCTTTAAAACCATCGGATTGTGATGGAAACTGTGTTAGGTAATTGGGTTGCTGAAGCCCAGGATATTCTTACATCATCATATAACAATACACCTGTTTTCCCTAAGGCTTAAGCAGAAGTGTGTGTTTATTCGTATTGCTTTATTATTTATTTATTAAACACTATATTGTACATTCACGACAAAAAGGACAACCCTATTTAAAACTAGTCTACAATTGGAGGTCTTATCACACAAAGGAATCTCTTAAAGACAACCTTTGGATGGAGACCATGAAAAGTTAGACATTTTGGACTGTCTACTACACAATAAGACACCGTGCTTAGTCAACGCATCTGTGATAATGTCTTGTAATAACATGATATTAAACATAACATGGCATCACGCCTGTAATCCCCGAAGGGTTAGGCAGAGGTGTACTTAAAGTACGTACAAGCCTATTATCACCTGCTAATAAGCTATCTATAAGATATATCTGCTAATAAGCAGAAAGAAAAATGATCCTACCAAACGTTTGACATAACCACTCTGCCATCTTACGGCCCATGTACTCCACGTCTTTTAAACGCGCCGTTGACGCGTGTTTTAGAAACGTGCGTCGACGGCGCGCTTTTATCCTACAGAGCAGTAGAGGCTGCGTCTGACTCGCGAGCGTATCGCGTCTGTATCGCCACAAACGCGCGTCAACGGCGAGTTTAAAAAACGTAGTGTGCACAGGCCCTTAAAGAAACGTGATCATGGCTTAATAGAAACGAAATATTAAGGTGGGCTATCGTTTAAGAAAGTAATGGCACTTTCTTAAACGATATCTCACTACCACAGTCATCATTGTCTGCCATACCTTTTCCCAACTATGTTGGGTTCGGCTTCCAGTCTAACCTGCTGAATACCAGTATTTTACATGTAGCGACTGCCTATCTGACCTCCACAGTCCAGTTACTGGTTCTCTCACTACTGAATGAAAAACACAATCAATGTTCATCTATCCAACAAAATAATAAAGCTACATACCTACGTAAAAAATCTACGGAACGATTGTATAAAAATATCGAAGCCAACGCCACTATACTAGAGATATGTGCGGTATCTCTTAATTAATGTTTGAACACGGAACGGTGAGGCAACGGAACAGTGCTCACGGTCACAGTGATTTTATACTCGTAAAAGTATTTTTTTGTTCGAAATTGTATTTATTCAGGCGATCTTTGAGAACCGAATACATTTTTTATGTAGTGAGTTTGAGTGTATTGTAGTTTATTTGTGGGATTTTAATTTTATAGATTGTGCAATTGTGGTGGTTGAACGATCTGAATTTGGTTATTAGGTTGTGCAAATTATAATTAAATCTTGTTGTGGTAATTAGGTTAACGTCTTATCCGAGTCAAGTTTACGATCTTCAGAGCGGATTCCACCACTTAAACTGAACGCGATCAGCACATCTAATCTGCGTTCAAGAGCTGTCAGTGTCATCTTTGTTGTGGCACATTAACACTGACAGCTGTTAAACGCAGTTTAGATGTGCTGATCGCGTTCAGTTCCATTGGCACTTAATGACTTTATTGAAAACGAAACTTATAAGGATCTAGTTTATAATTATACCTAAATTTAGGTTCAGAACATAATTACGTAAAAAATCTATGTTTCAATTCGAATAAAAACAAATGAAGAAACGACATTTTCAGAGCTGTATTCGCAAAATATATAAGATTGAATTCTGTAATGAGTGCTTAATTTACTCGATATTTTATAATCAGCCCTTGCTACATCGGATTGGATCAACTTAAAACCCATATTTCAAAGTGAGAATGTAACTCACCAGATGTCCACTCAGTAGATGAACATAATACAAAGTCAAAATTATTATAAATGTTAAAAATTACTTAAGTAAAGCAAATCTGTTCCTCGTTGGACAAATAACTGTTAAAATTAATACAAGTCTGTAACTTCCGTGATAGAGTGACGGACATTTGTGTAATCCGGCCTTAATCCGCGGAAAATAAGTCACCGTTTAACATAATGGTACAGCCAGGCCTTAATTTGATATAGCGAAAGGGAAGTTATTTTGGTTGTTTTGAGGCTTTTTACCTACTTTAACTTTCGTGCTTTCTTTTATGATTAATGTTGGCCTTGAAACTATATATTTTTTTTATAATAAAGTCAAAAGCCCCGAAAATATTAACACTAAAATATTACTACTTAAATACGTACTCGTACTACATACATACTTCAAATGAATGAAACAAAATTTTAATCTTGTTTAGCATATTATAAGTTGGGGGATTACATCGCTGATAAAAATGCTTGGCTCAATGCTGGTCCTGCTCCACAAGGGCGCAAAAACGAATTGATTAGCATTTTGAAATAATGTTGGAGCTGCTGAAGATTTCAAAAACTATCTTTGCATTGTATAAATTCAATCTCTTAGTATTATATAATTGCATAGCACATGTGTGAGTACTATGTACTTACTATAAAGCTACCATTCACTGGGTACGTCTTTCATTGACTTGAATGTGCCCTGGTGGCTGAGAGTATGTCATGCTCACTGTAATGTCTCGCTGATGGTAAAAGACCAACACACCCGGTGTTGGTCTTTTAGCTCGCTTCAAAATGGTTGAGCTGAATAGTGCTAATCCATGCGTCATGTTCGTGAACGGGCGCAATCAGTAGGGACTGGCCATCTCTTAGCGGCCATGGCTTATTTTAAATTAATTAATTTTTTGAATTGTTTGTTTTACATATTTTTATTTCGGACGATTTTGACGTTTTGCATCGTTCTCACGTGTATAATTTCAATATGAATGATGTAACCAATATTTTGTAACCATAATTATGTTAATTTAAAAGAGTGTCCGTGGAGTTTCTTGTACGTTCTTCTCCATAGGTACCTAATAAGCATTGGAATGGGCAACTAGCTTCATCTTTATGACTGCCCGACCCCTTGAAAATTCAATAGTGCCTGTAATTGGTTTATTTGAAATAAATTCTTTGAGTTTGAGTTATTCGAATAATATTTCAACCGTGTAAATGAATTAATGAACCTTTGGCGGCTGGAATTCAATTATTTGATAAACTAAAATCCAGTTCTAAAAAAAAATATAAGCAGCAATGGGATGTGCTGACAGAAGTGACAACTTATCGCTCATCGCGCGTAAAGAAGTTTTCACGTCAATAATGAAACACAATTTAAACAATGCACAGTATACAGAAATTAAATTTTTCACGTGGTTAATTTAACTTCACTTACTGCTACTACAGCATGTCGGCACGGACATGTCGGTGACGCAAACCCATAAGTTTGCCCCTACCAAAAATCGCTCAACACGGCCCAAAGAAATTTTCACTATAATAAAATCTGGTAATCCCTTAAATCCTTTATATCTGCCGCGAGATCACTGTGAAAGTCAAAGTCAAAGTGTGATTTTTGGTGATACAGTAGCTCTCATAGTAAGGTTATGGCAACTCAAAAAACTACCCATTAGGGCAAACACTATTTAACAATACAAGAATTTAAAATCGATATTACATACAAATTAACAAACATTTATATTTTTAGAAATATAAATGTTTGTTTGTGTAAATAAATTTTTAAATTAAACATTTAGAATACAATTAATTATTATAATAAGTATTTAGAACACAATTATTGTCTTGATTGTGGCAATATGGAACAACTTAAAAACACGATATAGTGAGCTTTAGGTATGGTTCCCATAGTGACGACACGTTACGACAGATATTCGTCTTGTTTTTAAAGTGGCATGGCTTGTATACATAT
The DNA here is from genome assembly GCA_963921375.1 of Tiliacea citrago. Classification (NCBI taxonomy): domain Eukaryota; kingdom Metazoa; phylum Arthropoda; class Insecta; order Lepidoptera; family Noctuidae; genus Tiliacea; species Tiliacea citrago. The sequence goes on from OY992805.1 coordinate 16,524,544, forward strand.
TGAAATGGAGATACAACTGCACGATTAACGTTGACGTAGGCAATCATTTTGATTATTTTATTAAATCGTCAAGATACTGCGGAATCTGCTAGCTAGAAGGACGACTAGAGGAAAGGTGCCTTATAGAACGTCGAACACCTACTTGGAAACTACTAAATTCTAAAAATTAGATTCAAATCAAATCAAATCAAAATATTTTATTTCACATAAAACTACATGGGCACCTATGAAACGTCAGAAGCTAGGTGCATGGTTCCAATTGGTCGTTTCCTATGGAGAAGAGCCGGCAAGAAACTCCACGGTTAGTCTTTAAAAATAATGGGCTATTACAATGTATTCAAATTACAGTGTTAATAGGTATGGGACATTGTATGCCCGTCGTTATGTACCAGGTACTAAACAAAATAGAAAATTGTTTACAAAGCTACAGTCGATTAAGCCTACAACGTTATCACATTCACAAATAAAAAAAAAAAAAAAAAAATTACTGAAATAATATAAATAAAAACGTATTCAACATGGTTGCCATTACAACTGATTAGCATAACAGTTTATAAATTGTTATATTATCAATAACAATTATGACTGTGAGAAGTTTGTTTTTATGTCCTTTTACATAACTACTGATATAGAAAGCCTTACAATGAATAAAGCATTGTGCACACATTTGAAACATTATGTATTTCTTTTTATTCTTCTTTCATGTCTTACAAGATTGATACATTTCGCCAATTTGATATTTCACAGATAATAATTATGACCCTCCAGTGATTGCTATTTTCATAATTACATACAAGACAATCACATTCACACTATATGTTGTGTATAGCTCACATTTTATACTGTCAACATTTCAAAGAAAACAATGAAGTATTAGTAGTTGAATTAGTCAATAAAAACGTTATAGTGTACAGTTCATATATTTGAAACTAGAATTTTTAATCATAATGTGGCAATACAGCTGAAGTGGGCAAAAAGCCAACTAACTTTCGGAGGGCATTGTATAATGTAGGATATAACACCCAAGAAGAAGAAGACTTCGTTTCATTTATAAATAAATCGGGGATGAGTAATATCCTTTATCATTCCTCAAAATCCAAGCATTAAACCGAAGTATTTAAAACCTAGTGCATATGTGAGAACGACATAAGTTAAAGCTGTCATATATTTTACAGCCAGCGGGAGCCATTACTCAAACCGTTATAAAACGGAACGGAACAAAGCGAGCCATACTACTGACAATGGTGCTTTGGTACACATAAATCACCGTGACGGGATTGTGGATACTGGTATTTTTTGTGAACTTACTATAGCTGAGATTAAAAGCAGTACAAAAATCAATCTGCCTAGCCTTTTCACAATAATCTTGGGGTCAGCTTCCAGCCTATTTTAGATGGAGCGTTTGCCTATCTGACCTCATCAACCCAGTTACTGGGTAAAACGATATCCCTTGGTAAGACTGGTTGTCAGACTTTTGGGATTTTGACTACCTGTAACAACTGTCAAAGATCTGTAAATGACCGCCGGGACCAACGGCTTAACGTGCTTTGCGAGGGCTCGATATGTAATGAATGATCACCCTTTCACGAACCAATCACGTTTTTCGTAGCTTAATCTTCGAACGACGTAACTGTAGGTAAGGACTCTGGTTAACCATTTGGTGATTAAAGGCGTGAATCTGATGTTAGGTTATGTTTATAGTTAAAATTATCACCAAAACAAATAAGTAGCTATATATTTTAGATTGGTTACTACGAAATACGTCTTTGCGTAGTAAACAAAACACTTATAACTTCATTAAGTTATCAAGTAATCGATCAGCACTTTACTTGATTTTATAGCTTTCCAAGTTACCCGGCTTTTAGAAGGGAGAACGCTTCGGTTAATGTAAACATAGAACTTTAAGTCCCCGTTTTGGGGGTGAGGAAAACTTTCTGGATACTTATGTACCGATGTAGGTATAGCCTAGTATAACAGAGTGTCGCAAATAAAGAAAGTCATCTTTTTACGAGTGAAAACGCTGGGAAAGGACGCCCTAGAAGGACATAAATAGTGACCTAATTGGTGATGTTCTTCAGAAGGTGCGTAGAACTCGCAACCGGCGCGGCGTGCGTGTATGACCAGATGTATGAACGTAAACGAAGCAAAAGGAGTATGTAAGGAGCGTAGCAGGTGGGGTCCTTAAGTTTCTGCCTACCCCCATAGGAAGAAGGCGTAAGTTTATGTATGTACCTTTTTACAAGCTTTTATTTTGTTTTATCTGTCCGGTGTCGCTCTGTAATCTTGCAAGTTTTTGACCAATTTACCGGTTTCCGATTGAGCTGAAATTTTGCATGTATATGTTAATTGGATGACATGGAGCTGATCTGATGATGGAGCCAGAAGGTGGCCATGGGAACTCTGTAATAAAACGACGCAATCCCATCGAGTTTGGGCTCGGTTGATTCGTCTTAACAAGGACTCTGGTTCTAGATGATTATCCAGGGTCTGATTATGGAGCTTGAAGGTGGTCGCGGGCATTCCTCAACTAAACAAAATAGCCCTGTTGTGTTTCGGCCATCTAAATTAATCTTGACAACTACCTTACAGGAGAAGGTGATAGAACAGATATTTAAACAAATACTTATGATAAAAAATACAAAATAAAATATTGGTACCTACTGAATTAATTAACAAAAAAGTACCTACTAAATAAATTTACGAAAACAAGTACTTTAATATTTTCTTAAAAGCTTGAGGCATGCTTATACTTAAAGACCTCAAGCTTTTAAGAAAATATAATTAAAGTTCTTGTTTTCGTAAATTTTATTTAGTACTTTTTAGTTCATTAAAAGCTTGTTACAACAACAAAACAACAAGACAAACAAGATTTTTATTTTTTTTATTTTTAAAACTAGTGGCGCGTCGCGGTTTTACCCGCGTAAGTCTTGATCTCGTGGAAATATCGGGATAAAAAGTAGCCTATGTCTTATTCCAGGGTGTCTGCTACTTCCATACAAAATTTTATCAAAATTGGCCGCGAAAATTGGCCGCGTTTTTGAGCGTGATGAAGTAACACACACACACACACACAAACTTTCGCCTTTATAATATTAGTGTGATATAAACAAACAAGCGATCCCCTAATGGTAAGTAGTCTCCGCCGCTTAAGCAGAGAGACAAAGCTGATGCGTGCCAGCGTGCGAGCGTACGAGTGATGCGTGCCAGCGTGCGAGCGTACGAGTGATGCGTGCCAGCGTGCGAGCGTACGAGTGATGCGTGCCAGCGTGCGAGCGTACGAGTGATGCGTGCCAGCGTGCGAGCGTACGAGTGATGCGTGCCAGCGTGCGAGCGTACGAGTGATGCGTGCCAGCGTGCGAGCGTACGAGTGATGCGTGCCAGCGTGCGAGCGTACGAGTGATGCGTGCCAGCGTGCGAGCGTACGTGTGATGCGTGCCAGCGTGCGAGCGTACGAGTGATGCGTGCCAGCGTGCGAGCGTACGAGTGATGCGTGCCAGCGTGCGAGCGTACGAGTGATGCGTGCCAGCGTGCGAGCGTACGAGTGATGCGTGCCAGCGTGCGAGCGTACGAGGGATGCGTGCCAGCGTGCGAGCGTACGAGTGATGCGTGCCAGCGTGCGAGCGTACGAGTGATGCGTGCCAGCGTGCGAGCGTACGAGGGATGCGTGCCAGCGTGCGAGCGTACGAGTGATGCGTGCCAGCGTGCGAGCGTACGAGTGTGTCTGTGTGTTGTTTGCTTTTAATAACACCGGCGCCCATAATTATTTTTAAAACCAAAACACATCAATGACGAATTTTGACGGCACGGTTGGCGCAGTGGTTAAGCGATTGACTGCCGCGCAGCGTGTCGCGGGTTCGATTCCCGCACGGAACAAATATTTGTATGACCTACAAGTAGTTGTTCCGGGTCTGGCTGTTTGTGTATGTGAGTTTATATGTTTGTAAACGCACCCACGATACAGTACAAAATCCTAGTGTGGGGCAACGTTTTAAAAAAAAAAAAAAAAAAAATAATGCTGGTGGCCGACAGAAAAATCTAAAGACTAACTTTCCGGACGAAGTCCTTCACAAAGAGTTAAACCAAGAGTAAGACTGGTATTCAGCTACATCCAATTAGACTGGGAGCCAACCTCAACATAGTTAGGAAAAGACTAGGGAGATTTTGTTGATGGCCACAAGATAATATGTAAGTAAAATCTGTTTGGGAACTGTGGCGGGTTGATTCCCTCACATTGTAATATTCCTCAGTCACAAAAAAGTAGATAATACTCTCCAATATTCTCCGACTCACAAACATGTAGTCAGTAGAGTGTATGTCGCGCGTGCGACGCGATGTCGCGAACGTTTCGGTGACATGTTGCTAACTGTTTAGTTGGGGACGATACTTTGTTTGTAGGGTTGACATTTCAGTAAGCGATTGTTTGAAATTAAATGAAATTGTTTACTATGTAAATATTATATTGGAATCACTTTTACATGTCATATAAAAAATTAAAAAACCGGCCAAGTGCGAGTCTGACTCGCGCACGAAGGGTTCCGTACCATTATCTATAAAAACAGAAAAAAAAATCACGTTTGTTGTATGGGAGCCCCCTTAAATATTTATGTTATTCTGGTTTTTAGTACTTGTTGCTATAGCGGCAACAGAAATACATCATCTGTGAAAATTTCAAGTGTCTAACTATCACGGTTCATGAGATACAGCCTGGTGACAGACGGACAGACAGACGGACAGACAGACGGACAGACAGACAGACAGACAGACAGACGGCGGAGCCTTAGTAATAGGGTTCCCGTTTTACCCTTTGGTTACGGAACACTAAAAATAAGCGAGATGGAGTCGACATTTCCTATCTGATTACCCCCGAGAAGAGAAGGAATGGCGAAACAAACTCTTTTCAAAGTCTTTTTTAATGTTTAGACATAATGTTGGTCAGATCATGTGAGGACCATGTAGGTATGTGTCTTAAATGGTTTTATGAGGAAATAACCACACAAATTTGAGTTGACCTGTCCAATCAGTGCAAGCATTTGTCAGTAATCGAGCAGCTGAACTCAATAGTTAAGGCGGAGATTTCTTGAAAATGGTCAAAAAGGTGGTTTTTCAAAGCAGTGTATCTCTTAAACCGTAAATATTTTTCCAAAACAAAAACAGTCTGATATTTTCAAGTTTTTTGCGCATACGGTAATTGAACTCAAAACATAATTTAAAACATCAAAAAATCTTCAAAGACAACTTTTTAAAAAGCAGTTTATCCCTTCGTTAACAATTATACTCGTATTTATAATTAAAAGTAAACCATAAAATTCTTAAGTTGGGACTTCCTCGTTTTGCAGTGCCTCCGAGATGTTCGCGCAGGCATACTGACGATTTTCATGCCGTCATTCGGAAAAAATTCGTGTCACTTATCACCGGGATATCATCCAGGAGGCACGGGGATATCATACCGTCAACTTCCAAACTCCGGGCTGTTATTAAGAAATTCCTAATGGAAAAATCCAATAACACTTTGCTCGACCCGAGAATCGAACCCAGGACGACACTCAGCAATCGCACTTATGACCATGAGACCAACGGGGCAGTTATAGTTGCAAATAAGGAAAGTATGGCAGCATCAGGCTATCAGATGGCTCATGTTACGGGCTAGTATGAGCTTATCAAACCTGTTTGTTACTGGGAAAATCTATCAATAATATGACTACATAACTAATCGTACCGTGTGTGCCGGACGTAAAGAATAACACCACTATTTCTTCCCGTGGGTGTCGTAAAAGGCGACTAAGGGACTTACTAGAGAATGGGCAGCAGCGTTCTCTATGCGTTTTAGCCGAACGAATGCCACAGTTAACTTTATAGTAGTCTGACGGATGCAACCACAGACTAAGTAGTACTAATGCATCGCAGTGCGCCCGCGTCTCTTCGCTAGTCGTTCACCATAGACAATATAGTCTATGGCATTTTTTTTTGGGGTGGGAAATTATCAAATAACTTCTCCCGCTCTGGGCGGAGCGGGAGAAGTTATTTGTGTCAGACTTTTACTTACTAAAACCCACCCGTGTTCCTTCCGTTGCCTGTGTGCCAGGGCCACGATATCCCTTTCGGACAAACTCGCAACCCCGGCAGATAGTCTATGGCATGGACAAGTAATGTTTCGAGTGTCGGGCGTGAGTCATTCGTGACATTTATTGTGCATTACGATTTCTATTTATATTTGTTTTTTATTTATTGTGTTATTTTTTATTTTTACTAGCCAAGTGGGGTCCGCGGCATCACAGCGGGCCCTATCAGAATACCAGCGCTGCGGTATTTATTTTTTAAATATCGCAGCATTATGCTGAGATAGGAGACTTTTTGGAATCGCACAAGTCTTGATTGTTTTTATTTTTGGATATTGTTAGTTTCTATTTTTGTATTTCTTGTGCATGTCCTAAATAAAATATTTTTCTTTCATTTGAACACCATACTGCGATCGCCAACCCGCCTGCCAAGCGTGGCAATTATGGCAAACCCCTGCTTTGGGGGAGGCCTATATCCAGCAGTGGACGTCTTGCGGCAGAATTGATGATGATGACTAATCGTCTGACCTTTACGACGACGGTACTTAACCTTTTCTAAGTCAGAATCTACCCAGTGACTGGACTAGCCTGAGAAGGATTTTATTGAAAAACTAGCTGTTTCCGGCAGTTACGCCCGCGTGGCGTTTTCTAACATAAAGTTAGCCTAAGTTACTCCTTATAATATCTGCTATCTGCAACTGAAAGTCCTGTCAAAATCGGTCCAGCAGTTTCGGGGATAAGCCGGAACAAACAGACAGACAGATTTTTTTTTTTGTAAAAAGCTGTTATTTTGACATTACAAACAGATACACTCACTTAGCAGTGGTGGCCCAGTGGTTAACGGCCTCGACTTACGAGTAGTAGGTCGTAGGTTCGAACCCAGACAGGCGCTTTACTTTGTGTAAATTATTTCATCACCACTGCTCTAAAAACGGTGAAGGAAAACATCGTGAGGAAACCGGCATGTCCTAGAACTAAAAATTCGAAGACATGTGACATCCACCAACCCGCACTGGGCCTGCGTGGTGGATTACGGCCCACTCCCTCTCTCAGAAAGAGGAGGCCTGTGTCCCAGCAGAGGGAACATTATAGGCAGATTATGTATGATTATAAGATCTAATTATAAGTTTACCACCTTAGAATATGTACATGGGGAATGCAATAAAAGTATTGAGCATTGACACTTCTACTTTATGTATTTGTATTTATAAATTATATAACATTGAGTTTGACTTTGGTCTCTGAAATGAGAAAATTTATTTTATATCTGCTAATGCCAACCCTGGTATAGTTAGTTTAAAGTTTCTCAAAAATACCCGCGACTCATGGCCGTCTGAATATCGAGAATTATTTTTATTTACTTGAGTTTGTTAGTGTTTTGTTTTAAACCGTCGAGACGACTCGACAGTTCGCGTTCGGAAATATTGTTATATTTGGTAAAAGTTAGTTCTGAATGGAATGGAGTGAATTCGTTTATTTTTTCAGTAAATCTTGACGTTGAGGGGAGATTATTTTGTTAAAATAAATAAATAAACAGAAGTAAATAAATTGAGATTGAGAACTCGAATGAAAGCTTATGTTAGTATTCGTCTCTCGTGTTGACACGAGATAATGAGTTTTTTCAAACATACGTAAAAAGTACGTAACTATCATATTTGATCTTGATCGTCATTTTAGGCGATTCATTTTTTATTTGGTAAGGTTAAATTCCTACGACCTGCACACGCTTATGAATCGATGAAAAAGTGACAAATAGCTACGTTTTGACGTAAGTAGTCACTTAACGTCGTAAGTAGTTGTCACTTTTTTTTTGGTCTTTGGAACGTAATGAATCCGCCCAAAATATACCTATGTGGTCAGGTCAACCTAGGAGGTTGACGGCTGCTTAACTGCAGTGTGTGTGTGTGGGTATTTCAATAAATTAAGACTTCCAGGCAAGCCATAAAACTTATAAACTAAGCTACTACACGCTAGGGGCACCGCGTGTGGGGTACGGACTACGGACCTCAGCTTAGGGCGTCGCGAGGGGAGGGCAACAAGGGACAGGCTGGATCGGATAAAGATGTGTAAACAGACCGTTATTTTTAATAGTTTACTAGCGACCTACAACTGCTTTGCTCAGGTGCAATGACAACATTTAAAAATTGTTTGATATTTATTTACATTAATTAAGCTTTTCTATCACACTAAAATTATAAAGGCGAAAGTTTGTGAGTGTGTGTATGTGTATGTTTGTTACTTCTTCACGCTCAAACGGCGACCAATTTTGATAAAATTTTGTATGGAGGTAGCTGACACCCTGGAATAAGACATAGGCTACTTTTTATCCTGATATTCCCACGGGATCGAGACTTACGTGGGTGAAACCGCGGGGCGCAGCTAGTATTCTATAAAATTTGTTCTTTATGCGTGCCGATGTCGACAAATCTGCCAATATCAGATGTGACGTGTACCGTGTATGTGTGCGTCAGAAGAGTGTGGAAAAAATACTGCGAGATATAACATTAAACTAACCAGCCAAGTGCATGTCGGACCACGCACAATGAAGGGTTCCGTAGTTGTGATGAATTTATCCCAAAAAACAAACTTAACATTGTAAAGAAAGAAAAATTGTTTATTCTGCAGAAACAAAACGCACATTACAATTAAATAACATTTTCAAACTCAAAAACTCAAACTCAAAGCATTTATTTCAATTAAACCATTTACAGGCACTTATGAATTGTCAACAAGTCGGTCAGTTACAAATATGAAGCTAGTGGCCCATTCCAAATAGTAGTCACACAAACAAAGAAGCCAAAAGCCTCGAGAACATGTTCTCCCACACATCGATATACGCCACGGTCAATTCTCCAACTGCAAATGTAAGTTTGTAATCACAAAACAACATTTTTTAATCTGATAAAACTTTAAGTTAAATATATTCGGACTTTTTTCTTTACTTGTGCTGTGTGACTAGATTGATTCTAGGTCAACGGGAAGTACCCTATGGGTTTTGATTTATTTGCGAGTTTCTAGATATGTATGGTCGTATTTTTTATTTATTTATCTTTAATTCAGGCACATTACCCATAATTTGTTAGTACTTATTGCGTTGACTTCGAAGCTTGTTTTTTTTTTAATGCTCCGAGGGACCGTAAACCTACGTATTTGTCAATTTCAACTTGATAGCTCCACGCATTCCTGAGAAAAAGGTTGTTGACAGACTGACAAACAACGAAGAGATCCTATAAGGGTTACGTTTTTTTTTCCTTTTAAGATACGGAACGGAAAAAAAATGGCCTGTTGTATGAAACATTTAACACAATTACCCTCATGTAATCATAATACAGTGTAAGTCTTGATAATGTGCACATATCGAAATTAGGTAGATTTAGCTTAATTTTGTCGACGGAAAAAATATAAAAAAACAATTTAATATGTTATAGCATTTTTAGGGTTCCGTACCCAAAGGGTAAAACGGGAACCCTATTACTAAGGCTCCGCCGTCTGTCTGTCTGTCTGTCCGTCTGTCTATCTGTCTGTCTGTCTGTCTGTCTGTCCGTCTGTCACCAGGCTGTATCTCATGAACCGTGATAGTTAGACAGTTGAAATTTTCACAGGTGATGTATTTTTATAGCCGCTATACCAACAAATACTAAAAAACAGAATAAAATAAATATTTAAGGGGGCTCCCATACAACAAAGGTGATTTTTTTGCTCGTTTTTGCTCGATATTGATAATGGCAACAGGTAGACGCTTGAAATATTCACAGAATATTTAGTTATATATTTACTTTAAAAATAAATAATTAAATTAAAATAAAACAAATTTAAGGGGGCTCCCATACAACAAACGTATTTTTTTGCAATTTTTCTAGATAATGATACGGAACCCTTCGTGCGCGAGTCCGACTCGCACTTGGCCGGTTTTTTAAACTCTTGTGTACTGCTGTGACCCCTGTGTAAACAAATCAGTGTAACCTAACTCAGTAATGACTGGAAATAATAGGTCTCGTCTTCGTAAAATAAAAACTTAAGAAAAAACTTACCCTCAATTGAGAATTATGAAATGTATGAGATTGTATGAGATGTATGAGATTTTATAAAAAAAAACTGATATGTTTTCATAAATTTTTACAATAATTGTAAAATATCTCAATAAAAGTCCGGATTACCTACCCTTTTTTATTACTTTAAATTATTCTCCATCGTATCAGCTTTCTAAAAGTAAAAATACTATGTTTATAAGTCAATCAAAACGTTTCCTATCAACTGTTAAAGAAAGGCCTCGCACTCGGCTACTTTACTTTATTTAGCAGGTAGAGACCCTTTTTTGTATTTTTTTTTTTAGATTTTTTAAATATTTTTCCCGTCGATAAATTAAGCTAAGTTTCCTTAATTTTGATATAATTATGCACATTATCAAGTCTCACACTGTGTACAGCAACACTACAGTTAATCATCATTCTCTGTGTCAATGACGTACATAAGCTTAGGTACAATATCTGCGCCAATCCGGTCAGAATATTGGCTACCGAACTAATCTCCAGTGTAACATTATAATCTAATGGTATTGGCATTATGACCTTAGTGTTAGTCTCAACTGGCCGGTTTATATTGTTCCAGCCGCTGAATCTAGCAAGTTGTATCCAGCGCTGGATTGAACTGAATTTTGTTGTCTACACGATTAGTCTTTGAATTTGCAAGTAATGTATAATTGTGGACGATTAATTCAGATTTGTTACAGCTTGAATGTCATGTCATTTGGTTTAAATAGGTTTTTACTTCTATTATTTTAATAATATTTTATACACCGTGGCATTTTAATCGTCTTACAACGGCAGCCCACTTCTTATATCCAATAACTACTAATCATTCATGAAAGTAAAAAAAATATTTATTGACATTTGAATAATTAAAATATTATTCATTATGACGCATGATGTAGTTTGAAACATCCTGTTACCAGCGCGGTGCGAGCCGTGCGTTCCAAAGGCGTCGCGGAATGGAACGCACGGATCCGGTGTGTGTTTTTTTTAATTATTCAAATGATAATAAATATTTTTTTACTTTCACGGCAGGCCACTTTATGTATCCAATGACTACTAAGTCATTGGATACATGAATTGGGCTGCCGTTATAAGACGATTAAAATGCCACGGCGTATATGTATATTATTTTATATTTTGTGAACGTGAGAACGCTATAAGCTTAATATACTAGATTTGTAGACAATTTTCTATTTTGTTAAGTACTTGTTGACGACAGGCCTATACTGTCCTCCCATAACTATTAACTATTTTTAAAAGAGTAACCGTGGAGTTTCTTTTCGGCTCCTTTCCATAGGAAACGACCAATTTGAACCGTGCACCTAGCTTCTGACATTTGATAAGTTTTTATGTAAAATAAAGAAAAAAGAAAAGAAAGAAAAAAAATAATAATAAAGAAATCAAATATTTTGATTATGATTTTGAACACAAAAGTTTTTTTTTTTTAATGAGATCACGCTTGTGTTCCCCGAAGGGTTAGACAGAGGTGCAGCTATAGTACACCCACATTTTACCATTTTTGTTTGAGTCCCATGTAATAGGAGCCTATTGCCATCAACAGAGTCATAGATTAAGACTCCGGGCTGCTACTGAAAAATTCCAGATGGAAAAGCCCAATAACACTTTGCTCGACCCGGGAATCAAACCCAGAACTACATATTCAGCAGTAGTGCTTCCACTGCGACCACTAGACTAAAGAGGCAGTCATTTTTTAAATATACATTGTATTGGACTGTACGAGTAGAAACAATTCAGTAATTACATGTTTCATTTTTTTGTGCATCACTTATTTTAAAATCAATTATTTGATGTGGCATTTTTTTGGGCAATCGGAACGTAAACTTGAAACGCATCGTTATCAACAATGTGTAGTGACCGGACGGAATGACCATAAGCCTTGGAAGTTAGGTTGGCCTTTGGTGTGGGATGCAACGTGTGTCGACACCCTTGCACCTTCCCATATTCACGGCGGGCTGTGCTAGGGCGGCTGCTGCAGGTGCGTAAAACCTCAAACGTCTTATTGGGACTTATATGTTCGAGCCGTTTGGGATTAAAACCCTAGGGCCGTGGGGTCCGAGTGCCCACTTAGTTTTTTGAGACATCGCCAAGCGGTTGGTCGATTCTTCACGTGACGTGAGGGCTGGCCTATTTCTTGGCCAAGGAATCAGCATTGCCATACACCACTGACAGCCTTTTGGGCACTTTTCCTGTTGGCAGCGATGCGGACGATTTATTTTTATTTTTTTTATTTATTCTTTCACCTCCCTTTTTAGGGTTCCGTACCCAAAGGGTAAAACGGGAACCCTATTACCAAGGCTCCACCGTCTGTCTGTCTGTCTGTCCGTCTGTCACCAGGCTGTATTTCATGAACCGTGATAGTTAGACAGTTGAAATTTTCACAGATGATGTATTTCTGTTGCCGCTACAACAAAAAATACTAAAAAACAGAATCAAATAAATATTTAAGGGGGCTCCCATACAACAAACGTGATTTTTTTGCTCGATATTGATAACAGCAACAGGTAGACGCAAAAAAAAAAAAAATATTCACAGAATACTTAGTTATATATTCACTAGAAAAATAATTAATTAAATTAAAATAAAACAAATATTTCCTATACAACAAACATGATTTTTTTGCCGTTTTTATAGATAATGGTACGGAACCCTTCGTGCGCGAATCCGACTCGCACTTGGTCGGTTTTTTATATACTTTTACACATTATTAATATTAGCTTTTAAATTATGTAAATATTTTGATTTTATGTCCATTAATATTTTTAGGAAATCAAAATGGTAATTATTTGGGGTTCTATTACCTAAATACGTGCCTTTTTTTAAAAAGACTATCAACACACTTCAAATGAAGTAATCACCAGTTCCAATTTATTTACGACCACGGTCGGGTGACGTCCATGCAATTATTGCCAATAGGCGTTGTATAGAGTCATTTGTAAACGATATTGTATTAGTTCATCAAAGCTGTACTATGCAGCAAGCGGAGCGGAAACGGTTCTGTGGATGATCGCTAAGAAGTCGTAAGTACCTAGTGTGGTCTTAATACTGGCACTTTTATTTTGTTGTTATATCGTACATACATATCCATAAACTCACGCCTTCTTCCCATGGCGGTAGGCGGAAACTATAGAACGCCATTTGCTACGCTCCTTACATTTTCCTTTTGGTTCGTTTACGTTCATATATCAGGGGCCTTACTCCCGACAGCATCGAGTACTGAATCAATCGAATTAGATTCGAAATAAATGACGATCCATACTCTTGAAACCGACATTAGCGCACGATCGTGCGGTGGTTCAAAACGACACTAATTTCGATCGAAAGATTCGTTACAATCGAAAAGTTCGTACTCCACACGCCATCTGACAGTTATGTATCGAGTAGTTGAATCAAAACTAAACGTCAAATTACTCGATAGCAAAGAAGCTACTTTATGAGTGAGATTTTTTTGTGTTCTTTACTGCTTTATTTCTTCAAAATCTTTATTATTATGGCTCGCCTTACTTTGTTGTTCAATGTTCTTGAGAAAACATCGTATGGATCTTCGTGCGAAAAGAAATATGAATCGATATAATACCCGGGGCTATAGAAATGGATTCGGAAGAATTTCGAAGAAGTTATAGTTTGTCGAAGGAGTTGTTTAATGTGTTGGTAGAAGATTTAACACCATACATGAAGAAATTAACCAGACGAAGTGACATTTCCATTAAATGCAAGGCGAGAAGCCCGAAAGTCTGACAACCAATCTTACAGGGGTATCGTATTACCCAGTTACTGGGTTGTGGAGGTCAGATGGGCAGTCAACATAATCAGCGTATAATGTTCTCACTGCTGGGGCACAGGCCTCCTCTGTGTGAGAGGGAGTAGGACGTAATCCACCACGCGGGCCCAGTGCGGGTTGGTAGTTTTGACATGTCTTCGAATTTTTGATTCTAGGACATGCCACCGGTGTCCTCACGATGTTTTCCTTCGCCGTTTTGAGAGCAGTGGTGATGAAATAATTTATACAAAGTACCTAAACCACCCTAAAGTACCCGTCAGGGTTCGAACCTACGACCTACAACTCGTAAGTCGCTGTCGTTACCACTGGGCCACCACTGCTCTCAAATAGGCAGTCGCTCCTTGTAAAATACTGGTATTCAGCTGCATCCGGTTAGACTAGAAGCCGAGCACAACATAGTTGGGAAAAGAATAGGCAGATTGGTTGATGTTTTTTCATAGGGTTTTATTTGTTAAATTAAAATAAAGCACTAGGGTATCGTTTTTTACGTGGGAAAGTGATAGATGAGTAAATAAATTCAACCACATAAAAGATTCTAACCACAGACATAAGACACTTGACAATGACGTAATCCGCCGGACAGGCATAACGACGCTGATAATACTCGAACCTATGTCGATCTTGGTTTACGATTCGATTTGGTTCGGGAGTAAGGTTTTAAATCGAGTTCAGATCAGAAACGAGTTCGAATCGAAAACAAAATCAAACTCGAATCGTTTTCGGGAGTAAGGCCCCTGGTCATACACGCACGCCGATTGCAAGTACTACGCAGCTGACCTTTCCGAAGAACATCAATAAGGTGACTATATAATATGGCCACTATATTTATGTGTTTTATTTCAGAACACAACAATTCATAAATTTCCATAGTATTTGTCTAGAAACGCCATGCGGATTTTCGAATACACAGCAATGGATATTATTGAATTCTCAGAGGGAAAGCTATTACGATGCTATGCAATTCCCATAAATGGAAAGCAAAGATTGTGCATTAGTACTTGATGAACCAATAGTCGAGCCACTTTTCTGCTATAATTCCAGCCTAAAACCTTCTTCGTTCTACCGTAACTGACAATCATCCGGTTCGATTGCCAGGTCGAGAATAGTGTTATTGGGTTTTCCATCAGCAATTTCTTAGTAGCAACCCAGAGTCTGGATTTGTGTTCGGTTGATGGCAATAGGCTCGCCACCTATTACATAGGACTTAAACGTTACTGGCGAAATGTGGGTGTACTTTAAGTGCACCCCTGTCTAAACCTTCGGGGATTACAGGCATGATATTATGATTAGGATAATAAATAATCAATGATTATGATATCCAAGTCATACAGCTCGCTAGACACAACTTTGACAAAGAAGCCGACAGAAGGATCCAGTTGGGTTGGCCGGCATTTGGAAAACTGCGTCAAGTCTTCTCGTCGCCTATCCCGCAATGTCTGAAGACTAAAGTCTTTAACCAGTGCTTCCTACCCGTCATGACATACGGTGCCGAAACGTGGACACTGACAGTTGGGCTGGTCCACAAATTCAAAGTCGCCCAGCGTGCTATAGAGCGGGCTATGCTTGGAGTCTCTTTGAAGGATAATATCAGGAATGAAATTATCTGGAAAAGAACCGGAGTTACCGACATAGCTTGCAGAGTAAGCAAACTGAAGTGGCAGTGGGCTGGCCATGTTTGTCGAAGGACCGATGGCCGATGGATCAGACGGTCCTGGAGTGGAGACCGCGTATCGGTAAGCGTAGTGGGGGACGCCCCCCAGCTAGATGGACCGACGACCTTAAGAAGGTGGCTGGGTCAGACTGGATGCGGAAGGCGGAGGACAGGGTATTGTGGCGCAGGCCTATGTCCAGCAGTGGACTGCGATAGGCTGAGTTAATTGATTATGATTATGATGCCTGTATTCCGGACCACTGCTGCGCTTGCTACCACTAGACCAATATAATTACAGTCGTTTTATTTTGTTCTAAAGCAATACATATCCTCTTCTCATATAGTAATACGACACATTACGTCATATTTCCGCTCCGCGTTCAACATAGCCCACCCCTTCCTGTTTGCTTTGTCTACGTTAATGATGTGGTCTGCGAGGGAATTATGTTCAATGACCATTTGTGCACGCGCGGTGATTAGACGTGGCAATTTGATTGTCATGGCCTAAATGAGGCTGATGAAAAAGGTATGGTGTGGGGGTTAAGGACCAGTCAGCTTCAGATTAAAGGCTAGACAATGGGCAGGTGTGAACGTGACTTATTCAGTGTCGTTTAACACTTTGCGGGACACTTAACGCCCCCAGACGTAATAACAATAAAACTTCTATTGTTTCACGTTCAGTGTCCTTGAACCGATTAAAGTTCATCAAAGAGACGCTGACTTATGGTGAAAGAAAATGTCGTGACAAAATCGGGAGCTTGTGTTAGCCTTTCACTGTCTCACTGCTGGCTACTTGTCAGGAAGGGTCGACGACTTAACGAAAGCATAATTGCTGTATAGGAACTAATAGATAATAGTATTGATTGCGTTCTCTATGCATTTAAACACCATACTGCGATCGCCAACCCGCCTGCCACGCGTGGCGATTATGGAAAACCCCCCCTTTGAGTGAGGCCTATGTCCAGCAGTAGACGTCTTTCGGCTGAAATGATGATGATGAATATTGATAATAAACGCAAAATACTGGCTCAGACAATAACCTAAAACTGACTGAGCAAGTGCAATAAATAGGCTTATTAAAGTCTTAAATCCACTAAGTCACCCTAAATGGCATCAGCAAATTGGCTCTGCCTTGGTACGCTTGATAAAAATATATAAATGTTTTCTCATTATTGCACTTGCTCAGTCAGTTTTAGGTTATTGTCTGGGGTTGTGCGCACAAAACTTTCCTGGCGACATTTCCCTCATTCCACTGTAAGTCCGCATCATATGCCCATAATGGTATGGGCATCATATTATGATGCAGACAGGCAATTGCAGTGACAGAAAAGTTGTGTGGAACTTTCACACTTCTTTGGTCACTTTCAGACTTCCTCTTATATATTCATTTCTTATTCTATCCCTTCGGTTACCTGAATGGATAGAATAATGGATAGAATGTGACACCGGTGACTGAAAAGTAATAGCGTTCTCATTTCATACAAGACAGCAGGTCTAACAATCATCACATTCACACTAATATTATAAAGGCGAAAGTTTGTGAGTGTGTGTGTGTGTGTGTATGTATGTTTGTTACTTCTTCACGCTCAAACGGCTAGACCAATTTTGATAAAATTTTGTATGGAGTTAGCTGAGACCCTGGATTAAGACATAGGCTACTTTTTATCCCGATATTCCCACGGGATCGAGACTTACGCGGGTGTAACCACGGGGCGCAGCTAGTTGTTTTATAAATCTTCCCCTTAAGTCTAAGGGAAATGCGGGAGTCGCAGATTGTTCCCGTGAATTGCCGCTATTTCATCCATCCAGTGTTAATTCTGTGCTTAACAGTCCGATCTACTTCACCATCGCTTTGCACGAGTGAACCGAGATACCGAAAGTCTGAGCAAACCGGGAGAAGCGCGCCATTAAGTGTTATGGCCCCAGAGCTGGAGAGACCGCCGAAATCGCAAAACATATAAATTCGGTTTTGATTCTGCAGATTTTCAAGCCAACATTCTCCAGCTTCTGTAGCCATCGCTCCAATCTGCACTGGATCTCAGGTCCAACTTTACCAACAAGAACAATGTCATCATCATGCTCCTCACGACGATGTCAGAGCGTCCATAATCACCAGGAAGAGGTAAGGACTTAACAATGAACTCATCGGTGTTGCTAGCAGCCGACCGGACGTAGCTACGAGTTTGACTGCTAGGTTACAAAAAACAATAGTTTATGACTATTGTCATAAACTATCCTCTTCTCAGTCACAGAAGGCACAACTTCCTATAAACCAGAAATTCCAAACAAAATAGGTACATTTTATTACTATCGACCTTTTATTATAAATTTAAAACAGTCAATAGACGGATTACTACATAAATTGTCTACATTTTCAATCTTCATTACACATAAAATCCTTCACACGAACTAGCACTTGCTCTCATTCTCCGCCATCTTGGTCCCTTTCATCGAGTACCAATTAACTGCACAAGCTGCAACTCTGCTTACCCTTTCAATGCGCCGTCAATAATATTACGAGTTGAATGTGTCTGCGTGATACATTGATAAAGCTTCTATGAAACTGGGGTATATTACGTATGAGATATACAGTTGATTGTCGGTGTGATGTTGCCCAACAGTTGCGCAACATTTTTGTATAGCATGTTTCTTGTTTTTGTGGTGAGGGTTTTGTCTGTAAACGAAATAGTAATTTTAAATCAAATATTATTTTTTAAGTACGTACATGGTGGTTCTGGTCTCCTGTAATTAAATTGTGTACATACAATAAAAAGTGTTCTATCTACCAAAACCAAAGATAGGTCTTTGGTTAGAGGTAGTCAACCACGTGTCAGTAATACTTTACGTATTTATTTCGTAGCAGTAAGGACTGCTTTGAGAAACGCTTTCAAACTACCACGGACGTGCGTTTTACTGTACCAAACACTGCTGGAGTGCTCGCTGTCTAAAATTAACAATTTAGAAGGGACCTAATGGTTCTGATTCTGCAATAGGTTCACCAAAGTTGTCTTACAATGGCTCAGCAACACAGCAACTCTTCGGCAACTATTTTCTTAACACGTAATACCCCAAGCTAGTGATACAGACTGTAGTACCCAGCACATCGCCAAAACGAGGTGTCACGCTGTCGACAGTGACACGTTACATGCATTAACATTTTAAGAAGCTGATATTTAAAAACATCTCGATCATACATTAATTTTAGTAGCTTTTTCACAAAAAAATAACCATTTTTTGACCTAATAAGTTATTAATTCAACTATTTTCATTAGATATATTTCTGGCATCTATATAAACAGCAAAATTGCGCAAGTGTTGCCCAACAACTCACAGCAACTATTCTCTTAACACGTAATACCCCAGTCAATGGTATATAGTTCCCAGCATATCGCGATAACGAGGTGTCACGCTGTCGAGAGTACACGTTCAATGTGCCTACTATTTGACGTGATGCATTGACTTTTAATTGACTGCAATGGAACCAATCAGGTTATAATATTTGGTTTTTAATTATTTGTTGTTACTTATTTTACACTAAAAGGGTTTTTTTTTAGTCTGCTAAAACTGCAATAATTCAGACTTTTAGAAGTCACTTTCACGCTTACCTAGTGACAGCTTATTATTTATTTTACTCTTAGCAAAATAGCACTTAACAGATGAAAAAAAAGATGACAATGGTCAAAAGGCGGTTTATTTTTGAACAATTAAATTTCACAGTAAATTAAGAAAACCAAATAAACAGAACAAAATTAAAGTAGGCAGAATTGGCTATCCAAACGGGCAGTGATTCCTCTTATCATGTTGACTCCACGGCAAAAAAAGGGCCTAATATAAGCTTTTTTTTTTTTGTGTATGGCATCTCGCAGTTGACCTTGAGAGGCCGTGACTGCTTAACCGGTATTTCCTGTGGCTGCCCTAAGGTATTAGCTTAAAGCCTCCAGCCAGGAGCGTAAATATAAGTATTAAAAACTAAACGACAGCGCTCTAAGGGCACCCCCTGTGGGGTACGAACCTCGGCTTAGGGCGTCGTTGGGGAAAAACAAAGCAAATTGGGGACGGGCTGGATCGAAAGTTTAAATTCATGATTATTAACGGGGATTACTATTAAATGCTACGGCTCACTCAGCCTCGGGGCTGGCGGTTCGACGTGCAAGGGACGGGGGGAACAATTTATTCTTGAACTTCGCGTGGTACCTCGGCGGCGAGGACGGAATGACGGTTTGTGTTTGTGCACTGTACTTCTGGCCCTATTGCTTTCCTGAAGGAGAGTAATGGGGTCATCCGGGTCTGAGAGAGTATGCCTAGGTCGGCGAGTCTTACTAATTTGAGATGGCCTATAGCTAGCTGCCTGCACAACCAAGGGGTTGCGATGTCTATCTGCGGACTCGAAGAACCGCTTTGTCGCGCGTTTCAAAAACTGCTTGATGGTGGGGATTCTAAGATCTACGTGTAGGGTTTCGTTCCGAACGAACCATGGAGCGTCCGTAATTTTACGGAGAAATCGGTTTTGAAGTGCCTGCATTCTGTGAATGAGATGGGGACGGGCGTGTGCGAAAGCGGCACACGCGTACGTCATAATCGGCCGGATGCACGCTGTGTAAATACGCAATTTGCCCTTAAGGGACAACTTGCTGCGTGAGTTCAGAACGCAATGAAGCCTACCGAGAGCGAAAGCAGCGCGCGAACGCACTTGCTTTATGTGCTCAGCGAACGAAATGTGGTGATCTAAGATCACACCGAGATATTTGGCTCGCTTCTCCCAAGGGATAGGCTTGCCGAACATCTTGATCTGTCGTGGTAGGTCCGGTCTTCGCCGGGGCCTAGAAAAGAGGACCGCTTGGCTCTTATCAGGATTGACCTCGATCCTCCACTTCCTGAACCAGTCACCGAGTCTGTTGACTTCGGTCCGTAGGATGCGGGAGATCTGGTCTTGACTGCGGCCGGTGTAGTAGATGGCCGTGTCGTCTGCGAACAGAGCTAACTGCGCCTTTCTACTTTTCGGGATGTCACTGGTGAACAGCGTAAAAATGAGCGGAGCCAGCACAGACCCCTGAGGGACGCCTGCGCGGATCGGATGAGGGGAAGAGAGCGCACCCTCGATGCGATACCTAATATGAGCGTGCAGTGGCTTAAATAGGCGCGCGGTGACGGCTGTCTGTCGTCCTTGCAACGGCTTGACAATGACTTTCCGCTAACATTACACTAACGCTCATTCTATTATCTCTTTCTCACTTCACAATTTATACATGCCTGCTGTTGCTATGATCATGAAGTTTCGGACTCGGTCACCGGATTGGACAAAGTTTCATTGGGTACCAATGAAACTTTGTCCATTTTTCCATTTCACCAATTTCATTACCCAATTGACAATTCTTAACAACAGACGGATTTTTGTGTTCGATTCATGGGTATTAGGCTCGCCCTGTGTTGCATGGGACAAAAAACTGGCGTAATTTGGGGTAAAATATAAACCTGTACATCGTATTTACACGACCTCATTTAGTTTTAAAATAATTCTTGCTAATCTTGGCGTGTAAAAATGTTTTTACAAACAATTTTCATCAGAAATAAATTACCATTTGTCATTCATTATTAACACGCGCGATGCAATGTTATATGAAAAATATACGTAAAATAATGCAATACCACGCAGCTACCCATTCCACGATAGTTTCTCTGTGAACCGTGACGCGTTATCACGGCGTGTCACGGTGTCCTGTTCAACACTATTCTGACGTGTTTGATTGATTTTTAGCTTCGAATGCAGCGGGACAGTTATGGAGTGACATTCTGTTATCTGTGGTGTAGCTAGGTCACTAGGTGTCGGTTTGTTGTTATGTGGAAGGTGCAACTGTTAAATTGAATTTCGTTTTTGTATACGTCAGAATAGGGTTAGCCCAAATAGAAGTAGGTACCGTATGTTGCTTGTACGTAAGCCTAGTATGAGATTTTATTGATTCTGAATCTGTGTATGTAAAAGGAAAACCCGAAACGTTGCAGATCAAAAACATTGAGATTATTGTATTAAGTATTTAAATATATATATATTATACATACAATATATAACAAAAACCCTACCTAACCTACGTTTTAGGAATCGGTATACATACGTAATAAAGCAAGTCATTTATAAAAACTGTTCAACAAAAATAATAAAAAATAAAAAATATATTTGTAATGTTAACTGATTTCTTACCTCTTTAACTCTTTAACTCTTTGATTTTGACTTCTCGATTAACCAATGCTTAATTTGTTTAAATTATAATTCCACCAATGTTGTGCTTGTAGGTAAATGTATACGTCCCTAAAAGGAACAACAGGGTTTTTGTTAGTTAATGTATATTAGTAGGTAGGTATTCATTATAAAAATATTATTGTGTAAATTACATTAAAAGGGATTTAAAGATTGCATAATTATTTTATTTAACATAGAGCTATCAAACACAACAGCTATCAAATAAAGTATTTAGGTACGCCTTCTAAATTTTAAAAATAAATAATCCCAAATATTTATCTTTGCCATAAACAAATATTAGCCCATTTACGTCCACCTTTCAAAACTTTTACCCCTAACATTATCGGCTTCTTATATACAACATGAAAACGCACTAACTATAAGTAGCTCAGCATCCTAGTACAACTTATAGACTGCCTAGAATCTGTAACTAATTACTCTTTAAGTTAACTTAGGTACTTAGGCGAACGTCAAACGCAAACGCAGGCTTGCTTCACACGATCAAAGATCCTTGAAGTTACTGGTAGCTTGCTAATTATTGATATCCAGTCTAAATTCTTGCATTTTGACGCTATTTTTGAGGTTAGACGGATATGATCATATTTGTACGCTTGCTGTCAAATAGGATTACAATTTAAATCATATGTAAATATAATATTATACCGTCATAGGTTCGTCATATAAACTGACTCGTACATTTCATATATGATATTCTTATATGGCTCTTAGTCACATCTGTTTCATTTTTCCCCCACACCAAGACAAACGACTTAACTTTTCTGTCATTGGCGACATTTTCAAACTTACGCTAATATAATCATTTCTTACGTCACTATCCATTGGGCAAGGCCTAGTGAAGCAGTGCTCGTCTTTCGGCCTAATGATGACTTTGATTAGAAATGTAAAAGTTTTTTAGGATGTTTCTCACTCAATCAGTCAGTAACAGATTTGGATGAGGTTTTGCACACGCAAATACCGTCTTGACCAAAGAGATTTAAGATAGATACTACTCGTATAGAGAGGTATAGGAGGAACTTGTGGCTAAATAATATGCCGCACGGGTCGATCGATCAGGTTAAGCTACACTTGCCGCGGTTGATCCGTGGATGGGTGACCATCTTTTCATACCAAGATTCCTCCGTGCCTCGGAAAGCACGTTAAGCTGTTGGTCCCGGCTGTCATTTGTAGATCTTTGACAGTTGTTACGGGTCGTCAGAAGCCCATAAGTCTGACAACCAGTCTCACCAAGGGATATGGTGTTACCCATTTTCTTTTGGTGGACACGAATGCGAATGGTGACGTGACATGCAGGCGTACCACACTAGACTGAGCGACTTTTGACCAGTTGGACAAATGTATCGGATTACGATTTTGTTCGCTATGTCTTAAGTAAATAATTGAATGTCTTTGGTATATATATATATAGTAACATTTAAGCAGCGATAACGATGATGGTCCAACAAGCATATTATTATGTCAATCCTGTTGAAAATCGTTGCCCTCTGGATCTATCTGCCTAGCCTTTTCCCAACTATGATGGGGTCGGTTTCCAGTCTAACCGTATGCAGCTGAATACCAGTATTTTACATGGAGCGACTGCCTATCTGACCTCCACAGCCCAGTAGCTGGGTAATACGATACCCCTTGGTAAGACTCGTTGGCAGACTTTCGGGGTACTGACGACCCGTAACGACTGTCAAAGATCCTCGAATGTGAGCCGGGACCAACGGCTTAACGTGCTTTCCAAGGCACGGAGAAGTCTCGGTATGTAAAGATGGTCACCCATCCACGGACCAACCCCGGCAAGCGTAGCTTAATCTGATGGATCGACTCGTGCGGCTGTTATTACTTAGCCACGAGCTGGTGGATAATAACATTAATTTATAAAAAAAAAACTTATAAGAATCATAGTAAATATAGAAGGCACCGACAGTTGCAAACCTCATTTCCAAGAACGTCAAAATCAAAAGCCATTTATTAAAACTAGGCTGAGAATCAGCACTTTTTGAACGTCAAAAATTACATAAAACAGTCCCCCAAAAACGCCCACCCTTCACCATTTCCTAGTGGTTTAGCTGGGATGAAGAAGTGGTGCAAAAAACTCCCCAGCAGCACAGGTCTGTTCAGTTAGAAAAACTTCATTCTATTAAAATCAAAATATTTTATTTCACATAAACCTACATGGGCACTTATGAAACGTCAGAAGCTACGTGCACGGTTCCAATTGGTCGTTTCCTATGGAGAAGAGCCGGCAAAAAATGTTAATAGCTATGCGAGAACAGTGGTAAAAGTACCAGGTACTTAACAAAATAGAAAATAGTCTACAAATCTACAGTCTATTAAGCCTACAACGTTCTCTCATTAACAAAACATAAAAAAAAAAGATTTAAAATATTATTAAAATAATAAAACTTACCTTGTTGAAATTAAAATTGTAGGTTTAAAATGTCAAAAAAAAGGAAGATAATGTCAAGGAATATATAAAAAAAAAACATCGTAGTTTGGGAGGAGTTAATAGACATTTACATAGTTTTGCCGTTAATGAGGTACCATGGAAGCCACATGTGCAGAAGGAATTAATGCCAAACTTCCTTGTCTTTAATATGCTTTCTTGATAAGGACACGTTTGATATGGGTTTTGAATTTTCCATACAATAGTATGTAATATAATTTACATTACGCTACACAAAACATTAAATTAAATTATTTGTCATACGACATGGTAGCTAGCACACGTCAACATACCAACAAAAAAAAAATACTAAACCTCCCCCGCATATATATTCTAGAAATATACAAATTCGTTCGAAATTACCAACACTTTTACACGACAAGAGAAAATATACATTACGCCATAAAAATAGGTTAAAATTGCTAAGCTCTAAGCTAAAAATGCACTCAACAAGTACACTAGCCATGTCAACTAACTTATAAGTATAATAAATTACCAGAAAAAATTATAGAAGAACTAAAATATAATTTTTAACAACTAAGTAGTTCCTAGAAACCCCTTTTCCTCTCTCCTATTTTTGCTGTGCCCGGTCCACAATGATCATATTTTTTAAATCTATCAGCTCACATGTGGAAGCAAAAAATTTTGCATTAAATTAAAGTAGCTTGCGTACACACGGCTACACATCAAGCTATACATTTCCAGTATATATACGCTGACCTCTGATTGTACGGAAATCCTACACAATGCGAGATCAGCTTATACTGGAAATGTGTGCCTACACAAACCTCGAGGAAAACTATTTAGTTTCATAACATTTTGATAGGTGCGAGTTATATTGAATTCAACTTGGGATGCCTTTCGGCTAGTTTTGGAAAAGGCAGGATATCGGATTAACCGGCACTGCAGCCGCACCCAGACTTAGGCTCGTATTACAGCACGTCACTCAATACTCAAGCATTACTTAAAACTAGATTCAAGCCATTTGATTGGTTGAAACTAATTTTAAGTAATGGTTGAGTATTCAGAAACGTTCTGTAATACGGGCCTTAGACTTGTACTTCTAATGAAGTTCGAATGCGATGGATGGTACTAAGAAACATTAATCATTTAAAGCTAAACGGTTCTCAGAAAATAATCTTCTTCCGCACAAACGTTTGAAATATTAGATGTAGAGCAATTAGAAAGAAAAAAAGAAAAATAATTTTATTTGTCACAGAAACACGTGCAAAATATATGAAAACATAAACTGGGAAAAACAAATAGTCGGCAGCTGCACGTCATGACTGTGACAAGAAGGCTTGCACTCAGCATGATGCTGTGCTATGGAGGACCCACAGCATAGCGCTGATTTTCAGTGGTCACCCGAAAAATACGTACGGAACCCAAGTCAGGTTTAATGAGTTGTACATAATAGCTAACAAAATAAAATAAAACAAACAGTACATAGAATATAATGCCTATACAAGCAAATATATAAGAATAAATATGATTAAAAAACATAAAAATTAATTAGCTGGCATCACCATGCACAAATAAAGTAGGTAGGTACCTTTTTTTTTTTTTTTTTTTTTTCGGGGGGAAACCTTCAAAAGGCACCTGACTTTGGGGAAAAAGACCAGGGAGTGTGGTACCTAAAACATTTATAACATTTGATACACGGGAATATCAAGTAATAAACTAAACTACACTAACACTAATTACTAAACTATTTGGTATTAGACTACTGAAACAATAACAAAATTACACAAATTTAAATCCATCCAACTAATACCTAATATAATAATATAAGCGAAAGTAACTACCTGTCTGCTAACATTCCTCGCCTTAACCACTGAACCGATCGTTAAGAAATTTGACAGATAGGTAGCCTGGGACCTTGAGAAGGAAATTGTATTAAATTTAAACCGCCCAAGAGAGTGTCGAACCACGCACAATGAAGGGTTCCGTAGTTGGGATGAATTTTGTCCCAAGGACAACCTTAACAAAGTAGTTACAATACATGTCCCACCATACATTCCAACTGCAAATGTAAGTTTTTACGCACAATATAAGAGCAGTGGTGGCCCAGTGGTAACGTCCCCGACTTACGAGTTGTAGGTCGTGGGTTCGAACCCAGGCAGGCGCTTTACTTTGTGTAAATAGTTTCATCACCACTGCTCTCAAAACGGTGAAGGAAAACATCGTGAGGAAACCGGCATGTCCTAGAACCAAAAATTCAAAGACATGTGACATCTACCAACCCGCACTGGGCCCGCGTGGTAGATTTACAGCCCACTCCCTCTCGAAGAGAGGAGGCCTCTGTCCCAGCAGTGGGAACATTATAGGCTGATTATGATGACGCACAATATTGAAAGATTTACAATGTTATTTTAACACCATAGACTTGTTATAGGTTTTCATGTAGGTAATCTATATGTAAAGAACTATTTTCTGTATTTTTTTCAATGTTTTAGGCTCAGTAGTTCTTTACAAGTTATTTACGTTACACTTCCGTGTTTGGGTCACAGGAATTCATATGTGTACCAAATTTCAACTTAATCGGTCCAGTAGATTCGGAGCAAGTTGGCTGTGACAGACAGGCAGACAGACAGACACACGAGTGATCCTATATGGGTTCCATTTTTAGGGTTCCGTACCTCAAAAGGAAAAAACGGAACCCTTATAGGATCACTTCGTTGTCCGTCTGTCAGTCTGTCAAGACCATTTTCTCAGGAAAGCGTAGAGGTATCAAGTTGAAATTAATATCAAATACATAAGTCTATGGTCCCTTGAAGCTCTAAAAAAATCAAGCTTCCAAGTCAACGCAATAAAAAAATACGGCGATATAAGCGACATTATTGCGACATATTTCGATACTCGCAAATAAATCAAAACCTATAGGGTACTTCCCGTTGACCTAGAATCATGAAATTTGGCAAGAAGCAAGGTCTTACAGAAAAAG
This sequence comes from Tiliacea citrago, assembly GCA_963921375.1. Classification (NCBI taxonomy): domain Eukaryota; kingdom Metazoa; phylum Arthropoda; class Insecta; order Lepidoptera; family Noctuidae; genus Tiliacea; species Tiliacea citrago. The sequence continues at coordinate 16,551,712 of OY992805.1, forward strand.
TAAAGGAAAAAGTCCGAAAATTGTTAATTTGTAGTTTTATCACATAAAAAAAAACATTTTTTTGCGATTACAAACTTAAATTTTCAGTTGGTAAATTGACCGTGGCGTATATCGATGTATGGGAGAAAATGTTTTTCAACTACAATATTAAGTTTGTTTTAGAGATAAATTCATCCTAACTACGGAACCCTTCATTGTGCGTGGTCCGACACGCACTTGGCCGGTTTTCCTTTTGGGATGCGGAACCCTAAAGATATGAAATATCAAACACCCGCAACCGAGGTCGCGGGCAACAGCTAGTTATAAGTAATTAATTACTGTTGAAACGAACCCGAAACCTATTTCTATTATTCTGTTTTTTGAAAATGTTTTTGATAGTTTTCGGACAGCATCATCTGCCTAGCCAATTCCCCACTGTGTTAATATCAGCCTCAGGTCTCACCGGATGCAGCTGCGCTGGGGCTCCGTCTCGCATAGGGTCGCAGCATTATGCTGAGCGATGGCCGTTTTGCGTGAATGTGACGCATATTTTCCCTCAACTTGTTCTTTCGTGTCTGTTTTTATTTCTCTGCGTTATGTTTACCGCAAACAAACGTATTTTCTTTCTTTTCTTTCTAATAATAGTACGTTACATGGAGCGTCTGCCTATCTTGTCTCCACAACCCAGTTACTGGGTAACAAGATAGCCCTTAGTAAGACTGGTTGTCAGTCTCTTTCGGGCTTATGAGTAACCGCATATAAAAATTACATCCGTGACCAACGGCTTTACGTGTTTTCCGAGCACGGAGGATTCGTGTTTCGAATATTGTTCACTGAGACTGTGCACTTGACCGTTTGTGGACAGCCTTACCTAATACCTCATAGAACGCAACATCTTACAAGCTACGTCTGAGATGGCTCTTGGTTCACGCGTGTGTCGACAACTCGAGGGCCTTTAAGCACTTCTATACCCAGTTTCCTTTTCAGATGTACCTATATATTTTTTTGATGCGGTGGCCATAATTTCTGTCTTACTTAGGTACAAAATATTTTTCATTTCTCATACTCGCAAAGTTCTCAATTCTTTATTGCGTTCATAGTTGGTAGGGAAATAATTATATTAGACACAATTATGGACCCTGTCGGGCACAGCTTAGATCAAGTGAATCTTAATTTGTTTTTTTTTTTTTTTTGCCAACTATTTATATTTTTCTTTTTATTTATACCATTTTAAATAGCTAAACTATGACATGAATATTTACTTTGTAAAGTATTATATTATTTTTAACTATTATGAATGTGAGGACTATGTGCATTGTTTTTTTTATTTAATTTAAATTTAATGCAGGTCTGGCAGTTTGAGTACTTTATGCGGCCTAACCAAATGTTCTTTCTTTTGTATTGTTCGACGAATCGCTGAGCTCCTTAAGTTTTGAGTTGAGCTGCACGATAACTGACAAATGCGTGCACTGACTGGACAGGTCCACTCAAATCTGTGTGGTTCTTTCGTCAAAAGACCATGTCAGACACCAATCTACATGGTTCACAAATGATCTGACCAAGGTTATATCCGTATTTTATATACACATTGACATTGATTAATTTTATATATACAATGACATGAATATTTACTTTGTTAAGTATTATATTGTTTTAAGTATTGTAAATGTGAAGACTATGTGGGTTATTGTTCATTTTTCTTTTTTTCTCAGTTAGTTTTTATCATAGTCTGGCAGTTTGAGTAATTTTATGCGGCCTACCCAAATGTCCTTTATTTGGTATTTATTGTTCGTTGAATCGTTAAGCTCCTTAAGTTCTTAGTTGAGCTGCACGACTACTGACAAATGCGTGCACTGACTGGACAGGTCCCCTCAATCTGTGCGGTTCTTTCGTCAAAAGATAATTTTAGGCACCAATCTACATGGTCTTCACATGATCTGACCAAGATTATGTCTGGACTTTAAAAGAGACTGTGACCTCTGAGTTTGTTTCGGCCTTTCTTCTCAGAGTAGTCGGATACGAAACGCCGACCTCATCTAGTTTTTTTAAATATGATTGACGTGTAAAAGTGTTTGTACAAACCTACTTACAGAAATAAATCATTTATCATTTAAGTAGGAGAGAGGAGGAAGAACTTTGGGTGTTTAATGTGATACTATATTATATTAATTAGTGTTTGTTTGATCCAAGTAGCGGGTGGAAGACGCTGCTTGGGTGGGAAAGACTCATAGTAATTACTTCCCTCTCTAGGGCGGAAAAGAATTTTAAAAATAGAACTACATTTGGTTATGTAGTCGGCTACGAAAAATTTTATATAAGTAAAAAACAAAAATTGCTGCGGTCTTGTGAGTGTATAAACAGCCAGTGTGCATTTAAAAACTATAATTTGGCGGGATACTAACTCTGGCAGCTGCCCTGAAATTAAAAATCTCGGCTTTATAGACTACTAACATAACATCACGCCTTGTTTCCCCGAAGGGTTGGGAAGAGGTGGTTGGGAGGTGTGGGGTTTATAGACTAATATTTGATTAATTAATAAAAATAAGTTCAAGCGATTCTGAAATGTTGACTCCAGTTTTGGTTAAAGACGAGGCAAATACAGTAATCGAAAATCTTCTTCCAGAAATTTCAAAGGAAGGATATTTAAATACATTCAATAATTTTATGAAGTGGCGAACAAACAAGGAAATAAAATATATTAGAAAACTTATTTTTATTCACTTTCCTTATATTTGAAATGAAAAGTAGAGAGTTTCCCACGGGTGAAAGTCACCAATTCCTTTCGACCCTTGGATAACAATCATTCTCAATCATCCATCATCTGCATCATCTGTCTAGCCTTTTTCCAATTATGTTGTGCTTCCAATCTAACCTCAACAGCCGATGCAGCTGAATACAACAATTTTACATGGAGCGACTGCCTTTCTGACCTCTATAACTCAGTTACGGGATAGCATGATACCCCTTGGTATGAAAGAGTTTATATGAACTTCAAATTGGATTATCTCGAAAGAGGAAGTTCGTGGGTTCGATCCCTGGTATCATCATCATCATAATTTCAGCCGAAAGACGTCCACTGCTGGACTTAGGCCTCCCCCAAAGAGTTTGCCATAATCGCCTGCTGCAATCCCTGGTATGGTCAGTAAGTATTATTAGGGGGTTTTTCAATAGCCTAGGTTTCCTCAAATGACCATCACAGACACCAATCTGCATACTCCTTACTTGATCTGACCAAGAAAATGTCATGGCTTTAAAGGAGACTGTGACCTCTGAGATAAGTGATTTATAGTAATAAAATGATGATCATTAATTATTTGTGCTCAGCTGATGACAATATTATCTCCCTCTATTATGTACATGGCTTGAACATAACTGGCGAAATGTGGGTGTACTACATAGATAGGCATACCTGCCTACATTAAAAAAAAACTGACCTTAAACCATATGATGTTAGAAATACATTCTACTTTTAAGCTATGTTAGTAACAAATGTAATACAAAATGTCAGTTCATATATCTGTTGCACTCACCCGACGCACCGCACGTCGTCACCACAGAAAAACACGGTTAGAGGGTAGATTATATTTTTTATTACATTTTAACAAGTTTGTTTGAAAATATTTTTTGTAGGTAAAGGTTACAGAATTTTTGAAGGATGGTTAACCTTTTGCTCTTGCGGCATTTTTTTGGATTTATTGATAGGGTTTCGTTTGGTTTGAATTTGGAGCAATTAGAGTTAAGACGTTTTTACATCTGGTTAGTTATTTCGGTGTCATTATTGAATTTTCTTTTATAAATCAGACGTACTTACCTATAGATTCCTGCCTTTATATGAAAGGGGAATAACTGTTATACATAGGTATATATCGCTGATATGATATGCAACCTGTAAGCAATACCAATTAAAAATTTAGAGGTATTCCACATAACACAATATAAACTCTTGACTCACTTCTTTAAGCACTAGCTGCACCCTGCGGTTACTCCCACATAAGTCTCAATCTCGTGGATATATCGAGATAAAAAGTCAAAGATCATTGTCTACCTATGTGCCAAATTTCATCCAAATCTGTTCAGAAGTTTTAGCGTGAAAGCGTCACAAACAAACTCTTTTTCGCATTTATAATATTAGTTAGGATTTATTTTGATGGGACCTCGAACATGGACCACTTAATTTTATACCAACACACAAACACTACTCGTACAACTCAAACTAAAACAAAACAAAACACAACCAACTCTATAAAAGTGTACAAAAAACCGTCCTCGTAGCCACTTAGATGTCACCCGCAGATTGATGATGTCCACAGATTATGTTCACTAGTGAAATTAAAAAAGTTGCCCAAGAGTCTTCATCCGGTGACTTCGGAAGTTTTTGTCCAAAAACTCCGAATTTTCTTTCTCCCCGTGATAAGATTGGCAAGCGAAAAGTTTTGTATAGGCTGCTAGTTTTGTATTGCTTTAGAGCAGGTGGGGTGAGAATGACATTGTAATAAGGGAGATAGATAAATAAAAGTGTCATAAGTAACTCGAGAATTAAAAGAAAGAAGAAAAGAACACCTTAGTCATAACACGCGTGCTTTCCATGAAGGATTAGACAGAGGTGTACCTATAGTACATGTGGGTACATTTCACCAGTTATGTTTCAGTCCAATGTAGTAGGGATGAGCCTCAAAAACTCAAAATCATTTATTTCACATAAACCTACATTGGCACTTATGAAATCATAAGTTAACAAAAAAATCTAATTCGAGTAAAAAATGTAAACAAAGACATGTCATTGTCAAAGTGATATTTCAGGGGTAGTCAACACTTCCCTAGTAATTCAAATTAAATTTTTAATTTTATTGTTTTTGGAAGAACGCTAAAGCAGCGTGTCAAAATTAAAAATATGATAGCCTAAGGTAAGTCCTAATATTATAGGTAAGGTAAACGAAATTAAAATAAAAGATTTATATTCTTATGAACAAGTTGCTCATGTGTATTTGAAATTAGGATTTATATAATATTATGATTTATTCACATCCACATTGGGACTCTGATGAGCTTGATGAAGAGTCCGAATCAGTTACACTAATTATGAACTGATCCGTCACCCTGTCTATAATGTGATCAAGATCACACATTTTGTCCTCTTATTTTATTACGTATTTACCGCAATCACTCCACAGAAAAATTCTCATTTAAATTTCATTAGTAAAAAGTACCCATGCGAAGCCGAGGCGTTTCGCTAGTTGAAAACACTAAATGAAGCCAAATGTTTAAGACCACTGCCTCATTGTCAGTAGCATAAAAATTATTTGCACGATTTTATTTCAAACAGTTATATTTTATTCTTGGATCGTAGTTTACGTCACTTTAAAGTTGAAATTGTGTGCAATTATTATATTTTAACTGTTTAAGATATGCCTACAATTTTAACACTATGCTATACTACTTTTCGGCAAACTGCACAATTGAGGTTATTATTTAAAATTGGCAACACCTTTCTTTACATTTTTTATCTCGAAATAGATTTCTGGGTTTAGGTGCACAGTTCCAACTGGTCATTTCCTATAGAGCCTATTTTTAACCGACTTCAAAAAAGGAGGAGGTTATATGTTCGGCTGTATGTTGGTTTTTTTTATGTATGTTCACCGATTACTCCGTCTTTTTTTGTATGGAAGGGTATGCTCCCGAGGTAGTCCGATTGCCACCAAATCAGAATCTGATGAGGGGATCCCATGGAAATCGAGGGAAATCCTCAAATTTTATAGGCATAGCTATAGCGATTGGAGTATTTTTTATAGTAACTAACTAGTAACTTGTGCATTTGCACTCGAAAAGCACCATTTGGTGAAGTGGAACTGTGATGAAGACCACAGATGGCCATCGGAACTACTTAATACTAAGTATTTCACCGTTGCGATTCGATTGGGCACTTTAATATGGTTGCTAAGCAATTTATGCTCGTCAATATGCATATGGTGAAGTCACCATCAGTTCTCCTGGTTCTTACCAGGACAACTCCTCAACAATTAACGCACCAGCATCGGGAAAAGCAATATTTTGTAAAAGATGATGAGCATTTGACATTAGGCTATTGTAAATTAGATAAATTACAAACTGGCCCACTAAAAACTGAAAAATAAAAAACTTTTTACAAAAAAAGAACAAACCGACTTCCAAACAAAACATTACAAAGTGAAAAATAACTTTAATTTTGGAAGTCGGTGGCAAAAAACTAAAATACCGATCCAAAGACACCGACTTCCAAAATTAAAGTTATTTTTCACTTTGTAATGTTTTTCTTGGAAGTCGGTTTGTTTTTTTTTGTAAAAAGTTTTGTTTGTTCCTATCCGTCCTCGATTTTGTTCGCTATGTCCCGTCTATTGTTAAGTAAATAAAATATGTCTTTGTTTTCAAGTATGAAATCATGCGACACTAATTTAACTCACATTTTACATTGTTTTAAACACTCTTACCGCTGAAAAGCAAACCTTTAGTTACCTGTGACTATTTTTGCATCCAAAACTGTATTTTACATTATTAATTTTCACTTTTTGTAAAAAAAAAGAATATTTTTATACTTTTACAGACTTTGTGTTGGTATTGCTTCTGTATTCTAGAATTTCATTAAATGTATCTAGTAGAGTGTTCAGGATGACTTCAGCAGAACCTTTTAAAAGTTCCTTGGAAATTCCATCTTCATCGGGGGCTTTTCTACATTTTTGAGAGTGTAAGGCTTTATATATCTCACTATCCCTGATTGGCGGTATTTCATCTTCATCGGAGTTGTCTGCCAAGTTAGGTAACAAAGACGGCGATTCTTCACTGTATAATAATTCTATACAAAATCAGTTGCAACTTTTACAATTTCCGATGTTTTTGACTTGTACTGTTATAAGTTCTTTACCAGACTATCGTATTTTTCTTGCATACTGAGTTTTTTCTGTTATAGTCGTTTCTACAATTTTTCTAAAGAGTCTAACATGTTTTGTGGGAGGGGTAAATGCTAACTTGGAGGTCTGTATACGCATACTAAAACATGCTTATCCAGCTCAACACAGGACAAATCAATGGTGTGTTCAACAGACAGTACGATGATGTCTTTCCGTTCTTTCGATTTAATAGGATTTTTAATTAATAATAATGATGCGCCATGTATCATACGTTTTCGGCTAAAATGGCTAACTACACAATAATTTTCATAATTAATTGACATCACTTGATGATCTTTTAACCAATGTTCTGTTAAGCAATTACATCAAACTTGGTATTTTCTAAAAACCATTATATTTCCAGTAATTTGGAAGAGCAATCTTGGATATTTTGATTAAATAATTTTAAAGTATGTTGCTTGCACTTGCTTAGGTTTTTTTATGAGTTATATTGCCAGAAGAAACCTTTTTATTATTCTCTTACAATAATAATTGGTTATTTGAAGGGGTAACTTCTATTCTCTTCCTGTCTGGTTTAAATAATTATCCGGAGTGACCTCCACAACTACAACTGAAGAGTCTAGAATGCCTGTAAAAGTTCCAGCAGGAAGAGAATACCCTATCTGACTGGTAGCGGCCTCCAAGGATGTTGTTATTATAGGTGGAAAATGCTAAAAGCAGTTACTAACAGAAACCCATCAAAATCACTCAAACTAAAAAGTCACATATTTAATTCCTCCATTCTTCTTAGTATGATCTACGGTTGCCAAACGTGGCCCCAAACAAAATAAATGATAAATGATTTATTTCTGTAAGTAGGTTTGTACAAACACTTTTACACGTCAATCATATTAAAAAAAACTAGATGAGGTCGGCTTTTCGTATCCGACTACTCTGAGAAGAAAGGCCGAAACAAACTCAGAGGTCACAGTCTCTTTTTAAAGTCCAGACATAATCTTGGTCAGATCATGTGAAGACCATGTAGATTGGTGCCTGAAATGATCTTTTGACGAAAGAACCACACAGGTTGAGGGGACCTGTCCAGTCAGTGCACGCATTTGTCAGTAGTCGTGCAGCTCAACTAAGAACTTAAGGAGCTCAAAAAAACTTAAAAGAGTGGATAGGATACATGTCAACACAACACTGAAAGGAGCATGTTAAATATAAAGAAAAATACAAAGTGAATCGTAATATTATATGATGAAAAACAAACGTAACTTCCACAATTTAAAAACTAAAATGAAAGTGGGCAGGTCATATGTCTTCAGGACTAAAAACAGAAGATGAGCCAGAGAAGTAACAGAATGGTATCCCAGAGAAGGAAAGAGGAAGACCATTTCAATGTTGGGAAGAGGACTTGAAAACTACTGCGGGAGGGACATGGAAGATAAAAACTCACGACCGTGAGTTATGGAAAAGTAGACTGGAGATGTCTGATGTCTAAACCTTAAATAATTTAATTTCAATTGTAAAACTAGTTTTAAGATTGCCTTTCCATTTCAAATATCCTTTATTAAAAGGCTATTTGAAATTGAAATTTGAACTTGTAATTCTACAAATTGAACGAAAATGTATGGTCTGTTCAAAAAGTATCACAGAAAAGTGTAATCAAACCCTGTTCATGTCAAATTCCTGCGCAATCACTCACTAAAGGGAATTAATAACACATTCATGTGTATTTAAAAGCTGAAACTTTCACTATAAATCTCACCAGTTTTCCCAAACAGTTATTCTTTGACCCTATTAACATTGTTGTTGCAGATATAAAAAACGAAAATTGAATAAATAAAATTAACCATAATCATCAAACGAAAAAATTCTGTAAGGTTATTTAAAATTAGAATTCGAGTTCAAGTATGCATATATTCATAATAATCAAATCTTAGCACTAAATTTTTAAGCGGCACTACATATTGGCATCCACAGGTATGTTTTTCGAATAAAATTGTTTACATTTTAATGACATGCTTTAAGAACAGACTGTAGGTATTAATAATACGCCAAAAAGGAACTATTCGATGTAAAGAAAGGTATTTTCATCTCTATCCCGGTGAAAGTTCCATTACAGGTAAGGTATTCCTATTTCAGTGCCGTTTGCAATAAAGCTAGGATTTCTCTCTTCTTAATACTTATAATCTTATTACTAACTTTAAGTACGCTTTGTGTAGCGATAAAGGTTTTAGAATAGAATACTTTTATTTTCAGACAAAGTCCATAGGGTTAGTAACAATTTTACTTAAGGTGGATCCGCAGCTGTAGCACGCAAAATTCAAATTTTCTTACGTTTTTTTGGAATTTGCTGGTCAGTGTGAGGTTTTATCTTGATCTAAATATTATTCGCGACAAAAACATATGTATTTTATACTTATTATAATCATTACAATCATTAATATTTATCTCTCTAAGTTAGATTTGTGAAGAAAAAGAAAAAAAAAAGAAAAGAAAGAAAGAAAGATTTTTTTAGTTCCCCAATGTCATGATTTCATGAAAAAGTCATTCAATGGCACAAATCTAACCCAGAGAGATGTATTAATGATTCTAAAACTGCCTCGTTGGTGTAGTGGTCGCAAGCACGACTGCTGAGCATGAGGTCCCGGGTTCGATTCCCAGGTCGGGCAAAGTGATACTGGGATTTTCCATTAGGAATTTCACAGAAGCAGCCCGGAGTCTGGATTTGTGCCCGGTTGATGGCAATAGGCTCGCCCCCTATTACATGGGACTTAAACATAACTGGCGAAATGTGGGTGTACTATTAGGTACAACTTTGCCTAACCCTTCGGGGATTACAGGCGTGATATTATGTATGTTTTTTTATGTTATTAATGATTCTAATGATAATAATTCTGTAAATACTTTCTGTTGTAGTCGCGAATCATATTTTGTTCAAGATAAAACTTCACACTGACCTGCAAATTGCAAAAAAACGTAAAATAAAATGAATTTCGCGGACTACAGCAGCGGATTCACCTTAACATCTACAGATCAACAAAAAAAATAATTTCAGCGTGGACCTGCATCCACCTCCGCAACATCGGGGAATCCCACCGATCTGCGAACATGCTGAGAACACTGTTGGCTATGCCGCGCACACGCGACATCAGGGATGCACATCTTTGATATGACTTACTTTTGAGCCTGGAGTCTAGATTAGTGCCCAGTTGATGGCAATAGGTTCGCCTCTAATTAATTATGACAAAAACATAATTGGCGGAATATGGGTGTATAGGTACACCTCTGCCAAACCCTTCGGGGAATACAGGCGTGATTTTATGTTGTGTAAGTGTTTCTTTTTAACTACGGTGCCCAAGTTTGATTCCTGCACGATGTAAGTAAATGGCTATTTTCTTAAAAAAGCTACGTGTCTGTACTTTTATCTTGAAAACACAATTCAAAAACTCTTCCCCTGTAATGAGCGAAACATAACGTCGCGGTTATATTATTATTATACCAAAGGGAGACAGAGAGAAGAGCAGAATAATTCGTTTGTTATGTATAATAAATGTTCTATGCAATATAGGGCGGTGCCAATTTCCACTAACCGAGCACATATCCCGACTCCCGCACACTGCTAAGAAATTCCAAATAAAAAATCCAATAACTCTTTGCGTGCTTTGGGAATCAAACCCTCACCACTCACCACCACCACTGTCTTCAGGACTGTAACCACTCTAGACCAGCGAGGTATATTATTTCCTTTATCCTTAAAACAAAGGCCCACATAAAGTTGCCCACTCATGACTCAGACAAGTAACAATATATCTACGGAGCTGTCACACTCAACGTTCACAGTCACTTGCTTACGACATCCATTTTAACTTCCTTTTAGGTACCTATCTCACTGTCAACGAGGAAGCGACTAGCTATCAACGCTTTCTCGATTAAGAAACGTACAAAAAATTGTAGGTCCCGTGTATGTAAAAGAGATACGTGAATTAATAGTTGATAGCTGATCGCTCACACCGCGAATACTCGTTTGTGGCAGCGAAAACAGCCATCAAATAGAATACTTGATCAGCGACACTCGCTTGGCAGACAGAACATTCGCTGAGACACTTACACCCGTATTCAAGAACGATACTATGAGGTCTCACAGTGCCCATCAACGCATAGGGTCTGTAAATCCAATTCATAAACAATACTTGAGTGATGTGCAACGCTATGCGTTCCCTTAGAAGGACCCTTACGTAAAGTAGCTGGACAGCTATTTAAACCAACGCATAGTGTAGCTTATTGTAAAAAAAGCTCTGTGTCAAATAATAATGTGGTCCACAGATGTTGTTGTTTCTGTGTGTTTTGTATCCATTTGTAATATTTTATTTTATTATTGATTTTAACTTTGTTAATTGAATGTTTTTGGCGTTTGTCCGTTTGTCTTCTATGATAGGCTTTTTTTTTTTTTTTTTTTTTTGGGTGGGAAATCATCAAATAACTTCTCCCGCTCTGGGCGGAGCGGGAGGGCGTGTCAGACTTTTACTGACTAAAACCCACCCGTGTTCCTTCCGTTGCCTGTGTGCCAGGGCCACGATATCCCTTTCGGACAAACTCGCAACCCCGGCAGGCATTGGTCCTAACGGACCCCGTCAGTTTGTGCTGACATCTCTTTGAGGCGCGCGTGGAACACAACGCGCCGTCGACCCGGGCCTGGTCCTTATCGGACGGCGAGCTACCCATCGCTCACCGTCCGCAGGCCCGCGCCTACGGTGGCCGGAAATCGGCTTGCGACTCCCGACGCCCGGGGCGTCTCCTGCGGCGACTAGGGGCATGAGAGCGTGAACCTTGTCTCACCCTCACGCGTTCCGCCTCCTCCTTCGCTAGCATAACTGCTTCGCAGAAGGAGGTGACGGCCTCCCATGCACTCTCGCTCCGAACCATGGCCTGAACCAGGCCCGGACGCGAGAGATCGCCGCCGCCGATCGCCTCCGTGAGGACACGGCGGTGCTCCGCCCAAGCTGGGCAGACCTCCACCGTATGCTCCACCGTGTCCTCCGGGCGATCCACACAGTGGTGACACCCGGGCGTTTCCTCCCGCTTAATCCTAAACAGGAACCTCCCGAAACATCCATGTCCGGTGAGGACCTGCGTCAGGCGGAAGGTGAGGACGCCGTGGCGCCTCTCCAGCCACTCCTCAAAGAGGGGACTTATCGCCACAATTGTGGCGTGCCCAGCGCTGGGTTGCGACAATCGCACTCTCCATGTCGCCATGAGATCCCTCCGGAGCTCCGTCCGCTGTGCCGCAATTTCTTGCGGCAGCGGAGTTATGCCCCGGAGTTTCGCCTCTTCGCGCCACACCCAAATGTGCGCGAGGACTTTCGCCTCCAGATCCCATGGCGGCAATCCGGCAAGGAGGCTCGCCGCCTCACGGGAGACCGTGCGGTATCCCCGTACCATCCTGATGGCCATGACCCTTTGGGACGCGTTCAACCGCTGCGCTGGTCGCAGCCTCAGAGAACGCGCCCACACCGGTGCCCCGTAAAGGGCCATGGACCGCACGATCCCCGCGTAGAGCCTCCGGCAGGAGGCGTTTGGACCCCCTAGATTGGGCAGGAGCCGCTTCAAAGCAGCCCCGGCCCGCTCCAGTCTGGGTTCTATGATAGGCTGCTTCCGCATTAATGCTACAAAGAGCTATCGTTCCGATACAGAAAACGGTAGCTTCTTAAAACTGAAGCAAAATGAAATTAATTAAATAGATAGAATAGATTTTATATTATTGTAGATAGTTGTAAGATGTATAGGTTCAATTATACAAAAAATAAATACATTATTATTTAGTAATACTAGGTACTATAAAATGATTAATATTAAAAAAAAATAGTAAACACACCATTAATTGACGGCTTCGTTTGTTTTTGGAGAATTCGAAACCGTATGCACATCCTAATAATCCACACATAACTAATCAATTGAAGATAACTAAACTATTTTCTGTTTGGCGATCCTTGAAAACAGAGTACTTTTTATTATTACCTAAATCACCACACTTGATGGTTTATATTTCACTACTGACAACACGTTTAAAGGTTATATTTATGTCGTCCACACATCTGCCAAACACTAAAGCGAACTTAGCAACAGAAACGGACCAATCACAGATCTATAATCGACCCTGTGCGTTCGCATAGTAAAGTGTCGCTTGAGTATTGTTTGTGAATTAAATGGCCTGCCATGACGAACGCAGTGAGAAATGCCTTACTTAGCATAGTGTCGCTGCCATACTTATGTAACAATCGTTCTTGAATACGGGGGTTAGCTAGTAACTGCTCGTTGTCGTCGCGAACTCGCTGCTCGTTGCTCGTCAACTCGTTTTTAGTTGCTAGCTCTACTCGTTTCTCGTTAATCGCCAGCAGCACAGTTAAAGCAGTTCAAGCTACTGTTTGAACTGCTTTGCGGTTATTGCATGCCTTGGCCGTGTCGATAAGGCGTGCTCAACCTTTGTCCATTTTAGGGTTCCGTACCCAAAGGGTAAAACGGGAACCCTATTACTAAGGCTCCGCCGTCTGTCTGTCTATCCGTCTGTCACCAAGCTGTATCTCATGAACCGTGATAGTTAGACAGTTGAAATTTTCACAGATGTTGTATTTCTATTGCCGCTATAACAACAAATACTAAACAGAATAAAATAAATATTCAAGGGGACTACCATACAACAAACGTGATTTTTTTGCTCGTTATTGCTTGATATTGATAACGGCAATATGTAGACGCTTGAAATATTCACAGAATATTTAGTTATAAATTCAATTTAAAAATAATTAAATTAAAATAAAACAAATGTCCCATACAACAAACGTGATTTTTTTGCCGTTCTTGTAGATAATGGTACGGAACCCTACGAGTGCGAGTCAACTCGCACTTGGCCAGTTTTTTAAATTCTGGTAAAAACACACTATCTCTCTTCATAAACAGATATATTTTTTTTTGTTCTTTGCACTTCTTGAATGATTATTATTGAATATATTTATATACATAAGTTTTATATGTGTTAATGTATGTATTATTGTTTATATGTAAATGGTACACCACAGACTACCTGCAGTATTGTCTCTCCTTTCCCCTTAATCCATCCAAAGGTTATCTTTAAAAAATCGCTTTTAGCGATATGACCGCCCATCGTATCATCCTATGTAAAATTTCTACATTTTTATGTTGTTCATTATAACGGTATTCTATTCTATTTTATCGCCGCGCCGGGTGGGATAGGTCCCTTAAACGGACGGACGATTTCTAGTTGTCTTTTGTTTTATTTATTTAGTTCTTCTGTTGATTTCTTGGAACTAGTTAGTAAAACGCTTTGAAAATCTCTGTTGAGGTAAAAAGTCACAATGTTTCGTTTTCTTTTAAGTTTTTGCTTTGATGGTTCTTAAAATCGATACATGGACGAAATTATGTGACATCGTTGAAATGTGACATGCAAGTGTGACGATCACTCATTGTTTAAAAACAATGGTCGTAATGACAACTCTTGAGTGGACCTTTGTTTAGTATTGATTTCTTTCGGCTAAAGTGATGATTATGGTAAACCACAACTATTGATCTGTGGCCGATTTAGTGGTCAAATCTTTGTATAGGCTTTTAAAAAAAGTTAAGTAAAACAGTACCACAGTAGACCACACGCAACATCTCTTGCGGGGCGGCTAAGCTCGGCCGCTTATGCTGTAAGAAAGATAAGACAGTTAACAGATGTAAAAACCACGTGTTTGGTCTACTTCCACAGCATTACATCGTACGACATTTTACTGTGGGATTGGGCTGCTGACATTTATTCCATCTTTATTTTGCAAAAGAGAGCTGCCAGAGACATTTATAATCTACGTCGCCGAGAATCTGTTAGGGAACTATTTAAAAGGATTAATGTCATGAGGGTACCTTGCCAATTCATTTATGAAGATATTATGTTTCTTTCTATGTATGTAAGGAAAAATCAAAATAAATTTAATAAGATAAGTGATAGACATAATTTTAATACTAGAAATAAAGATAAAATAGATCAACCATTTTTCAGATTATCTAAAGTACATACATCTTTTATGGGGTACTGTGTTAAATGTTACAACTAAATACCTTGTGATATATTGCAATTTCATGAAAGAAAATTTAAAACTCATAGTTATTAAAAGTACACTTTGTAAACAAGCATTATTACAAATTAGAGGATTATATCCAAGATAATAATGCTTGGAAACATGCTGGTCCAGCTCCATAGGACAATCTAGAGTCTACAAAATCAAACTAGTTGCTATTTAAAGTAAAACATTAAAATTGTAAAATATTTTAAAAGAGTAACGGTGGAGTTTCTTGCCCATCGTTCTTCTCCATACGAAACTAACTTTTGGAAGGAATGATAGCTTATATGAATATCAATCAATTCTATCTGAATCAATTTTATTTTGTTTGTACATTTTGACGTTCAAAACTGCCTTATACCTACTAGCTGCGCCCCGCGGTTTCACCCGCGTAAGTGTCGATCCCGTGGGAATATCGGGATAAAAAGTAGCCTATGTCTTAATCCAGGGTGCGGATCCAGCTACCTCCATACAAAATTTTATCAAAATTGGTCCAGCCGTTTGAGCGTGAAGAAGTAACAAACATACACGCACACACTCACAAACTTTAATAATATTAGTGTGATATATATATAGTGTGATTTGAAATAAATAATTTATCTTTGACTTTGAGTACATTTGTTAAGTTAAATATACGAAGGACATAAATATGAAAAAATTGCTGTTCCATACATTTCGTCGAGTCAGCAAGGAAGGAGCAGCTGTTTTTTTTTCACCGTTACTGGCTTGGTCCCATAGCAAAATTTGGTAAATTTCACGAGTACATTATTTATTTAAAGTGCGCGCATAAGTGCGCGCTCCCGGTCAAAATCCTTGGGATGAGGGTTAATCGTCGCTAAACGGCTTCTATCTGGACTGATTGTGATTCCTGAAGGGTCATATAGTGCAGTACAGACTTTGGTGCAACAACTTGTGAGTGGATAGTCGGGCCACGGCCGGTAGTCGTGCAACGCCAGCCACGTGGCACATCAGGACAAGATTCCCTCGAAGAGCTACAGGAGGCTAGCAGGTGAGTGACGCACTTTATGCTTGGAAGGTCTAACGGTCTCCCCGCGAACAAGCACAGTTAACCATATTCAACTGAAATACGTATCGAAGACTGAGCTTGCCCTCCAATGTACCACGATCGGCTTGGTACATTTTTTGTCCCTTGTTGAACCACTTCTCGCCCAATCTCCATTGTTACCTTCTACGCTTTGCAATGCGCAATAAAATTATGCTAATCTGTCTGACCAGCTGACTCCTTGACTATTCAAAAGTGCCTGTAATTGGTTTTTGGAGTTTGACACTGTTTTTTTTTTCAGAAATAAATGTACACTCAAGAATTTTCTTCCACGGTCGGATGAAACAAGCCACGCTAGGGTGGAGGTACGGTCGGTAGCAAAAGCTAGTGAAGGTATAAAATTAAAAGTGTTCGCTCGGAGTGGCACGTCTCATTACCTTGTTCAGTCGAGAATTAAACCGTTCCTGAGTTAATGAATAGCGAGTGTCGTCTATTGGTTGGAGTTTGGATGCGGTAGTTTAAGGAATTAGAAAAGATTATGACAGAGATATGACAAATCCGACTTGCTAATTAAACACTTATGATTATGTTTGAATGTGTTTATTTATCTGAAATTGCAATGACCTGTTTATCAACTGACATGTTTTAAATTTAATTATCTTTTAATGGAATCTATTGATGGCATGCCACCTTAATCGTAATTGATTGTATAATGTATGTTAATTTTGTACGCCATTTATTGGCAAAACATAGTGTACATATTTTAGACAATATACTATCTGTAACCTATGTTTAACAAAATAAATGATTGATTGATTGAAGATATTTTCTTTTAACAAGTTCAAATCAAATCAGATCTTTTTATTGTGGGCATAGGTTATATACAGACAGATATTAGATAAATTACCTGCGTAGTAGGCATATAATAATAAAATATGTTAAAATGCAGTAGGTATAACTAAAAAAAATCACAGGTAACACGTATAAAGCAGATCTTACAAAATAGGAATTAGGTGTATGGTGACAGATTGTAGTAGGTACTAATTATTAAGAAAATCTTGAATCGTGTAGTCATCATCATCATCAGCCCATAGCAGTCCACTGCTGGACATAGGCCTCTTCTCGGCAGTTCTCATCCAGCTTCCACCAGCGAGTGATCGTATTCATGTCTTAAGGATAAAATATAACAATAGAACTATAAAAACTTTGTCAAACATCTGCTGATCCCATAAGTGATAAAAAGTATTATTTTATGACGTCATAGAACAAACCGTGCGCCTGATTATAAACCATATCGATCTCATGGTCCTAGGCCATAAAATAAAACATAAGGCAGAGTATGAATGAGACAAGGTATCTAGTTAATTGATCTAGTGCAGACCCGTTTTTTTTACTGTTTGTATTTCCTGTGCGTCCAACCACCAGACCAGACCAGTCTTACCAAGGGATATTGTATTAATATTAAACCTACATAGTATAGCCGGCAGCCGCATAGGTCGATCCATCAGGTTAAGCTACGCTTGCCGGACGTTGTTCGGTATGTAAAGATCCACATCTTTACATAACGAGACTCCTCCGTGCCTCGGAAAGCACATTAAGCCACTGGTCCCGGCTGTCGTTAGTGGATCTTTGACCGTCGTTAGTAGTCGTCAGAAGCCCAAAAGTCTGACAACCAGTCATTATTATTATTTATTTATTCATATAACAATTCGCATTGTGTTTGAATTAGGTAGTACATTAATCCATATTTTCCCGCACAAAAAAAGTCTTACCAAGGGGTATCGTATCGTCCAGTTACTGGGTTGTGAAGGTCAGATAGGCAGTCACTCCATGTAGAATTTTGGTATTCAGCTGAATCCGATTAATCTGGAAGCTGACCCCAATATAGTCGGAAAAAGGGTAGGCAGATTGATTGTATTTCCTGTGCGTGTCCCAAATAAAATATTTTTCTGTGTTTGATGCCCAGTTTACACTTTCCCACCAGATCCATTTACACCAGTTTTTGATTTGTGCTTTCAATTTGATTATATATAAAATTGAAGCTATAAATGACTTCCAGAAATCTGATGGTAAGCCTGATACACGGTGTGATTTAATTGCCTGCGGTATACTCGTAACATCATTTGATAAAAGTTGCACGTAATTAAATACAAGTATTTTTTTTTGCTTCAGACACAGAAACTTGCATCATTTAAATGGGGTTTTAATGTCATAATATTCATTTGATTACCTAGAAAACAGCGACATACACCTGAGAGCAGCATTTGGCTTCTGTTGGCAAGTTACCCTCAAATAAAAAACTAACTTGCATTCGAATTTTAAGTAAGTACTTGCTCTAGTGTGACTACAATAGTACGATTCATCTATTACCTTCACCGTTGGTTGGTCAGCATTAGTCACAAAAGAAAAACAAAACTGTAATTATGTCGTATCTCTCTGTATTTTACTGTGTGTGCATAAATAATAAAATAAATAAAAATATAGCAAAGTTTAAAAATCTACAGCTGTTTCTACGAACAGTTAAAGTACCTTGTCTTATTCATACTCTGAGCTGTAAAATAAAGGTCGTAGAGTTTTTATGAAGAGTTCCTCTATAAACGTGGATTGAGTTCAGTGTTTCGATTGGAAAACATAAAATTGGAATGATGAGGGGTCTTGTGTTATGTCGTAGGTGTCCTATTGTGTGGGGTAAGCAGAGATGTTGAGTGGATTTTTGTTCGGAAGCAACCATCATAGTTTGCGGTTCTGTGAGAAGACAGAGTGATAGAATTAACTTAATTTAGTAATTTATAAGGAAATTTCTCGCCGACTGATCGATACTTCACGTGACCAGAGGGCTGGCTCGTTCTTTGCCCAAAGAATTAGCATTGCCATTCAACGTGGCAATGCTGCCAGTCTTCTGGGCACGTTTCCGGATGACAGCGATGCGGACGAGTACTTCGACGCTTAAGTGTTCTTTTTTTATTTTTTTTATGTTGTATTTTTTTTGTAGTTAGTACCTAGTTAGTGTAAATAATTATTTGAGTTTATAATGTGTCCATAAATAAAGTTATTTCTTTGTTAGCGAATTTAGTAATTTATTTATTTAAAGACTGGAAGATTTACAGCTAAATACAACGGTGATAAATAACAGTATGATAATCTGACAGCCAATTACAGGTATTTACGTCTAGAGCTTGTCTGGTATAAAAGTAGGTACTGTGGAACAAAATATACAAACTGCCAAATACGTATTGCCAAAAAAAGAACAAAATAAATATTTGAAAAAAAAATGCATTTGGTAGATCATCACTTAAACAAAATATGTAAAAACGAATACAATTGCGACAGGTTATTTCCCATGGGAACCAAGGTTTTAAAAATTCAATTACAAATAGTGGCTAAAGGCATTTACAGACTTGTGTAACGTAACGCAAACAGTGTGAATGGCATTTAAACGAGCACTGTGTTCGCGCTAGAAACCGACAGCCTATGGATCAGCGCAAGCGCCAGCCCAAGCGTTACATGTCATAATCAAAAATCAAAATCAAACAAAAAAAAATATTTGTTCAAACTAGTTATTTACATAAGACAGTCCACCAAAAATGCCCACCCTTCACCACTTCCTGCTTTAACTGCGAAGAAGAACAGCTGTCTGTTCAGTTACAAAAACTTTATTCTTTGCAACAGTATGCAAAATAATTTACATTACGCAACACAAAACATTAAATGAAATTATTTTCCACACGTTAGCACACGCCACTATATCAACAAATAATCTAATGTTCATAGTGTGTCCACACGCAGATTATGTGTTACACTGCACGATAAATTACATTCCACATGTCTGCACACCCCTTAATTTTATGTACTAAATATACAATCTACATATTATAAATTTAAGTCGCTTGTCGGGTCTGTCTGTGTGACCGCGTTTTTCTTCTAAACTACGGAAGTTATTTTGATGCGGTTTTCACCATCGTTTAGATAATTTATACCGGAAGGTTTATGTGTATATTACATTAACAAATAATAAAGAAATCTTGATGTTTTGTGAAGTCGTTCTTTATTTATTTATTTAAATAATTAAATATGGTCGTAAAAACCGTGCAAAGCAGGGACGGGTCGCTAGAAAAATAATAAAATTGTGGTAATCATCGCTCACACTAGCTTGCTACGACACATAGCTATGGTACGTTGCTACGACACATAGCTACGGTACGTTGCTACGACACATAGCTACGGTACGTTGCTACGACACATAGCTATGGTACGTTGCTACGACACATAGCTACGCTACGTTGCTACGACACATAGCTACGGTGCGTTGCTACGACACATTGCTACGGTACGTTGCTAAGACACATAGCTACGGTACGTTGCTACGACACATAGCTACGGTACGTTGCTACGACACATAGCTACGGTACGTTGCTAAGACACATAGCTACGGTACGTTGCTACGACACATAGCTATGGTACGTTGCTACGACACATAGCTATGGTACGTTGCTACGACACATAGCTACGGTACGTTGCTACGACACATAGCTACGGTACGTTGCTACGACACATAGCTACGGTACGTTGCTACGACACATAGCTACGGTACGTTGCTAAGACACATAGCTACGGTACGTTGCTACGACACATAGCTACGGTACGTTGCTACGACACATAGCTACGGTACGTTGCTAAGACACATAGCTACGGTACGTTGCTACGACACATAGCTACGATACGTTGCTACGACACATAGCTACGGTACGTTGCTACGACACATAGCTACGGTACGTTGCTAAGACACATAGCTACGGTACGTTGCTACGACACATAGCTATGGTACGTTGCTACGACACATAGCTATGGTACGTTGCTACGACACATAGCTACGGTACGTTGCTACGACACATAGCTATGGTACGTTGCTACGACACATAGCTATGGTACGTTGCTACCACACATAGCTACGCTACGTTGCTACGACACATAGCTACGCTACGTTGCTACGACACATAGCTATGGTACGTTGCTACGACACATAGCTACGGTACGTTGCTACGACACATAGCTACGGTACGTTGCTACGACACATAGCTACGGTACGTTGCTACGACACATAGCTACTGTACGTTGCTACGACACATAGCTATGGTACGTTGCTACGACACATAGCTACGGTACGTTGCTAAGACACATAGCTACGGTACGTTGCTACGACACATAGCTACGATACGTTGCTACGACACATAGCTACGGTACGTTGCTACGACACATAGCTACGGTACGTTGCTAAGACACATAGCTACGGTACGTTGCTACGACACATAGCTATGGTACGTTGCTACGACACATAGCTACGGTACGTTGCTAAGACACATAGCTACGGTACGTTGCTACGACACATAGCTATGGTACGTTGCTACGACACATAGCTATGGTACGTTGCTACGACACATAGCTACGGTACGTTGCTACGACACATAGCTACGGTACGTTGCTACGACACATAGCTACGGTACGTTGCTACGACACATAGCTACGGTACGTTGCTACGACACATAGCTACGGTACGTTGCTAAGACACATAGCTACGGTACGTTGCTACGACACATAGCTACGATACGTTGCTACGACACATAGCTACGGTAAGTTGCTACGACACATAGCTACGGTACGTTGCTAAGACACATAGCTACGGTACGTTGCTACGACACATAGCTATGGTACGTTGCTACGACACATAGCTATGGTACGTTGCTACGACACATAGCTACGGTACGTTGCTACGACACATAGCTATGGTACGTTGCTACGACACATAGCTATGGTACGTTGCTACCACACATAGCTACGCTACGTTGCTACGACACATAGCTACGCTACGTTGCTACGACACATAGCTATGGTACGTTGCTACGACACATAGCTACGGTACGTTGCTACGACACATAGCTACGGTACGTTGCTACGACACATAGCTACGGTACGTTGCTACGACACATAGCTACGGTACGTTGCTACGACACATAGCTACGGTACGTTGCTACGACACATAGCTACGGTACGTTGCTACGACACATAGCTATGGTACGTTGCTACGACACATAGCTACTGTACGTTGCTACGACACATAGCTATGGTACGTTGCTACGACACATAGCTACGGTACGTTGCTAAGACACATAGCTACGGTACGTTGCTACGACACATAGCTATGGTACGTTGCTACGACACATAGCTATGGTACGTTGCTACGACACATAGCTACGGTACGTTGCTACGACACATAGCTATGGTACGTTGCTACGACACATAGCTATGGTACGTTGCTACCACACATAGCTACGCTACGTTGCTACGACACATAGCTACGCTACGTTGCTACGACACATAGCTATGGTACGTTGCTACGACACATAGCTACGCTACGTTGCTACGACACATAGCTACGGTGCGTTGCTACGACACATTGCTACGATACGTTGCTACGACACATTGCTACGCTACGTTACTACGACACATAGCTACGGTACGTTGCTACGATACGTTGCTACGCTACATTGATACGCTACGTTGCTACGACACATAGCTACGGTGCCTTGCTACGACACATTGCTACGATACGTTGCTACGCTACATTGATACGCTACGTTGCTACGCCCGTTGCTACTACACTTTGCTACGCAAGATTGCTACTACACTTTGCTACGCAAGATTGCTACTACACTTTGCTACGCAAGATTGCTACTACACTTTGCTACGCAAGATTGCTACGCTTCATTCCATGCTACGATCAAATGAATCTTTACACACTACCCTTTGCATATTTTTGCAAATCTTCGCTAACTAAAGAGAAACTTTACGTAAGGGTATATATTATTTTGATTTACTTTGACTTTAGCACGAATATTTGGCCAAATACGCCAGGCAGTGTAGTGCCAGCATTAGCTACATTTTCCTTTAACATTGCCGCCTCCATTCTTCGTTCGTCTACAACCCTCATCAAGGGAATTCCATTGTATCACTTGTAATGGCCGCTCTGGAAAGAAAAAATAGACATAATCAACGTCAGAGCTGAATATACGAAGGCAACTTAATTATTGGATGAAATAATAAGATTTTAATTCAAACAGCTGTTTCTTTCCAGTTTCAGGAAGGTAGTCCTAATTGCTTTTTTGTATTCAAGGTTTTTAAGGAAAAGAGGATTAACAGAGATCCGAACTAATTTTTAATTATGGAGTGCGTTACTAAAGATTTTAGGAATAATACTTCGATCAGTAGGTATCTATTTTCAGATAAGGTAATAGGCGCGCGCCTTATATACAGGGTGTAAGGGACAGCCCTCCGCAGACTGATGGGGTGAATTCAGTACCAGTAGTAGTTACAGTAAAATGACCGGTACATGAAATTATTTCAGGAACGTTATGGGAATCCAATGAACCTGATTTGTTTTATTACCTTACACGCAATGTATCGCTACCGTGGCAAAACGCACGCAGCGAACGGTAGCGCAGCGAGCTTTCCGACGCCCTCCCCGCCACCCCGCGGAAATTGAACAGCTGATTTCAGGCGCCATTCGTTAGAGAATTTCAACATCCATTGCTGTTTTTTTATTTTAGCTGTGTTATTTACATAAATGGAGTACTGCGTACAGAGAATATAATTTTACATTCAAATAAAGGAATAGTAACTAAAAAAAATGAAAATTTTCTTGAGAAAATTTTCAGTGGAATATGATTCAAAATGAGGAGCTGAATGCACCCTGTTAATTTGCGGAGAGCTATCCCTGACACCCTGTACTACATGGGCCTGGAACATCACTGGCGAAATGTGGGTGCACTATTATAGGTACACCTCAGCCTGACCATTTGGAGAAATACAGGCTTAATGTTATGTTGTCTATTCAGATCTTTATGAACCACTGCTTGACCCTTTGGGGAAACACAGGCTTAATGTTATGTTGTCTATTCAGATCTTTATGAACCTCTGCTTGACCCTTTGGGGAAATACAGGCTTAATGTTATGTTGTCTATTCAGATCTTTGCGAACCTCTGCTTGACTCTTTGGGGAAATAGAGGCTTAATGTTATGTTGTCTATTCAGATCCTTGTTTAGAATAAACAAAATTTCATTTATTCCATTTAAACAAAACTACTATTTTAAATGTCATAAAATATGTCCGAAGTTGTAGTGCAGACTGAACTTTATATGTATGATTTTAAAGTATTTTTTCCAATAACTCATACTTGTTTATACTTTTTTAAATTAGATTGCCAACCTAGCTGAAAGATTTTTTGTAAGTATTTAAACGATTTCAATGACACCTAATTGATTTAAATCGATTCATTGTATAACTCATACTTGTTTATACTTTTTTAAATTAGATTGCCAACCTAGCTGAAAGATTTTTTGTAAGTATTTAAACGATTTCAATGACACCTAATTGATTTAAATCGATTCATTGTTTTGACTGTAAAAGTTATCTCAGTATGCCACAAACGTTATAAAATGTGAAATCCATAACCTTTTTTTTTTATCGCAGTCGGGTGAAAAGGAACAACTAGAACAACAACTAAACTTACTACAACACACGTTTTTCCCCGTGAGTCGTGAGAACATTATGCCCAGTTTTTGACGGCCAATAGCATTAAAATACACAGTTTTCATGATTAGTTTTGAAACTTCTTACTTTGTCTTATATCTAGGAAAACAACAAAATTCGCTGCAAAAGGTTTTTATGCACCGTAAAACGAATTTCATTTGATTTTTCTTCTGTAATTCCGGACGGTGTTTTTTATTGCGAAATATTAGAGTACACACGTTTGTATTAAAGTGTGGGGCTTGAAACAAGCGATTATTATTCTGTTTCTGGGTTTACTTTTTAGGGTTCCATAATAGGCAGACAGTTGAAATTTTCACAGATTGTGTATTTCAATTGCCGCTATAACAGCCAATAATAAAGTTAAAAATGAAATGGCTCCCCATACAAGAAACATGTTTTTTTCGCCGTTTTTTGCTAAATATTGTACGGTGGTACGGAACCCTTCGTGTGCGAGTCCGACTCGCACTTGGCCGGGTTTTATTATTCAAGAGGAAGTGTATTGAACAAATTGAACGCCCATGGATTAAAACAACTCGATAGATGTGCCCAGTACACAAAGAGGAATCTTCATATGCCATACCAACGCCCATTTGGACCAGTAAAAGTACTGTAAAAAAAGTAAGAAGACTGGACCACGTCCTAACCGAAAGCGTACGTCACGCTTAGAATCTTTGAATAAAATTTCACCTGTCCAGTGTCTGTCTGTAATTAAATCTTGCAAGTTAAATTTGACAAACTTCCCGGTTTCCGAATTAGTTGAAATTTTGCATTCATATGTAAATCGGATGACAATGCAATATAATTATGACGTGGATCTGATCTGATGATGGAGCCGGAAGGTAGCCATGGGAACTCTATAATAAAACGACGCAACCCCATCTAGTTTGGGCTCCTTTGATTCGTCTTAACAAGGACACTGGTCCTAGATGATATCCAGGGTCTGATGGTGGAGGCGTGAACAGCCTTTTTACACTTAAACATAATGCCTCAAGTTTTTAAGAAAATATTAAAGTTATTGTTTTCGTAAGTTTTATTTAGTACTTTTTAGTTTATTAAAAGCTTGTTTAATAAAATATTTTTTTAACGTAGGTATACGAGTATTTATATGAATATGACGTAACTACTCACGGGATCCCTAAGGTCAGTTGCTTTCGGTTAGGACGAGCAGTCGGAAGTGAATAGGTAAATGGTAACATTTACTCAAATTTATAAAAAGATCGATTTTAATTGTGCTTTGACAGATCCTATTTATTTTCAATATGTAGTAAGAAAACATCCAAATACCTGCACCCTAATTGAGTAATACTCTATCAACCACAATCTGAATGGTTTTGAAGTATATTGCTAATCTATTGTTTCTTAAGTTTGAAAACTTTGTCTGCTCAACAACGTAAATAACGCTATGAATGTTGTTGAACTGTCAAAATTAAACCCATTGCTACTGATAGTGTGTTAAGAGGAGGCTCCCTATTTTTATGTTAATTTGCATGAATATTCTGAAACAGTCACACGTACAAGTAAAATGAAACTTTAGTATATGATTTATTGGATCTTTTCCTTTCCATGTTGAAGACAGTTACGTAGTTGTAATATTTTCTCTCAATACATTTTTATGCGAAAATCAAGTTATTTTAAGGATAATTATAAAAAACAAACAACATGGTTTGGCTTTTATTTCTAAAATAAATATTCACAGCAAGAAAATATAGTTTATTATCCAGCCACCAGATATTTATTCTCCATATCAATTATTACTTTAGTTATAAATGAAATAAGAATTGAGACTTACGCTATTTAGTGTCATGCTCGAACACGATCAAAGAGCGTACGCGATATTCAACTTTATTACTGATGTGTTAGCGTTTAATACAACGGAGTGGCTCTTTGGAAATTTGATTTAGGCTGCCTGGTCTTAAGCAATTTTCCCGCTGTTTCCAACAAATAGTTACCATCATAATATTCGATGTAGGTACTGCTAACCTATTCAAGGCTATTAATCTATGTTACCTTTATAATGATAATAGCAGACATAAACCATATTTTTTATGTATAACATCTTTGCTCTCGCTTTCTGTGGGAGTGATTTCGTGAACGGGACGGAAGTGTGTAACAGGAAGAGACTTGAGCATGGAAAAAGTAAGTACTTTTTAATAGCATGGAATTTGTGTACTCATGGAATTAGTAAGTACTATATAGATTGTAACTAGAGAGGGACATTTCCGTCGCTGCTCAGTTGCTTATTAACACGGTGAAAAAAAAGAAAATATGTTTATTTGCGGTAAACATGACGCAAAGAAAGAGCACAAATAAAAAAAGAACAAGTTCCCAAGCACCCTCTGAACACCAGGACGGCAACCAGCCGGTTATCATTTAAAGTGAAGGCACGTGAACATATTGGTCATAAGTTGGCCGAAACATCTCAGCGGTGATTTCTGGAGTCGTTTTCTTCGCTACCAGTCGTTATTTCTCCTGACAAAGTTTATTTTGGTATATTATGTATGTATGTATTTATCTATCTATGTATTTGTATTTATGCTTGTATTGTATAGTTATTTCCGAGCTATCTATCCCGTACGTTGCACCTGCCATGTTTTGTCTCTGCATCACCCTAAGGTCGACTGGTAGAAAATGCCTCAGGCTAAGTCCGCCTTTGTACAGTGTAGTTTTTTACTTGTGCATAAAGTTTTAATAAATAAATAAACAAGTTGGGGGAAAATATGCGTCAGATCCACGTAAAACGGCCACCGCTCAGCATAATGCTGCGACCCTATGCGAGAAAGAGCCCCAGCGCCCCAGTGCAAGTGAGATGTCAGATTTCATCATATGCGAATTCTGCCTCGCTTAGTAGTTTTCTATTCTTACGCATTTTTCAGTTCTCGTCCGCTATAGCTACCTCTCCGCTCACCGCCCACTCAATAGCCACACCCTTATTATCGTTTAGCAAATGGTTATCGGCGTAAAAAAGTACGTGCGAAAATAAAAAAACGTTACTTTAGCCGGAATTACCCGTGAGTGCGCCACCATTTGCTTTCATGAATATAATTCTTTATTTGTTATCTTGTTTCATTGGATAACGGCCTAGTAGTATAAGAAGATAGGAACGATATTAAATGTGGAATGAATCCAGGGTTGTGGGCTTACCTAAGGGTCTTTGGTTTTGATTGCAAAGCAGGTAAAGTCTATTGCTATTGCAGGTTACTTTTATAGATAGACTAGCTTTTGCCCACGGCTTCGCCCGCGTGGAGGTCGATAATTATCCCACGGGAATGTGCTACCGGGATAAAAAGTATTATATGTCCTAACTCAGGTCATGGTCTACCCATGTGCCAAATTTCATCCAAATCCGTGCTGCCGTTTTAGCGTAAAAGCGTACCGTAAAACGGGGTGAATAGGAACGCAGGGGCGAATCGGGACGAAACTTTAAAATGGATTATAACGTTGAAATAATATCTTTTGTTGCCAAAAAGGACTATAATGACTAACCTTTATTATATTTAACGATTAAGTGTCTTTGTTGGCAACAAACTATATTATTTCAAGGTTATAATCCATTTTAAAGCTGCGTCCCGATTCACCCCTGCATCCTTATTCACCCCGTTTTACCTGTAACAAACAAACTCGCTCGCATTTCAATCATGATTCGAAAGACACGTGGCGCCATCTATTATCATAAGAACGTTATTGTTGTTTTCCTCGGGAACAGTACCGTTTGTCGGGATGAAAGGTACCCTATGTCCGTTTCTGTACACTTGACACCGTCTTTGCAAAATTTCAGGATGTTTGGTTCAGTGGTTTAGGCGTGAAAAGGTAACAAACAAACAAACAAACTTACTTTCGCATTTATAATATTAGTTCGGATTCCAATTCTTATTTACTTAGCTTTTGAGTTGAAATTGCGTTGGCGGAATTTTTTTAAGCAATTTTTGTGAAATATTTAATACCTTTTAACCATAATTATGTTTTACAGTACCCATAGAAAAATATATAGTGGTGGTTTGTTCATTGCTAGAAGTAAGTACCTACACAAACGCAAAGAAACCCTAATAAGCTCGTAGGTTACAGTCCTACAGCAAATCAGAACCCGCCCTTGAAAAATAAAAAAACGAGATATGATGTGTAACATCTGACATCTCACCTTGATAATAAGCAACTGAGCAGCGAAAGAAATGACCCTCTCTACTTACAATCTGTATAGTACTTACTAATTCCATGAGTACAATAATTCCATGCTATTAAAAAGTACTTACTTATTCCATGCTCAAGCTGTCACTTCCTGTTACAGACTTCCGTCCCTTATCACCAAATCACTCCCACAGAAAGCGAAACGAAAGATGTTACAAATCAAAAATAGCATGGAACACCACGTTTATAAAACGCATGTTGGTGATGACAGACCAATAAATAGCATGGAACACCACTATTATCATACGCATGTTGGTGATGACAGACCAATAAATAGCATGGAACACCACTATTATCATACGCATGTTGGTGATGACAGACCAATAGCATGGAACACCACTATTATCATACGCATGTTGGTGATGACAGACCAATAGCATGGAACACCACTATTATCATACGCATGTTGGTGATGACAGACCAATAGCATGGAACACCACTATTATCATACGCATGTTGGTGATGACAGACCAATAGCATGGGACACCGCGATCATCATATACATGTTGGTGATGACAGACCAATAGCAAGGAACACCACTATTATCATACGCATGTTGGTGATGACAGACCAATAGCATGGAACACCACTATTATCATACGCATGTTGGTGATGACAGACCAATAGCATGGAACACCACTATTATCATACGCATGTTGGTGATGACAGACCAATAGCATGGGACACCGCGATCATCATATACATGTTGGTGATGACAGACCAATAGCATGGAACACCACATTATCATACGCATGTTGGTGATGACAGACCAATAGCATGGAACACCACTATTATCATACGCATGTTGGTGATGACAGACCAATAGCATGGGACACCGCGATCATCATATACATGTTGGTGATGACAGACCAATCGGTCTTATCCTGTTTCACGTTGTGTAACTAAGATACTACTGTCAGTAGTATCTTAAACTCAAACTCAAACTCAAAGCATTTATTTCAAATAAACCATTTACAGGCACTTTTGAATTATCAAAGAGTCGGTCAATTAGTCAGAAAGTGGAAGCTATTTGCCCATTCCAAAACGTAGATCTCTATGGAGAAGAACAGGCAAGAAACTCCAAGGACACTCCTTTAAATCAAGATATTACAAAATCCTGGGTAGGTACATTATCCTTGTCGCTTCTATATGTGAGAACAATGTAAAAAACAAAAATAAATATATTAAAAAAAACAAAAACAATTCAAAATATAAGATTAAAAGATTACAAAATAAGCCCTGGCAGTTAAGAGATGACCAGCCTCAACTGACAGCGCCCGTTCACGAACATGACGCGTGGATCAGCACCATCCAGCTCAACCACTTTGTAGGGAACCGAATGATCCAACACACGCGCCACCATCAGCGAGACATTTAAGTGAGCATGACATACACTCAACTGCCAGGCTTTTTTTATTTCAACATACATCATAACATAATAAACGGCTCCATGGTACTCACATTTACAAAAATGAAAAAATGCTTTTAAATTATACAAAACTATAGCTTGCAATGTATTTCAATGATTAATAAAATTTTACTAGCAAAAGAAAATTGGTGTTACCTATTGAAGTATTCAGTATTCTTAATGACACAACGTGGAACAGAATAAACGCTAGGCCTCAGACACCCCAATTACAATATTATATTATAAGACTAAAATAAAATCTGTAATTAAATTTAGGTAAACAAAACCATGTCATTTAAAAAAAAAAACAACCGACTTCCAAAAAAACACTAGAATGTGCAAAATAATTTTAATTTTGGAAAAACAATCCTATTGGGTCCCATTAGGCCACTAACAACCCAACAGACAATCCTATTGGGGCCCTAGGTTTGTAATAAACGTTTTTTTTTTTTTAAGTATGTCTTTGGATCAGAATTTTAGTTTTTGGCCACCGATTTTTAGTGGGTCAGTTTGTAATTTATCTAAGTTACAATAGCCTAATATCAACTGCTCATCACCTTTTACAAAATATTTATTTTCCCGATACAAGGACGTTAATTGTTGAGGAGTTCTTCTGGTAAGAACCATGAGAACTGCCACTCACCATATGCATTGTGACGAGTAGAAATTGCTTAGCAACCATATTACAAAACACATAAAATACATAATCGAATCGCAACCCGTTAAATACTTATTATTTAGTAGTTTCGGTGGCCATCTGTGGTCTTCATCTGCAGTTCTACTCCACCAAATGGTGCTTTCCGAGAGCAAATGCACGAGTTACTATAGAAAATACTCAAATGGGTATCAATGTGCCTATCAAATTTGAGGATTTCCCTCGATTTCCATGGGATCCCCTCATCAGATTCTGACTTGGTGACAATCGCACTCTCCATGTCGCCATGAGATCCCGCCGGAGCTCTGTCCGCTGTGCCGTGATTTCTCGCGGCAGCGGAGTTTCACCCCGGCGTTTCGCCTCCTCGCGCCACTCCCAGATGTGCGCGAGGACTTTCGCCTCCAGATCCCATGGCGGCAGTCCGGCAAGGAGGCTCGCCGCCTCACGGGAGACCGTGCGGTAACCCCGTACCAGCCTGATGGCCATGACCCTTTGGGACGCGTTCAACCGCTGGGCTGGTCGCAGCCTTAAAGAACGCGCCCACACCGGTGCCCCGTAAAGGGCCATGGACCGCACGATCCCCGCGTAGAGCCTCCGGCAGGAGGCGTTTGGACCCCCTAGATTGGGCAGGAGCCGCTTCAAAGCAGCCCCGGCCCGGTGGATAACGGCCCTGAATTACGAATTGTAGGCCGTGGGTTGGAACCCAGACAGGCGCTTTACTTTGTGTAAATAATTTCATCACCACTGCTCTCAAAACGGTGAAGGAAAACATCGTGAGGAAACCGGCATATCCGAGAACCAAAAATTCGAAGACATGTGACATCTACCAACCCGCGTGGTAGATTACAGTCCACTCCCTCTCGAAGAAAGGAGGCCTGTGTCCCAGCGGTGGGAACATTATAGGCTGATTTGTAAACCCAAAATAAACCCAGGAACTAACAAGCCCACATTATAAACACATACTACATACATACAGTAGGGTAAAAGCCCCCGAAATCCTATTAAATGCGCGACGGCGCGGTATACCATACTTGAGTGGGTCCGCGGTCCAAATTGCATCTAAGCTATGCAACTATTTATGTGGTACGAGGCATGAGATGTCGCGAGTGGTGGCTGGCTTTAAGGAATATTTATGGATCGGTATTGGTGTAAGTGGTAAGTGTTTTATGTAGTGTGTGTTTTTTGAGGTGAAGCTGTGACTGTGAGTGGTAGAGAAAGGCGGTTATGAGGTTAGTTTCAGAGTTTCAGAGGAAAATGTTTAATTTAATGTTTTGTGTTGCGTAATGTAAATTATCTTACAAACTATTGTACAAAATCAAGTTTTTCTAACTAAACAGACTGCTGTTCTGCTGGGGAGTTTGTTGTGCCACTTCTTCTTCCCAGCTAAAGCACTAGGAAGTGGTGAAGGGTGGGCGTTTTTGGGGGACTGTCTTTTGTAATTTTGACGTTCGAAGAGTGCTAATTCTGAGCCTAGTCTGAATAAATGACTTTTGATTTGTTTTGATTTGAATAAGACCTTGATGACTGTGCCAGGCTTCCTTGAAGTCTTCATCAAAAAATCATCAACCCTGTCACTTGGAAACATCGATAATACAAATTATTAATATTAAAAATAAAATTGCATTTGCGTAACGATAAAGATTCAACGATTTATCTACATACTAATTTTGTAATGTATCCTCTTAGTGGTCATGCTGTAATATTAAATGGAGCTCAAATTTCAATATTTTAAGATAGTAGCATGGTTTGTGATGCTAACTGTCCAGGACTCCGCTGAACATTCTTTGGTATTTTCACACATGCAGGGGTTTTGAATGGACTCCAAAAGCGTAACCCGCTTTCGCATTTAACTTATACCAAACCGTTGGCTAGGGCGAGTGGTGTAATTATCGGCTTCACTACACAAATTGAATTAAAATGTTATTTAGTTTTTAAGGTACGTGCAGTGTGCACTCTTGCAAGGTGAAAATGAATACATAGCGAGATGACTGGGCTTAAGTGTAAGAAACGATAATTTTGTGAAAATGGGAAAAGCAAATATGGCAGAGATTTAAAAAAAATGCCTGGTGGTTTCTTAGATACGAATTTGAGGACTTGAAACTTGGTGAAACTTGAAACTATGACATGTTTTTCATCTTATGTAATTAATAGGGTTTCCAGGTTTAAAAAATACACGAAGCAGATTGTATTTGAAGTAAATGGGTCAACATTACAGTTAGAATTAAATTTTCCCCGATTGTAATTAATCTAAATCATATTCTTACTTTACTTTATAGTTGAATAAATTTTATTTTATTTATTTTATTATTTGAAGTAAATAGTCTAGAATCGCAATCTCGCAGTTAGAAAACCTGATGATCAATGCTCATTCCTTCTCTGTATGAGGGGGAGGCTTTTGAATGTTTATACAGTATGTATCAGAAAGTTGTGGTCAAATTTAAGGATGTTTTTCTGTATAGGACCAACATCGTAATCATGAAAAAATAATCAGTTGTCCCATACATTCGGATCGAGAACGTATTGAAATTTTAGATGGGACAGTTGATATTTTTTTTCCATAGAGAAATTTGTTCAGTTTGATGGGTCTGTACCACAACGTTATAACCACACCATAATTCCAAAAAAATACAATATTTTTTAGTTGTTATGAACAAGTTGTAACAAGCTATAACAATATTTTCGCATAAAAATATCAACTTCTTGGGGCTTATGCTCCGAATAAAATAGAACAAAATATATAACAGTTATTTCATTCGAAAACAACTAACAATACACAAACAAAACATACAAATAGTAACTCGCTGTTTGTTGACTAGAAAAGGCTTTTTGTTTTAGAAAAAAAATTTGTTGCCCACGGCGACGCTTGTACGTAATTTTGAATTTTATCGTAAAAAATATGGTAGTACCTACTCAGCAAGCGCGATTGTTTAGCATGAATACCTGGGATCGATACCCGAGAGGAAAAACGTTTTTAAGTTTTCCATGATATTTTCAGTAGTACTGTAGGGTTGAAGAAAAATATTTTTTGTTCGTTATATCTATATTTTTTTTCGATACATCGATACATGGATAAAAAATATTTAGTATCGAAAATTTATCAAATACGATGTATTTCCAATCACAACACCGTTACCACCACTAGACTAATTTTTATCAATGTTTTATTAGTTTATGATTCTACATCAGAAATGATGTTCCTTGTTAGGTTTATTATGATTTCAGAAATTTTGTTTTGTGTTTTTTTTTTCTATATTCCTATCAAAATCAATATCAATATTTTTACTAAATATCGATACGATATTATATCGATAATTTTTGACACTTGTTGCATCCCTAAGTAGTAGCCCGAAGTCTGTTTATTTTTGCCCGGTTAATGGCATTAGGCTCGCTGTCTCTCGCCCCCATGTAATAGGTTGTTACATTGGACTACATGATCTGATCCTCAAGATACAGGAAAACGCTTAGTTTGGGGATCATTGTTAAAACTGTTAATGTATACTCTGCTTGATTATCCTAAATCTTATTCTTATCTTAATTATTATTATAAATGGGAAAGTGAGTTAATTTGTTTGTTTGTTACGCTTTTACGCTAAAACGGCTGAACAGATTTAGATGAAATTTTGCATACGCGTAGACCATGACCTTTTTTTTTTTTGGGTGGGAATTTATCAAATAACTTCTCCCACTATGGGCGGAGCGGGAGGGCGTGTCAGACTTTTACTGACTAAAACCCACCCGTGTTTCTTCCGTTGCCTGTGTGCCAGGGCCACGATATCCCTTTCGGACAAACTCGCAACCCTGGCAGACCATGACCTGGATTAGGATACTTTTAATCCCGATATTTCCAAGGAAACGAGACTTTAAATGCGGGTGATTCCCCGTGGTGCAGCTAGCCATTCATAAATACATTTGAATTTTTTTGATTGACATACCTGACAAAATATGGATGGACTATACAATAACACCTTTGTCTGCCCCTTTGGAGAATAGATACCGGCGTGATGTTATGTTATGTTTAATTTAATCAATATTTATCTACTGCACTTATTTTTATAGCGATGAGAAACCAATTTTTTAAATCTTGCTGAGATAGGCCTTTTGGCCACATACAGAACTTTATTTTTATTTTAAAACTGTTGCTTTTATATTTTTTACTTTTCCTATGCGGAGTGCAGGTCCCCATAAATATTTTTTCTTTATTTATTTCATGACAACAGGTAATTATTATAATTAATAAATAATAATTGACATTAATATTCTCCACAAAATTCACTCATAACACTCTACGTTCTAATTCACTAGAAACGTCACACTGAAAACTAGAACAACACTTAGATAAGTATTTTACTAATTGCTAAAACACTCGAGTATTCTTACTAATTAGTAATATAACTAATTGGTACTAAGGTGGATTGGGCCTGGTAATTTTATTTATGCATTATTCTCTTTAATTACAGCTCTCTTGGTAGGGAAACGACTTTCCGTGGGTCGTAAAAAATGTGTAATTTTAGAACATCAGATCATTAAGTGTGTTTTTTTTTAAAGAGGTGAGCAGAGGTGCCTGGTGGTATTTATTCAACTTATTTTATTTAAATTGTGTGGTTAGTGTATAGATTTTAAATATGAAAATAAAATAATTTGAGCAGATCCCATGACTTTTTGCGATTTTGTGATCGGTTTATGCAAATATATTACCCAGAAATATTTATTTGCCATTATGACAAACATTGCAATTATGAATATAAATCTCTACATGCGGTGGTTAACTGGTGACTTTACCCTTTAACCTATAATGCTGGTAGAAGCCGAATATTGGTGCAATTACCCTACCATGAATGTCAAACGGTCAAAGGGTCTTTTATTTATTTAGAACATACATTTTTAACTAAAATAATTATATATTATTTTCTATACAAGAAATATGCATGGAACTCCCAAAATGAACGTGGAATCCCAGGTTCGATCCCCAGGTCAGGCTAGATGTTATTGCGTTTGTCTATTAAGATTTTTTCAGAAACAGTCCGGTGTCTAGATTTAATTCCCGAACGGCGCGACGCACAATGGCCGTTTAGCAATTTATGCGGCCATAAATCGATTTCTTTAAACTTTTCTCAGCTAGAAGTGCTATCTGACAATGTTGAATAGACATAGAACAATAGCCGACCCTTCCTGATACCACTTTTGTATACGCACGCGCCGGTGTCTCAGTCGGAATTCGAACGCTCTGCCAATCTGTACACGCATCTAATTCGGAAAACAGTTACTTCAAAAGTGAATAATGTTTGTTCTGGAGTTGGAGTTGTTTTTATAAAAACTGTGATGGAGCACATTATAATATACTAGCTTTCGCCCGCGGCTTGGCTCGCGCTACTTTAGAATTTGACAATAATTTTGGGTTGTACTCTGCTTTTTGAAATTTAAAGTGCTATAAAATTAAATACATCCCATAACATAATTCAATCATGATTCGAAAGACACGTGGCGCCATCTCTTATCTTAAGAACGTTATTGTGGTTTTCCTCGCGAACAGTACTTTTTTTCGGGATGGAAGGTATCCTATGTCCGTTTCTGTACACCTGACAACGTATATGCAAAATTTCAGGATGATCGGTTCAGTGGTTTAGGCGTGAAAAGGTAACAAACAAACTTACTTTCGCTAATATATTAGTTAGGATAGGATTAGTTTTATGTAAATCTTTCGAATAACACATATTGCTTTTGAGGTTCAAAACAGTACTCAACACTATTGTCAAATTACCCCGTTATGTAATTTCAAAAAGGTTTTTGTTAAATACTTCAGGGGGCGTCCCAGCTATTTAGTAGATTGCAAATGAAACAAGAGTTTGTACTCGGTTATCAAACCAACACTGGCCGTGATCTCCCGTGAAGTAGACATTTTTAGGGTTTCAAAAGAGACATTTAAAAAACCGGCCAAGTGAGAGTCGGACTCGCGCACGAAGGGTTCCGTACCATTATTTATAAAAACGGCAAAAAAATCACGTTTGTTGTATGGGAGCCCCCCTTAAATATTTGTTTTATTTATTTCTTTTTAAAGTAAATACATAACTAAATGTTCACAGAATATTTATTGTTGCCGTTATCAATATCGAGCAAAAACGAGCTAAAAAAAATACGTTTGTTGTATGGGAGCCCCCTTAAATATTTATTTTATTCTGTTTTTTAGTATTTGTTGTTATAGTGGCATCATAAATACATCATCTGTGAAAATTTCAACTGTCTAACTATCACGGTTCATGAGATACAGCCTGGTAACAGACGGACACACAGACAGACAGACAGACGGCGGAGCCTTAGTAATAGGGTTCCCGTTTTACCCTTTGGGTACGGAACCCTAAAAACCACGTGATTTAACTTTTTATTTAATTTCACTTTAAACGGTGTTTTGTTTTATTTCAGAATTCGCGGAGGAAACGACTGACGAAGAGATTTGTTGAGATTTTAATAAAGTGTGGTTTATATATGTATAGATGTTTCTTTAATAATAAAACAAAACATTTATTTTTAAATTTAATAATAAATACTGTTTATAATTTCAAATGTTTTTTGAAAACTATGTACTTCTACAAGGTTATACAACTATAAAAAAAAACCAAATTAAACACATAAAAAGAAAAAAATCGTTTTGGCCGCCTATTTTGGGAAAATACCCCAATGTGCGGTGGCCCGCCCCCTATTACTGGAATTAATTATTAATTAATAACTAGTTATTAATTGGGACATAAACATGACTTGACTTCCCCGTTGGTGTAGTGGTCGCAAGCACTACTGCAGAGCATGAGGTCCTGGGTCCGATTTCCAAGTCCGGCAAAAAGCTTGGTATTGAGCTGCTCGCTCTGCTAGCCTTGTGATAAAACTGGAAAACTTGACATTTTAATTATTATGCATGGTTTTATATACATATTGACATTGCAGAATATTATATACAATATTACATGAATATTTACTTTGAAAATTATAGTAAAGTGCTGCTTTAATTTATTGTGAGTGTGAGCACGAGGTGGGTAATTTTTTTTTTTTTATATTTTCTTTTCTTTTTTTTTTCTTTTTCTCAGTTAGTTTTAATGATAGTCTGGCATTTTGAGCACTATATGCGGCCTACCCAAATGTATTTTCTTTGGTATTGTTCGTCGAGTCGTTCAGCTCCTTAAGTCTTGAGTTGAGCTGCACGATTACTGACAAATGCTTGCACTGATTGGAGAGGTCTACTCAAATTTGTGTGGTTCTTTCCTCAAAAGACCATTTCAGACACGGATCTACATGGTCCTCACATGATCTGACCAAGATTATATCTAGACTTTAAAAGAGACTTTGACCCCTTTTTTTTTTTTTTTTTTTGGGTGGGAAATCATCAAATAACTTCTCCCACTCTGGGCGGAGCGGGAGGGCGTGTCAGACTTTTACTGACTAAAACCCACCCGTGTTCCTTCCGTTGCCTGTGTGCCAGGGCCACGATATCCCTTTCGGACAAACTCGCAACGGCAGGAGACTTTGACCCCTGAGTTTGTTTCACCATTTCTTCTCAGGGGTAGTCAGATAGGAAATGTCGACTACATCTAGCTTATTTTTTTAATTTTTAATATGACGTGTAAAAGTGATTCTGATATCCTATTTACAGAATAAATGATTTCATTTTTTATTGTGTTGTTCCACCAGGAATTTTTCAGTAGCAGCTCGGTGTCTGAATTTGTGCCCGGTCGATGGCAATAGGCTCGCCCCCTATTACATGGGGCATTAAACATAACTGGCGAAATGTGGGTGTACCATAATACATTTCTACCTACCCTTTTGGGGACTACAGGTGCACGTTATGTTACATAAATCATACTCTTGTAACATTAGTACATATATCAGATGATAGTATCAAACATGCATTAGTTTAGAGGAAAGATTTTAATAATATGAGAAGGGCGGTCCAACACCTTCGCTGACATCTTGGGTACTGCGCGAATATGCTAGCGACGGCTTTTTAGTAAAACATAATATAGGTACTGAAAATTTAAATTGTTAAAAAAGACAAAAACCTACCTTATTAAAATAGTTATTGTCGCCTATGTGTATACAGACAGAGAAACTAATAAAGGCTAATTGAATTAATAAAGCCTTTTTATTTATTTATTATTATTAATAAACGACTATTTTGAATTGCCCGGATATTCAAATCACAACTTACTGTCATTCTTTGACAGTTGTATGAAATGGCTATAACACGGCAAATTGACGTAGTGTGTTTTTCAGTCCTGTACTAATCCAACAAGATCTACATTGTGTTCAACTGTATCAATCGAAGAAACTTACTTGATTTTATTAAATTTTTTAACCTTTAAATAGGTACCTATTATTAAAAAAATATCTCTTGTCGTGCACTCTTGCTTTTCCAACTCACTTTAGATATTGGCAGTTGAGTCAACATCGGCTTTGCTTGTCATTTATTTAAAAAATTGAATTTAATAGAATATACGTAGTGTGTCAATTTGCTTAATATTTTTTTCTGTGATGTTGTTCTATTTAAGTTTAATATCAAGTAATGCTTATATTCAAGTAACTATTTAAACTAGGTACTAAATTAAAGGACTGCCTCGTTGGTCTAGTGGTTGCAAGCACGACTGCTGAGCATGAGGTCCCGGGTTCGATTCCCAGGTCGGGCAAAGTGTTATTGGGATTTTCCATTAGGAATTTCTCAGAAGCAGCCCGGAGTCTGGATTTGTGCCCAGTTGATGGCAATAGGCTCGCCCCCTATTACATGGGACTTAAACATGACTGGCGAAATGTGGGTGTACTATAGGTACACGTCTGCCTAACCCTTTGGGGATTACAGGCGTGATGTTATGTTATGTTATATTAAATGACTAACTAACTCATCGTTCTCATGCCCTTATCGTAATTTGTTTAGGGTTGGTGCAACATGTATTTTTCCTCCATACTTCTCTATTAGTCGTCATCTCGGTAGTCACCCCCTTACAAGCCGTATTATCTGTCACACAGTCCATCCATCGTTTCTTTGGTCGTCCCCTACTCGTATAGCCATCCACATTCATGCTCAAAACTTTCCTGACAACATTTCTCTCATTCCTCCGCATCACTTGCCCATACCATGACAACCTATTTCCACACAAATTTTCAGTCACCGGTGTCACTTTCAGACTTCCCCTTAGATACTCATTTCTTATTCTATCCATTCGCGTAACACCACACATTCCTCTTAGCATTCTCATCTCAACTGCATGCAATTGCCTTGACATTATATACCTACAATTTTAATTTCAAGAAGGTTTTTACGTTTATTATTTTAATAATATTGTGTATACTTAGATATATTTTTTATATTTTGTGAAATTGAAATGTATTTTTTTATGTATGTATAATATTACACCAGTTTATAAAATAATATGTACATAAATAACCTACTTAATTCATTAATAAAAGTAATAAAATTATATCCAATCTAAAACTATTCACAAATTAAAATATGGCGTCGAAAAATTCATTCACATCACTGTCAACTGGTATACCCCAGAGACTGGCGGCATTGCCACGTTGTATGGCAATGCTTAGCCTCTGGCCAAGGTAAAAGCCAGCCCTTGGGTCACGGGAAGTGTCAATTAGCCGTTTTGAGATTTCATTAAACAGACCATGAGCACTCGGACCCCACGGCCCGAGGGTTTCAACCCCAAACGGCTCGAAAATATAATTGCCAACAAGGTTATCATACTAACGCCGCTTGAGGTTCTCCGCAGCCGCAGCAGCAGCGCCAGCACAGCACGCCGAGCCAGGAAGATGACACTAAAGGCCTACCCATCTTCCATGGAAATAAAGACATTCAGCCGGTCTCTTGCCATCGTCGCGTGCCATGCCATTGGGTTCTAATGCAGCTGGAACGCCGACGGTGACAAGAGCTCGTCGGATGATGTCGTTGATGTTCGCGTGCCGTGCTAAGCGACCCGCACTTCGGCTGCAAGACAGGCCGTTGTGAATGAGAGAGAACGTTGTAGGTAATAAACTGTAGATTTGTAGACCATTTTCTATTTTGCTAAGTACCTGGTACTTGTTGACGGGCCTATAATGTACTCCCATACCTTTTAACATTGTAATTAGGTAAAACATTGTAAAATCCAATTATTTTTTAAAAGAGTAACCGTGGAGCTTCTTGCCGGCTCTTCGACATAGGAAATGGCCAATTGGAACCGTGCACCTAGCTTCTGACGTTTCATAAGTGCCCATGTAGGTTTATGTGAAATAAAATATATTTATTTAGAAAAAAATATTTTAATTTTTCTAAATAAAAATATTTACACAACTAAACACTTAACACTCAAGCGTCGAAGTACTATACGCGTATTTTCCTGACTTTATGTAACATCTGTAACACCAAAGAGTTTTTCGATGAATTGTTAGATTTCTTTCTATTTTGTGTGGTTAGTGACTAACCTTGTGTCAGAATTTTCATGCTGCCCATGGGGCTCTGACTTGGCTTCACATGCCGTCGAGAAATATCTCTCAGGCATGCCGGTTCCCTCACGATATTTTCCTTCACCGATTTTTAAAGCAAGTGATAATTATACTAGGTTCGAACTCGAAATCTATGATTTAGCAGTCCAACGGTCACACGACTAGGTTAACACTGCTGTTTAATAGATTTACTTTATATTTTATTTATTGTTAGATTTACAGTCTAAGTTAAGGTTGCTTTGTTTACCCTTTTTTTAAAGAAAAAAGCATGAATTTCAACAGTTTTTTTAAACTCACATGTGCGAAAAATTATATCTGAATAAAAACCTGACAAAGAAACTTGGATTTAATGATCTAAAATTACCAAAACGCAGTGTTCCAGGGTCGTTATCCGTATTTTTGGGGTATTGGAACAATAGACTAGAATTTTTTTTATATGCATATTACCTATTCGTATCTACAATATTAGTTTTAGTATATGCGAAACCCGAAACACGTGTCTAGTATTTTTAACCGACTTCCAAAAAGGAGGAGGTTATATGTTCGGCTGTATGTTTGTTTTTTTTATGTATGGTCACCGATTACTCCGTCAGTTGTGGACGGATTTTGAAAATTCTGTTTTTGTATGGAAGGGTATGCTCCTGAAGTGGTACCATTGCCACCAAATCAGAATCTGATAAGGGGATCCCATGGAAATCGAGGGAAATATCCAAATTTTATAGGCACACCTATAGCGATTTGAGTATTTTTTATAGTAACTCGTGCATTTGCACTCGAAAAGCACCATTTGGTGAAGTGGAACTGATGATGAAGACCACAGATGGCCACCGGAACTACTTAATAATAAGTATTTCACCGTTGCGATTCGATTAGGCACTTTAATATGGTTGCTAAGCAATTTATGCTCGTCAAAATGCATATCGTGAAGTCACCATCAGTTCTACTGGTTCTTACCAGGAGAACTCCTCAACAA
This sequence comes from Tiliacea citrago, assembly GCA_963921375.1. Taxonomy (NCBI): domain Eukaryota; kingdom Metazoa; phylum Arthropoda; class Insecta; order Lepidoptera; family Noctuidae; genus Tiliacea; species Tiliacea citrago. The sequence goes on from OY992805.1 coordinate 16,593,942, forward strand.
TCAACGCCCCTGCATTGGGAAACGCAATATTTTGTTAAAGGTGATAAGCATTTGACATCAGGCTATTGTAAATTAGATAAATTACAAACTAACCCACTAAAAAGTGAACAATAAAATACTTTTTACAAAAAAAAGAACCGACATCCAAAAAAAACACTACAAATTAAAAAATAACTTTAATTTTGGAAGTCGGTGGCAAAAAACTAAAATACAGATCCAAAGACACCGACTTCCGAAATTAAAGTTATTTTTTACTTTGTAGTCTTTTTGTACTAAAAATAATGTTGTATAAACCTACCTACACAGGTATATTAAAACCTAACACATCTCTGAACGTGACTCCAAGCCCTGCCAATGCACATTCAAATAGAAACGTTCATAGAATAGACCAGACAAACAAACATATTTGCATACTGCATGTATGTAGATTGTTAGTACACTGTGGTGCCTGAGTATCAATATGCCAACCAGTCGTGTCGAAGAAACGCTTTGTCGGAGTACCTACTGTACTGACATGACTTAAGTAGAAAACGATGCAACTTCGACGACATACTTCTTCGACAACTATGCTAGTCCGACATGAGTCAATTTAGACTCTACTCCGGCACTGTACTTCGACAATATCTTACATCGACGTGATAAATCTGAGACATGATGCTAGAGCACGAGGCCCATATTGTCAAAATAAAATTTTGTTGTATCACGGTTTGTTGAATTGTATTTGGTAGCCCAACTGATCTCCTAAATAAAGCCTTAGGTTTCTCATAGATGGCTGACATTGTTTATACAGCAAAATCCTTCCCTGTTCGATAACTTTATATCATAAACACACTAATATTACAAAGGCGAAAGTTTGTGAGTGTGTGTGTTACTTCTTCACGCTCAAACAGCTGGACCAATTTTGATAAAAGGTATGGAGGTAGCTGACACCCCGGATTAACATATAGGCTACTTTTTATCCCGATGTTCTTACGGGATCGAGACTTACGCCGGTGAAACCGCGGGGTGCAGCTAGTGATAATGTATAAATAACTCAATGTCAGCGACTTGTCATTGAAAATGAAGTTGTATTCGGTAATAGAACTAATTAGGTCACTGAAGCCTTATTAAGACACTTTGTTAAAATGCTAGACAACAGAATGTCATTTAAAATACTATCTACATTTCTCGCGAAATCCATCTCCATACTTCTACGCCACCACACATTAGTTCTGCGAAGGTGGTTGAAAAAAATATTAAATTCTCCTTTGTTCCCGTTTGTAAGTGCCACTCTGTAATATCACTCACTTCTGATATTTATAGCACTGAATCTGGGTTACTGAGTGAACCAGAGTGCTTTCAGTAGCAGTAGAGTACAGTAAACTGAGGTTTAATATCAGCATGTATCCGTCCCACTGTAGTGCAACATCTTTAGGTACGGATAAAGAACGAGCATTGCTCACTACGCAATTTCGGGGTCTTAAACACTAAGGGAAATACTTTAATGGCTGGTATTACCGTATTTCATCCAAAGGTTGTCTTTAAAAGATCGCTTTTAGCAATGAGACCGCCCATTGTATCACTCTATGTAAAATTTATACATTTTTTTATTATTTTTTATGATGTGCATTATAAAGAATATTCACTCATAGCATATTCTGCATTATCTGCCTAGCCGACCCCAACATACAATATTTATAGGCAAAACCCTTTTTTTATATATACAGGGTGTTAAAGAAATTGCGTGCCATAGCTTAGGGGTAGGTTCAGTGTCGATAAAGGAACCCAGGAAAAATAAAAAAATAAATCCAAAAAGTAAAATAATAATAAAAACATAAAAAAAAATTATTGCAAGTTCAACCTATTTTAGTACCTACTAACTTAAAATAGCAATCGTTTAGAATTAAAATTATTTTATTTGTTTAATTGGTTTAATCGATAGTAGGTAAGTACCTACTATCGAAGGCGTTGGTAAATAGGCAGTACTAAATTAGGTTGATCTTGCAATATTTTTTTATTTTTTTATCATTTTTTATTTTTCCTGGGTTCCTTTATCGATACTGAACCTACCCCTAAGCTATGGCACGCAATTACTTTAACATCCTGTATAATTATTTCGTTGACAAAAGTTTTAGGATGGAGAAATAGATACAGAATTATTTATTGCATTGGATAAACGAAAGCACTTCATGGTTTGGAAGGTCATCATCTGCCTAGCCTTTTCCCAACTATGTTGGGCTCGGCTTCCAGTCTAACCGGATGCAGCGGAATATCAGTATTTTACATGGAGTGACTGCGGCGTTCAGTTTCTTTGGTTAAATCCGCCCTAAGTTATTATTCTACTAAAAATTGATTTTGCCTTGACTATTCTAACACCAAAATATCCATCACTTCTTAATAGTTACGTATTCTTCATGCCTCCACAAAAACGTACTACCAAGCATCCTATACATAAAGAAACGTGGCGATACATAAATACATGCTAATAAACTGCGCATAATTAGGAAATTTACTCGCAAACAAGACTTAATGACGCATCCTGGTCAAACAGAACATGCTTATAAACGTTCATAAAAGCATACAGGTTTTGTTGTTTTGAAAGCAGGAGTGGGGCGAATGCAAGGCTATAGAGAAGTGGGGCGAAGGCAAGACTATAGAGAAGTGGGGCGAATGCAAGGCTATAGAGAAGTGGGGCGAATGCAACGCTATAGAGAAGTGGGGCGAATGCAAGGCTATAGAGAAGCGTTGACGTAGCCATTGAAAGAATTAGATACTCGAATGCCTGTACAAATCGCTTTATTGGTACTCAACACCTTATATTGTAACTCGAGACGCTTTCGTCGTCTGTAGCTGAGAATGGAAATGAATGCACCGCGCCGTAATACAACTAAAAAGGATTTTTTTTTTACCTAGCTTATACTGTCCTACTTCTAGGCAAAGTTCCCCAAAGTTCTAAAGGAACTCTTTTCCGACGCCACCTCGAACCACCCCTCACGGTACGCATCCAGGTCATCCCGTCGCCTCTTTCTGGACCTTCTTCACTGAAAAGGATTTTTTTTTAATTATCAATGTTGCGGCCCACAAATTATATTAGTTGATTACTGTGTATGCTAACACGATAGCGTTCCTGTAACTAAGCAAGACTGATGCTGTTGAGTGTTTACCTACATAAGTTGTGAAAAAAATATATTTGTATTTGAATTCACTAGCGTGGGTAGAACAAGACGGTCAAAATACACAAATATTGCTCTCGTATTGAATATTTATCGCTTTGCTATCGCCCAGCAAAGCGATAGCAATATTTATGTAGTTTGACAGGTAATAATGTGAGCCACAGCATTGCAGAATCATAGCGATAGCTGGTTAAGAGCTAAGCAGAGCAGCATTAGCTATGATTCCAATAGGTTAGTCTAAAACCATACGTGATAGACATAACAAACACGCAGAGGTTTTGGGCTTTTTATGTAAACTAGATTGACTCCACATTCAAGTCTTTCAAATTGTCAAAAAACCTACAAGAGCTATTTACCTTATACTAACATCACTTAATTGGATTTCTAAAACTGGCTGCAACTGGCGCGGACTAGATTTTTTTTTTGCAATTTTTGGTACTCTATAATTTAATTGATGCTGACGGTTCACTAACAGAGACCAAAACACTATAAAAAAAAATCTTTTAATAAGTAAGTAAGTAAGTAAGTAAAATTTTATTTGTTTAAACATGGTGTACATGATATACATTACATGCAAGATAATATGACATACAGAAAGTTCTAACATGTTCAGCCGCATATCGTGGCGTACAAATTGGTAGGAAGAGATGGTGCAAAAACCGTGTTATTATTCATCAAAATTAAATTATAGAAATTATAAAATCATCATTATTAATTAAAGATTAAGTATCATTACAATTCAGCAAGCACATTTTTTAGATAAAATTAAATGTCAAAGTAGTCATTAAATAAATTAGTCAATAAAAAAAAAAAAAAAATTATTACTATCATACAAAATTACAACTACAATTATTTCACAAAAAACAATAGATTACAATAACATGTCAATAAAATACAACATCGTCATCTCAAAATCGAATCGAATAATAATAATAAATAATAATTTGCCCTCTATCGTTTCTGTATTAGGCGTTCGATGTTATTGCCTCATTGGTGTAGTGGTCACAAGCGCTACTGCCGAGCACGAGGTCCGGGGTTCGATTCCCAGGTCGGGCAAAGTGTTATTGGGTTTTTCACCAGGAATTTTTCAGTAGCCACCCGAAGTCTTGATTTGTACCCGGTTGATGGCATTATGTTCTTAAACATAACTGGCGAACCGTAGGTGTACTGGTACACCTCTGCCTAGCCCTTCGGGGATTAGAGGCGTGATGATTGATGTGTTAGAATAATGATTTCAGTATGGCAAAATTATTGGTCAGCGAATGTTCAAAAATGTCCACCACAATCAATTCCATTGGTCCGCTGAAAAGATTCGAGCGTTACCTGTTATCTTATTGTAAGTATCTTTTCAAAAGATTTCGGAAGTGTTGGACCGTGTTTTTGTTTACTTAATTGAAATAGGGAAGAGGGTCATAAGTAAATAAATAAGGTCTTTTGATCAAAAAGAAATCAGTGAGCTATTGAAGATGGATTAAATAAATAGAATAGAGCATTTGAAGCAAATGCAAACCCTTTTTGTTACTAGAAAAAAACTTTTTTACAACAAAAAAACAACCGACTTCCAAAACAAAACACTACAAAGTGAATAATAACTTTAAATTCGGAAGTCGGTGTCTTTGAATTTGTACCTATTTTAGTTTTTAGCCACCAACTTCCGAATTTAAAGATATTATTCACTTTGTAGTGTTTTGTTTTGGAAGTCGGTTGTTTTTTTTTGTCAATAAGTTTTTTATTGTTCGCTTTTTAGTGGGTCAGTTTGTAATTTATCTAAGTTACAATAGCCTAATGTCAAATTCTCATCACCTTTTACAAAATATTGCTTTTCCCGATGCAATGCGTTAATTGTTGATGAGTTCTCCTGGTGTGAAACAGGGAAACTGGAACTGATGCTGATTTCACCATATGGATAGTGACGAGCATTAATTGCTTAGCAACCATATTAAGGTGCCTAATCGAATCGCAACCGTGAAATACTTATTAGGTATGAAGTAGTTCCGGAAGCCATCTGTTTTCTTCATAATCAGTTCCACTTTACCAAATGGTGCTTTTAGAGTGCAAATGCATGAGTTACTATAAAAAATACCCAAGTCGCTATACACTATCGCTATGCTTTATTTTATATGTGACTATAAAATTTAAGGATTTCCCTCGATTTTCATGGGATCCCCTAATCAGAATCTGACATGGTGGCAATGGGACCACTTCGAGAGCAAACCCTTTAGAACAAAAAAATAATTTTGCAAATCCGTCTATATATGACGGAGTTATACCCAAAAAACATTAAAAAATATATAAACGTCCGAATTGATAACCTCCTCCTTTTGGAAGTCGGTTAAAACAATCAAATTAATTGCTAATTTAATTATATAGTTTATTTCATGACATTAATTTTACATCTGTGATTACTTTAACAGAACTCACACGTTGATTTATTATTTGTTAATAAGATTATAGAAAAATCGTCTACGGTTACAATATTTTTTTATATTTTTTTTCTGTCATTACTTCATTTTAATTAGGTACTTGAACCTATTGTAGAGTAATTTAATTCCAGGCATCACATCGTCTTTACATATAATTATATAATTAATGTATACAAAATATTGTCAAACATTTTGAAACAGTAACTATGGAATTTCCTACCCATCTATAAAAATAAATAAAATTGAAGTCTCTCTTTATAATATCAAGATAACAGCTTTTTACTAGATGCATTATAATATGAAAGTAATAAACGGTATTTATAACAAAAAAACATTTTTTTTAAAGGAGATGGATAACGGTCCTATACAAGCTTGGCCCAGAAATGAACACAAATAAAACAAAATGTATAATGAAGCTATAATAGTGTTTCATAGCCCTGTATATTTTTGTTCGTCGTAAAACTTTGTGAAGGGACATAAGACCCTTCTCAAATCGGATGACTGTATCCTAAATGATTCATTTGCTATGCCCCAGTTTATAGAACGTTAGATTTCCTTCGGAAACCAGGCAAGATCATAGTGGTCCAAGATATGAGGTATTGTTATTGTAGTCCCGGTAAACTGTAATGCGAAGATCCATAGTCCAAGAAAGGCGTAGTCACTCAGAAATGCAAAAAAAAGATAACCAGAAACACAGCCTATGATATTTTTGAATAAATCACAAGAAATCACAACAAAGCATTCATGACGGTTGTCACACGCAGCACCACAGAGTTATAAATAAAATAGAAATTGTTAAAGACAGACCCGACTGACAAGAAGGGTTATGTTTTTAGCGCATGTATTCGTATGGTACATGTTTATGGCTTATGTATGTAGGATTCTTTATTCTTTCGTAGCATCCAGACGTCTACATGCGGTCACCAAGGAGAGTGGAACCGGCGAGAGATGTCGTGCGGTGTCCCACAGGGATCGGTCCTGGGGCCGCATCTGTGGGACATCGGGTACCACTGGGTGCTGCGCGCCGACCTCCCTAGTGGCATCAGCGTAGTCTGCTACGCTGACGACACGCTAGTCCTGGCACAAGGGAGTTCGCATCAGGCGGCGGCCGAACTGGCGGCACGTGGGGTTGCGACAATCGTCGATAGGATCCGGCAATTGGGACTCGAGGTGGCATTGCACAAGTCCGAGGCCATGTGTTTTTATGGTCCTCGGAACGCGCCACTGTCGGGTTCCCAGATAACGGCGGGAGGGGTTCACATCGGCGTCGAGTCGACGATGAAGTACCTGGGACTCGTCCTCGACAGCCGGTGGAACTTCGTGGAGCATTTTCGACGTTTGGCTCCCAGACTGGAGCGGGCCGGGGCTGCTTTGAAGCGGCTTCTGCCCAATCTAGGAGGTCCAAACGCCTCCTGCCGGAGGCTCTACGCGGGGATCGTGCGGTCCATGGCCCTTTACGGGGCACCGGTGTGGGCGCGTTCTCTGAGGCTGCGACCAGTACAGCGGTTCAACGCGTCCCAAAGGGTCATGGCCATCAGGATGGTACGGGGATACCGCACGGTCTCCCGTGAGGCGGCGAGCCTCCTTGCCGGATTGCCGCCATGGGATCTGGAGGCGAAAGTCCTCGCGCACATTTGGGTGTGGCGCGAAGAGGCGAAACTCCGGGGCATAACTCCGCTACCGCAAGAAATCGGACGGAGCTCCGGAGGGATCTCATGGCGACATGGAGAGTGCGATTGTCGCAACCCAGCGCTGGGCACGCCACAATTGTGGCGATAAGTCCCCTCTTTGAGGAGTGGCTGGAGAGGCGCCACGGCGTCCTCACCTTCCGCCTGACGCAGGTCCTCACCGGATACGGTGGTTTCGGGAGGTTCCTGTTCAGGATAAAGCGGGAGGAAACGCCCGGGTGTCACCGCTGTGTGGATCGCCCGGAGGACACGGTGGAGCATACGGTGGGGGTCTGCCCAGCTTGGGCGGAGCACCGCCGTGTCCTCACGGAGGCGATCGGCGGCGGCGATCTCTCGCGTCCGGCCCTGGTACAGGCCATGGTTCGGAGCGAGAGTGCATGGGAGGCCGTTACCTCCTTCTGCGAAGCAGTTATGCTAGCGAAGGAGGAGGCGGAACGCGTGAGGGTGAGACAATGTTCGCGCCCTCGCGCCCTTAGTCGCCGCAGGAGACGCCCCGGGCGTCGGGAGTCGCAAGCCGATTTCCGGCCACCGTAGGCGCGGGCCTGCGGACGGTGAGCGATGGGTAGCTCGCCGTCCGATAAGGACCAGGCCCGGGTCGAAGGCGCGTTGTGTTCCACGCGCGCCTCAAAGAGATGTCAGCACAAACTGACGGGGTCCGTTAGGACCAATGCCTGCCGGGGTTGCGAGTTTGTCCGAAAGGGATATCGTGGCCCTGGCACACAGGCAACGGAAGGAACACGGGTGGGTTTTAGTCAGTAAAAGTCTGACACGCCCTCCCGCTCCGCCCAGAGCGGGAGAAGTTATTTGATGATTTCCCACACAAAAAAATTTTTTTTAATGATTTACATGTCGTTAGGTTTGTTGCGACCGGCCAGCGTACTGAAAGTAAAAAAGTGCTAAAGTCATAAAGTTTGATGCAACAGTGCAGCAATCACTTACATAAGACAAGACAAGACAAGGGGGGAGGGGTTCATAAGAGATATTTAAGAAATCTTCTAGTGTCTACGTCTAAAAATAATTTAATGAAATAATTATACATATTTATTTATTTATTTAGGTTAGCCAACAATTGATTACACAATACATTTACAATAATTTCCACAATATAAGATGCATTTTTATCACTTACAGGCTAACACATACATGCACCATTTATGGTTATACATAATAATACAAAGCGAAAAAGGATATTTACAATTAAAGTTATTCAATAATTTTGGTTAATCACGCGTAACAATAATAATAACAAAAATTTCATTCAAAATAATATAACAAAAAGATTGATAACATTAACATTTAACAAATAAAAATGATAAAAATGTAAAATAATAAAAATAAAAATTATAAATTATATGTACTAAAGCGTACTCTTTCTAACACAAAGTATATTTCGTATATAAAAAATAAATTATTACGTTGCATTACCTTTTGATGCCTCCATCTATGTTAGTTATAGGTCTGTGCAAAGCTTAAATGACAAATGCATAACAATGACGGTCAGTGACAATGATTATGAAAGATAAAGAAAGTGCTGCCATTACATACTTTTAAGACTGGACTTAACCTCGTCAGTGGCGTACGGGGCAGTGCCCCGGGGCCCCCAAGCTCGGGAGGCCCCTCGGACTCTGACTTACAAACTATAAATTGAACTAGTGAACATTTCTCCCATATTCGGAATATAAATAAACCAGATTCCAGGAACGCGACTTTAATAATAGCAACTTATTTGAAAAAATACAGGGGAATTCCGAACAAAACTCGAATATCTAAAGGTTTGAAACTTGCGGGGAACTCCCCTGTATTCTTAGCCTCTTAGGCTGGTATCACACACTCACAGTCGCACCGTCAAACAGCGCGTTTCAACAGCACGCGCTTGACGCAAGGCGGACCGCCTTGCGTCAAGCGTGACGCAAGAAACGCGGCGCGCTTCAACGGCGCTACTAGTGAATTTACAGGCGCGCGACTGTATACGACGAATCTGGAGTTCGACGAATCTGGATTACGACAAATCTGGAGTACGTCGAATTCGGAAAACGACGAATACGGAATAAACGATTTTAAATAGTTTAGTTCGGGGCTTGGGACCCTAGTTTATTTTTTGCCCCAGGGCCTTTGGTTACCTAGCTACGCCACTGAACCTCATGATTCAAAAAACCGGCCAAGTGTATGTCAGACCACGCACAATGAAGGGTTCCGTAGTTGGGATGAATTTATCCCAAAAACAAACTTAACATTGTAGTTGAAAAACATGTTCTCCCATACATCGATATACGTCACGGTCAATTCTCCAACTGCAAATTTAAGTTGGTCAACTATGACTCGTTAATTTGTAAAGCTTACTTACCTGTGATAGTTTTCCTTTTAATTTCGTTATATGTACTACTGCCATGAATTTTTTCACATATCCAAAAACAACCATTTAGGTGGCAGGGGGGCTGTGTGGATCGCCCCGGAAGACACGGTGGAGGTCTGCCCGGCTTGGGCGGAGCACCGCCGCGCCGTGTCCACACGGAGGCGATCGGCGGTGGCGATCTGTCGCGTCTGGCCCTGGTTCAGGCCATGGTTCGGAGCGAGAGTGCATGGGAGGCATACACCTCATTCTGCAAAGTAATGCTCGCGAAGGAGGAGGCGCAACGCGTGAGGGAGAGGCAAAATTCGCGCCCTCACGCCCCTAGTCGCCGCGGGAGACATCCCGGGCGTCGGGAGTCGCAGGCCGATTCCCGGCCATCGCAGGCGCGGGCTTGCGGACGGTGAGTGATGGTTAGCTCGCCGCCCAAAAAAGGCCAGGCCCGGGTCGATGGCACATTGTCTTCCACGCGCGCCTCAAAGAGATGTCAGCACCAACTGACGGCGTCCGATTGTTGAAATTGCGAGTTTTTTTTATTGAAGTTGCGAGTTTGTTCGAAAGGGATATCGTGGCCCTGGCACACAGGCATCTGAAGGAACACGGGTGGGTTTTAGTCAGTAAAAGTCTGAGTGGCCCTCCCACTCCGCCCAGAGTGGGAGTAGTTATTAAATAATTTCCCAACCAAAAAAAAAAAGGTGGGGAACACAATTTGCACTTTAAAGCTTAGTATTACGTAAACGGATCTCTGAATCGAAAAATGGAATTAGCAGACCCTCAATATTTTTGAACGGCCTGTCATACAATACCTCACACCATGGGACTGACAAGAAAAAAAGTAACAACCCCACTAAAAAAAAAATTGTTAAGATTTTATTTTACTACTTTGTCGGCGTGATTCTTATGTGTACCCATGCCAGATTACAGGTTTCTAGTTCTAAGAGTATCTGAGCTAAGCTGGGGATAGACAGACAGACAGAAGGACATGGTGAAACTGTAAGGGTTGTTGACTACGGAACCCTAAAAATGTGAAATTAATCAATTAATTAATATTACTATTCATGTTCATTACAGTCTAGTTATTATTCAATACGCATTAAATACAGTATACATTTTTTTATCATAAAAATACTCGTGAAATCTTATCAGTTCTTACAACAAGCATGTCCCGATTACCATCATATTATTTCCAAAACTGGCAACATAAATATCTCCCTGAATAATTGAATCCATATAATAATCTTTTAAATTGAAATATTTCCTGCAGTATTCCCAAGTAACGAGAACTGTGGTGGGATTTTAAATATTATCAGTTATTTTTTTAATATAATTATCTCAAACTTTATCGATGATCATTTTATCTGTCTGTCTGTTTGTTCTGGATAATCTCCGAAACGACTGGACCGATTTTGGCGGGACTTTTACTGACAGATAGCTGATGTTATATGCAGTAACTAAGCTAACGTAGGCTACTTTTATTTTAGAAAAAGCTTTGCGAGCGAACCCGGGGGTAGCAGCTAGTCCATAATATCATAAATGCGAAAGTAACTCTGTCTTTCCGTTACCTTTTCACACCCTAACGGCTGAACGGATTTAGATGAAATTAGGTGGGATAATTTCCGACCTACATGCGGGCAAAGCCGCTGGCAAAAGCTAGTGATGTGATAAATTAAGAAATGTGTTTCTAACGTTCTACGAGACAGTTCTGCCTATCATTTAGAGGAATACAGGAGGATATTACAGCTTATTATAATGCACATCGTGTCTTCCATGTAAATACGTTTTCATTAGTGAGCGGCTCGTAACGAACTCTTTGATGTTCACTTGTGTCAATGTATGACGGATCTACGGGTAACCTTTGATGGTGTAGGATACTTGAAGGCAAAGCTATAGAACTTAGTCTACGTGTTACATTTTTTTTTTCACATGGTGTTTAAGCAAAAGGGTTATGGGCGATGTCTGGTGTTACGGGAATGAATAAAATAAGAAATGAGTACATAAGAGGAAGTCTGAAAGTGGCACCGGTGACTGAAAAGTTGTGTGGAAATCAGTTGTCATTGTATGGGCATGTGATGTGGAGGAATGAGGGAAATGTTGTAAGGAAAGTCTTGAGTATGAATGTGAATGGCTATAAGAGTCGGGGAAGACCAAAGAAACGATGGATGGACTGTGTGAAAGATGATATGGCTAGAAAGGGGGTGACTATCGAGATGACGACTAATAGAATAGAATACTCTTTACTATGTACACCATAAAAATTACAGATATAATATTGAAATTTTACATAGGGCGACACAATGGGAGGTCTTATCGCTAAAAGCGATCTTTTACAGACAAACTTTGGATGGATTAAAGGAAGGAGAGACAATGCTGCGGGTAGTCACTGGTGTACCATTTTGTATTTTTTTTTAGAGAAGAAGAAATAGACCTGTTGCGCCGACCCCAAGTAAATGGGGATAAGGGCAGGAGACTTATGATGATGGTGATAAACAGGTATGAGGAACAGGGTATAAAGTTCACTCATCCTCCATAGAAAAGAGAGGATCCTCCGATCAGACGGGTGTTGTGTCTGGTGAGCCACTGCCCGACGGTGATATCTGGATGTTGCTTATTTACCAGTCACGCGGTAAACTCTGCTTGCGCGATGCAGGATTTTGCGTGACGTCAGTATGACGCGTAGTTCGCATGTGGCGGAGTTGGTGCCACCACAGTGGTAAAGGAAGATCCCGAAGCACAGAACTGAACACATTATAAATTGTCACATAAGGCGCACAGCGTCATTCTAAGCATTCATATTGACCTATTAGAGTTCACTCGGGCTGCAACAGCTGTATAGAAAAAAATGAGGTTCATTTTTACGCTTTTTTCTGTACTGTGATTCTAATAAGCATCACACACACGCCATAATGTCACTGTTATTCAGCGTTTAGTAGTGTAGCACTCTATCAATGTGTATATTTGTGGATACAAATAATGCAGTTTTCTGAATAAAAGTCCACGCGTGTATTTTAAAACTGTTGCGTTTTAAGAGAGAACATAATTATGAACTAGTTTAACGTAAGCAGTTACTTTGTGAAGTTATTTAACAAAAAAAAAAAAAAGATTTAATGCTTTATGCTGCATAGAGATAGACTTTTACGCTATTAGTCAGGTTGTACTATACACTCGAATAACAGCATTTATCTGGGCCAAGACAGAACATATAGTGAACTTTTATGCAGTTACATAGCAGCAAACATGTCAGCTATTCTGTCTTGGGTTGAATAATTGAACTTGCTTAGACATTTAATATGCCGATTGGATTATATGCAACTACACAATGAAAATTTCTACAGGCCATTTTGACAGCTTCTTGACGTATTTAGTGTTATTTTACAAAATGTGGAATGCCAAAGAATATTGGATGAGCCGGGTTACGTATGCAATATTTATGATGACGAAGGTACTCTTATAGATTGTCCCAACGACTCAGAGAGTTCAGACACAGACTGACAGTGATATAATTTACCTACAAGGTAAAAGGAATTTCGATCAAAATCAAAAAACGGGCAATTAAAAAAAAAACCGGCCAAGTGCGAGTCGGACTCGCGCACGAAGGGTTCCGTACCATTATCTATAAAAACGGCAAAAAAATCACGTTTGTTGTATGGGAGCCCCCCTTAAATATTTGTTTTATTTTAATTTAATTATTGATTTTTAAAGTAAATATATAATTAAATATTCTGTGAATATTTCAAGTGTCTAGCTGTTACCGTTATCAATATCGAGCAAAAACGACCAAAAAAAATCATGTTTGTTGTATATTATGGGAGCCCCCTTAAATATTTATGTTATTCTGGTTTTTAGTATTTGTTGCTATAGCGGCAACAGAAATACGTCATCTGTGAAAATTTCAACTGTCTAGCTATCACGGATCATGAGATTCAGCCTGGTGACAGACGGACAGACAGACAAACAGACAGACGGCGGAGTCTTAGTAATAGGGTTCCCGTTTTACCCTTTGGGTACGGAACCTTAAAAAGTATCGTTTATTAATTTCAAGGGGTATTGTGTATCTTTTGCTGGTCACCATAGACGTCCCTTAGTTTCCCACAGTGCAGGAACGACTGACAGATTGGCAAAACGTTATAGTTTGAAAAAAATTGCGGAATCAAATTTTTCGGGAATCACCTTACATAATCGACCCATAATGTTCCCACTGCTGGGACACAAGCCTCCTCTTTCTGTGAGAGGTAGTGGACCGTAATCCACCACGCGGGCCCATGGCGAGTTGATAGATGTCACACGTCTTCGAATTTTTACTTCTAGGACATGCCGGTTTCCTCACGATGTTTTCCATCACCGTTTTAAGAGCAGTTGTGATGAAATAATTTACACAAAGTAAAGCGCCTGTCTGGGTTCGAACCCCAGCGTACTACTCGCAAGTCGAGGCCGTTACCCAGGCCACCACTGATCTCACAACACACAAAAGCACAATGAAATTATAACTAAGTACATAAATGAATATAAAGAAAATGAATATAGCGATTTTTAGGGTTCCGTACCCAAAGGGTAAAACGGGAACCCTATTACTATGGCTCCGCCGTCTGTCTGTCTGTCTGTCCGTCTGTCACCAGGCTGTATCTCATGAACCGTGATATTTAGACAGTTGAAATTTTCACAGATGATGTATTTCTGTTGCCGCTATAACAACAAATATTAAACGGCAACAGGTAGACGCTTGAAATATTCACAAAATATTTAGCTATATATTCACTTTAAAAATAAATAATTAAATTAAAATAAAACAAATATTTAAGGGGGGCTCCCATACAAAAAACGTGATGTTTTTGACTTTTTATAGATAATGGTATGGAATCCTTCGTGCGCGAGTCCGACTCGCACTTGGCCGGTGTTTTTTTTGTAGTATTGAAGATGCTAAAGCGGGTAGGTAGAAGTCTTAAGTTGATTAATGTGTTTACATTAATCAACTTAAGACTTCTACCTACCCGCTTCAGCACAAAACGTTCACCACCAATAGACACGCCCCGCTAATAAAACTACAGTGAAGGAATTATTTTCTGCCAACTTGTTTGCCGCTAAGTTTCTGAGTTGCCATGTCAAATATTTTTCCTCTGTTTTAGGGAAAATGTTCAAGTAATTACGATAAAGGAAATAACTAACGAGGTGATAATTATCAGCTGCGCGAAAAAGTTTAATCTATCTGCAGTTAGTTTAAGTCACTTTAATGTTAGGTTAGGTTACTGTAAGCTATCCAATCGTTGGCAACCTAGATACCTACAATATTGACGGATAAATTTCCCAATTATTGACAAATTATGTCACATTGGAAGAGGCAGAAACTGAAATAAACAGAATATTGTTACTTATATCACCAAGCAGAATTTCAGTGTTCCAGCTTAAAGAAATGGAAGCTGAATAGATTCATTGAAGAAGTATTGAAAACTGTTAAAACCACAATACATTTCAATCATTGATGGTATGGCTAGAAAGGGGGAGACTACCGAGATGATGAGTTGATGACTAGTAGAGAAGTATGGAAGAAAAATACATAATGCGCCGACCCTAAATACATCGAGATAAGAGAAGGAGATTGATAATGATGTTAAAACCACAACAGTAAAAAATAAAGACACACACACACACACAGTTACAACACAGTACAGTTTCAATTTGAGAATAGGTTTTTTTTTTTATATATTTTGTTTTCTCTTCTACTCTTACACACGTTTTCTAAATCTCTTTTGTCTACTTTCCTATGGCAGGTATCATTTCAGCCAAAAGACGTCCACTGCTGGACATAGGCCTCCCCCTAAAGGGGGTGTTTGCCATAATCGCCACGCTTGGCAGGCGGGTTGGCGATCACAGTATGGGGTTAAAATGCATAGAGAACGCTGTTGCCCATTCTCTAGTAAGTCCCTTAAGTATGGCAGTCATGCTGCAAGAAATTTATTTAGAAATAAGCATCACCTTTGCACGTATTTCTCTGTTCCTCTCTTCGTGTCGGTTTATTTGTGCATGTTTGTGTACATAAACTGTTAAATAAATAAAAGTGTAACATCAAAGTGGCTAGACAAAGCTATTTTCTAGATATCAATGTCCAAATGTGAATAATGTGTTCTTTATGTCAATGTGTAATGACTGACATAAGCTACCAAAAAGCTTGTCAGTCTTGTTGAAAGTCGTTGCAGAAATACGAAACCCTTTGAAAGCGATGGCTACATTTCTAGGCCCTCAGGTCATTTGGCGGTAAGCTACGTTTCATTTTTAAATTCATAACAAAAATTCATGTATTTTTTTTACAGTTTCAATATAACTGCCTCGTTGGTCATATGTAAGTCTTTAATTAAAATTATAAAGAGGTAAAATATATTTACAAAAAAAAACAAATTTTGTAGCGGAACTACCGGTTGGATTAGAAAATTGTTTTTGCATTTGTAACCCAACTCTTGAGGAAGAATACAGGTTACTTAACATCTCGCGACCGTTAGGAGCCGTGCAAAATGAAAAGAAGTTAGATCGAACACTTAGCGTAATAGCACGGGCGGGCGATGCAATGCGACGCATTGGGACGTTTTTTTTTACTTTATAATCCAATAGTTAGGCCACTTTTCTGATATAATTTCAGCCTAAAACCTTCGTTCTACCGTAATTGACAATAATCTTCGTTGGTCAAGCGCTACTGAGCATGAGATCCTGGGTTCGATTCCCAGGTCGGGCAAAGTGTTATTGGGGATTTTCCATCTGGAATTTCTCAGTAGTAGCCTGGAGTCTGGGTTTGTGCCCGGTTGATGGCAAATTGGGTCGCCCCCTATTACATGGGACTTAAACATAACTGGCAAAATGTGTGTGTACTATAGGTACACATCTGCCTAACCCTTCTGGGAATACAGGCGTGATGTTATATTATGTTATGTATAATCATTTTAAAACAAAAATTCTTGTCCGCCACTGGCAACCCAGCTAACTCAGAACCCGCTAACTTCATAATCCGGGATGTTAGTTAGTTAGTTGTTATAATTCGATGCGATCGGTCCATTCGCTCCTCAGCGGCCGTGGATTACTTACTATTTATTGCTCTTCTTATTATTTCTTACGTAAGTACGTGGTTAAAGCGGTCAGTGTACATTAAGGTATTCATTTTGTGATTCATATGGCTCTACATATGGGAGCAGCTTTATATTTATTACTAACTTAGGTACTTTCTAAAATTGTTAGTAGATAAGCGACTAAAAGATAAATAAACTAACTAACAAGGCAAGTTAAATAAAAACTTGTAAAAAGGAACAAATTATCAGCTCACTGAAACGATTGTAAATATCTATTCATAATGGTTGTTTGAACGTTAATAATTATTAGGACCATCAATTCGTCTCGAGAGCCCTCGTCTCCCGCCGTCAACCAAAATGCTGATACGTACATTTCAACTCTGCATTCACAACTACGAGTAGCAACGCGTTTCGAAAATCCCTTTTTGTTGCTGCATAGTAATTAATAAGCCTATAATGTTCTGGCTGCGACACAGGCCTCGTCTTAGTCAGAAAGAGTGGACCCATAAGCCACCACGCGGGCCCAGAAAAAAACTAAAATATACAAATAGAAATAGTATCAATCTAACTGCAGATGTTACGTTCAGTCAGACCTTTCAGACCTAAAAAAAATCACCCTGGTCTACCAAAAATAGAGGTGGTGGCCAAATCACATTCCTAGCTCACTTTTAATAAACCAATCACCAAAATAAGGGACTACCACATTAAAAAATGTAAACCTATTAACCATACTGACGTATAAAAATAAAGGAGAAATAAAAATTCATTTTGCGTACTAATGAAGTTTCAAAGCCTTGCAATTAGCGACTGAGTTATTTTGCGGAAAAACGCAATTAGGGATGGGCGGGAAGCCGAAGGCCGAATGGCACGAAATATGTAGATGGAAACAGAAGGCCGGCTGCACACAACGAGCGAAATCAGGCGCTTGCACACATAGACGCGTACATAAGGCAAACCGAAACAAATACCGGCTGCAAGTGCGCTTGGGCTAGCTGTACGTCAAGCGTGCCAATGTGTCGGTGCGTTTTTGATTCCGTTGTTGGAGTCGAACTTCTGTGCCTATTTGTTGATGCGAATGGTTTGTCCCCCTATCGTTTCCTCCCTATTGTTCAGCTGGTGAAAGGAACTAATCGAGTGCTAAGATAGCATGGGGACTTGATTTAATTTTGTTCTGTTATATGGTTTCTGGTATTGTGAGTCTGTGACTTATGTAATTGTAAATGGAGCAATTATGGAATAAACTGCGTCTTTAATTTTGGTTGTAGAACGGTCGCCAATACGTATTACAAAAAAAAAATGTCTTAAATTTTCTTATAATTGATGATTCGGTTGGCTCAGCGATTGAGTGATTGATTTCAGGACCAATGTCTTGGGTTCCATTCCTGTACTGACATTTAACAATAAACATTGCTTCAAGGCTTTGATAGCGATAATTTGAGTATCAGTAAAGTACAAAATAAAGCAGTGGTAACTTCCGCAACCTAAGAGTTGTAGGTTCGAACACAGTCAGGCGCTTTACTTTGTGTAAATTATTTCATCACCACTGCTCTGAAAACGGTGAAAGAAAACATCGTGAGGAACTCGGCATGTCCTAGAAACAAAAAAAATCGAAGACATGTGACATCTATCAACCCGCACTGGGCCCGCGTGGTGGATTACGGCCCGCTCCGTCTCACAGAGAGGACACCTGTATCCCAGCAGTGGAATATTACAGACTGATTATGTAAATACAAAATAGGTAAAAAGTTGATCAGGTCTGTGGCAACCTCTCCTACAAATTAACTAATGATCGAGGTGAATTGTAAACATTTTCCTCTACATATATATTGGTAGAAAAGTTTGGAAAGTTGAGGAAAAGTTGGAAAGTGAAATACACATAATGACCACATGTTGAGTGTGGGCGTAACGCGCTGCTAGCGACGGCGAATCGCTGCCCATGTGATTTGATTAAATAAAAAGATAACTTTTCAAACTAACTTCATTGTGTAAAGGTCGGGTCGGTCGGGTTGTGTGTTGGTCTTGTTTGTGTAAGGTGTCATTCATCATCATCATTTCAGCCGAAAGACGTCCACTGCTGGACATAGGCCTCCCCAAAAGGGGGGGGGGGTTGCCATAATCACCACGCTTGGCAGGCGGGTTGCCGATCGTAGTATGGTGTTAAAATGCATAGAGAACGCTGCCCATTCTCTAGTAAGTCCATTAGTCGCCTTTTACGACACCCACGGGAAGAACGTGCTACGTCTGGCACCACACGGAACGGGAGGAGGAAAGGTCAATTGCAATTACACTTGTTTTATTACGGTGGTTTCATTTTATAGATTGACGTAGCTGGAAGTCACTAGCAACGCCTATAGATGTCTAGTTAATTAAGAAAACTTCTAATGTCTTGTCTTACTAAGAATTCAAATTGAAACCTCTCATATTCCTGTAATTTAACCTCCAAGAACGATACTTCACTACGGCCAGCTGACTTTCAACCTTTCTGCGCCTACCTATTTTGGTAGAAAGATGAATAATATTACAAAATTTATTTTTGTAGCTGAGGACGAAAGCCGAAAGCCGAACACGCTACAACACTAGTGACTTTATTATTCTAGTGAACGGCGAACTCTCGCCTCCAGTTATTTATTTCTAAGTTGTTCACGTTTTTTGACAGAAATTATAAATATGGTGGATTTATTTTGATTATGAAATATATTTCCATGATTTTTGGTATGAACATTTTTAATGGATGGAGGTTCGTTATGGTACCTAAAGGGTGATTGGTGATTTTGTATGAAATTACTTTGTTTTTGTTATTCTAGAGTTATTCTGAAACCAGTAAACATTAATTATGTTCAAAGGAATAGGTAATTATTAGCAGTATTGTTTATTGTTTACTAGTATAGAGGCATGAGGAACAGCGTGTAAAGTTCACTCATCCTCTAAATAAAAGGGAGGATCTTCCGACCAGACAGGTGATGTGTCTGGTGGGCAACTGCCCGACGGTTGATGTTGGATATTTATATACCAGTCGCGCGATAAACTCTGCTTGCGAGATGCAGGATTTTGCGTGACGTCAGCGTGATGCGTAGTTTGCATGTGGCGATGTAAATGCCACCACACTAGCGACCAGCCCCGGCTCCGCGCAATTTTTATGACTTGAAAAAACATCGGAATTTCTATAATATAATTATGTTTCTTTAATATGAATGTATTATACATATAACCCTTACGGATTGTCATCCAGACGGACATGAACATCGACTTTTGTTTATATTATTATTATAGATTGTTATAGGTTTATTTTATACATACATAATCTCACGCCTTCTTCTCATGGAGAAGAAAGCGTGAGCTTCATATGGCTATTTTAAGGTAGGAATCCCAATAGCTTAAATACTAGTCGTAGTGTGTGTGTGTGTGTGTGTGTGTGTACTATTAACCTTAGGGGGATGCGCTAAGGTATTCCGCGAAATTCAAATTTTCTTACGTATTTTGCAATTTGCAGGTCAGTAACAGGTGGTATGTTGATCTAAATATGATTCGCGGACGTAACAAATATGGCTTTACAGAATTATTATCATTAGAATCAGCAATACAACTCTCTTCTTAGAATCCTATTGAATTAGTATTTGAAATAGTCATTCAATAGGATTTTATGAACTTAGAGAGTATAACAACTTAGACTTGTATTGCTGATTCTAATGATAATAATTCTGTAAAGCCATATTTGTTATGTCCGCGAATCATATTTAGATCAACATACAACTTGACACTCCGTTGAGCTCCTTAAGTTCTTAGTTGAGCTGCACGACTGCTGACAAATGCGTGCACTGACGGGACAGGTCCTCTCAATCTGTGTGGTTCTTGCATCAAAAGATCATTTCAGGCACCAATCTACATGGTCTTCACATGATCTGACCAAGATTATGTCTGGACTTTAAAAGAGACTGTGACCTCTGAGTTTGTTTCGGCCTTTCTTCTCAGAGTATCGGATACGAAACGCCGACTTCATCTAGTTTTTTTTTTTTTTATATAATAAATGATTGACGTGTAAAAGTGTTTGTAGAAACCTACTTACAGAAATAAATCATTTATCATTAACACAAACCTGCAAATTGCAAAAAACGTGTTTTCGCAATTTGAATTTCGTGGGCTACCTTAGCGCATCGCCCTTAAGTAGAATACAGAAAACGAACATTTCCTCGTGCATAATTATTTGGAAAACCCACAAATCGATTTCTATATAAAAAGAAGCCCTGCGACACGTAAATTCCAAAAACATGCAAATTAAACCCATAAAATTAGTTTGATCATCGTTTTCTTTCACAAACTGTCGTTGCAAAGCCGTGATATACATACATAGCCCATAATTCATCAATATTTAAGCGTATTCGATACATTATCTTCGTCCATAAAATTCGGGTATCCTCTGCGCATAGAAATTGTCCGTTTAATATAAAATTATTGCTGTACCCGATACCCTTAATCAGTATTGTAGGGTAAGCAGGACCAGGAGGATAAGTAATGTGCTGTGCTAGCTAAAATATTGAGTGGAAAATTAAAACTAGGAGAGTTATTTTCGTTTAAAAACTTTTCTTCCCTTCAGATTTCTTCTGTATTGTGGATGAGCTCACAGTTGACTACTTTTCAATTTGCATTTAAAAAAATATTCCCTCTAATTTTTTCCTGTGTCGTCGATGCGGGTCTTAACCCGTAAACATATATCTCGCGGACACAAATTAAGTCAGGCAAATTGTTTTTTTATTAAATTGACTTCCAACTTAGATTGACCGCATATTTGAATCACAACCGTCATTCTATGAAATGGCTATAACACGGAAAGTTGACGGAGTGTGTTAATTTGTTAAACAATTAATTTCCCTGAGTGTACTAGCCTATTGTATTTGTTTATTACAAATCTGGCATTTATCATCATTTATATCACTATGCGTATAGCCCTATTCTCGTAATTATTCATTACGAACAGGTGTGAAATCTGTGACCCATAAGTGAAAATGCATCAATGAGTCTCTTTTCTTAAGACTGTAATCGTTTCTGGGTTGCAACCGCAAAGGGTTTAAAAAAAGTTTAAGAAAGTTTTTTTTTGTATTTAGGGAATGACTTTATTTTATTAATAATATTTACATAATATATACGCTAACAGACAAAATAATAATATGTACATGTATATAAAAAAGGAGGGGACAGAATCATAGAGCATCAAAAAATTCGCGCGCATCGCTGTTACAGAAAGGGTGCCCAAAAGGCTGGCAGCTTTGCCACGTCGTATGGCGATGCCCAAAAAATAGACCAGCCCACCAGGTCAGGTGAAGAGTCGACCCTTGGTGATATCTTGAAAAACCAAGTAGGCACTCGTTTTTCAAACTCAAACGGGACGAACATATAACTCCCAATAAGATTGGAATATTTTTGTGGTTATGTATATATAAGTTTGAGGTTTTCTGCACCTGCAGCAGCCGCCCCAGCACAGCTCGCCGTACTAGAAGGATGGGATGGCGCAAGGGTGTCGACACATATTGCATCCCACACCAAAGGCCGACCTAACTTCCAAGGCATTACGATCATTCCGTCTGGTCTGTTCCTATCATCGCGTGCCAAGCCGTTGGGTTCTAAATCAGCTGGCACCCCGGTGGTGACAGCAGCATGATGGATGATGTCATTAATGCTGGCGTGCCGTGCTATCCGGCCTGCGCTCTTACTGCAAGATAGGCCATGGTGTCCGAGGCAGTCGACAGCTTCTCCGCACTAGCAGCGATGTGGAGCCCCGCAAGGAGCGTCCAGACGCAGACAAGTGGCGAGTCGGAAGGTAGTTTCACCCAACATAGTGCCTGTGTTGGGTGACGGTAGTGCTTGAAGCCAGAGGCCCGCCTCCCACTCACCCACAGCCAGGAGGCGGACACGCTCAGCAGTATTGGTGGAGGTATTGATAAGATAATTCCGTTCCAACCTGCACACCGGATCATCCCACTGTCTCTGGGAAGATGGGTTTGCGGGCCGATCTGTTTCCAGGCAAGCCACTTTCCAGACGTTTACCGCATCGGTCAAGCACGGCAGAGTCAACCAGGGAGGGGGCAAAAAATTTCGCAAAAATTATTCAGTGCTGTTGACAGAAGACAGAAACGCCAGTAAGCTAATACTAGTAATTTTGCGGACGCCGAGGCCACCAAAACGGATAAGTAGTGTGGCTTGAAGCCACCCTCGGTCGTGCAAGGCCAGACTTAAAATGAATGGGAGTGTGCTGCGAATAATTTGGTTAAAATCGTCCAACAGATATGGTTGAAAGAAAGATAGAAAGAAAGAAAAAATATTTATTCTGCACAAACAAAACGCACAGTACAACAAAATAAGTCAAAAAAAAAAACATACAAAGTAGCCAAAAGCCTCGCATCCAATACTTTAAGCATTCTGACAATCTTGTCCATTGGTTGATGTCAGCGACCAAAGACAATTTACAAAGTGTTTACTAACTAGTTTATAATCTCATTCTATATATATTGGTTGCTTCCACAAAGGGGAAGAACTTAGAAAATATATAAAAGTTGGGCTAAAACAACAGTATCTAATCAGGGTGAATGCCGAATGTAAATTAATTTTGGAGTCTGTCGGAAATAGAGAAAGTAAGAAAGTAATATCGAATCAATATTATACTTTCTGTGTGTGTGTGTGTGTGTTAGCAATTTCAAACTGTAAATGTTTAGATATTTTCTACACCAAATCTATAAAAATAAATTCCAAGGTACCATTACGACTAAAGCAAAAATATCCAAGTACATCAACATCAAATGCCATTCGACGAACGACAAATGATTAATGGTTAACTTTGAAATCAGACGCGAATTTCTCCCTCTTTCTTCCATAGGCTGTTGTAGAATAATTTTGTAACATAACATGATATAAATTATAATTCAGGAAAAACGCGTAAAATAAAAGCATTACATTTAAATATAATATATCACTTAAGCCACATAAATAACTGCCAGACATATTTACATCCCCTCTGAGGGATGAAAAAACCGAATTAAGAGAACATGAGAACAATAATGTTATCAAAATAGGAGGCATCATGGGCCTGTCAGCAAAAAAAGCAATTTTAATCTGCCTAATGTTGGGAGCCCTTTAAACCGTACGAGGGTTTTGAGTTTATCACAGACTAGACTCAAATTTAAAAATGTTGTGCATCTCATCATACCTACTAGAAGCGCCACTGCCAACACTTTCCATAAAAACCAAGCGTGTCATCGTTTACTCGCACTACGACACTAATGACGTATAGAAACAGACGAATTTGAAGGCGGTCCGTGACAGAAGTTATGCGCTCAACGCACTTTCGGCGCCACGAATTTTATTATTAGCGAGGTGTCTATGATACCTAAAAATCATACCATTTGTTTCCTTCTATAAATTTTAATTTGTGACGTAACTGCTACGCTTTCTTAGCACAGCGTACAACGCCTACGCGGTACGCCGTTTAGTAAGCTGTAGATTTATGATTCCTAATTGTAGGGATCGAATCAAATGCGATAGAAATTCCAATACAGGTGGGCTAATTGTGTAACACACTGTCAGTAGGAATCGGTTTCAATTTGACAGTTCAACAACATTCATTGCGTTATTTACGTTGTTGAGCAGACAAACTTTTCTAACTTATGAAGCAATGGATTAGCAATATACTTCAAAATCATTCCGATTGCGATTCAAACTGTGTTACGCAATTAGGGTGCAGTTATTACTACGGAATTCAAAAAAGTTCAAACTATACATAACCATGCTTTTCTACGGGGTGCCTTGAAAATAATAGGCCTCTCGTTTTTATTGCTACTTTAATCAAGTACCAAACATGAAACTATCTTATTTTCAAAAACTCCGTTTCTGAAATTGTCTGTTCGGTGCAAATGCAATTTGTGTACTTACATTTCTTTTATACAACATGATCCGGAATTAACGCACACCACAAAACGCCCCATTACGATATTTGTTATAACCATGATACTTACAATTTTTACTTATATGTATAAAACATTGTTTATTTATTAAATTAGTTGTACGAGTACTGTGGGGGAAAATTGTGGTTAAGCACACGTGTAAGGGTCTTCGCATATTTTTTGTCTTCTACCCAAAGGGTAAAAAAGGAGGTAGGAAGGTATTACTAAGGCTCCGCCGTCTGTCTGTCCGTCTGTCACCAGGCTGTATCTCATGAACCGTGATAGCTAGACAGATGAAATTTTCACAGATGATGTATTTCTGTTGCCGCTATAACAACAAATACTAAAAAATAGAATAAATTCAATGTTTAAGGGGGCTCCCATACAACAAACGTGATTTTTTTGCTCGTTTCTGCTCGATATTGATAACGGCAACAGGTAGACGCTTGAAATATTCACAGAATATTTAGTTATATATTCACTTTAAAAATAAATAATTAAATTAAAATAAAACAAATATTTAATTTTTAATATTTTAAATATTTTTTATTTTTACAACAAACGTGATTTTTTTGCCGTTTTTATAGATAATGGTACGGAACCCTTCGTGTACGAGTCTGACTCGCACTTGGCCGGTTTTTTTATTTTACTGTGCAGTGGAAGTAATACTGTAATTTAGGTAGTTTATAATTATATGTGAGATAAAAAATACCTTTATTAATAATTACAGAAATCGATATCAGCTTTTTAATTTTTTTTTTTCGTTTGGTCAAATTCGTCGTTAGTCCACGAAGAATTTGAAAAAAACTACTTTCATAATTATTACAGTGTATTAATTCAGTTACACATTGTAGAGATGAATAGATGTAATACTAATTCCCAACCAGCCAATCGTTCCAAAGTCGTATCGTAATCGTTTACTTAAAAAATCCTTCCATACGTCATTCACGTTTGTCTTACCGCTACCCAATGAACATAGGTTTCATTTGTATGGAAAAAAAATGCTGATTTTATACTTTTCCGACCCTCATAAGTCATGTCATCAGGAATTATAGGCGAAGTTTTTAAATCTACAAATGTCTGAGACATTAATACCTAAAAATAGTTATTCAGTTGTGTATTAATGTATGCTACTGTTTAACTGACAAACATCCATTAAATATTTGCATGCATGGCGGAATATAATGTGTCCTTGCACTGAATTTTATATACAGGGTGGAAGGGACATCGACGCGCATCCTGTTACCATGGATTCAGTACATCATTCTTGACCCCCCTGTGTTAAAATTTTTCGCCGGTTATTAAAAAGAAAATTCGCTGTTCCATACATTTTGACCGAGTAGGTATTGCACTTCTGTAGGAAACAGTTGCTTTTTTTAAATTACTGACGAAAAATTTCACCGCACGGGGGTCAAGTATGATATACTGAATCCTTGGTAACACGTTTCGCGTCGATGTCCCTGCCACCCTGTATATCATATTTTGTACCCACCACATTTTACGCAAATAAACGATTTTGATTTGATTGGTCCAGTAGTTTAAAGATTATATATCTAGTTTCGGAAAATTTAACATAACACAACCTATTTCCCTCGAAAGGTTAGGCAGGTTTCTTATATGTAGTACACCCACATTTCACTAGTTAATTATGTTTCAGTTCCATGTAATAATGCGCCAGCCTGTTTCCATCAACCGGGCACAAATCCTGACACCGGGCTCCTACTGAGAAATTCAAATCGATAGAAATCATTGGTTTGCAAACTTGGGTAATACATAGATATTTTATTAGGGTTCCGTACCCAAAGGGAACCCTATTACTAAGGCTCCACCGTCTGTCTGTCCGTCTGTCACCAGGCTGTATCTCATGAATCGTGATAGTTAGACAGTTGAAATTTTCTCAGATCTAAAAAAACAGAATAAAATAAATATTTTAGGGGGCTACCATACAACAAACGTGATTTTTTATGCCATTTTTATAGATAATGGTACGGAACCCTTCGTGCGCGAGTCCGACTAGCACTTGGCCGGTTTTTATATAACAGTCCTCCATGTTCTAACGTCACTTGGGCATGCAAATCATATCGATTTGCAGCTTTATTGTCAGGCAAGTGTTGACAATACATCCGATGCGATTAATTTACACAAATTTAAAGATATTTTAAATAACAATCAGGAAAATAAATTAATACAAATTAATGTCAAATCGTTTGAATTACAGTAAAAAATTCATAATAATAAAAAATAATAAAAAAACAATAAGGTTACAGTAATAAAAAAAATAAAAATGTCAAATGGAATGTAAAATTCTTGTTGGAAAAACCGAATAACACTTTGGAATTGAACCATGGACCTCATGCTCAACAGTAGTGCTTGCGACCACTAGACGACCAACGAACGAAATTATGAAATCAAAATAGGTATATCTCATCTTTACTATGATTGCTTGTTGTATACGGTAGTAATAAATAAAATAAATAATGTTTATTTATTCAAAGTAATATATAGACACGGGTTGAGCATAGTGGTAGATATACTAAAATGATACATAATTGTTTGAACTACACATCAAGCTATACTGGAAATTTATAGCTTGATGTGTAGCCGTGTGTACATGAGTTAAAAGGTTCATAAAAACTATATAAACAAAACATAAAACCTGTGTCTTAAACTAGGAGGCCTGTATCTTAACCCCAGTTATGCATGGGCGCTTTTGTTAACGCGAAGTTTTTCCCCGATTTTCAACTTTCGGCATCGAACCGAGGGTTGAGAATCTAACAGAGTGCATGCAACAGTTGGATTTTCAACTCACACCGCTAAGCTGAGCGTTGAAAATCCAGTGCGCAGCAAGAAACGTCGCAACAAAAAAACCGCCCGTACGTGCGTGGGCTAAGTGTGGATCCACACTGGCAGCCTAGCGTGGTTGCGACGACGCACGGTGGATCGCAAATCGGCTGTAGAAGACATAGGATCTCGATTTCTTAAATGTATTTTTTTTTTGCTGGAAATGACTTCTGCTGATCATTACTGTTCTATAAAATGTCATATGAAGTAATTGTGTGCACATATGGAAGAGTTATAATTTTTATAAGAAAAAAATGTATGGAGCTGACATGAAAAATGAGGATATCTCTGGAATCGCAAGGTTGGCCGTTATATCCTTGCACACTGTTATAGTACTATTTATTTGTGATTTTTTTTTTCTTCAAAATTAAAAAAAAAAAGTATATGATACATTTTAATGCTTAAATATGGCTATACCAAGTGTAATTTACAATATTTTTTATGCTTAGACCAAAACATTCTAAGAAATCACAAAGTCGTATTACCTACTTTGTGATTTTCATTTGAAATGACATGGTAATTATGAATTACGTAATACGTAATCTTGTCTAATGCTTCAAGTCCACATTAGCTAATGATTAATAAAACTTAATACCTATATACCTAGTTAAAAGGATACGTACCAAAATAATTTGGGGTACTCGCTAATTTAGCAATTAGTGCAGGATTAACTTAATGAAAGTAATTAGATAAATGTGATACCATCATTAGTCAATAACAATAAATAGTCAAACATTGGATTCACAACTTCAGTTCATTTAGAGCATTTCTAATACTAACCGTGTCTTTTTACTCAGTGATCGTGAATAATGGAAAGCATTATTACAAATTTGGATTTGTTTGTTATTCTGAGCAATCAGGATGCTTCGTCTTTCGATCATGAAATATTGTTCAACACACTTGTTATTCGACTGGGCTCTAGCCTTTCAGATGAAGACAGTGTTACCGTGAAAGAATTTTGTCGAAGATTTACACGGGCAGTTCAAATGAGATGGTTACGATCCCACAGGAAAAGTGAAGTTTTTAGACGTGATTACAGTAATTGGCTTGAGGCAAATATTGACTGGCCAAACTGCGTGCAAACCAATTTGCTCATTCAAGAATCAACAAGTGAAAATATTTCTACTGAACCTGTACCTGAACCTGTACCATCAACTTCAACAATGAAATCAACTTCAACGATGACAAAAAGATCTCGAAAGCCGTTTGAAGGTCTAAGTAACAAGCAGAAGAAGAGACGATCTGATGAACATATAGGCGATGATCCTAATGAAGTAGCTTATTCAGCTGCAGCACTTTTGAAAGGAGATGGTCGTGAGGATATTGCATCTGTTATTGAACATATGGTCCAAAATCCAGAAGCAGCAGCAAAAATCAAGGAAATGTTGAACAAACCAGCTCCTTCAACAATATTTTCACCAGAAAAAGCACTGGGTTTGCTACTTTCATTAAAACTATCGAAATGGCAATAAATCACATTAAGGGAAACGACTATTCGAGAAGGTTCAAAGGAGATATATCCGTCTTACTATAAAGTGCAAAAAGCTAAGCTACAGTGCTACCCTCCGAAGACATTTGTGACTGTAACGGATTCATCTGCTAAGATTGCACTACAAGCGTTACTAGATTTAACAGTGAACAGAATTTTTGAAACTATTCGTTGTCCTGATGCGATACTCGTACAAGATAAACAATTGATATTAATATCAAAGTGGGGATTTGACGGTGCATCTAACCAAAGTAGATATAAGCAAAACATAGAGAGTGGTCAAGATGATTCCAGCATATTTATGACCTCTTTGGTTCCATTAAAGTTGACAGCGACGGTGATACCGTATGGGTGAATCCAAAACCCTGCTCACCTAGGTATTGCCGTCCAGTCCAGTTTAGTTTTGTGAAAGAAACCAAAGACGTTGTCATTAATGAAAAAACTGCAATGGATAACGAAATTGAAGCTCTCGTTCCCTCAAAATGTCAAGGACATGAAATTAGTCACAAATTAATGATGACGATGATTGACGGCAAAATTTGTACATATCTGTCTGAAGCTAAGTCAAATTCGGCCTGCTACCTGTGTTTGGCTAAGCCTACCGAAATGAATAAGTTAGATGTCATTGCGTCAAAAACCATTTCTTCTGGTGTGTATGAGTTAGGATTATCATCACTTCATGCCCGCATTAATTTGATGGAATGTCTTCTACACATAGCGTATCGTGTCGACTTCAAACAGTGGTCTGCAAGAGGAGAAGGTCATCAAGAGTTATTGCATTCACGAAAAAACTTATTCAAGATCGATTCAAAGATGATCTCAACCTTTTGATTGACATCGTTAAGCAAGGATCAGGCACAACTAACGACGGGAACACAGCAAGACGGTTTTTTGAATTTCCTGATAAAACTGCAGCGATCACTGGATTAGATGAAGACCTAATACGCAGATTTGCTGTGATTCTGCAAGCTATCACATCTGGAGAGATTGTAGACGTGCCGAAATTTAAAGAATACGCTAGAACAACCGCTGAAAAATACGTGGAACTGTACGATTGGTACTACATGTCATCAACCGTCCACAAATTGTTGATTCACGGAGGGGAGATAATTGCAGAAAATGCTATTGTACCAATTGGAAGTCTTTCAGAAGAAGCTTCAGAGGCCTGAAACAAAGACTTTAGGAGGTTCAGAGAACACCATTCGAGGAAAAAGAGTAGACAAGCATCAAACGAGGATATCCTCAATATGCTTATCGTCTCTTCTGATCCTCTAATTTGTTCCACAAGACCAAAATTAAATGCCCACAAGAGGCAGACATACTTTAAGGAAACAGTAGAACTACTGAAACTTCAGGATCAGGAAGCTCCGACAGAGTTCTTAGAAGTTATATCTATAGTAGAGCCTGATTCTGAAGTGGATTCTGATGGTGACGAAGTATAAAATAAGTTAACTTTTATTGTTTATGTTAGGTTAGGTTAAGTTAATATTTTTTTTTTATAATTTGCTTTTATTTTTAATCATACAATAGTTTACCATTTATTGTTATTGACTAATGATCACGTTTATCTAATTACCCTCATTATGGTACGTATCCTTTTAACAGGTATATAGGTATTAAGTTTTATTAATCATTAGCTAATGTGGACTTGAGGCATTAGACAAGATTACATATTATGTAATTAATAATTACCATGTCATTTCATAGTACGATATATGTTAGTATTAGAAATGCTCTAAATGAACTGAAGTTGTGAATCCAATGTTTGACTATTTATTGTTATTGACTAATGATGGTATCACATTTATCTAATTACTTTCATTAAGTTAATCCTGCACTAATTGCTAAATTAGCGAGTACCCCAAATTATTTTGGTACGTATCCTTTTAACTAGGTATATAGGTATTAAGTTTTATTAATCATTAGCTAATGTGGACTTGAGGCATTAGACAAGATTACGTATTACGTAATTCATAATTACCATGTCAATTCAAATGAAAATCACAAAGTAGGTAATACGACTTTGTGATTTCTTAGAATGTTTTGGTCTAAGCATAAAAAATATTGTAAATTACACTTGGTATAGCCATATTTAAGCATTAAAATGTATCATAAACATTTTTTATTTTTTAATTTTGACGATTTTTTTTTAAAAAATTGCAAGTGATGCCGCAATATTAAGTATGTCAAAATTCACAAACAAATAGTACTATAACAGTGTGCAAGGATATAACGGCCATCCTAGCGATTCCAGAGATATCCTCATTTTTCATGTCAGCTCCATACATTTTTTTCTTATAAAAATTATAACTCTTCCATTTGTGCACACAATTACTTCATACGACATTTTATAGAACAGTAATGATCGGCAGAAGTCATTTCCAGCAAAAAAAATAACATTTAAGACATCGAGATCCTATGTCTTCTACAGCCGATTTTCAGACCACTGTGCGACGGTCCCAAAGTATCAAACATATGAAAACGCCGTTTGTGTCCATAGTGTTGTGATTCCCTTCCCGGTCCGTCTATCGTCAACGCGAGCATGGTCGAAAGGTTTGTAGTTTCATCTAGCGCAAGTGAAAACTATTAACAAACGAGTGAGAACACGATAACATTGAACGAAAAAGAATGTGCAGAATTTTCATAAAACTTGTTCTAGAAAATACGTGTTTTTGAGTAACCCTTACCAGTTTGTGAAATAAATGTTGGTGTACGACCTGATGATGTCCAGCCAGGGTCTGCTTAGGGCTTCGGATGCACCGTCCGAAGGTTTTTGAATAAAACGCAGCGACCTTGTTCCAACAATATATTTTGGCAAGACAAATTATTCAAAGTCCAAAGAGACGTTATACATTGTCGACGGAAAATCTTAACACCGCGAGTTAAATAATCGATCAACGCCATCTATCGACGCCTGGAGTACTAATTCAACAAAACGCTGTGCAACTTAGTTGACACAGTGCGTACAAGGTTATACATTCTCCCCCCATTAAGGGCAAGCATAAATTGACCTTAATATTATAACAAGTTCAGGCGACAGCAGACATTAAAAATTACATACTAACCAACTAGACTAATGTAAAGTTAACAATTTCAACAGTGTAAACTAAAATGGTAACAACAAAAAACACCTTGATTCCCACCACCGCATACTTATTAATAAATTCTCCTACCTAAGTATAAAAATCCTATTATTATAGATTAAATAGGCTATTCGGTAACAGGAAGCAAACATAATTTAGATACAGGTCTTTTAATAATCGAGTTTTTCGTTTTAATAGTGACCACTCGTACGATCCCGTCATTACCTGGATGCTCTTCCTCTACTAAACGCCAAACCCAACGACACGGAGGAAGACCGTCTTCCTTAACTAAGACCACATCTCCTCTTTTAGAAGAGGAAATTTCCGAGGTCCATCTATGTCTATAAAAGAATTGTCTCAAATATTCCTGAGACTACTTTCGCCAGAATGTTTGCAACATACGTTGGGTATACTGCCATCTCTTTAACGAGTTTAAATTAGAGTTTTCGAAGTTATAATCTGGTGGTGTAACAAGAGGCTCACCTACCAGGAAGTGGCCAGGAGTCAAAATTTCTGTATTTTCGGAATTAGTTCCCAATCTAGACAGCGGCCGAGAGTTTAGGCATGCTTCCACTTGAGCTAACACCGTTGCTAGTTCCTCGTAAGTCAGAGTAGAAGTACCAACGACGCGTTTTAGGTGATACTTCACCGATTTTATTCCAGCCTCCCACAGTCCCCCGAAATTGGGCACGTGAGGTGGAATAAAATGCCAGGACGTTCCATTAGTCCCTAAAGTTTCCGCTATTTCCGACAAAATACCATTCTTCTCCCTGGTAAAGAGAATACCCAGTTCCTTTGCAGCGCCTACAAAATTTGTGCCATTGTCGCTCCACACCTCCTGACAATGGCCTCTTCTCGCCACAAACCTTTTGAACGCCTGCAAAAATCCTTCCGACGTAAGGTCAGATACTGCTTCAATATGAACGGCACGCGTTGACATGCAGACAAACAAACATATATATTCTTTATAAGCTTTATGTCCACGGCCCTTTGCTGTGCGTAATGTAATAGGTCCAGCAAAGTCTACACCACTACGAAGAAATGCGCGAGAGGGTTTGGCACGAGCTGAAGGTAGCTGCCCCATCAGTGGATTACAGGTAAGCCCATTGTTTTTAACGCATGTAACACATTTCCGTATGTGGCTAGATACAAGCTGTTTTACTCCAAAGATCCAAAATTTATTATAAATGTAACTCAAGGTTAATTGTGCACCCCCATGAAGAGTTTGCCTACGACCGAAATCAATAATTAAATGAGTAAAGTGTGATTTTTTTGGTAAGATAATGGGGTGTTTTCTTGAAATATTTAATTCGGATTCTTCTAATCTGCCGCCTACCCTTAAAATATTTTTTGCATCTAAAAATGGAGTTAATGTTCTTAAAATACTTTTTGATTTAATTTGTTCTTTCCTTTCTAATGCTTTATTATTTCCACTTCAAAATGTTTTCTCTGACACACTCTCACGCACGTCTCAAAAGCTTCATTTATTTCTTCGGATCGTAAATAACCTTTCCACATTTTTTCAGATTTGATTTTCTTGTTTGTCAACATACGCCTACAATAGGCTACAACCCTGGTAAGCCGCGTCAACGCTGCATATCGATCACAGATGTCCGGATCTTCTACAACATGGTGCACTCTGACTGACTCTAAGTCAGTGTTCAAATCTTGAGATTTATAATTAATGTTTATCTCTCGCAAGAGATCAGGTCCTTGGAACCACAAGGAATGCTTGCTTAGCTCTGCAGGGAGCATGCCCCTAGATGCGCAGTCGGCGGGGTTTTGTTTTGTAGGAACGTGCGACCATTGCCATGGATCCAACGAGGTAAGTATCTCTGACACCCGATTCGCGACAAATACCTTCCATTTATTCGGCAGACCATTAAGCCAAGCCAGCACAATGCTGGAATCAGTCGAAGCTCGCACATTCTGCTTTTCTATATGCAATACCTTTGCTACTTCTAACAAAAGCCTTTTCAGCAATACTGCCCCACACAACTCTAGTCGCGGAATCGACACTTGTTTTATCGGTGCGACTTTGGTTTTGGCAGTAACTAACGAAATCTGAATGTTCCCCATCGAATCAATCACTCGGAGATAAATTACCGCAGCATATGCTGATTTCGAGGCATCGCAGAAGCCGTGCAATTCTACTCGGGTATTGCTAGAGTTGGTACTTACCCACCTGGGTACCGCAATATTTTTCAACTCACCTAAACTACTGCGGTAAGTATACCATTCCTTTTTTATGTCAGATGGGATTTCCTCATCCCATGTGATCCCTGAAATCCATAATTTTTTAATTTGCATTTTGGCTAGTACAATCACGGGAGCTACCCATCCTAAAGGGTCAAATAATCTTGCGATTTCCGATAATACCTTTCTTTTTGTTACAGGTTCCTGCAATGGAGACAACTTGACGGAGTACTGGAAGGCGTCCCTGCTTCTGTTCCAGGTAAGTCCAAGAGTTTTTATTATCGCATCCTGCTTAATGTCGATCTCTTTACCTACCCTTTCTTGTCCTTTACACCTTTCACCGATTATTTTCTCCAGTAACTCATCGCTGTTGCTCGACCACTTCTGCAAAATGAATCCTGCTTTAGCCAGTAACTCTTCCATTTGACTGTAAATTTGTATGCCTTCTTCAATAGTATCACAACCGGTCAGCAGATCATCCATATAATAGTCGTTGAGGACTCTTTCAGCCGCCAGTGGGTACTTCCCTCTTTCATCATACGCCACCTGCTGCATCGCTCGGACCGCTAAGAACGGCGCGGAAGATGTCCCGAAGGTTACGGTAAGTAACTTATAATCCTTAATGGAGGAGTCCTTGTGGTCTCTCCACACAATGCGTTGAAAGTCTGTGTGTTCATTAGCCACGCGCACCATTCGATACATTTTAATTATGTCCGATATAAGGCAAATACGGTGAGTTCTCCACCGAATTAATAGATGTCGCAAATCGGGTTGCAGCCCAGGACCGATCATTAAGTCATCGTTAAGAGAAACCCCATTACTTCCTTTGCAGGAAGCGTCAAAGACCACTCGGACCTTTGTGGTGTCCTTGTCATCTCTCACAACCGCGTGATGAGGTAAGTAGACCGCATGTTTATTTTCTATATCCGCTTCGGCTAGTGGCTTCATGTGGCCTAGTAGTAAATATTCTTGTAGTACCTCAGCATATTTTGCTTTAAGCTAGACATTTTTATTAAGTTTAGCTTCCAGGGCATGAAACCGCTTTATAGCTATAGATCTTGAACCGCCATATTTGCAGCCTGGATCTTCGCTTCGGAATGGTAAGTTCACTATGTAACGGCCCTCTACGTCTCTGACCGTCGTAGCCTTAAACAGCTCTTCGCATTTTATTTCTTCATTTGTCATTTTCTGTTGACTAGATGGCTCTTGATCTGTTTCCAGTTCCCAAAATTGTTTTAGGAGATCCTCTTCTTTTTGCATTTGACAATGTAATGACAGTACACCTTCCGTTTGATTAACGGATGAATCTACAACTCCAGATAAAATCCAACCTAAAGCTGTAGACTGAGCAATAAGCGAACCTGTAGGACTATGCATCAATCCTTCATTTATAATCTGACTGTACATCTCAGCTCCTAATAAAAGGTATATTTTATTAGGTTGATGATACTTCGGATCAGCAAGATCAATCCCTCCTAATTCTGACCATTCCAATACATCTATTTTCCTCGTTGGAAGGAGAGTAGTGATTGAGGACAGAACATGAGCCTTAAAGGTGAATGTGCAATGTGGATTGACTCTAGATCGAATTTTCATGTACACTATTGATTTGGAAAGTAATTCTTGATCTCCCCCTAGACCAGAAATCTTACTTCTCAACGAAATCTTTTTTAATTTCAGGTCCTGTACCGTGCTTTCTGTGACAAAGTTTGCCTGCGAGCCTTGGTCCAGTAACGCTCTTAAAACGTGAAGATTACCGAATTTCGACTCTGCCTTGACTAGCGCCGTCGCTAACAAAACCTGCTTACAAATTTTCCCTGTCGAAAAACAGCTAACTACCGCCGTTTGGCTTTCTGTTTTTTCCGCAGAACTCCCTGCTTTAGGAGACTCTGTCTCCTGCTGCGAAGCGTTCTTGCCCGCTTCCCGATTTGAATTGACATCAGTGGTCTCAGGCGTATCTGAGTTCTTTGGGTGTAATAGTGTGTGGTGACGACGATGGCATAATTTACATTTTGTACTAATGCGACAAACCCTCGCTGTATGATTATTACCTAAGCAGTTAAAGCATACATTTTTTGTAGTAACGAAATCGCGACGTTTGTCCACTAATTCACGAGAAATTTTCTTACAGCCACTTAACTTATGAGTATCTTCAGAACAAAACGGACAGACAACTTCGGATACTTGTAATGATTTTAATTTGGAATTATTATTGCCGTTAGTTCTGTTTGCTGAAGGTTTATTATCAATAAACTCTAGGGCCCTGTATCTATTTGTTAGGAAATCTTTGAATTGCTGGTAAGTTGGCAAGTCATCGGAACTGTTGCTACTACTAAATTCAAACTCCCATTGCTTTCTCGATTCCAAGTCCAATTTTAAAGTTAGAATATGAATAATCATTATATCCCAATTTGCTACATCTATTCCGAGGTTTGCCAACCCACTTAAGCAGTCACTGGTAGTATCCACTAATTCCTTTAAATGAAATGCTGATTCTGCAGTAATGTTTTTCTGACTAAGAAGTCGCCTTATTATGTTGTGAGATAGATACCGTTTATTATTATACCTACCCTTTAATAACGACCAACATCTCTCATAGTTATCCTCTGCAATCGGTATTTGCCTTATTAATTGTTCGGTTTCACCGGTCAAGTAACTTTTCAAATAATGAATTTTTTGGACACCACTCAATTTTGAATTACTATGAACTAATGAAATAAACAAATCTCTGAAACAAACCCATTCTTCATACTTTCCAGAGAATTTGGGGATAACTATTTTTGGTAGCTGAACAGTCTGAGATTTTGTATCGTCTTGTGGAGTCCCATCACATACGTTTTTATCCTTTGAATCTTTACAAAATAACAGCAAAACAGATTTCAATTCGGTTTTATATTCTAAATAACATTCTTCAGCTTCATCATACATATCGTCTTTTAAATATTCATGATCACTTAACTGAGAACCAAATTTTTCGATTAACGTTTTGTGGGTATTACAAAATACATCCCATAATTTTTCTAATGCTTCTAATCTCACTTGAACGTAAACATCCGTGATCCTTTCCTTAGGAGACTTTTTAAAGTTACGTCTAGCCTTTACAATGTTATTCAAATTGTCACTTTGAAGTAACAGTTTGGACTCCATCTTAAAATAACAAACAATTAGGCGAGAAAAAAAAAACAAAATAAATAACAACTATAAAATTAATTATCGAAGTTTAACCATTAACTAAATTAAGTTATTTGAGTAAAGAAACGCAAAGGAATCAGACCAAACCCAAAAAACAACGTACATTAAACAAAATATTTTTTGTTAAATATCTAAAGTTAAAGTCTCTGGAACGTTTCTTAAAGTTTGCTTGCCAATGACAGTTAACGTCACTCCGAATGACGGTCCGTGTCACTGTCACCTTGAATGACAGGCTGTGTCACTGTCAACGTCACATAAAATGACAGTGACAGTCCGTGTCCCTTGAAAATGACAGCTGTGACTATTTGACAGTGACAGTAAATGTCACCTTGACAGTAATTAAAATTGTTCAAAGACTCACGTTTCTTTCACTTCACTTTGGTTCACTCAATCACGATTGCACCAACCTCGTGACGTCACTCCATGTGGTTACCCTCGATTCTTCAGGTGGCTTCCGGGCCCAATATCCTGACAGCGCCAGCGCCTGTCTCGAAGTCCAAGGCAGGATTCACCACCAAACCCTGGCTCCTGATTGATACTGCAGCAGCTCCTCACGAGCTGGTCTGCTTCCTCGGAAGACCCCCCCCCCCTAACTCAGTTACGCAAAAATGCACCACCACTTTGGTGCCCCCCAGATACTGGTGTATCCGGCTTCGAAGGACCATGTACGACCTGATGATGTCCAGCCAGGGTCTGCTTAGGGCTTCGGATGCACCGTCCGAAGGTTTTTGAATAAAACGCAGCGACCTTGTTCCAACAATATATTTTGGCAAGACAAATTATTCAAATGGGGATATCGCTACGCCCCCGCAAGGGGGCGTGGCATGCAGTGCCGGGACTATAAGTCCCCTGGCTGCGGAGGGTTCGCG
Organism: Tiliacea citrago; assembly: GCA_963921375.1. Lineage (NCBI taxonomy): Eukaryota > Metazoa > Arthropoda > Insecta > Lepidoptera > Noctuidae > Tiliacea > Tiliacea citrago. Next base: position 16,632,196 of record OY992805.1, read on the forward strand.
GTGGTCCGCAACTACGGACCCCTCTCTTGGTTCGCCTAACGCGGCTAGCGACGGCGGACGCATTTTATTAATAATAAAATGCGTCGATGTGAGTGGTTGCTATGTGTAAATCTGTAGGCGCGCCGCGACGCTAATTTATTATTAGCGCCGCTTTCTTCACGACACCACGGCGGTCGACCCCCACCAAGTGAGACCCCCGGTTGCCCGGGGGAGGCCCAGTGAGGGTGACCAGCAACGTGTGTGCCGACTCGACGCTCCTACAGAATAGGTGATTAGTCCCCGCTCGTCTCGATCTCAGAGCTAGCCGATCACGGTCCGAGCTAAGGGACTGTCATGCGTGTGTGAGCGGCATTGTACTGTGAAACACCGCTCAGTGTCTACACGCATCGCAGCCCGCGCCGCGCCTGCGTGTTGTGAGTATAGATGCATGTATAGTGATGGATGTCTGTTGTTAGTTACGTGGCATGCCTATATTAACTTAGAACACGCCACGCAACAGATGTGTGAGTCATCTGTAGAGTTCAGTTGGGTCGGGTAAGCCGCGTGTAACCTGAGTGCGGCTTACCCGAGGCGTCCAGTCCGGTGATGGGGTCACTCGTCCGCTATCAGGTCGCGGGGCAGGGGTCTCGCGTCAGGGGGGCGCGTATGCCAGGGCGCGATCTGCTTGACATGGGGCCAAGCAGACACGTCGGCACGCGCGTACATCCCTTTCGCGAGACGCCGCACGAACTCATCCAGGCCCTCAATCCCGAGGTCCCGCTGGATAACATCGTTCCTCACGAAGCAAGGAGCGTCAACTATGGTCCGCAGCGCAAGACTTTGTTGCGCGCGGAGCAGCTTCCGGCTCGACTCGCTCGTGAGGGCGAACCAAGCGGGGGCGGCGTACGTCAAGATAGGGCGCACGTACAACTTGTACACGCTCATCTTGACGCGCGCCGGGATTCGGAACGAGAGCACAGGTTTGAGCAGGTTGCGGGCGACCCTGCCCTGTGCGGCGACCTTGCGGACATGTGGCCCCATAGTGAGCCGACGGTCGATGGTCACACCCAGGTATTTAACCCGGGGCGCCCAATCGATGTCGGCCCCATGTAGTTTCAAGGGTGGCGGGAGAGGCGCGAACCCGGTGATTATCGCCTGCGTCTTACCCACATTCACCGACAGCCGCCACTTCGACAGCCACTCGGGAAGGAGCTCCAGGGCGCGCTGCATTTTGACCGCCGCGTACTTCGCATTAAGCGATGTAGTAATGTACGCGGCGTCGTCGGCATACAGCGCGAGCGTAGCGTCGGAAGTGGTGGGGATGTCGTCGGTGTAACGCGAGTAACACGCTGGCGACACGCAGCTGCCCTGCGGCACACCAGCCAGCACCGGTCGGGCGCCGGATAGCGCCCCGTCGACCACCACCCTAAAGGTCCTGTTGGAGAGAAAGCTAGAAACCACCCTTACAACGCGACGGGGCGCGTCCGAGGTGGACATCTTGTATATTAGGCCCTCGTGCCACACACGGTCGAAGGCCTTCTCCATGTCGAGGAATACTGCCACCGAGTATTCCTTCTTGTTTAGCGCGGCTGCGAGGTGGTGCAGTACCCTCGACAGCTGGAGCGTCGTGCTATGCTCCGCCCTGAACCCAAATTGCTCGGGGCGCGGCGCGATGTGGGGTTGGAGATGTCGCAGCAGGAGTGCTTCGAACACCTTGGAGACTGTCGGCAGTAGGGTGATCGGCCGATAGCTCTCCGGCTTCAGGATATTTTTCCCCGCCTTGGGCAGCATGATGACGCGCCCTTCCTTCCACGAGGCGGGAAAGGCCCCGGTGCGCAGTACCGCGGTAAACAGGCGCGCCAGCGCCGCTACCATGCGGAATGGCAGCTGGCGCAGCACTGCGTTGGTGATACCGTCGGCACCGGGGGCCTTCCGGGGCTTCGTGTTTAGGATGGCGCGCCTAACTGCGCCCGGCGAGAAAAAGATGGGGTCCTCCTCGGGAGCTATCGGCAATGCGAAATAGTCTCCCAGGTGCTTCTCGACTGCTGCGACATGATCAGTGTCGCTGGTCGGGTTAGGGCGGAACTGACGTTCCAGGTGCTCGGCGAAGACCTCCGCCCGGTCCTCCGCTACATACTTTAGCGCCCCGTCGCTGTTGAGTAGGGGGCGCACCGGGGCCGGGGTGTTCGTAAGCTGGCCGCAGAGCTTATGTAACGACGGCCAGCTGTCCGTCGTGGCATCTATACGATCTTCCCAGCCCGCGGCGGTATGCGCCCTGAGCTCGGCCTTCACTTTCTCCGCGAGACGGTTTAGCTGCCTTTTCAGCGTCGGGCATCTGAGCTGTTGCCACTGCTTGCGAAGGCGCCTCTTCACGGCGATCATCGAGTCGATATATGCCGGCAGGGGCGGCAGTAGCCCTCTCCCCTGCGGCAGTGTTCTCGTCGCCGTTTCTAAGGCGCTTTGGATGCAAGCAGTGACGTCACCCGCCGTCTGGTCTACGTCCGCGGCAGTGACGATAGGCCGAGTCGGCGTGGTGGTCTCTAGCTTCTCTCTAAAGGTTTCCCAGTCTGTTGATCGACGTGGCGCGATCGGCTTCAATCGGGTCGGCATACCCGATATGACGACGAGTACAGGCTGGTGGTCCGATTGTAACTCGTCGTCTATGACTTGTTGGGTGATCTGGCAGTGCAGCCCTTGGTGGACTACGATGTCCAGCACGTCCGGTAGGTTGTGTGCCGTATCGGGGTAATGTGTCGGCATCTCTGGGCCGGACACCGTATAGCCAAAGGCTTCCGCGTCCGCGAAGAGCCGTCTCCCCTCGGTATTCATAGTGTTGCTATTCCACGCCGGGTGTTTACTATTTAAATCACCGGCGAGGATGGTAGCCTTTTGGGGCGTATTTATAAGCGCCCGCAGCTCTGTGTGATCTAGGTGAGCCACGGGCGGCTTATAGCAGGCATACAGGTTAATATCCTCGCCGGCTAAATGCAGCTGTACACCCAGCGCGTAGAACGACCTAAGTGACGGCAAGGGGAGCTCTTGATGGACGACTCTTCGCCTAACAATGACCGCCAGACCACGATAACGGTTGTTGTTTGCCGACCTTTCATCCTTCCTATAAACGAGATATCCCGGGAACCTAACCCTATCTTCGGGTCCCAGGAGTGTCTCGCTTATGAGCGCCACGTCGATATCCTGTTCCCTCAGGAGATGGCGGAGGGGGGCGACCTTGTTCCGGAGGCCGCGGGCATTCCTCAAAGTCCAAAGAGACGTTATACATTGTCGACGGAAAATCTTAACACCGCGAGTTAAATAATCGATCAACGCCATCTATCGACGCCTCGAGTACTAATTCAACAAAACGCTGTGCAACTTAGTTGACACAGTGCGTACAAGGTTATACAGTTGGTCATTTAGAATCTCTATTACATTTGCAAGGTTTCTATCGTAATGTTTTCTTAACATTTACAATTTATGAGTACATTATGAATGGCCAAAGTTCAGGTAAAATTTGTGCAAAAAAGCGATTTTTACAGACTTATACTGACTTTGTTTTAAAAAAAAAATATTTTTTGCTTGCATAGAAACCTAGATATAGTGCACAAGATACCTATTGGTTCAAAATTTTCAAAGAAATATGTGTTACAACGCCATAATCACGTACGAGCGTTTGTATGAAAAGTATGTCGGGTTGGCCGCTCTTAAGGCGGGCGCCTAAAGAATCTGTCAAGGATATCGTTTTGGAGGCTATCAATTATAATTTTATTAACATCTGGTACTCGGCCTAATTTTAATAAAACATTTTCTTTTTAAATTTTGAACAGCAGATCAACATGAGCGTACGGTCCACCCGTACAATTCATATCTTTTTACGTTAAATAAGCAGTTTTGTACCGCGTGCGCAATTTACTTCAGTTCGCGTTCGGTCTCCGCCGCGTGTACTCATTACTATCATCAGTGCTCACTGTTATCGATTAGCTATAGCATTCTATAAATAAACTGGTCATTATAAACTCTATCACTTCTTATTATTTATAGTTGTCCCGTACAAGGTGATTTGCTAGCACATTGTATCAATCAGCGGGTATTAAACAAAATAATCGAGTTCTGAATCATATTAAATTAGATTCTTAAAAGATTGAGCTTAAAAAAAGAAACTTAAAATCTGCTGATTGCAAGTATTGAATAAATACTTGAACACAACGGCAATTGAGAGAAATAATTTTGACTTTAAAGGCGTTTCCACTTCATTTGCCATCCTTCCCTTTCCACCAAAGACCACCAACAAACCATCCCATTAGCGTCCATCAAATGAAACCTCCTCACTACTTGCTTCTCTGCTGATCCCAACACTAACTGTGTTGACTGGCGTGGATAAATGACGACCATTTATAGGTACCGTATACCTGTGTAGTGATGGGTCGGTATCGATACATGCAGGCTTTTTTATCGACATAATATTTTTTTTTGTTTACGGTTCTTTGTTACTGTCGTTCGGCAGATTTATTTACATGTATGTTTGTGTACTTTTTCACTCTCAAGATTAATCTACAACGAAATAAAAGGTCATCTCATCTTCTTCCGAGCTCAAATCTACTTGACGGCTATTTCAGCCGTTCGTCCGTCTTGAACAAAGAAGAAGAAGAAAGTGAAACGAAATGAAAGGATGATCTTAATCTTTTAAAACACTTTTCCACGTAAATTTTTTTGTATTTTTTTTTAAACTAGATATCTCCTGTATTTCTTTTCTGACTGATCCCTGCAAGGAAATGTGAAAAAAAAAACTCAGAGGTCACCTTAAGATTGTAATAGATAACGTTAGAATTTTTACAATCACAGAATATTATATGTCACAATATAATTAAGCATATAACGGCTTAAACTGACTGCGAAAGTTGCATTTCAATAAAATGACCAAAAGCTGACTGTAACTTTGTTCAAAATATCACCTAAAGTTCGTCTGTTCACTTGCTACTTCGACTATTCATTTCAGTTTTGATTACTTAGCTCTGCGTAGTAAGCATGAATGGCTTCCATGCGTCATGTTCGTGAACGAGCGCCTCAGTTGGGACTGGTCATCTCTTAGCTTATTACCTTATTTCTTAGCTTTCTTGGCTTTTTTTTGTTTGTTTCTCTGTACGCTTTAAACGAGTACTTTTTTTTACATAGTTTTCGTTTTTTTTAATTTAACATTAAAGATGTAACTAATATTTTTGTAACAATATAATTTAAAAGAGTGACCATGGAGTTTCTTGTCCATTCTTCAACAACTAGCGTCATATTTCTAACTGACCGACTCCTTGACAATTCAAAGTGCCTGTAAATGGTTTAATTAAAATAAATGCTTTGACAAACTCAAACCATTTATTACAATTAAACCAGTTTGAGTTTGCTTAAATTCTAATACAATACTAATTTTTCAATTCTAATCCATCTTACACATTGCATCCGCAATTACTATTAAACCCATCCCAGCTCTATTCCTTTCATCGACATCTCAGCCCACAATCACTTACATCACTAAACTAGACAAAGAGCCAGCAATTTGTTTCTCAAAATGTTTTTTTCTTGATTCCCCGTAGGAGCAGGTCTATACCTCTTATTGCAACGAGATTTATATTCTCCGGCGCCATTTTATTGGACAATGAGGATCGGGGGATCATTGTAATATTATGGACGAGTGAAAAGGAGTCTAGAAGCTTAGTTTATTTATTTGTATTTTTTTTTATTGTATTTATACAAATGTACGGAGGTGGACTCAATGCCATGACTATTTTCTACCAGTTAACCTTTGGGTGATGCAGAGACAAACACTGATAGGTGCAATCACGAGAATCGGGGAATAAATAGTATTTAAATACAAAGATATTCTTATATCTATTAAAAACTATAAAATACTAGCCGACCCGGTGAACTTCGTACCGCCTTATACCGACAGCAGCGCCACCTTTTTTTTTTTTGTTTTGGGGTGGGAAATTATCAAATAACTTCTCCCGCTATGGGCTCTCTACTAAAACCCACCCGTGTTCCTTCCGTTGCCTGTACAGCAGCGCCACCTACCGGGTCCAATTGTGTTTTCAAACCATGCAGGAACCCATTGAAATATAAATGCTAAATTTCAACCAAATCGGTCCAGCCATTTAGCAGGAGTTAGGTGACAAACACACGTACAGAATATTAAGATAATATAGTATCTAATTATGTATAAATCTAGGCACAAATCATTATTATCATCATCACTATTTCAGCAGAAAGACGTCCACTGCTGGACCATAGGCCTCCCTCAATTTAGGGAGGGTTTGTCATAATCCCCACGCTTGGCAGGCGGGTTGGCGATCGCAGTATGATGTTAAAATGCATAGAGAACGCTGCTGCCCATTCTCTAGTCTCTTATTCGCCTTTTACGACACCCACGGGAAGAAATACAGTATACCAAATAAATATACCTACATTTATAGACGTACTAGCTGCGCTCTTCGGTTTCACCCGCGTAAGTCTCGATCCCGTGGGAATATCGGGATAAATATTAACCTATGTCTTAATCCAGGGTGTCAGCTACCTCCATACAAAATTTTATCAAAATTGGTCCAGCTGTTTGAGCGTGAAGAAGTAACAAACACACACACACACACTCACAAACTTTCGCCTTTATAATATTAGTGTGAAGTGATTCTAATGTTGTTTCTACTGTTTTCGTCTATTTACATAATCTTCACTGGAAATAATGCAGGCTAACTAAGATACATTTTCTCTTAGTTGCCGTTAAATGTTTGGAATAATTATTTATCTATTTACTATAAAAAAGATAGCATTTTTGCCAGAACAAATTCAATTTATTTATATCGAAAAATGTACATGTACTGAATAATCACCGGTCTTTGTTCCATCCACATTACATGCTTTGTTTGATTTTACTTTACTTTTGTATATCAAATAATAATTTAAGTTCATGGTAACAAGCAACTTGTTAGCATTATATCATTCTTAAACTGGCCAACATTTGAGCTAAATTAAATAACTACCCATAATTAAACTAATTCATTACTAAACTTAGTAGACGGAACTATGATAATTTAACAAAGTTCTCCTAGCTTCAGAAGTCAAGATCTTGTTAGGCTCGTATGGAGTCAAGATGCGTGAATGTGAGAACGTTGAGGCCTTGTAAGACTCACAGATGATTCGATTCGTGGACCGTTTTCTATTTTGTTAAGTACCTGGTACTTATTGACAGGCCTACACTGTCCTCCCATACCTATTAAAATAACACTGTGATTTGAAAACATTCTAAAAGCCAATTATTTTTAAAAGTAACCGTAGAGTTTCATGCCGGCTCTTCTCCATAGGAAAAGACCAATTGGAACCGTGCACCTAGCTTCTGACGTTTCATAAGTTGGATGGCAATGCTGATTCATTGTATTTAAAATTGGCCAGCGCTTTGGTCACGCATGTCAGTCAATAGGTCAAAATCAATCTGCCTGTAGCGATCAACATCGCCACATGCGAACTACGCGTCACACCGACGTCACGCTAATCCTGAATCGCGCAAGCAGAGTTTACCGCGCAACTAGTATATATACAACGTCCCGACATCAACCGTCGGGCAGCTCTGAGATCGAGACGAGCGAGGACTAATCACCTATTCTGTAGGAGCGTCGAGTCGGCACTCACGTCGCTGGTCGCCTTCACTGGGCCTCCCCCGGGCAACCGGGGGTCTCACTTGGTGGGGGTTGACCGCCGTGGCGTCGTGAAGAAAGCGGCGCTAACATACTAGCGCCGCGGCGCGCCCACAGATTTACACATAGCAACTACTCACATCGACGCGTTTTAAATAATAAAACGCGTCCGCCGCCACCAGCCGCGCAAGGCGCACAAAGAGAGGGGTCTATATTTGCAGACCACCGCGTACCCTCCGCAGTCAGGGAACTTATGTTCCGGCACTGCTTGCCACATCCCAATGAACCGTCGGGCAGTTGCCCACCAGGCACAACACCCGTCTGGTCGGAGGATCCTCCCGTTTCTATGGTGGATGAGTGAACTTTACACCCTGTTCCTCATACGATTAAATGCCTATCCTTTTCCCGACTAAGTTGGGGTCGGCTTCCAGTACAACTGAATGCAGCTGAATACCTCATGGAGCGACTACCCATCAGACCTCCACAACCCAGTTACTGGGTAACACGATAAGTAGGTAACCCTTGGTAAGACTGGTTGTCAAACTTTTTGGGTTTCTGACTACCAGTAACGACTGTCAAAGATGTACGAATGACAGTCGGGACCAACGGCTTAACGTGCTTTCCGAGGTACGGAGGGGTGTCCATATGTAATGACAAATGCGTGCACTGACTGGTCAGGTCAACTCAATCTGTGTGGTTCTTTCCTCAAAAGACCATTTCAGACACCAATCTACATGGCCTTCACATGATCTGACCAAGATTATGTCTGGACTTTAAAAGAGACTGTGACCTCTGAGTTTGTTTTGGCCTTTCTTCTCAGAGTATTCAGATAGGAAACGCTGACCTCATCTCGTTTTAAAAATATGACTGACGTGTAACAGTGTTTGTACAAACCTTCTTACTGAAATAAAAATCATTTATCATACATAATGGATGGTCACCCATCCACGAACCGACCGCGACAAGTGTAGCTTAACCATCGGTCGGTAACCGTAGGGCTGTTATCATTTAGCCACGTAGGTAACCATAGTTTATTGTAACTAGACAGTAGAACAACCCATCCTTATACCCGCGCAACAAATCATGGTCTTCACGTAAAATACCGATCAATTATTTAAAATGAAACTACCCCACTATACGGTAACGAAACAAAAGTTTCGAAAGTACAAGCTATTTCACTTAGAGGGCGCTAGTGTGCCACGACTCGAGTATAATTGAAATGGGTTCCGTACGAATATTGAAATAGTCTTGAATTATTTATTTCGTTGTAGAGAACGGACTAGTTTTGTGCTGTGAGTACGGTTGTAACTGTGGCTTGTTTTAACGTAAAGGGGTCTGGTGGTCTGGGTAGATTGTTAGTGTGATTTTCGGGGAATGTTACACAAGTCCAGTCTCGGAATGGTAGGTGTTCGGCTAGAGACATGAGGAAGAGATATGCATTAGCTTCGGTCGAGTCTAAAATTAATTGGAGGTGCACGAAACAGATATTTTCTAGTCAGAATCAACCAAGCTGGGTAGAAAATAGTTTGCAGTAGAATATCGCTATTGATGCAGGGTGTAAGGAAAACCGACGCGCAAACTGATACCTAGAATTCAGCACATGATTCTAGAGCCGCGAGCTGTTAACAGTGTTCCGAGGTACGAAAATGATGCACAAAAGCTTTTCTACACATTTTGACGGTCTATTGTACAATAGCTACACCGTCAAAATGTGTAGGAAAACTTTTTATTTTATTTAATCATCATCATCATCATTACAGCCGAAAGTCGTCCACTGCTGGACTTAGACCTCCCCCAAAAGGGGGGGGGGTGCTATAATCGCCACGCGTGGCGGGCGCGGTGGCGATCGCAGTATGGTGTTAAAATGCATAGAGAACTCTGCTGCCCATTCTCTAGTAAGTCCCTTAGTCGTCTTTTACGACAACCACGGAAAGATATAGGATGGTGCTATTCTTTTATTTATTAAATGACGTATATTTTTACACAGCATCCATAGTCTAGTAGGACTCTACTAACAATATTCTTGACCTGTATGTCAGCCTTTAATTAACTCACTGCAGAGCAAAGCCGCATCTCCTACAGAAAAGAAATGAGCAATTATAACATTGCACGGCTGTCCAGTGTCCAGATCCCTCCATGCCTCGGAAATCATGTCCCAGCTGTCATAGGTAGATCTTTGACAGTAGTTACGGGTAGTTAGAAGCCCGAAAGTCTGACAAAGTATGGTGTGATCCAGTAACTGGGTTGTGGAGGTCAGGTAGGCAGTCGTTCCATGTACACTGGTATTGGGATGCATTCGCTTAGACTGGAAGTCGATCCCAACATAGTTCAAAGTCAAAGATTTATTTGCAAACTAAGTGTACGTTCTGGTGTTATTTTACAATGTAGGTACTTACAACTTAGCGGCCTTTTCCAGGCATTGCTGAGAGTAATTTAACATTAAAAATTAAAATAACTATGCTATTGACACGATTTTACATTCATTATTTCAATAATTTAGTATTACTCATTCAAATATACATTTTTTATTAATTCTATCGCCTTATTAATTTATTTAGAACAGGAAGTCATCTAGGTAGTTGTGTGTGTGTAATGTCTGTGTACGAGAATGTGTTTGTAGTAGGTAGTTATTGATTTATTTTCGTCGTAAAAATTCTTCAATTGAATAGTAACAATTCTTTAAAGGTAGGTTTTTAATTTATTGTTAAATTTAGCCTGGTGTCATTTTTAATCTCTTGAGGCAGCTTATTGTATATTCATATTGCCATGTATTGTGGAGTTGGGATCGGGCAGGCAGATGACGGTGTGAAAGTTACAGGTTTTAAACCCTTTAAAACCAGCTCCTCTAATGTCTATTCTGGCATCATAACACCAGCCTATTATCATCCCACTGCTGGGCAAAGCAAAGGCCTATTCTCATACACAGAAGGCACGAGCATTGATCACCACGCTTGCTTAAGACGGGTTGGCGTTTTCAGACTTATATTAACTATAAGCTCTCCCCACCATTCTTCCACAAAAAGTCAATAGCTTAAACACACGATCCTATAACAAATTCGTGTTGGTATATTCGTTGTGGTACACTCGGCCCTACCGCAGAGAGGCAGTCATTTTGACCGCTTGCACATTACAATTCAAATTGCGGCTTTATAGAGCAATATAGCTCAGTAGGTACAGACAATGCAATTGTAAAAGCTAAAAGCGATATTGCAATTTGGGGCTATGTTTAGGGAGATAAATGCAATAGTTTGGGGAACTTGACAGACCGTGTAGTGGAGGGAAATGCGATTTGGATGGTAATGTGGGGAATTTTCATGTAATTATGATGAGATCAGAATCATGCAAACCTTTTTTTGTAGAACATAAAATTATGTTTCTCTGTTTATATTTAAATGAAAGCGCTCTGTTAATAAATAAAAATAAAATAAAATAATCTTTATTTCGGATAAGCAACATCCATAAGGGTTAGTAAACAAAAAGATAACTTATACCTATGTTAGTAAACTTATTTTCTATTTTGATACAAAGTTGGTGTTCAAAATGCATATTTAAACAACATAACCTAACAAAGGATAGTCGTACCATCTTCAGGATGGAGTTGGAGCCTTCCCGCACTTTGCATAGCAAAGAGGCAGATTTCTGTCTGACGATGGTGTGGAAGCCATCGACATGTGCTTGTGCAAACATACCTGATGCACTGCAGAAACGGGGCAGCCCCATCAACATCCTGAACCCGTTGATATATTGGACCCGTAGGGCGCTGTTAAAGTACAATATTAATTTATTTAATAAAAGGGAAAGAGCACGACATGCAGAAAAACTATGTATTTGTGTAGTACCTTGCCAAACTACCGCTAATGCACAAAAGCATATAATTATTCTGTAAGGATCCACATTTCTACAATAAGTTACCAATCAAATTAAGAATAACGAATGGGGAATAATAATTATAATGGATGGGAATAATATTTTAAAAAAGACTGCGAATTTTACTATTAAAGAAATCAACAATTATGAATATTCATTCTGAGGACAAGGAGACTTCTGAATAGACTCCTTAGACTTTAATTAATTTTATTTTTTACTTTTTATTACATCTACATTATATTAATAATATTATTATTTATATCTTTCCCTGTATTACTAAGAATAGTTCTTGCAATTAGGTAGTTTCGTTGTCTGTTTGTCTTATCCATGTTAGAATATTATTTTTGACTATTTTCTGACTAGCTGCACCCCGCGGTTTCGCCCGCATAAACCCGATCCCGTGGGAATATTGAGATAAAAAGTATTATATTTCCTAACCAAAGTCACTTCCTACACATGTGCCAAATTTCATTCAAATCCGTTCAGTCGTTTTAGCGTGAATGCGTAAGAAACGAATAAACTCAATTTCGCATTTACCATGTTTAAGTTAGGATTTTTGTACACCCTTGAGGTAGAGATACTTGTTTAATTTTAACTAACTTTATTTGTTAACTACCAGCAGCAACAATAAACAATATTCTATTCCATTTTTTTTATGTGAGCACCAATTTAAATTAACAATTATTTCGTTTGATCTCAAATCTCTCTTTAGGGCCCGAGAATACTTCTTGTTTTCCATCGTGCAGCATTGCTGAGTTAAGTGCAATTCAAAGAGCAATAAGTTGGTGAAATTACATAGGCTTGAGATAATTTAAAGGTTGGAGATACATCTGCAAACCCGCATATTGTTGCAGGTCTCCAAAAGCGGTGGTAACCGTAAGCCGATCGCGCTAATTTTGAACGTTAATACCAAAACTAAACCACAACCATAAACGTAACGTTAGACACATTTCGTGTCGCGCTAATCATTTCAACGGAAACGATTTAGCTTTACTTTGGAAGTTACGTTGGAGGAACGATCGCTCGAACTTTCAGTATTGGGTAACGTCAACGATTTTGTCGCTCAGAAAAAATAGCGCGATACCGTTTCTTACATCAGCTAAACCAAAACTAAACCAAAATCAAAAACGTTCCTTTCGAACGGTAATTACGTTGAGAAATAGCGCGATCGGCCCCCAGGTAGGTTACGCAGGGGCCTATTTGCCACTTTTAAACAAAATACTTTCAGCAAAACTACTAAGCCTCTTAAGCTAAAATGTAGGTATTGTGTCCTTGTGTAGTCTACCTAGTAATTGCAACAATCAATTGTAACTTAAGAGCAGTGGTGGCCCAGTGGCAACGACCGCGACTTACGAGTGTAGGTCGTAGGTTCAAACCCCGACAGGCGCTTTACTTTGTGTAAATTATTTGATCAGCACTGCTCTCAAAACGGTGAAGGAAAACATCGTGAGGAAACCGGCATGTCCTAGAACCAAAAAATTCGAAGACATGTGATATCCGCACTGGGTCCGCGTGGTGGATTACGTCCCACTCCCTCTCACAGAGAGGAGACCTGTGTCCTGTGTGTGAATTTCAACTTGATACCTCCATACGTTCCTGAGAAAAAGGGTATTGACTGACAGACGGACAACGAAGTGATCCTATAAGGGTTCCGTTTTTTCCTTTTGAGGTACGGTAAAAAACAATTTGATGCTATAAAAAACCAATAAAACTCTTCGATTGATATAGTTGAACACTATGTAGATCTTGTTGGATTAGTACACGACTGAACCAACCAAAAAATAAATAAATATTATAATTGTTAAAACATAAAATATACGGATACCACAGCCACACAGACAGAAAAGTTCATAACTTTATGTTATTGTGACGGATGAAGGTCATCAGCGCCTCCATCTGCAGAGGAATATGTTAGTTAGGAGGAAAAAATTGTCGGAAAAGGGATCTTAAATTTAGGGAGAAGGCTATATAATTATAAAGATGGAATTTTGTTCGAGCATTTGAAGAAGATACCTACTTCGTTGTTTTATGACGTACAAGTGACATTCAAGCTTAGGGTGCTAAAACAATTACGGACGTCGCCTATGCTGTCATATTCTCGAGCTAAATCAATTTAACTACAACATTTATTTAAAACATCTTTTCCAACCATTCCAACGACCATCAAAGAGCACTGAGTATATGCTTCCCCACACATATCAGGTGCGGCTAGACATGTAAACAGTGTTCTTAATTAACAGCGGCAAAGAGTGGGGAGTTTATGTGAATCATGACTGATAGCCGGCATGTGCGCATTGCGTAGAACGGGACAGGGGGTGGAGAGGATGTAATCTTGTTAGGATTTGTGTAAATGTGGCTTAATAGGGCAGAGATACAAAATAGAGCACCTAGGAAGGAAATAAGAAGGCAAGTCAACTCAGAAGCACTTTTTTTAACTGAGGCTGCTAAAAAATGTCCAGCGATATATTTCTTACTTATTTTTTTCACTCAAAGTCGCATAACTTATTTAATCTTTGAGACTGACAGGAACTGACAGATCCATGCTTTTATTAGATAAGAGAGATGAGTTTCTAAAAACAATGGAACAATCATGGCTTTCAACCCGTCACCCTGTCCTTCATCTGCAAAAAAGAAAAATAAAATTTATTTATTTTGCACTAATCGTGACGATGCATTAAGAAGAAAAATAAAGCACACAAACACAAAAAGAACAAATTGGGGGGGGGGGGGGGGGGAATACCCACCACGTCAACGTAAATAGTGAGTATTACCTTAATATTTTTTTTAATTTATAACCCTCTAAGTCTGAACGCTATTATAAGACAGTTCCAATTATTCCACTAGATTTAATGGTCCAAAAAAATCATTATCAAATCCCCAACTCTTCGACTCCACACCCCTCACAGTTCTATCTCATTACGACGCTGTAATAAACCGGGGTGTGCAGTACGTAATTTGTGTCTTTTGATATTATGTACACACTTTGTTAATGTCTAACATACACGTATGTTGGACGCTTCGTTACGGAGTAAGCAGGGCTTTAGGTTTCCTGAGTATTACGTTCGTAGGTCACAGGTTTATTGGCTAGTTTAATTAAACTGTTACAACACGATGACAGAATAAACAAGCTAAGACAATGGGCCGGCTATCATTATCTGTTTGCTTTTTCAGTCGGCTTTCAGTGTAGGTAACAGAATGTAGCTGAATACCAGTATTTTACATGGAGCGACTGCTTCCAATAGGCCGGCCATATTAGCCATAGAACTGACAGCCGTTGTGATAGTATACATTGTAGACAGGATATTAATTGAGATTTGTTACAGTTGTAATGGCAATCATGTCATTTGGTTTAAGTAGATTTTTATTTTATTAACATTTAAATAGATTATTTAATATTTTGTGAATGTTGTGAAAACATTGTAGGCTAATAGACTGTAGATTTGTAGAGATTTGTAGACCATTTTCTATTTTGTTTAGTAACTGGTACTTGTTGACAGGCCTACACTATTCTCCCATTAACACTTTAATTTGAAAACATTGTAAAAGTAAATTATTTTTAAAAGAGTTTCTTGCCGGCTCTTCTCCATAGGAAATGACCAATTGGAACCGTGCACCTAGTTTCTGACGTTTCATAAGTGCCCATGTAGGTTTATGTGCAATAAAATATTTTGATTTTGATAGACGTGTTCTCGGGTAGAGACTGCGAATTGACAAGCGTAAGGTAGCGTAATATCCTGCCAGGGTTACGAGCCTGTCCGAAAGGGATATCGTGGCCCTGGCACACAGGCATCTGAAGGAACACGGCTGGGTTTTAGTCAGTAAAAGTCTGACACTCCCTCCCGCTCCACCCAGTGGAAGAAGTTATTTGATAATTTCCCACCCACAAAAAAAAAAAAAAGGTAGCGTAATATGCCCTCAGGCTAGGTGGAGCAACGATCTTCGTAGAGTGGCGGGTAGCTGTAGGATGAGAGAAGCCGAAAATCTAGATAAATAGCGTGCGATTGGAGAAGCCTACATCCGGCAGTGTACTGTAAGAAAGAATAACGTTTATTTGGACAGTTCATGAAATACAAATAACAAAATAAAAAAGTTAAAATTTTAACAAACAATAGTGTGTGCCTCACGGCTGCATCAAAAAGATTCATTTCAGCATTAATGCTGGACAGATGCTGTCTGACGCTGGCTTTCTAATAAACCTTTAGGGGCAAGTCACGGGGAGTACAAACAGTTTTAACATACTTATAAATAAATAAATAACTAGTATTCAAATATAATAAGAAAAACAGAAAAATATACTAAAACTACAAGAACTGTCCCAGCAAAACCTGTTCTTAGCGATTAGCTAGATTGATCTGTGCACGTTGCACGCATAAAGCGACCGCAGACTGCTTTAAGCTGATGTTGATTAACACTCCTGATATACCTTCCGTAAGGACTGCAATTATTGTCAATTTTATTAGTGACTTTCGGGGATCAAAGCCTCCTTTTATGTATGCCTTTGTCTAAACCACCATATTATTAAACTTCTTTTACAGAGAACGATGAGCTCAAATGGCTTATTGCCAATATTGTTCCTCTGTAGCTGACTGTGTTAATAGATTCTCGCAGACATTTTTCTTTTAATTTTAATTGGATGATTTTTTCTTCCCTTATGTATTGACCAATATGACATACTTGTTTGCAAATAGGCCTCTATTTGCAAACAAGTATGTCATATTGGTCAAATTTTAGTATACAAGGTTATTTTTAAGTCGTCAATAACCTCTTAAGGGGTCATTGTACTCATCATTATGAACAACTTTTACTATGAGACCAACACTGAAATCGCGAAAGAAAAACCAGCTGTTCCCTACATTTATGTTCGAATAATTTGTTAAAATGTAGGGAACAGCAGATTTTTTTCACGATTTCAGGTTTGGTCCCATAGTAAAAGTTGTTCATAATGATGAGTATAATGCCCCCTTAAGAGGTTATTGACGACTTAAAAATAACCTTGTATACTAAAATTTTACAACATCATGTCCGCCCCTACTACGAAATAAACTGGTAGGTTCGTCAGCACTATAAACAGAGGACTATGTACAAAATGATCAGTATCCAGTGCCCGGGTCTAACGAACAAATATTTGTGTGACGTCATTGCACCTTTGTTGCCAAGTACCGACGGCAGAACAGGTTGGGATAGTGTTTGTAAAGTTTAATTTGTTTTGTTTTGGTGGTAGCTTGTTGAGTTATGTTGCTGAATATTATTAGTTTTAGTTCGTTATGACCGGTGTTAGTCTTATTATAGCTATAATATGGTAACAAAGCTGATATAAATGAATCTATTTTTATTTTATTATGTATGTGTACACAGTAAAATACACAGAGATACGGCATAATTATAATTTTGAGTACAAAGGTACTGCTTATTTCTTAAGAAATTTCTTCCAGCAGACCTGCTAAAGGATAAATGGAAAAGTAACGTGGACAATAGTGTGTGAGAAAAATATGAATATGCGAAGTCTTAAACTACATACATACGTACATAAACTCACGCCTTCTTCATGGGGGTAGGCAGAAACTATAGAACGCCACCTGCAACGCTCTTTACATACTCCTTTTGCTTCGCCTATTTTCATACATCTGGTCATACACGCACGTCGATTGCGAGTACTTCGCACCTGACCTTTCTGAAGAACATCACCAATTTGGTCACTATATGCCCTCCTAGGGCGTCCCGTCCCGGCGTTTCCACTCACCTCTGCTTTATAAATACCTTTTGTTAGTCGCCTTTCACTCATACTCTCAACATAACCAAACCATCTAAGCATACTCTTTTCAATTTTTGTTACTACATGTTCTTTTAAACTGCACCGTTGCCTTATCACCTCATTTTTCAGCCTATCATTCATAGTCACGCCAGACACGCTTCGTGGTTTGCTTGAAGTCTTAATCTAAAATGTTAAATATACCTACACACTTTGATTATTTACATGTCTAGATAAAGTGTTGCACTGCAAAAGAACTAAAACAAGCAGGCGAAGTTAGATAGGCTGGTGCATGACATCTACGTGTTACACTCGCGTCACGTCATTGCGTTATGCTAGTGTGCGTGGATTTTGCGGCAGTTGGACGCAATTTTTTCGACGAGTTCACAGCTTTGACTTTCTATCTAGATATATTTATATCTTTGCCTACAAGTATAAAGCCAAAAAAAATATTACCTACTTAAAATTCCAGTAGTTTTCTGTTCAGAAAACATACATAATTTAGTTGCCATCACACACATTCAGAAGTCTGAAAGTCTAGTCTATCTAAACTAAACATAACTACAGTAATAATTACATTGACTAGGTATCAATCTAATTAATTTTAACGAGGTCATTATAACATTCGTTGGCTTTATGAAATTGACATTCAACAACTCTTTTGTAGCCATCATCATAGCGACGATGAAATACCAATCCGTCCTTTTTTTTTGGTGGGAAATTATCAAATAACATATAATATATTCTCCCGCTCCGGGCGGAGCGGGAGGGCGTGTCAGACTTTTACTAACTAAAACCCGCCCGTATTCCAGCGTGTGTATTTGCCTGTATGCCGGGGCCACGATATCCTTTTCGGACAAACTCGCGACCCTGCCAGGCATTGGCCCTAATGGACCCCGTCAATTCGTTCTGACATCTCTTTGAGGCGCGCGTGGAACACAACGCGCCGTCGACCCGGGCCTGGTCCTTATCGGACGGCGAGCTACCCATCGCTCACCGTCCGCAGGCCCGCGCCTACTGTGACCGGAAATCGGCTTGCACCCTCACGCGTTCCGCCTCCTCCTTCGCGAGCAATACTGCTTCGCAGAAGGAAGTAATACCTCCTAACTACCTTTTTTTCGATTTTTTGTTTTTAATTGCAATCGACATAAAATGCTTTTTCGCGTGTACTGGCACAACCTCCTTTTTTTTTTTTTTTGGGTGGGAAATCATCAAATAACTTCTCCCGCTCTGGGCGGAGCGGGAGGGCGTGTCAGACTTTTACTGACTAAAACCCACCCGTGTTCCTTCCGTTGCCTGTGTGCCAGGGCTACGATATCCCTTTCGGACAAACTCGCAACCCCGGCAGGCATTGGTCCTAACGGACCCCGTCAGTTTGTGCTGACATCTCTTTGAGGCGCGCGTGGAACACAACGCGCCGTCGACCCGGGCCTGGTCCTTATCGGACGGCGAGCTACCCATCGCTCACCGTCCGCAGGCCCGCGCCTACGGTGGTCGGAAATCGGTTTGCGACTCCCGACGCCCAGGGCGTCTCCTGCGGCGACTAGGGCCGCGAGGGCGCGGACCTTGACTCACACTCACGCGTTCCGCCTCCTCCTTCGCTAGCATAACTGCTTCGCAGAAGGAGGTAACGGCCTCCCATGCACTCTCGCTCCGAACCATGGCCTGAACCAGGGCCGGACGCGAGAGATCGCCGCCGCCGATCGCCTCCGTGAGGACACGGCGGTGCTCCGCCCAAGCTGGGCAGACCTCCACCGTATGCTCCACCGTGTCCTCCGGGCGATCCACACAGTGGTGACACCCGGGCGTTTCCTCCCGCTTAATCCTAAACAGGAACCTCCCGAAACATCCATGTCCGGTGAGGACCTGCGTCAGGCGGAAGGTGAGGACGCCGTGGCGCCTCTCCAGCCACTCCTCAAAGAGGGGACTTATCGCCACAATTGTGGCGTGCCCAGCGCTGGGTTGCGACAATCGCACTCTCCATGTCGCCATGAGATCCCTCCGGAGCTCCGTCCGCTGTGCCGCGATTTCTTGCGGCAGCGGAGTTATGCCCCGGAGTTTCGCCTCTTCGCGCCACACCCAAATGTGCGCGAGGACTTTCGCCTCCAGACCCCATGGCGGTAGTCCGGCAAGGAGGCTCGCCGCCTCACGGGAGACCGTGCGGTCTCCCCGTACCATCCTGATGGCCATGACCCTTTGGGACGCGTTCAACCGCTGCGCTGGTCGCAGCCTCAGAGAACGCGCCCACACCGGTGCCCCGTAAAGGGCCATGGACCGCACGATCCCCGCGTAGAGCCTCCGGCAGGAGGCGTTTGGACCCCCCAGATGGGGCAGAAGCCGCTTCAAGGTAGCCCCGGCCCGCTCCAGTCTGGGAGCCAAACGTCGGAAGTGCTCGACGAAGTTCCACCGGCTGTCGAGGACGAGTCCCAGGTACTTCATCGTTGACTCGACGCCGATGTGAACCCCTCCCGCCGTTATCTGGGAACCCGACAGTGGCGCGTTCCGAGGACCATAAAAGCACATGGCCTCGGACTTGTGCAATGCCACCTCGAGTCCCAATTGCCGGATCCTATCGACGATTGTCGCAACCCCACGTGCCGCCAGTTCGGCCGCCGCCTGATGCGAACTCCCTTGTGCCAGGACTAGCGTGTCGTCAGCGTAGCAGACTACGCTGACGCCACTAGGGAGGTCGGCGCGCAGCACCCAGTCGTACCCGATGTCCCACAGATGCGGCCCCAGGACCGATCCCTGTGGCACACCGCACGACATCTCTCGCTGGTTCCACTCTCCGTGGTGACCGGGGTAGATGACGGCCCTGTCCGTCAAATAGGCCTCGACCACACGACAGAGGTAGGTCGGCATCCGGTGATACCGAAGTGCCTCCCTAATGCAACTCCAGGGCAAGGTATTGAAGGCATTGGCGATGTCAAGAGACACCGCCAAGACAACCCCACCCCGGGCAACAGCATCCCCCGTCGTGAGGGCTCGAACGCGCATGATGGCATCCACCGTAGAGCGCCCCTTACGGAAACCAAACTGGCTCTCCGCCAAATCCGGCCCCACCCGCACCAGCCGCCCGACGAGGCGGTCTGCAATTACTCTTTCAAAGAGCTTGCCCACCTCGTCGAGCAGCACGATGGGCCGGTAAGCGGACGGAGAGTCCGCCGGGCGCCCTGGCTTCTTTATGAGGACCAGTTTCCCCGTCTTCCAACGAAGTGGAAACTGGCCTCTCTCCAAGCATGCGCTTAGGAGCCCCCTTAGTCGAGGCCCGAGAGCCTCCAAGGCCAGAACCCAGGCTTTTCCAGGCAAGCTTCGGGTCCTGGGGCGGTATTTTTGGCATTCAGCCTATGTACCGCCACTCTCAGATTTACCTCGGTCACCTCTGGAGCATCGTCGTCGTCGGTGTGGTCCGCATCTGGCACCGCAGGAGGCGGAGCCATGGGCGGGGGAGTATGTTCCCCTCGCGAAGGGAACAGAGCGCTCACCACGTCCTCCACGAGCTGGGGCCGGAGACTCTGCGTCAGCGGGGGAGCCCATGGGCGGAGTTTATCTCGCACCCATTTGTAGGGGCGTCCCCACGGGCCTCTGTTGAGAGTCTCCAGCGTCTCCTCGCGGGCCAGTCCTCTGGCCCGCTGGATCTCTGCTCGGAGGGCAGTCTTCGCTGCTCCGTACCCCTTGTATAGCTCCGCCTGAATGGCTTCCGTATCCGGAGGGCGGACACGGAGCCTGCGGTGCCTGGAGTACCGGTGGCGCGCAGCAACGCACGCCTCGCGTAAAGCGGTCAGCTCACGCGACCACCAGTACACCTGGCGCCGGGCACGTCCGGGCTGGACCCGGGGCATTGCCACGTCACATATTTCGGACATGGCCTCCCGGAACCACTCCGCCTCGTCATTGATGTCGGCAGGCTTGTCCGGTGATGACACCCAGGCCTGCACGATCGTGGCTTCCAGGAGGAGCTCCCGGTCCAGCTGCTTCAGCGCCCACCGCGGACCACTCGGGGTCTGTCGGACCGGCGCGCCCGAGGTTGGGCGGAGACGTCAAGCCGGATGTACCGGTGATCGGAAGAGGTCTCCACCCCCTCCATGACGCGCCAGTCGATGACACGCGGTGACAGAGCGGGGCTGGCGAACGAGATGTCCACCACTGATTCACCCCGCATCCGCACACACGTGGGGACAGAACCCCGGTTTAGGACGACCAGGCCTGTCTCCAGAGCCCAGTCCTCCACCATCCTGCCCCGTGTGCCCGTATACCGAGAACCCCAAGCCACGTTCTTGGCATTGAAGTCCCCGTGGACGATCACTGGGAGGGGATGGTACCCGACGACGATGATTCTCAACTCCCCAAGGGAGTTGTGGAACTCGGCGAGAGTTCGGTTCGGGGAGAAGTATACTCCCACCACGACAATATCCCCGAACCGTGCTGCCACGCAACCCCCTCCCCTCTTGACGGCCTCAAGGGACGGGGTACCGGCGGCGGCCGACGAAATAATGGTCACTGAGCCGCTCAGGTCCTCCACCCAGTCGTCCCTGGGCGGGACAAAGTACGGCTCAGCGACCACGGCGATGTTAATCGACCACTGCGCCATGCTCTGGAGCAAGAGATCCTGAGCGGCGGCGCAGTGGTTGATGTTCGCCTGGAGGAGGCGTAATGGGGCCATTTATTGGCACTCCATTTCAGCCCCCTCCTGGGCCCCCTGTGAAGGCCCTGCCGCGGTGTTAGCGGCGGCAGCGACGGCGGTGGTGGCGGCAACGGCGGCGGCAATAGTGGCGGCTGCGGCGGTGACGGCGGTGGCGGAGGGCTTGCCTCTGCCCCTGGGTTTGGGGGGGGGGGGAGCGCAGGCCTTGCCCCCAGCCCGGTGATCGGCCGGCTTGCCAGCCGCCGCACAAGCAAAACAGTGCGGCGTGGCATTACAAGAACCGGCCTTGTGACCGGGCTGACCACAACGGAAACAGTGATCGCTGCGGTCCACCTCCGAGGTGCAACATGCTCCCACGTGGTTACCCACCCGGCAGCGGAAGCACCTCAGAGTTCTGGGTTCCAGCAGTTTAACCTGCGCGGATACCCAGCCCACCCGGAGCCTTCGGCCCTCCCCGGCTATCTTTTGGGCCGCCGACACGGGGCAGCTCACCGTAACGGTTTGCATCCCCGTGTTATCAGGACGGATGGTGCCCGCCCTCACCTGCTCGGCAGAGCACCCTCCAGTCCTAGCCACGGCGGCCACAACTTCTTCCGCCGTCACGCAGTCATCCAGGCCCAAAATGCGCATGTCAGCGCACTTAGTAGGCCTGGACACCCGGGCCTTTTCCGCGTTTAAGGACGCCCTGAGCCTTTCTGCAAGGGCGTCAGCGGTAGGGCCGCTGGCCGCCCCGGGGATCTCCAGCATCCGGGCCCCCGTCGCAGTGACCTTCATTCGGAAGCCATCGGCGACGCCGATCTCCTCCAGGTTCACTGCCGCCCACGCCTTAGCGAGCACCTCACGGTAGGTCACGCCCTTCCGGCTGTAGTGTGATCACTACAGCTGCGGACTTTGGGGCGCGGAGCCTAGCCGCGGCGCTTCGCTTCTTGCGCCGTTGCCGCCTCTCCTTTTTATTGGCCGCCCTTTTGGCCTTAGCCGCCTTCTTTTTCTCCCCGGCTACTTGCCATTCGGCGTCGGCCGGAGAGGAATTAGAAGGCTGGGGGGGGGGGCGACCGTCCTGCCGCAGTGGCTGGGGCCCTTGCCTTCTGAGTAGCCACCTGTGCAGCCGTCCCGTCCTTCTTGGGCTTAGGCTGCGCCAATCTGGCCGATTTGGCCAGAGGCGTGGGCTTGGCTGCAGGTTTGGCCGCAGGCTTGGCCGCGGCAGCCACGGTGGCCGGTCTGCTCGCCGCTAGCGGGGGGCGCAAGACAATGCCCTCAAGTACGGAGAACCGGCTGTTGAAGGCAGCCAGCTCCTGCCGCACCAGGGACAAAACCCGGTCCTCCGCCGGCAAGGGCACACCCTGCCCTTGCTGCACCGCTCCATGCGGCACCTCCGGAGGGCCAGCTTTTCGAAGCCAGGCCAGCTCCGCTCGGAGCTCCTCGTTCTCCTTTCGGAGAAGCTCCATAGCGGCTGTCAGGCGGCCGACCTCCGCTCGCATCTCGGACATTTCGTCCGACGTAAGCCCGGCCTGAAGGGCCCTCGCTGCCGCCATAATGGAGGCCGTAGCAGCGGGTACGACCTTGTCTTTGGAGGCTTGTATCCTCTTCAAGGCCACACCCCTGATCGCTGCTACCACGACCTGCTCAAAGCTGCTGGCGACTCGCTCCGCCTTGGAGCCGTCAGCGGCGTCCGGCTCACCACCTGAGGTATCAGAGAGCCCCTCCATTGGCAGCCTGTTGGCTCCCCGGGCCGGCTCGGCTGGGCTAGCTCGGCTGGGCTCGCTGGCTCGCTGGCTGGCATCCTGGGTGGTGAGCCCTCTGCCCCCACCCCGTCCTTGGACCCCGCCCCGCCGGCCAATTTTCCTCCGGCCCGAGTTCAGCCCACCATCAGAGGACGACCCCTGGCCGTCCCCTGGCTTGGAGCGCTTCTTTTTGAGGAACTTTGCAGCCCCCACCTCCACGAGCTCCGGGCTCTTAAAAGAGCCCTTCGCGCCAGATGTATCGTCGGACTCCGACCCCGCATCACTCCCTTCCTCTACGGCAACCGGGGTAGCCGGGCGCACAAATTGTGCTCGCGCCATTGGCACTCTTTGTGCTTTTTGTTTCGGTGCCGAGGACGTACTGGGAATAGAACCCAGCGACTCCTCAGCACCGGTAGGTGAGCCACCCTGGCTCAATGCGTCCCCGAAGGACGGGTAAAAATCCGAATTGGATATTGGGCGTTCATTGTCCCCCCCAGAATACGAGGGACTGACCGAGCTCTGCTCGGTGAGGGATTCTCCTACTGCGGAGCAGCAGGTACCCTCCTGGGTTAGTTTGTTTTTATGACTCGCTTCCATTGTTGTTGCTGAACACAGCTTTGCCTTTTTTATGGGGTGGGGTCCCCAGACCACTCCTTCACCTCAGTCATGTCTGATGAGCAGACACGTACTAGAGGTGAACCACTCTTCCCACTCTCCAACGATGAGGAGAGAAACGCGCGCCGTCCAGAACACCAACAACTGTTGAAGTCCTCAGACGGCGCGCCCCTCGCGGAAGTCAGATGCCATTGACTCCGCCCCATGTCTCTCTTAGTCAGGTCTCTCACTTGAGGCCTTCCGGCATGAGTGAATCTACCGGCAAAGCCCCCAAGATCATTGAGACACGCAAGCCCCACCACGACGACAACGTGGAGACACACTCGGTGGGGGGCACACAACCTCCTTTTTTTTTTTTTTTGGGTGGGAAATTATCAAATAACTTCTCCCGCTCTGGGCGGAGCGGGAGGGCGTTTCAGACTTTTACTGACTAAAACCCACCCGTGTTCCTTCCGTTGCCTGTGTGCCAGGGCCACGATATCCCTTTCGGACAAACTCGCAACCCCGGCAGGCATTGGTCCTTACGGACCCCGTCAGTTTGTGCTGACATCTCTTTGAGGCGCGCGTGGTACACAACGCGCCGTCGACCCGGGCCTGGTCCTTATCGGACGGCGAGCTACCCATCGCTCACCGTCCGCAGGCCCGCACCTACGGTGGCCGGAAATCGGCTTGCGACTCACACACACAACCTCCTAACACGATAATTTAATAAATAGTTAAAAAAGGTAGGGAAAATCTAAAAAACCGGCCAAGTGCGAGTCGGATTCGCGCACGAAGGGTTCCGTACCATTATCTATAAAAATGGCCAAAAATTCACGTTTGTTGTATGGGAGCCCACCCTAAATATTTGTTTTATTTTGATTTAATTATTTATTTCTAAAGTGAATATATAACTAAATATTCTGTGAATATTTCAAGCGTCTACCTGTTGCCATTATCAACATCCAGCAAAAACGAGCAAAAAAATCACGTTTGTTGTATGGGTGCCCCCTTAAATATTTATTTAATTCTGTTTTTTAGTATGTGTTGTTAAAGCGGCAACAGAAATACATCATCTGTGAAAACAACTGTCTATCACGGTTCATGAGATACAGCCTGGTGACAGACGGACAGACAGATAGACGGCGGAGCCTTAGTAATAGGGTTCCCATTTTACCCTTTGGGTACGGAACCCTAAATGGTAGTTAGGAGGTATTGGTATTTCATCGTCGATAGTAGGTATGCAAGTAGGTAGAATTAACGATTTGGTGTAAAATGCAATATAACATTTATTATCAAGCTTTCCCTTTAGAGTTTTGCTAAAATGCTCAAGATCGTTTTGCTATCGCTCCAACCATCTTTGATAGAGCTGCACGCGCAAACATTACGCTTCACTTCTCTTCATTGAGTACCCATAGAATTGTAAAACCAGCACTCTAATTGCGTAACATACTATCAACTAAAATTGAATGATTTTGAAGTATATTGCTAATCCATTGCTTCATATGTTGGAAAAATGTGTCTGCTCAACAACGTAAATAATTTAATGAATGTTGTTGAACTGTCAAAATGAAACTCATGGCTACTGATAATGCGTTACGCAATTCCCCCGCTGTACTACACTACTCGCGAACTTGATCGAAGTAAAGGTTCGTACAGACTGAATCATATTGCGGGCGCGACAGGCAGCGCAACACTTTTCATGAAGTTTTCAAAGAAATTGTGCTACCATTAACACGTCGCGCCTGTCTGCGGGAGCCTTTAAGCGGATACAAGAGTGTAGAGTACTTCGGTTCGCTTCGTGCGACCACGGCTCGCCTCGAGCGACTTCCGATCGTTGTCGGTTTTTGCGCCCGAGTCAAACGACTCGAAGCGTCCTGTAGTTTTTTTGCACGAGTGTCTCGTACTTGGGACTTCGGTCAATTTCGACCAGTACTTGGCCGAAGCAACTTCGCGAGTAGCGTACCTTTTTTTTTTTTTGTTGCCGGGTCGGAAAATTTTCATGGATGTCCTCCGGCCTGGGCCGGGCGGAGGGGTCTGTCAGACTCTTACTGACTAAAAACCACCCCGGTGTTCCCTTCCCACACTTGCACCGGGGATCTTGAGAGCTAGTATTACTTCCATGATCCCCGGCTAGTGCTGGCCCGCCTCCGCCTCCGCGGGCCACCTCAAGTCTGCGGGGGGATGAGGTGCTAGACCCCCCCCCACGCGACGTCTGAAAGGAGCGCGCATGGAACACTACGTGCCGCCACCTCGGGTCCAGTGTGATAGGGGGCGGCGAACGTCCCCGAGTCCCCCGTCCCTGGACCCATTTAGGGGGGCCGGAAGAGGGCATTGTCTGGCGAGTAGCATACCTAGTGCAGGAATTAGGCAGGAAAAAGCTGTTCACTACCACAAGGATCTTTTGACGCGTGAATGACGTCGACCGGGTTCCTGTTGGTACGAAACATTTGTGCAATGTATTGAAAAACCGGTCAAGTGCGTGTCGGACCACGCACGATGAAGGATTCCGTAGTTGGGATGTATTAATCCCAAAAACAAACTTAACATTGTAGTTGAAAGACATGGTCTTGAATACATCGATATACGCCACGGTAAATTTTCCAACTGCAAATGTAATGATTGTAATTGGATTTTTTTTTTATATGATAAATCTTCTAATGAACGATTTTCGGACTTTTTCCTTTACTTGTACCTTGCTTTTTGCCAAATTTAATGATTCTAAGTCAACGGGAAGTACCCTATAGGTTTTGATTTATTTGCATGTATCATAATATATCGCATAAATCACCGTATTTTTTTATTGCGTTGCCTTAGAAGCTTGATTTTTTTAGAGCTTCAAGGGATTGTAGAACTAGGTATTTTTTATTAATTTCAACTTGATACCTCCACGCGTTCTTGAGAAAAAGGGCCAGGGCCAGGGGGGCTTGACAGACTGACAGACTGACAGACGGACAACGTAGTGATCCTATAAGGGTTCCGTTTTTTTTCCTTTGAGGTACGGAACCCTAAAAACAAGATGGTGGGGTTAGTTCCGATTTTGGCCACGCGCGAAAAGATCCTTGTTCACCTAAAGACACGATAACCTGTTGCTCTACTTACCTAATAAAGGCTTAAAGGGTGAAGATATAAATCAATAAAGCAACAATTTATTCATCTATCTTCAAGCGGTTTAGTCCAATTTATGAGACCACAATTCTGGAGATTCACAGGATTGTAGTAAGTTTATAATTTTTGGAGTATGTTTATGTTTTGGATCTTGTAAACATAACATCACGCCTGTATGGGTTGGGCAGAAATGTTTAGTAGGCAAACGTTTTGCCAGTTATTATATTTTTACGATACGTACTCTGATTTTTAATTTAGGTACTAGACTGAAATTACATTTGGTGTCGACATAAAAATAACCTAGTAAATAACCTAGTTACCGAGTGTCTCTCACAAAGGACCACTGAAGCATTATTTGAAGGAGGACCTTCACTGTTGTCGTGTTGTCACTGCATTATTAATTATTTTTCATTTCTCATAAGTACTCGGAAAGTAGTGTTTGTTTAATCCAAGTAGAGGGTGGACGCTGCTCCCTACCCATTGGCGGGAAAAACTTATAGTGATT
The DNA here is from genome assembly GCA_963921375.1 of Tiliacea citrago. Taxonomy (NCBI): domain Eukaryota; kingdom Metazoa; phylum Arthropoda; class Insecta; order Lepidoptera; family Noctuidae; genus Tiliacea; species Tiliacea citrago. Next base: position 16,660,034 of record OY992805.1, read on the forward strand.
GCTTCCCTCTCTAGGGCGGGAATGAATTTTAAAAATAGAACTTAGTCTGCTACGAAACATTTTCCATAATTAAAAAAAAACGATGCAAATTAAAAAAAAATGCTATGGTCTTGTGAGTGTTTAAACAGCCGTGTGAATTTAAAAATATACTTGTTAAGCGGGACGGCCCGCGGTACGACGCGGTGGTGTTCCATGTTTAAAATTTAAAAAAGACTATACATATAATTTCGCGTGATACTAACTCTGTAAGCTGCTCCGAAATTCAAAATCTCGGATACAAAGACTAATATTTTGATTAATTAATAAAAATGAGTTCAAGCGATTCTGAAATGTTGACCCCGTTAAAGACAATTACAATATTTGAAAATCTTTTGCCAGTAATTTCAAAGGAAAGATATTTAAAATATAGGTACATACATTAATTTTATGAAGTGGCGAGCAAACAAGAAAATAAAATATTTTAGAAAAACTATTTTTTTTTACTTTCATTATAGTTATTCGAAATTAAAAGTAGTGTTTAACACGGGTGAAAGTCACCAATTCCTATCGACCCTTGTATAACAATCTACTATTCGAATTATTTAAAAAAAAGGTCATCGCAGCGGTCATTTTGGTCTAGCAAATTAAAAATCAGAGTTTAGTTAGTTTATTTTAATGAAGTAATAACCCGATAGATGAGGATTTCGAGGCTAGTACGAGTAACAGCCACACAGGTCGACTAATCGAGGTTATGATACGCCACGGTCAGTCCGTGTAAAACCAGTCAAACCAAGATGTATTATCCAGTAACTGGGTTGTGGAGGTCAGATAGGCGAAATATAGTAGCTATTTGTACAGGGTCTGTAATTATAATATTATTCAATTTTATAAATTCTATGTTATCTTTTTGAGTGTTATTATTTATTTCGTTTTTAATAAATAAAAAAAATCATTGAATTCAGGCAAAACCCATATTACACAAGATAAAATAAAATAAAATTTCACAATACTGCAACAGAATAGAATAAAATGTCAATATTAAATTAAAATAAACGAACAGGTAGGTAGGTAAAAAGGCCTCAGAATAAAAATAAAAATTAAATGTCATACGCAATTAATATAAATGCATGAGTAGCAGAAATATAATGTCATAGAATTTAAAATAAAATGTCAAATTTGGATCACAAAATTAAATTTAAAGGAAAAAAATAATAATAATAATATAAATACAATCAGATTAAGTGGCTATACAAATACATGTCTGTTACACCATTGTCGCTCCATTTAAAATACTGGTATTCAGCTGCATCCGAGGCAACAAAGACAGGACGGACGAACTTGACCCCTACTGAAAGGGCTGGCCCACAATGACAGTGGACAGACGGAGTGGAGAAATATACTTTTAAGAACAACCTGTATCAATCTAAGTCACATTCCTCTACTACTTTTGTTAGAAGGACGGTCAAATCGGTCACCGATTTTCGCTAGTTTGTTTAGCAATTAGTAATAGATAAATATTTCGCTAAATTTTCGTTGTTATTTTTGTTGTTGTTTAATTTAATTCTCTAAATTATGTGGTCGATGATTTTGGTGCACGGTAAAAATCTAACGAGTTTACGTTATGCGCCAACTTAAAAAAATATAAAAATGTAAGTGTATTACTAAATGAATGAATGAATAAATAATAGACAGAGAGTAGTGTGTGTAGACAGTGTAGACAGATAGATAGTGAGTGGGAAAAGGAAGAGTTTGCCCAGCAGTAGGACATTACGGGCTAAATAGATAGATAGCTGCTTCCAATTAGAGTGAATACCGTCCCCAATATAGTTTGGAAAACGCTAGGCAAATGATTATAAGTCGACGGAAGAGTAGGCAAAAATGACCTTTCTGTGTAGTAGACAGTAGAACATTTTCGGTAGACAAGCGATTTCTATTCTACAGTAGAATAGAATTAGAAAGCGTTATGCTAAGCCTGCAGGTAGATAAATAAGTCAGATATAATCAAAGGTAAACCTTAATTCTTGAACATAAATCCAAGAAACTAAAGACAATAGCCTCCTCTATTACCAAGGATGTGCTAATGCGGCCTATTCATCACATTCCTATTATTCTATTCTACACGTTAAATGATACGGAAAGAATTAGACGAGCTTAGAAATGATGAGTTCGAGGCTTTATCTTGGGATTAGCGCTAGATAAGAGTTTTTTGCTACCGTCGTTCAGTTTTTTACCGTCTTCTAAAAATAGAAGGATATATTCGACTGTAGATCCTTTGTGTAAATGTTTTACAATATCATTTTAGGAGTATTAGATATTTAAATAGCATGAAGGTAGCAACCGGTTCATTTTAGGTATTTATTTAGGTTAGCCAACAATTATTTACACAAAATTAATGTACTTACCACGAATCGTGATTAAATTGCAATGATCGATTCTCGATAATTGCAATTTAATTTTCTTATTACTTTAGATTACATATTATATTTAGTTTACTACAGAAATTGGAAATCCAACAATCCTATCCCATTTAATTGTATGTATAATGCGTACTATGTTACATCAAAATGATTCGAGATAGAAGGACTTAAAACAAGGACATGTCTCTCTCAAATCTCCTATGAGATGCCTAATAGAATCAAGGTTGAGATATAGTGTTTAGTTTTGGGGGAATAGTTTTAAATATAACTGCCAGAGAGCCTTTGTACTCCAAAAGACAGACATACGAACCATGGTCCGGATAAATTTTAAAATTCTTACTGTGCCCAGCCTCTATGTTTTAGTATTGTTGGTAAATTTAAAAAAATATCTGTATAACCACGAAACAGATGAGGAGAGACAGTCGAGGGAAAGTACGCGCAGGAAAGATTTTAAAAGCAAAATAATTCCCCTACTTAAGATTGTTTAACATAGTCCTCAATATCAAGCAGTGCGGATTTTTAACAGGTTGCCATTGGACTTAAAAACTATAATTTATAAGAGTTAATTTAAGTCAAGACTCAAAGCGTTCCTATTGGAGAAATGTCTGTATTCGATAGGCGATGACATATCCACGTTTTATTTTTTTTTATATTAGTTAATGTGAGACTGGGTAATATTAATATGTAGTTGTAGCTTGTAATCTTATTGAATTTTTCATTGTGTTGAATGTTTAATTTACTATATTTTATTGTATTATGAATGTGTTATTTTTATAATTTTAATGAACATGTTTTTTTTTTGTTATTTAATGTATTATTTATGATTTCAAACACAATGTAAATTGTTCCTGAATAAATTGAATTGAATTGAATTGTAAGCAAAGCTCAAGTCAAGTGATATTACTAGTGATGTCAATTAATAGTAGATTGTTGCACCGAGCGCAAAGTGAGTTATTAATGCACGAGTGCTATGTTAGTGCCCGAGCGCTCGCGAGGGCACTAAATTAGCACGAGTTTATTAATTACTCACTTTATCAAGCTGCGTAATCTACTTTTCTTTCAACTATCGATCTACCTACCGTGATAAAATATACGTACTCAAAATAAAAACTCAAGTAAATGAAAACAAAGTTTAATTCATCTTCTCCTCAAACATTTAAAACTTACAATTATTAAATGTGCAGTTATTAAAAGTGAAATTTGCACTTTTACTTGGAACTTTAAAAAAATAATAAACAGTGCATTAATGAAAAACTGTGCAACCATGAGATTTCATAAAACATTTCTGCACTGTTTTGGTTCTAAGCAAAAAATATGTTCTTTGCGATCGGTTTTGTAGTGATTCATGATAACATTACTACGTATTTGAAAGAAAAATATGCGCAGTAAGTGGCGCCGCCGCCGTCTAGTTTAGTTACAAAGTTACTGGAATCACCGAAAAGGTTGGATAAGAGTGACACTGGCTGGTGACAGTCACTCTAGCAGAGCGTCGCATCGATGGTTGCGTGGCGGCTGTTCTGATGACAGAAGAAGATGCCGCTGGGGTCGCCGCTGTACCACGTCCATGACGAACTGCTATATTCCGGCAAAATCCTGATGATATTGAAGCTACTGAACCACTAATACGATCATCACTTTTGGTAAAGGCTATCCTGCGCTGTGTATAATAAATAACTAGAAAAAAATAAAGAAGAACAAAAATTTTATACATTTATAAATAAATTAAATAATTATTACTATCTAAATTTTATAATAATATCAATGAATATTTAAATGACACAAATTACATGTTAAATAAAATAATTATATAATATAATATAACAACCATGGCTAAGTAGTCAAATAAAAGCCCTTTTACTCTCTCCTTCTTTTGCTGTACCTACCCGAGAATCCACATCCACAATTACATTTTTTTTGTAAAACCTACCACTTATGCTAAGTTCACGTGTGGTAGCAATAAATATATTGAGTATTCAGTATGATTGGTCGATCGCACGTCACGAGAGAACACTAAACCAAAATAATTAAAAAAACTTTTAAAACCAGCGTAAACTATCATGTGAAACTATTGAAAAATGTTTCAAGACGGAAAGCAAGCCGAATGAAAATGGTTTTAATCAGTATTACAGCTTGGAGAGCAAATCTAATTTCGGGAACCGACAAGCGACTTCCACAAAATGCGGTTTGCCGAGCAAACGGGTTGGGGATGGGAGAAAGTCGATAGGATGTATCTATCGACATAGTCCCATTCCCTACCCGTTTGTCGATGTTATTAAGTACGAGTAGGTTTTTTTCTAGAAGTGTAGAATATGTAGATATAACCTACTCTTAGCTAGATATTTCATAGAATTGTTTTGAATTTTTTAATGGATAAAGCTCCTTATGTGAGGTTTTACATAGAAATTACTTACTCTTTCTATTTGCAAATTTTTCAATAGAAAGATTTATTATCAAGGGTGCTGCAGCAGGGTTTAAGATTCTTACCTTATAATATTCGTTACAGACCAGCAGATGCTCGAAAAATATACATGTATTGGTAAAAAAAATACTTAGAAAGTCGGCAAGTTGCCAAAATGATGTCTAACTTGAATGTGTAAAACTGACGTCAATGATAAAAGACCTGATATTTTTTGTAGTCGTAACAAAAATAATACGACTTTCCAATTCAAAACGAATCACGTATACTTTGTCTCATAACTAACGATCAATCAAAAATGGCTTTTAGGCCTTTCATACGACGAATCCGACAGCTTTCTCATAACACTCACACTCGGAACCTCACTAACACGACAGACATATCCACATACCTACACACTACACGCCACAAGGATATTACACTCACACCTTATTTTAATTGTCAATTATTATTTAGTTTTTAGCCTTGTATATACAATACAAGTTAAGTGCCTATTTTGTTTAATACAATTTAAGTTTTATTATTTATCTTTGATCTCATTTCAAATGTTAATTTAGATTTTTTTATAATTGTTTGCAATTTATTACCTATTTCCATAACAACCAGTAAAAACCAAATTATGTATCAAAACTCAGGTCCCCAAGATACAGTGACCGCCTAGTTCGGGGATCACCGCATATAACAAAATCAATGTTACCAACAGTTACAGACAGAATTATTATATCAAACTAATTTTAAGTTAATATTGTAACAATGTTTAAATAAATGTTATTATTTATTATTATCAAAATAAATTTCAAGTTCTCCAAATCTATCGACACTTTCCCATCCCTACAGCAAAGCAAAGAGAAGCGTCTAACACGGAACGTCGGCAGGAATCTGACTTGTCAACATAATATAAAGCCCAAGACCGGGCGGATTCACCAGCTAATTCTATTAGGCCTATCATAGACTGTTGGACATAGGCTACTCATCAAGTTAGCTGGTTTGGTGGTGCGAAGTTTCTATGCAGTTGGGTTTTGAATTTGATATGAGTGATCAAGTTAGCTAAGTAATCAGGTGTTTTATATGAATACTGCCTTAATGGGTTCGTTTTCAGCGCTTTCTCTTGATCTTAACGTTGCCATCTTTAATGCGACTCACGAAAATGATTAACCCACCTAACCACCGAACTAGTCCACCTAATGGACAAAACACACAGGCACCAAACCACAGGCACAGGACCAAATTAAATTAGTTAGAGCAACTCCGTAGTGTCGCTATCTAAACACAATAAAATAAAAATTTAAAAGATTTGATGTTTTTTTTTGGAAAACACACTCACACACATTTCACATCTGTGAAATTTACACAAAAAAACTGATATTTCAAGTGACTGATATTTCAAAAAACTCATGGTTGATAACCCAAAAAACAAAAAAATAACAAATTTCTTTATTTTTTGTTTTATCATGGTAAGGTATACCCATACCCATTTCGTCTGCGGAGTTTCTCTAGCTAATTTAATTTGACCCTGAATTCTGCTGCGCCCCGCGGTTTCACCCGCGTAAGTGTCGATCCCGTGGGAATATCGGGATAAAAGTATCATAATATGTCCTAATCCAGGGCATCATCTACCATATGCAAAATTTTGATCCAAAATCGTTCAGCCGTTATAGCGTGAAAGCGTAACAAACACACTTTCGCATTTGTATGTTAAGTAAGGACTCTTAATCTGAAATGGTTACATATATGGATATGTAACCATTTCAGATTACGAGTGCGAACGTCAAAGTCATGGACGTTATGGAACGTCCATGACTTGACGCATTCCTCATTCATAAAACCTAGTGAAGTTGCGCCAAGATCAAGGTCATTTCCCAATATCAACAAAATATACAATATTAGTTTTAGTATATGCGAAACCCGAAACACGTGTCTAGTATTTTTATGTAAAAAATCTATGTATAAAATTTCAAAACTGTATCATGAAAAATCACAAAGTTATAAGGTTGTTATATTACCGGGTTGTCCGTACCCGCGCCTCCAGGGTCGTCTTGCGTTCATTGATAATAATTTGGCAGTAGGTACCTAAACGTACGGCGATTGTATTGTAAGTAATTAAATGGTGATAACATTTTCCATCACACTTAAATATTTTTGAGACAAAATATAACATGGTGTAAAAATTATTGAAATCGATTCAGTTACTTATTCTGAACAAACTATATTCAGGTTTCGCATATACTAAAAATAATGTTGTATAGGCGTTATTTTAAAGCTCCTATTATTTTCATACCCTTCGAACTTAAAAGCAGAAATACTACTAGATGGTACAAATTATAATGGATTGACCAATCAGCGAAACTAACTAATCAACGAAACTGGCAAATTAAATAAACTGACCAGTGATACGCGGACTCGTACAGTCGACCCTAGGAACACTTTGACCTTGAGCTGGCCTAGCGTAGTATTGATTTGCAATAGAATAAGAAGCCAGCTAACACCGGTTTTGTTGCTACTGCTGTGCGGCCTACTGTAAAAGGAAGAAAGAAAGAAAAAACATTTATTGGGACTCGCGCATGAAGATCAAAAATTAAACTAAACACATGCATAGAAATATATATAAAAATCCGGCCAAGTGCGAGTCGGACTCGCGCACGAAGGGTTCCGTACCATTATCTATAAAAAATGGCAAAAAAATCACGTTTGTTGTATGGTAGTTTTATTTTAATTTAATTATTTATTTTAAAAGTGAATATATAACTAAATATTCTGTGAATATTTGAAGCGTCTACCTGTTGCCATTATGAATATCGAGCAAAAACGAGCAAAAAAATCTCGTTTTGTTGTATGAGAGCCTCCTTAAATATTTATTTTATTCTGGTTTTTAGTATTTGTTGTTATAGCGGCAAACAGAAATACATCATCTGTGAAAATGTCAACAGTCTATCCATGTTCATGAGATACAGCCTGGTGACAGACGGACACACAGAGAGACAGACAGACGGCGGAGCCTTAGTAATAGGGTTCCCGTTTTACCCTTTGCGTACGGAATCCTAAAAACGAGTGAGCATATGTGACTACTGTAAAGTTGTCGCATATGATGTGTAACATCTGACATCTCACCTTGGTAATTATAAGCAACTGAGCAGCGTACTAAGCAATTCAATCAGTACACTCAATCAACCAATCAACTCAGCCTATAGCAGTCCACTGCTGGACATAGGCCTCTCCCAGGCTGCGCCACAACACCCTGCCCGCCGCTTTCCGCATCCAGTCTGTCCCAGCCACCTTTTTAAGGTCGTCGATCCATCTAGCTGGGGGGCGCCCCACACTACGCTTGCCGATACGCGGTCTCCACTCCAAGACTCGTCTGCTCCACCGGCCATCGGTCCTTCGACAAACATGGCCACCCCACTGCCAGTACACTCATTTCCATGCTATTAAAAAGTACTTACTTATTCCATGCTCAAGCTGTCACTTCCTAGTACACACTTCCGTGCCTTTTCACGAGATTACTGCCCCGGAAAGAGAAAAGAAAGACGTTACACATGAAAATTAGATTTTAATTTTTTATTTATTTTACGAACATTTTCATAAAAATCTCAACAACAGACCATACTAAAGTCGACTAGCATGTTTCTAATTAAAGCAGGATTATTTTGCAAGTTACTGATTGGCTCGACAATACATTAATAAGGGTTTCTGTATGTTTGTTGATCGAATAATCTGCCGCAAACCTTGTCGTGCGGTCTTTATCTCGTAATCCTAGCTTACTAATCTCTGTGTAGCATGTTACTGTGTAACTAGCTAAGATGTTTCGGTATGTTAAAAGATTTATACTAGCTAATTATAATTAACTTTGAAAATATTAGATAAATAGAGCTTTGCTTGCAACTTCATCTGCAAAGATTTAGAAGTTCTCTAGTCAAAATTCAACACCCCATTTCGCCCCTTTAGGGGGACGCCTTTTTTTTTTCTTTTACGCAGGGTTTTAGCTTTCTCTGCCTACTCAAAATTTCATCACAATCGTTTCAGTGGTTTAGCCGTGAAAACGATAAATTTACTTTCACATTTTTACTATTAGAATAGAAATCAACATAAAACATATTATCATGTCTGGATTCTCCGAATACCAGTATTTTACATGGAGCTACCTATCGAACCTACCGGGTAACACGATACCCCTTGGTAAGTTTGGTTGTAAGACTTGGGCCTGATTACCCGCGCGTAAAGGCCATATAGTGCCAAAACTATTAAACTCACTCACACACACACTAACACAATACCACACACTCACACATACACACAAAATACAACAAAAACGCACACAAACTACTCAAGAGCATGCATGCACTAAATTCTTTAATTTTATTTCATTTATTGTTATTGTTTCAAGAACAGGGGAAGACACTGACTCCTGTAACACAGGTACCACCTAGCACAGGAGTCAGGGCTTCAATTTAAAATGTAACTCCTTAATTAATGTCAATAAAACGTTTTTATTATTTTTATTACTATTTACTTCCAGAACAAACCAACCCGCCATATGTCCTCAAAAACATAAAACATTGATGCACAATTTGCTAAAAGTGTACAGTGCGATTCTATGCATAAATATCCATACATTTTACATGACAGCATGGCGTATGCTATGCATATTATATGCATGTATGTTCGTGTATAGTGCACTGAGGGTGCAAAATGCATATATTAAAGTTCGTCCTTGAGTTTATATGCCAGGCTTGTTTCAAGCGACGACGTATTCTGGAGATGTTCAGATGGTTCTGTATTTTTTTTTAAATAAAATTGTAAGGTTTTTGGTAGGTGGTTAATATTGTAGTGTAGATATTAAAGGATATTCATTATTTATCTTTATCTTGTATTAGTTACATGAGAACAGCGCATGCTATAGTATCAGGCGTGAAGGGTGGGTGTTTTGGGGTACTGTCGTATGTAATTTTAACGTTTAAAAGTGCTGATTCTCAGCCTAGTTTTAATAAATGACTTTTAATTTTGACAATTACTATTCAACAAAATGGTATTACTGACTGTCCTGACTGTTCCGTGTGATGCCGGACGTAAAGAATAGCACCATCCTATTTCTTCCCGTGGGTGTCGTAAAAGGCGATTAAGGGACTATCTAGAGAATGGGCAGCAGCGTTCTCTATGCATTTTAACACCGTACTGCGATCGCCAACCCGCCTGCCAAGCGTGGGGATTATGGCAACCCGTCCCCCCGACCGGGAGAGGCCTATGTCCAGCAGTGGACGTCTTTCGGCTGGAATGATGATGACTGTCCATGGAGACCCGGATGTACAGTCAGAAAAAAAAATTGTTTATCACATCGTCACCCTACATCAATTTGCCGTGTTATAGCCATTTCATACAACTGTCAAAGAAAGATAGATAAGATTTTAATATTAAAAAAACCAGCCAAGTGCGAGTCTGACTCGCGCACGAAGGGTTCCGTACCATTATTATCTATAAAAACGGCAAAAAAATCACGTTTGTTGTATGGGAGCCCCCTTAAATATTTATGTTATTCTGGTTTTTAGTATTTTTTGCTATAGCGGCAACAGAAATACATCACCTGTGAAAATTTCAACTGTCTATCACGGTTCATGAGATACAGCCTGGTGACAGACGGACAGACAGACAGACTGACAGACGGCGTAGCCTTAGTAATAGGGTTCTCGTTTTACCCTTTGGGTACGGAACCCTAAAAGAGACTTCTCTAAAATCCATTACTTTAGTATCATCTTAAGTATCGACACTCGTGAAGACTCTTTTGACGGTCTAAGTAGGTACTTAAATCCTCCAAAATGTGCCATTAAAACATAGGTATTTCTTTGTTGAAGGTTTTCCGGGAAAACGATATTAAAATATCTAGGGTATTCAGCATTTCTGTGAACGTCAAATCCAATAATAGATATTATTTTGTTGGAAAAATTCAAATCACAAAGGTGTTTATTCCAGGAAACGAAGATTTTGGGATAGATTTCCAACTTCTATCAGTAATAATATATTTTTTGTAAGATTTAGAAACAGTAATTTTATCAGAGCATCTTACTTTGCATTCTTCGAGCACATTTCAAATACTATCGCAATCATTAATCACTAATCTACGTTATAATCATGAAAATAATCTAAAACTGCAGTGCATTCTTTCTTACAATGTCATAAATTGTAATCAGAAACGGAAGAAAATACTCTTTAGAAATACGGTAAAATCATCATGATATTTGACAAACACATACCTACGGAATGAATTAATAAAATAAATAGCATCGAACTAACCATTAAAAAAACATACACATAGCCCAACATCACGCTTGTATTCACCGAAGGATTAGGCAGAGGTGATCCTATAGTAGGTATATATGCGTAAACAACATATTTACCTATATCTTTAGTTTTATAAGTTCTGCTTATATTTAATTGCAATTTCAGACTTTTATTATCCCTGTAGTATCTTGACTATAACTGTTTTTGTAAATTAACATGTCCTATCTAAGAGAGCCGGGTGATCTGTAAGTCAGGACCCTCCTACCTCAGACACCTTTCTCTATTTAAGATTGTACATTTTATTAACCAGATTGATGTTGACATAAATAAAGATTTATGATTATGATTATATTTTTTACAAAGTCGAATTTCCAGCCCGCGAGATGGATTTTTCCAAATTAAACAAGTAAATAAAAACACACTTATAGCGGCATCTACAACGCCACATGCTAACAATGCATCAAAGCATGAAGAGTTTACCGCGCGACATGGCAATTATACAACATCCTGACATCAACCATCGGGCAGTCGCCCACCAGACACAACACCCGTCTGGTCGGAGGATCCTCCCTTTTCTATGGAGGATGAGTGAACTTTACTCCCTGTCCCTCATACCTATATATACTATACCAATATTTAAATCTATTAGAAGAAGTTGGTCGTAAAATATCACGACAAAAAGGTTAATAAGCCCCACTTCGCGTCACCATCTACCATAATAGGGCTGTTTCAAAGGATTTGTCTGGGTTTAAAGTTCAACCGTAAGCGTTCATAGGTGAGCGGCTTATAGCTTATAGCTCCGGTTGTATTATACCTTTTTTGTTCAGTACTACAAGCTGCGCCAAGTTTTCCCTAAATATGTTTAGGAAGGCTTATGTTTTATTGGGGTTCAATTAGCTATTTTGAAATACTTTCATGATCATACTTGCAATTTTTTTTTATAATGTGATAGTAGTTATTTATGTTTATCTGTAAAAAAATATCTTGAAAGACTACAGGAAAGAAAATAATTAATAATAATAAAGTAATTCACGAACTGGCTAATGAACTAAACTTAGACTAAACAATCTTATTCTTATCAAATATGCAACCTCAGCGACCACACAGGTCGTGTTGGGCAAAAGTGCTTATACACGCAAAATCTGTAAGGGCTGTGGTTCCATAACTACCTACTGTTACGTTTATATGATTAAATTCAGGGCTGCAATCCTGCATACATGTTTGTCGGACGGGGGTTTTGGGGGACTGTCTTATGTAATTTTGACGTTCAAAAAGTGCCGATTCTTAGTCTAATTTGAATGAATGACTTTTGATTTTGTGTGACCCTTTTGACATCTCCAAGGCTTTCAGGCTTTTGCATACGTTAGATAGCAGTTATTCATGTAATAATGGTTTGACAGACGAGGTATGACAACAAGCCGACCCCAACTTATTGAAGTAAATCAAACATCTTAATACTTTACTGTGGGGAAGTATGGAATGGAGGATGTCAGCGTGTAGGTTCTAAGCCATAAACTTTAAGTGAACAACTATATAAAATAAGCTTATAGCACACATAATCTTATTGTATTTAGTTTAAGCCCTATATTTAATTTTCAAAAGCCATGAAAAGTTATAAGAAATAAATAGTTTTAATTTTTTTTGTTTTTTATTAATTATAAGAATCCCGTAATTTTGTAAATTGTGAAAAAGTGCCAGCGGCGTAAAGGCTGTTCATACTTCATGGAAAGATCAATCTGAAATTCAAACATTCGAATCTGATCCGATAGGACAGATCGGATACATATCTACTGGTGAACATACATGAAAAAAACTGAACTGAACGTTTCAACGACGTTGTGTAGCGGATCCCACAGATTTCGTGATCCTCTTTTATTTAAAAAACTTTCTAACATGTTTCTGGTCACAACTCTGAAGTTACAACATGTTGGAATTACAACATGTTGGAGTTATGAACACAAAAATACGGAGCGGGGACTGTCGAGTTAGTCAGTTTAGCAACACGTGCTCCCGCATAACTATATGTGTGTGGATGTAGGGATGCTGGATGTGGCTATAATACTAGTTCTAACTGCCCTTTTCTGGGTGAAGCCATTTGCCATACTGAGAAAGAACGCGTTGACTTCTACGAACTACGCTTGGGCCCAGTTTCCGAATTGAAAATTTTAAGTTGAAAATGTATGAAACTAAACTTTAGCATTACTTAAGGTGAAAGACCGCGATAATTATATATCATTATGCAAAAAACGTAAGAATTCTGCGGTCTACATTGAAAGAATCACCTTCAGTTATACTAAAGGAAAGTTTGACAAGTTCTCAAATTCTCAATTCCGAAACCGTTAATTACTCAGTACGTGTTCTCAATTTTGCCCACAAGGTTTTGATTTTTTTTTCAATCGGAAAGTTGGGTTGGGTATTTCACAAATGGTTAATTTCAATGAGCGCTTACAAAAGAAGCGAGACGGTGAAGTTGATGATGGGGGTAATTAAGGCATTCAAGAATAGAACGTTGGTGGTCGTTGGTATCTTTAACCGAAGCAAAAAAGGTGCAAGTAACTGAGTCTGTAAGTTCTTTATAAAAGCCGCTCAAATATCAGTAAACGCGCTTGTAATGTTCGGTTTACACCCAAACAAAATTAGATTTTCTTACACAAAAGTACAAGCCACATCCAGTAAACCAAATTCTGTGTACCATATAATAATGGATAAACAATAATTTAAATATTATCTGTGTTTACGTTCGCTTAAACGAGGTTTAAAGCGGCTCTTACATAAATATCACCGTGTCCCAAGAGCATGAAATGTGACCTTTCTTTCAGGCGTGGGCTGTTGGTTTACGTAGTCATTTTTGAGCTTCTGGTTTCGGGTTGCAACATTGAAAATACGAGAGTTTTAAATGATAAATGTGTATTTTCGTGACTAAAAAATTATTTGATGATGGTAAAGAAAATCATCAACGGGGAATCAATGGTCTGCAATTGTTAAAAACAATGTCCCTTCTCTGCAAGATTCTTTGTTCTGTAGTGACACAGTCCATCATCATTCTCCTGCCCTTATCCCAATTGATTTGGGGTCGGCGCAACATGTCCCTTTCTTCCATACTTCTCTATTAGTCACTCCCTTTCTAGCCATATCATCTTTCACACAGTCCATCCATCGTTTCTTTGGTCTTCCCCTACTTTTATAGCCATCAACATCTATACTCATAACTTTCCTCACGACATTTCCCTCATTCCTCCGCATCACATATATGCCCATACCATGACAACCGATTTCCGCACAACTTTTCAGTCACCAGTGCCACTTTGAGACTTCGTCTTATGTACTCATTTCTTATTCTATCCATTCGTGTCACACCACACATTCCTCTTAACATTCTCATCTCAGCTACATGCAATTGCCTTTCATCCATCCCTTTTGTGGCCTAACATAGTTACTGGTTGTCATCTGAAGCCTGACATTCTATTAATATACTTTTTTCGTAATTTCTGATACACACTATGCGTCTGGTTAGACTGGTATTATAGAACTTCAGCATATTTGACAAAAGAGTAAGCATGCTGATGTTTTATTGCAGATGCTATAACCGTAAAATACCAGCCTATTACTGTCCCACTTACTTACATATATAAGTTACAACCGGCCCTTCTCAGGGCCAAACAGTCCACAGACAAAACCAACCTTGCGTGTAGTCTCGATCAACATCGAAGGATTCTCTCAGGATAAAGCAGGAGTGTTCAAAAGACCTATCGGGAGTCCACCCAAAGAAAGCCTCACATTCCTGGACTGTCACTTGTCGCTGAGATCTTTCACCTGAAGGACGGTAACGCAGTGTTTGCTGCTCCCAGGATAAGTATCAACTCTAAAAAATGCTCCAACGATAATAACATTGAAATTATCACACTAGACCTCGGTAATACACTGCAACATCTGTTTACAAACCCACCGGCACTCATTTCCAACGCGATTTACCTGATTTTAACATTCAGCGCACAAACATTTTAGTTGGTAACTTCAACAGCCACAGCACCAGCTGAGGCTATCAAACTGTTTAAGAATGGGCAGAATCTAATGATCTGACTTCAATCTATGACCCAAAACAAAATTTAACAGTGAACAATGGAAGCGGGGTACAATCCAGAACTGATATTTGTCAGCTCAAATATGAGAGCGAAAAAGCAATTTGCCCACTAATCCCCAAACCCAACATAGACCGATCATGTGCAAAATCTAGTCCGCTGTCCATCCAGTGGTTATGCCATTCAAACGCCGCTTCTGTAAGCTAAGAATAATTTTCAAAGGCTGTGGGTGCAATTTCTTACCCACAAAATAACCACAAATTCGCATATCCTAGCAATCTGGTGAACTTTTAAAGACGTACAAACATCTGTACGATAATCGCACTTTCTCAAAGAAGACCGTTGAAGCCGGTGAAAAACTGCTGTCGCTGATTTGCGAGCGATGCCAAGAAAAATGGATGGAAACGGTTTCTAATATCGACATGACTCATAATAGCAAAAAAGCGTGGACCACTATCCGCAAACTCACCAGCGAACCACAATAACGGCTACAAATCAAGCTGTTCTCCAACTCCTCCTAAATGGCAAACCACCAAAACGCCAAGGCAGAATTCCCAAAATAAACAAAGCCTCAACCTCCAGTGAATCTGTGTGTGACCCATCTACACTAACGAACATAGTCCATTCAACAGCTGAGTTTTCGTAAGACCTCCGGAGTGGATGACATATCAGTCTAAAAATTTAAACACCTCGGTCCAGTATCTATATCGTGGTTACTGCAACTTTTTAACCACTGTTTGGGGTCGGTAAGCATTCTTCGCCTTTAGAGATCAAAAGTCGTCGCTATATCTAAACCTAGAAAGCCACATGATGATCCTAAGAATTATCGGCCTACATTCCTACTCTGCCACACCTATAAAGTGTTCTAAAAACTACTGTTAGTTCTTATAAACGTAAACCGTAACGTAGACCCAAATCTAATTCCAGAGCAAGCTGAGTTCATACCAGGCAAATGTTGCCGCTGTCCTTAACCTCACTCAACATATCGAGGACGGGTTTGAAAAACCGAAAGACGGGCGCAATATTCGTGAACTTGTCTGCAGCATAAAACACAGTAAATATTAAACGCTTGCTGTGGTATTAAACCCACCTAATAGAAGATATAAAGTTTACCCGAATTCTTCGAGAACTGCTCAGTAATCGACGATTACAGGCAAATCCAGTATGGAACCGTTCTCTATCTTTTTCTGCCAACGCTGTCGTAGTGAAGTCAGCTATAAATGAATCCACCAGCTTACGCAGCTGTAAAATATGCATGCGACTATCAGGAATCTCCCTACAACATTAAGAGGGCTAAATTACCGTCAACCTGGGCGGTTGTTTTTGGAAGTATTAACACCATGTGGGCACCTGCATACGGAGCCTGATGCTTGTATCTTTCTTCTATGGTGACTGACTCAAATCATCTTCCAAATTCAAATATAACAATTTGAGCTTGCGTGAGCAAGCTTATTAAGGAGAAGAGATGATCTTTTTTATTGTTTTTGTTAAAATATCCTAAGGACCCGGTCAATGAAAAGGCATGATGAAACTCAGATGCACATGGCTGATAAAACGTGTGTATATTCAGATGTATCCTGCCAATACTCACAGCGTTACCTAGTTCCACATAATCGTAGAACGTTTTATTCTCACACGGAGAATTCCTTGTTCGACTAATGAAGTTTATTTAATTAATTTTATCGAATTTGTTAAATAGGTACGTGGAGTATAATACTCCTGCTCGCTAATTAAAAGGAATCTTTGAAACTTGGTACACATATGATTTTCTGTGACCCAAATTTTGAATATGGGGGGCCCACTTCTCGGAGACAAATTAGAATTTTTTTTTAAAGTTTTGCAATTGGTATCATGTGACATATGACATAAATGGGCTTGATGTAAGGATTTCACATATAAAGAAAGAAAGATAAATAATTTTATTTGTCACAGAAAAAACGTGCATACAAAAACATATCTAATAAACTCGAAGGTAAACATTACACAAAACAGATCTACATATAATCACGAGCACAAAAAAAAAAACAAATAGTCTGCAGATGCACGTCATGACTGTGACAAGAAGGCTTACCCTCAGCATGATGCATATATTTTTTTAATTATTTTAAAATAAATGCTTTTAAAGTTATTTAAGAAAATAGATAAAAATTGACCATTCCCCATATCTCCGAAACTACTCAGACTAACATTATGAACTTATAGATTACAGGAAACCCTAATAGAAGTCTATGGTCTTAAATGAACATGGTAAATCACTTAATATTGTGCATATCATCTCATCATGCACGATCTGAATGTATGATCCCTTTCAACTACAATGTTAAATTTATTCTAGGGATAAATTCATCCCAACGACGAAACCCTTCATTGTGCGTGGTCCGACACGCACTTGGCCGGTTTTGTTGGCACCTTTGCTTATCACAATTATTAAGAACTTGAATTAAGTTTTATTTATAATTTAAATACAGAATTTAGTAAATTATTTAAAGTTAGCATTATATATTTATTATTTACACAAATTCTCAGAAATATATAAGTATTGATGATGAAATAAGAACAACTAAGAACAACAACAACAACTGTAACTCTACAACTCTCTAAGTTCATAGAATCCTATTGAATGACTATTCCATGAAACAGTCATTCAATAGGATTCTACGAAAAGAGTTAGTTGTATTGCTGATTCTAATTATTATAATTCTGTAAAATCATAATGTTGTTACGGCCGCGAGTCATATTTTTATTAACATAATATACTACCTGACACCAACCTGCTAATTGCAAAAAACTTGAGAAAATTTGTATTTCGCGGGCTACCTTAGCGCATGCCCCTTAACCGCTGGACCATCACGACATTAATAATTTACAGCCTTATTTATAAAAATCTCGCTAATGACTGATTAGCCACTGTTTAGCTAAATAATTGGTTAGCTCCTAATCAATGATTAACTTTTCTTTATTTATAAACGCTAGTTAGCAAGTGATTAGTCAAGAAACGAAATAGAGGTGACAATATGCGTTCGGCACAGATTATAATCAAAATAGTCGACTAACAAAGCAGAATATTATGAATAAAAGAATTATTATGGAGGCACAGTATTGATATTACCGACCGCAAAAATAATTTTGTACCGATTTCATAGTATTTCACGAAAAATCTAATATAACATATTTTGTTTTTCATAGTTTACTGCGGTTGTAACCGGAAATATCCCATATCTCAAAAACTATTGACTGAAATAACAAACTTACTTAGAAACATCATAAACTTTTTAATTATAGGATCCCACAATATTTGACAGGCGCATAGATCTTCTTTTTTTTTGCACAGAAAGTATGAGATTTGTACTAAGAGCGCCATGGTCAATTTGCGATCCAGTAATTCTGATACCAACCCCTTCTTTCAAATTTTCGAGTAAAATGGCTGTGTGGCATCCGGAAAATATAAGTGTTCCGTTTTTAGGGTTCCGTACCCAAAGGTTAAAACGGGAACCCTATTACTAAGGCTCCGCCGTCTGTCTGTCTGTCCGTCTGTCACCAGGCTGTATCTCATGAACCGTGATAGATATACAGTTGAAATTCACAGATGATGTATTTCTGTTGCCGCTATAGCAACAAGTACTAAAAACCAGAATACATACAACAAACGTGATTTTTTTGCCGTTTTTGTAGATAATGGTACGGAACCCTTCGTGCGCGAGACAGACTCGCACTTGGCCTGTTTTTGCTTATGCTATGCTTACCTAACTGTCCAGTGAACAGTGTCTTTATAAAGCTCGTTATATTTACGCCCGGCTACTGTACATAGTATGTAGTACAAGTTTAGTGAAAGCACGTAATAAGTGCGAGGTTGTCGATTTTGGTCGGCAGCCAAACGCTTAATAGAGATCTATGAACGTCGATGAGCTAACGATGGAGTTTTCTTAGCTATGTGGGTAGAGGAAACTGGGCTAGATTTCATGATGAAAGTTTTATCAAAAGGATTAGTAATTAGACTTAAGTAATCCTAAAGTAGAGTTTGACAAGTTCTTAACTTGAAATTCTCAAATAAGATACAGGTTTTGAATATGTGAACATCACTCTAAGCCTTTTTTTTTTAGTGGGAAAGTATCAAATAACTTCTCCCGCTCTGGGTGGAGCGGGAGGGCGTGTCAGACTTATACTGACTAAAACCCACCCGTGTTCCTTCCGTTGCCTGTGTGCCAGGGCCACGATATCCCTTACAGAAAAAACTCGCAACCCTGGCCGGATCACTCCAAGCCTAAGTAGTATTTAAATCTTGTAAAAACAAGTGTAGCGTCATCTACTGCGAGGCGCCAGAAACAGTTTCCATTTTACTTTTACTTTATTATTTTGAATTTTGCGTTGGTATCGATGTCGAGGAGCTATGTAATAACTGCCGCAACGGTCGATCCATTAGGTTAAGCTACGCTTGCCTTGGTTGGTCCGCGGATCATCTTTACATAACGAGACTCTTCCGTGCCTCGGAAAGCACGTTAAGCCGTTGGTCCCGGCTGTCCTTCGTGGATCTTTGACAGTCGTTATGGGTCGTCAGAAGCCCAAAAGTCTAATAACCAGTCTTAGAAAGGGGTATCATGTTACCCAGTTGCTATAGGTTGAGGAGGTCAGATAGGCAGTCACTCCATGTAAAATAGGTACTGGTATTCAGTTGCATCCGGTTAGACTGGAAGCCAACCCCAACATAGTTGGGAAAAGGCTAGGCAGATTGATTATTAATATGTATGAATCTAGGTGACGTTATAGTAAATTGTATTTTGATAGCAAGTATAGCAACCTTCGGTAAAACTCAATTTTAACTCATCACTAACACGATCAGCCATTATAACCTCATTCCATAGCACCGTGGAAGGTTGCCAGGCGTTGCGACAAACGGCCATTCATTTTCTTAATCTCAGCTTACATCACTCGTTCATAGATGGCGCTAAAGTAATCACCAAACACTTGACGGTACGACGATAACGCGATAGATGGCATTAGTGTTTTAGTGGGTTATATTTGAACTATTGAAATTAACGGTATTGGAATTGGATTGGATTCCATAGAATCGCTGTCAGAAATCATAAAACCACCTACCTACTTTCTCGTTGGTAGGTTGCAACCGCTACTGCTGAGCATGAGGCCCTGGGTTCGATTCCCAGGTCGGGCAAAGTGTTATTGGGTTTTTCCACCAGGAATTTCTCAGTAGCAGCCCGGAGTCTGGATTTGAGACCGGCTGGTGGCAATAGACTTGGGCACTGTCACATAGGACTTAAACATAACTGGCGAAATATGGGTCTGCTATAGGTAGGTAGGTACACCTATGCCTAATTCTTCGTAGGGATGGCGATTCTTTCCAAAAAATATCGATTCTTAAATCGATTCTAATTGAAATCTGATATCGATACACAAAAAAATCGAGGTCAAAAAAATCGATATTCCTAAAATCTTTCTTTTTTTTCGATTCACTTTTGGAGTTTGTTTTTTCATTGTTAATTTAAAAAAATACGTTAGTCGTACTTTTTTAAATTTATTTTACCTATTGAGGAGCGACGAAGAAAACTGAGTACACAGCAATCTAGCGAGTTTTTGCGTAATTAAGTGAAGAATGTTTTTTTTTTTACTACTGATTGGGTAGTACAGTCACCTAATTGTAAATAATTTACGGTTCAGGTTCTTATCAAAACAGAAAAATTTCAGTCTCTATTTTTTGTGTGTGAAATATCGATTCACTGGAGCGATTCAGTATACTAAAATCGATTTTTTTGGTCCAAGAAATCGATATTAGATCGACATCCCTAATCCTTCGGGGAAATGAGATGCCTTTTAAGATAGAGAGAAAGCAATGGAGCAATGTTTGCGCTCGGATGTGTGTTTGATTCTCACAAGGAACAAAAAGAGGTATTTGCCACAATAGCGTTGATTTTAACCAGTCTGCAGATTTTTTTTAATTTAACTAAACGATTGAATTTTAAAATGAGACATTATAAAACTTAACTACAACTTAGAATTGAGTTATATTTTTGAGCATGCAGACGTAAGTCACTCGTTTGAAATAACTGAAGGCAACACCTAAATGAAATACACACATAAACACACACACATGTACATTAAATGAATACCTAAATAAAAGCGCACTATTGGATTTTCATCTTTAGGCGCTGAGCTGACCGATAATATCCATTAGCGCACTTTTATTAAGGCATTCCTTTAGGTTTCGTTTAGTGTTAGTGAAAACGGAGCATAAGTGATATGTCATAGGGCCCGAAACCGACGCATTCTCAATACATGAGTCACCTATATACTATACCGTAGAAAAATAATGAATAACAATCAATTAACTTTAAAAAAAATCTTATCTAATCAAACACTAAACCGAATCACCAGCAAGAAATTATGAAAACCCTTCCTTGGAGGGGTTGGAAGAGGTACATCCCAACATCATCAGATAAGATTGAACAACACCCGTAAAAAGATACTATTAAACCACGTTACAAAACATAATTAACCCTTTCACCCCCAGATTTCACCCCCTTTCAACCCCACAGAACTTTGGAACCACCCTCTAATTTATTAAAGGAACATTTCGCAATATCCGTTGTGTACCGGAAGTTGGGACATCAAAAACAAAATGCGTTGATCAATCTTTGGATTCTATTCTTGTCTTTGTTTGCGCACTTCCTTGTTCATGGTTCCGTAGAAATTAGGAATTGTTGAGTTAATTTTGTTTAATTTGATTTTAATTAGGTTTTAAGTGGCAGAAATTCTTACATCTTTCTAAAGCCTGCTAATTTAATCAACTGGCGAGTTTTATGCCAGGGTTTAAATTGATTGGTAACTGTAATTATATTTATTTATTGGACATGCAACAGAGGCTTCACAAAAACATGCACGACTACAAGTGAGTATCAGGAAGCGTAGTGTGGGACGCCGAAAGCTAGATGGATCGACGACCTTAAGAAGGTGGCTGGAACAAACTGGATGCAGAAGGCGAAGGACAAGGTGTTTTGGCGCAGCCTGGAAGAGGCCCATGTCCAGCAGTGGACTGCGATAAGCTGAGTTGATGATGATACAAGAACAGGGACAAATACTAGTCTGCACTTCCAATTATAGGAGACCACATCATTCACATAAAATCTAGGAACAATAAAATTAAGTTCGACAAGGACGAAAAAGATATTAAAGTTAAAATGAAAATTTTCGTCAACTACCTCATCACAAGAGGTAAGATGAGATTCGACAACAGATTAACTTATCAGGATTTTAATAACCAGATGTTAAGTAGGTTCTCTTTAAGACTAATTAGATGCAACTTAAAATTGGCATATTGCCCAAATAAAGGCCCTTTTTAGAATATATCTACTTATTGCGTCATTATTAGTTTTTTAGGTGTTTATAAATGAAGCTGTTAACATTGAATCGCTGATTAAAAAGAAACGATTGCATAAGAGCAATAATTGCATTCAAAATCAAAATAAAAATCATTTTTTTTTATTTCACATAAACCTACATGGGCACTTATGAAACGTCAGAAGCTAGGTGCACGGTTCCAATTGGTCGTTTCCTATGGAGAAGAGCCGGCAAGAAACTCCACGGTTACTCTTTTAAAAAAAGTGGGCTTTAACAATGTTATAAATTACAGTGTTAATAGGTATGGGAGGACAGTGTAGGCCCGTCAACAAGTACCAAGTACTTAACAAAATAAAAGATAGTTTACAAAGCTACAGTCTATTAAGCCTACAACGTTCTCACATTCACAAATTAAAAAAGAATCTATATAAAATATTACTAAAATAATAAAAATAAAAACCTACATATTTAAACCAAATGACAACATTGTCATTACAACTGTAAAAAAAAACTGAATAAATATTCTGTACATAAGTCACTAATAAATATTTTAAATTAAAATTCTAGGTTATGTCAAAGTATGTAAAAAAAAGAAATAAAAATCGTAATTTAGGAGCAGTTAATAGACGTTCACATAGTTATGCTGTTAATGAGGTACCAGGGAAGCCACATGTGCAGAAAGAATTATTGCCAAACTTCTTTGTCTTCAACGTAGTCCTTAATCTTATAGTATGCTTTTTTGATTAGGACACGTTTGATGTGGGTTTTGAACTTTCCATCGCTAAGTTCTATAACCGACTTTGAGAACTTGTTATAGAAGCGGACACTGTTTATAAGAAATTACTTGCTTGTTTTAGTTAATCTAAATTTGGGTATCACAATTTCATGTTTACTACGTGTATTTATATTATGGAAATCGCTTCTTATTTTGAAAAGTCCTAAGTTTTTGCGAACATATAAAATACTTTCTAAGATATAAAGGGAAGGCAGAGTTAGTAGATCAATTTCTTTGAATTTGCTTCTAAGGGACTCACGAGGACCCATTCCATAGATCGCGCGGATTGCCCACTTTTGTAAAATGAAAATTGAATCTACGTCAGCAGCCGATCCCCACAGCAGAATGCCATATGACATAATACTGTGGAAATAAGCAAAGTACACTATCCTAGCTGTGGCTATATCAGTTAACTGCCTTATTTTTCTTACTGCATATGCAGCTGAACTTAATCTACTTGAAAGAGCTCTAATGTGGGCACCCCATTGTAATTTTGAATCTAAATTAATTCCTAGAAATACAGTTTCCGTAATAGCATCTAGTTTCTTGCCGTCAAGTTTTAAATTTAGACTCACTTGGGGTACATTTGTTTGGTAATGAAAACTTAAGACATTTTGTTTTCGACAAAGCAACTTAACTTACTGCCTCGTTGGTCTGGTGGTCGCAAGCGCTACTGGTCAGCATGAGACCCTGGGTTCGATTCCCAGGTCGGGCAAAACGTTATTTGGTTTTTCCATCAGGAATTTCTCAGTCCCGGAGTCTGAATTTGTGCCCGGTTGGCAGTAGACTCGCCCACTATTACATGGGACTTAAACATAACTAGTGAAATGTGGATGTACTATAGGTGCACCTCGCCATGCCTATAATAGCACCGGCCTGCTATCGAAGCTGCTCAAAGGACTCTTATTCATTTATGTACATATAAAACAATAATTAGAAAAAAAAATAAGAAAGAAGTGCACAAAGATACCACGTTTTCACGTTTGCCACTCTCGTAGATCTACATGTATATCTGTAATTTGTATGATGTATATAATAAAGCATGGCGATGAGGCATGTATCTTGCACAATAATCTACTTCGTCCTTTCAAAGGTCAACGCCTATCCACAGAGAAATCCGTTTTTAAATACCGCCGCACCAGAGCAAAGAGGTATGTAGAATGTGCCTTTGATATTATGGCTAACAAGTGGCGAATTCTACATCGTCCATTGAACGCTTCCCTTGATTCAGCAGTTCAAATAGTGAAGGCTAGTTGTATATTACATAATTTCATTCATAAAGAGGAAGGATTAGGTAAATGTTTATTAAGTATTGGCACTGAACTTCAAACCGTTCCACTTTCTGAGTCACCGCCATGAAAGCCAACTGTTATTGAAATTCGGCAAAAATTTGAACTTAATATCCGTACAAGGACGAGTTCTTTGGCAAAATGAAGACATTTGAATGAATACATTCATCGTAGTTACATTAAAATCAAAAATCAAGATTCAAAGTCATTTATTCAAACTGGGCTGAGAATCAGCACCTTTCGATTGTCAATTTTATTTAAGACAATCCCCCTAAAACGCCCGCCCTTCACCACTTCCTAGTGCTTTAGCTCGGAAGAAGAAGTGGCGCTACAAACTCCCCAGGCATTAAGCTTGCTGGGAACAATCGTGCGCTTAGATTTTTCACCATACCTTCCAAGCAGACGTTACTACTAACGCTCATTATTCTCCTGCCCTTATCCCAATTTACTTGGGGTCGGTGCAACATGTCACTTTCTTCCACACTTCTCTTCTCTATTAGTCGTCATCTCGGTAGTCACTCCCTTTCTAGCCATATCATCTTTAACACAGTCCATCCATCGTTTATTTGGTCTTCCCCTACTTTTATAGCTATCAACATCCATACTCATAACTTTCCTCGCGACATTTTCCTCATTCCTCCGCATCACATGCCCATACCATGACAACCGATTTTCGCACAACTCTTCAGTCACCGGTGCCACTTTGAGACTTCCTCTTATGTACTCATTTCATATTCTATCCATTCGTGTCACACCACACATTCCTCTTAGTATTTTCATCTCAACTACATGCAATTGCCTTTCATTCATCCCTTTTGTAGCCCAACATTCTGCTAACGCTATATTATGTATTTCATTTTACATACACTTTTCTTTATTTTCTGAATACAGACCCTTTTATTTAATCAATTATCTAGGAAAAGGATGATCTAATAATGTTTTGACTACTAAAAGTAAGACAGTGCTCATGGGAATATAACTTACAACAGGGCATTGTTTAAATTTAACTATAATAAACAAAGGTTTGATATCACAGTAATTGTATGTATATAACTGAAATACCTAGGTAACGTTATGAGAAGTGGTAACGGTTGCGACTTACGAGTTGTAGGTCATAGGTTCGAACCCAGACAGGCACTTTACTTTGTGTAAATTCTTTCATCAGCACTGCTCTCAAAACGGAGAAGGAAAACATCGTGAGGAAATCGGCATATCCTAGAACCAAAAATTTAAAAACATGTGACATCTACCAACCCGCACTGGGCCCGCGTGGTGGATTACGGCCCACACCCTCTCACCGAGAGGAGGCCTGTGTCCCAGCAGTGGGAACATTATAGGCTGGTTATGTTATGATGGTACGTTAGTTCAGTTTTTATCTGTTAACCAGTAATTTAGCCAAACTATTCTGTAGAAATCTCACTGTGATAACTTAGCTGAAATAAGCTGTCATTAAGTGAAAAAACAGCTCACTTTAAGCTCGGACTTCTGACTTGCGGGTTAAAACCTGGCAACATAACTTACAGGACCTATAACAGTTACTACGTTTATTATGTATTTTCTTGCTTAGTAAATCTATGATTTATGGTAAAGGAAATACGACACGAATACGATACGTCGTGGACAATTCTCCTCTGTATTACAGATGCCTTAACCCAGAAGTAGGTCCGTTCCAGACTGTTATTATTAGGGAAATATTTAATTGATCATTCAAAAACTTATTTACCTTCAAATGATGTACGCTTTTGAAATAAATGAGCCTCTTTTTAACTTTCTGGCGTTTTCTCAAAGTTGGTCGCAGTAACTAAGTTAGGGTACCCTGAACAAATAGGTTAGGTTAGGTAAGAATTTATTATTTATTATTTTTAGGGCATCAAAATGGCGTTTTTTATGAGGGTCACAAAAAGAGGCTCATTTAATAAAGGTATTAGAGTGTCCATTCATATTTTTAGGAAATCAATATGAGAATTATTTGGGGCTTTTCCTCATAAACATACATAACATCACGCCTATATTTCCCGAAGGGTTAGGCAGAGATGTACCTATAGTACAACCACATTTCACCAGTTATGCATGCCTTGTTGTTATGGATTTTCGCATGAACTTACAGTACCCTAAAATAAATATTAAATAACTGCTTTTCTCTATTCATAAAACTAGGTTATAAAGTCAAAGTGCTCGTGATAGACAGTCGTGACCCAAGAGACTTGCTTCCGCTTTTTTATACAAAACGAAAAGTAGAAACATTAGAGCGTTCTAGAGAAAGATTTGACAAGTTATTGATACAGTTTTTTTATGTCACGAAGCGACGCGCGCTTGACTTTTGGTAACCAAGTGTACAAACACGCTGTGAAAATGTGTGTAAGCGCAGGAGCTCTCAGTACCGTCAAAGACACGGGCGCAGTCGGAAGTGTGTGTGTGTGCTGACGCTACTCGTGTTTGTACACTTGGTTACTACATGTACAGCATAACTTAACATAACATTTATTTAGTCTAATTCATTGTCCTATTTAATTTATTTTTATTTTGCTTTGTGCTTTTATTGATTTGATTTGAAATTTATTTGAGACTTTTAATTGTACGACAATTAAGAAATTTAATTAATTTAATTTATATATTACGCACTTATAAAATTGACATAATTGTGTATTGTTTTTAGTATTTAATATGGGTCAAGGACCTGAAATAAATGTTTTATTTATAAAGCGCGCTTCGCTTCGTGTGACAAAAGTACTGTAACTATAATAGTTATGTGATGATTGACTTCTGGGGCAGTATTATGAAAATATGCCATCATGGCTCCAGTCCGTTAAAGGGATGGTGCTATCCGTCATGTATGTTCGGTCTGTCTCTCGCACTGGATGATGGAATTAAAATGATGCGGCACCTGACCAATGGGTTGTGGGTGCAATTCCCGTAAGGAACAATTGAATGACCTAGATTTTATGGTCAAAAGTGTATCTTTATACATTGTTGCCTTCTAGATGTTATCGTTTGTTCCAGATTTAAATAATGGGTCGTTTCAGTTGCCAATATTTACTTTTAAAATTAGTTCCAAGGGACTAGAAAGATTTTTGGTCTATAAATCGTTTAGCACCGATACTCAGCTATGAAAACCCGGTTTATATCAGAGAAGGTTGTTATTTCTGCCTATACTCATGGGTAACAAAGCGTAAGGTTATATATATATTAATCATTTAATCCAAGCAACCAAGACTCATAGTGTTAGTAACAAAATAAAAATAAAAAAAATTAGGGAAATTAATTGTTTATCAAATTGATGACCGACTTAAACTGTTCGTATATTCGATCCACACCTGTTATTATTTGACACAGATATGAACTGACTATATCACAGCTATACTTTAAGTTCATTTTTTTATCCCAGATACTAATTTGACAGGTGCAAATGTCAAACTCCAAATTGAAAAAACAAACAAAACAACAATCATTTGAAATGTCAAATCTGGGATCAAAAAACAAACTATGTGTTGATTTGATAAACAATTAATTTCCCTGACTGTACGATCTTATTAGGCTAGGTACATACTACGAGCTCGACGCTTCGTGTGGTGCCGGACGTAAAGAATAGCACCACCCCATTTCTTCCCGTGGGTGTCGTAAAAGGCGACTAAGGACCTTCCCAGAGAATGGGCAGCAGCATTCCCTATGCATTTTAACACCATACTGCGATCGCCAACCCTCCTGCCAAGCGTAGCGTTTATGGCAAACACCCCTCTTCCCCCCCTTAGGGGGAGGCCTATGTCCAGCAGTGGACGTCTTTTGGCTGAAATGATGATGATGATGAAACACATAGGAAATGGGCGTGAGTTTGTTAACCACTTCTGATTTAGACCCATTGGAAAAAATGCCATAACTGTACCGGAACTAAATTGAATTAACCGAAAAATTCATAACTTTAACAAGATAAGATACAATTAATTTTATTACAAACACGCCTTACAAAGCCTACAGCAGAATCTCATTGTGCTAATACAGCAGATAGGCACTTGGTACTCTATCAAACTAACTTTCGAACTCTTGGCCACAAAGTCAGAACGAACAATGGTCCGCCATGCTATGCGATAAGGTTCCAACTTATAATAAGGAACTTTACTTTCTATAGTTTAGGAGCGCGCCTCGTGGAGTTGTTAGTTATGTGTTTGTGGTGTGAGAGGTGGAGTAGAATGGACGTTAAATAGTAAATACGTTTTTTTTTATAATTACAATGTTTTCAAATGAGTGTAGTGATGAAACCTTAGCTGTGGTAGTTTTCCTTCTAACTTCGTTATATAAACTACTGCCATGATTTTTTTCAAATATCCAGAAATAACCATTTAGCTGGCAGGGGGGAACTTGACTCTAACAAAAAATAGCACTTTAAAGCTTAATATTGCGCAAACAGATCCCTGAATCGTAAATGGTTGGCCAAATATTTTTGAACGGCCTATCCAACGATACCCCACACCACGGGATCGACGAGAAAAAAAACATCTACACCACTTTACATGCAAAACAATTTTTTTTTTCGAGATTATGTTTTACCACTTTGTCGACGTGATTATAATATGTATGCCCATGCCAAATTACAGCTTTCTAGGACTAAGAGTCTCTGAGCTAAGCCACGGACAGACAAACAGACGAACATGGCGAAACTATTATAAGAGTTCCTTGTTGACTACGGACCCCTAAAAAGTGAAAATAGTTCTACGAAGTCTATGTAATATAGGTAAGGTCACCGTCTAACTAAACAGATTGATTATCAATCTGCTGAGCCTTTTCCCAACTATGTTGGGGTTGGCTTACAGTTTAACCGGATGCAGCTGAATACCAATATTTTACATGGAGCGACTGCCTATTTGACCTCCACAACCCGGTAACTGGGTAATATATGATGGTAAGACTGGTTGTCAGACTTTCGGGCTTTTGCCGACCCGTAATGACTGTCAAAGATCCACGAATGACAGCCGGGACCAACGGCTTAACGTACTTTCCGAGGCACGGAGGAGTCTCGGTATGTAAAGATGGTCACCCATCCACGGACCAACCCCGGCAAGCGTAGCTTAACCTGATAGATCGACCAGTGCCACTGTTATTACTTAGCCACGAGATTGATAATTTTATACAAACTTACCACAAGTTAAGTCAAAAAAAAAATTGCAATGCATGCAAATGTAACAGATCAACACACCATAAACAAAAAATTGCGTAAAACCTTCACACTTTATTTTTATTCGAAAATAAAATAATAAATGTGTGCCATTTTTATAGCAATAAAATATTGCATAAAACGTAACAACTTTTTATAAAGATTTTCGTATCAACACGATACTTTTTTTTTTGTAAGTCTAATTGTGTAGTTTTTTTATTAATTAAGTTATTGTGAATGTCATTAACCCATCCAAAGGCATGCCGTGATAAAAGAGATTTCGTTTGGTGCAATATTCCTTTAAGATTGTAGGTAAGTCTAAACTTACAATTGCACACGTAAAATAATTTGAATGTTTTGACAAAACACATTACGCTACGTATTTAATTCTTTCATAACAAAGTACCTAATATAAAATGAGAATTAAATAAAAAAAATTAGTTTATTGGCACAAAATACCCTTTTAAACAATTCCAATACATTTCACAATAGATACATTTGATTTTGGGAAAAGGCTGCACAAATAGTGAAAAACCCTGCCTCCTAAACTAGGGGAACCCTGTGACCTAGGAGTCAGTGTTCTACTGTAACTTCTGGCCGCTATTAATATAAATCACTTTTCAACCACTGCAAATAGTGCTAAGTTGAAAATTAGATAAATCCGCACCATCTAGCTATCTCCTGGCCTACATTTGAGCCACGCTTTAGTAATAAATAACAGTGAACGCTGCGCTACCGTCATTTTCCCACTAACAAGGCTCCTTCACACTTGTATTACATTATTAAATAATTGAATTTTATTATTATTAATTTGATATACATACATTTTTGTTTCGAATTCATTTTAGAAATTAATGGTTATCTTTGACTTATAAACTTATAATTTTCTGACTAACTTTATTAATTTTAATATTGTGTTCAAACATTTAGAAAAAAAGTTTTCCTTTAAATTAGAAGTTTCTGAATTTTTACATTTTTTTTTTTGTGTTTTGAGTGTTTGTGACATGTGATAAGAAAAGACTATTATTTTCCTGTGAGTCATTCTATACGTTGCATTGGTAAGTATTTTTTTTCACAACATAATATAATTATTATCATTCCATTTTAAAATAGACAGAAAAACATTAAGGTTATAAAATGCTTTGAAACTTTAATTGAAATCACTGTTTTCATTTCCAATTCCTGAAAATTACTCGTATAATAACTGAAAAGACGATCACCGCTAGTCACATACCTACGTTTCAGACTTTCAGATAATGCCTCTGAACATCTAAACCATTGTGACTAGTTATGTTTTCTATTTACAAAATTATAAATGATCCAATTCATCTCATTCGAACCAAACCTGTCCGATCCGGGGTGCCCCAAGTCCCGAGCTTGCTTCGCTCTCTCCTGCATAAAGTACTACTACTTAGTAACAGTAGTAACATTGCTTTTATTAACAGACTTCCAAAAAGGAGGAGGTTATATACAGGTTGTTAAAGAAATGACGTGCCATATTTTAGGGGTAGATTCAGTATCGATAAAGAAACCCACGAAAACCAAAAACAATCATACAATACAAACATAACTTAGTACTACCTATTTACCAACGCCTTCGATAGTAGGTAAGTAATTAATGCATTTAAACAAATAAAATAATTTTAATTCTAAACAATTGCTATTTTAGGTTGATCTTGCAATTTTTTTTTTCCTGGGTGCCTTTATTGATGCTGAACCTACCCCTAAGGCACGCAATTTCTTTAACACCCTGTATATGTTCGTCTATGTGTATTTTTTTTTAATGTATTTTCACCGATTTTTCCGTCAATGGGACCGATTTTGAAAACTATATGTTTGTTTTGTTTGAAAGGGTTTGCTCTCGAGGTGGTTGGTCTCATTGTCACCAAGTCAGAATCTAATGAGAGGATCCCATGGAAATCGAGGGAAATCCTCAAATTTAGCGATTTGGATATTTTTTATAGTAACTCGTGCATTTGCTCTCGGAAAGTACCATTTACTGAAGTGGAACTGAAACTGAACTAATGATGACGACCAAAAATGGCAACCGGAACTCAACAATAAGTAACTCACCGGTTGCGATACTTTAATATAGTTGCTAAGCAATTTACGCTCGTCACAATGCATATGGTGAAGTGAGTCACTTAACCTCTCCTTATCGAGAAAAGCAATATTTTGTTAAAGGTGATGAGCAGTTGACATTAGGCTATTGCAACTTAGATAAATTATTACCCAATAAAAAGTGAAAAAAAAAAAATACAAAAACAAAACAACCGACTTCCAAATTGACAACTGTCAAACGTTACCGTCACTCAAAAATCAAAATCATTTTTTTTTTTTCACATAAACCTACATGGGCACGAAACGTCAGAAGCTAGGTGCACGGTTCCAATTGGTCGTTTCCTATGGAGAAGAGCCGGCAAGAAACTCCACGGTTACTCACTTACATTCGATTACGTTTCGTTACCAACGATGTTTTAAGAGTACAAATAAAACTATATTATTTTTAATTACATTAATTTTATATTTATATTACAAACATACATAAACTCACGCCTTCTTCCCATGGGTGTAGGCAGAAACTACAGAACGCCACAAGCTACGATACTTACATAATGGTTTTGCCTCGTTTACGTTCATACATCTGGTCATTACACGCACGCCGATTGCGAGTACTATGCACCTGACCATTCTGAAGAACATCACCAATTAGGTCTCTCTAAGTCCTCCGGTGTTTCCACTCACATCTTCATATTATTTGCTTCATAATTGAGTTCATTGCGATAGAAGCTATTTATAAATGAATTAATTAATAAGAGACATAGTTTTATTTTTCCTGTAATCTTTATATACAGTTCTATCACATAGAATAATTTCAGATTTTTCTCTATTCAAACTTCTGAAATAAGGGGGGTGAACGGTATTTTTTTTACATTTTTCACCAAAGTTGAAAACTATGATGTAATGTGCAAACAGCGCTCTTTCATATGATACCCCACATGCCCTAGTAGACTCCATTCGAATTTTTAAGACCCCCTTTTAGGTCCGGTTGCAAAAAAGATATATTTAAAAAAAAAATCTTGTTTGCAAAATAGTTGGGTAAACGTCATCTAAAACTATCCCAAATTTCAAGTTGATAGTATGAATAGTTCTTGAGATATCCAGCTGTGACAGACAGACAGACATAAGGGTTCTTTTTACCATTTTGGTACGGAAACCTAAAAACGGGGCAGTCTTTGGGGACTGCCGATAGAAGTGAAAAGTAGCGTTCGGTGACGATGACGCGAGTTCCATGATTTTTGTTCACCAAAGGGCCACCCCTTTAATGAACAAAAATCATAGAACTCGCGTTCGGGGGGTTGCCATAATCACCACGCTTGGCGGTTGGCGATCGCAGTATGGTGTTAAAATGCATAGAGAACGCTGCTGCCCATTCTCTAGTAAGTCCCTTAGTCGCCTTTTACGACACCCACTGAAAGAAATAGGATGGTGCTATTTTTCAAATGGAACACGGAACGGAGTGAAATATAGTCGTACATTATCTGTGGTAAAGTGTAAATTTTAATACGTAAATAAGTTTTTTTTTTAAACTATGATTTTTTCCTCAATAACTAGGCGTTTGCGCAGTGTGAAATTTTGCGAAAGCATTCTACATGAAGACACTTTCGCATTGCACGATTGGTCTTCCGAAATACATGACAGTGTTTGGCATATTTTGTCAACACATCTTCCTAGAACTAACTATTTCCTGGCCTAGGTATGAACCCACTTAAGTAATAAAATCACAGCCAACCACTAATCATAATAAAATCACGTGATTGGTAAGTAATCACTGCAACCAGGGATACAATACCTATCATACAATGACGAAAAAATCTCTCTAGCTTATATCCATCAAATATTTTTTTATCAAAATCATCGTTGTTGCTGACTATTATCACTTTTTCTAAGCCCTCCAGGATGCGACGGATATATTGTATAAAAAATCGGCATACATAATCAACAGATCTTACTAAAACCATCTTGCTATCTCCTAGCCTAGGTATGAACAACGCTTTACTAGTAAATAACGTTGAACACTGCGCCGCCTCCATTTCCCTGCTAACCCGACCGCTGTACACTTGTAGTACCTACCCTCTTGTTTTTATGCTTTTTATTTGGTTTAGTAGTGAAAAGTGAGTGTTAATTTGTTACTGTAGTGTTTTATTGAAGTACTTTTGCTTTTTAGGGTTCCGTAGCTCAAAAGGAAACAATGGAACCCTTATGGGATCACTCGTGTGTCTGTCTGTCCGTCCATCTGTCACAGCCGATTTGCTCCGAATCTACTGAACCGAATATAAAGAAATTTCAACAAATTCATATAATGAATTTCAGTGGTCACTGAAATTCATAGTGTACCAATACAGACGTGTAACGTAAATAAATTAATTTTGAATATGGGGGACACTTTAGGGGGGAAAATTGGGAAATTAAAGAAAAAGTTTTGCACTGTTTTGTGTTTTTACTGTACCGTTTGACATATCAAATGAAAGGGCTTGTTGTAAGGATTTCAGATATTCATTTTTATAATTTTAAAATAAAAACATTTTTTTTTTTTAAAGAAAATTGATGAAAATTAATTATGTACCTACTTGTGCACCTATTTTATTTATAATTAATTATGTTAGGTATATTTTTATATTATAATTTTCTCTCAATCAGAGCACCCGCCATCTATTTCTTTGAATTTTTCACGAAGTGAATCTCTTGGGCCTAGATTGTAAATGGCTCGAACAGCCCTTTTCTGTAAAACAAAGATAGTAATAATGTCCGCACAGGGTTCCCAGAGAAGAATCCCATAATATATGACATAAGACTATGAAAATAACTAAAATAAACAATTCTGGCAGTATCTACGTCAGGTATCTGTCGAATTTTTTAAACAGCATAGACGGCCGAACTAAGCCTTCGTGACAATTTTTCTACGTGTATTGTAATTTACCGTCAATAGTTATTCCAAGAAAAACTGCCGACTCAACAGGGTCCAACTCTATTCCATTAAGTTGAACATTGGTAGTTAGCTGCCTGACATTTGGCATTGAAAATTTAATGAACTTAGACTTTTTTTCGTTCAGGAGAAGATTATTTACATTAAACCAATGGACAACCTTTTTTTTTTTTTTTTTTTGGGTGGGAAATCATCAAATAACTTCTCCCGCTCTGAGCGGAGCGGGAGGGCGTGTCAGACTTTTACTGACTAAAACCCACCCGTGTTCCTTCCGTTGCCTGTGTGCCAGGGCCACGATATCCCTTTCGGACAAACTCGCAACCCCGGCAGGCATTGGTCCTGACGGACCCCGTCAGTTTGTGCTGACATCTCTTTGAGGCGCGCGTGGAACACAACGCGCCGTCGACCCGGGCCTGGTCCTTATCGGATGGCGAGCTACCCATCGCTCACCGTCCGCAGGCCCGCGCCTACGGTGGCCGAAAAACGGCTTGCGACTCCCGACGCCCGGGGCGTCTCCTGCGGCGACTAAGGGCGCGAGGGCGCGAACCTTGTCTCACCCTCACGCGTTCCGCCTCCTCCTTCGCTAGCATAACTGCTTCGCAGAAGGAGGTGACGGCCTCCCATGCACTCTCGCTCCGAACCATGGCCTGAACCAGGGCCGGACGCGAGAGATCGCCGCCGCCGATCGCCTCCGTGAGGACACGGCGGTGCTCCGCCCAAGCTGGGCAGACCTCCACCGTATGCTCCACCGTGTCCTCCGGGCGATCCACACAGTAGTGACACCCGGGCGTTTCCTCCCGCTTAATCCTAAACAGGAACCTCCCGAAACATCCATGTCCGGTGAGGACCTGCGTCAGGCGGAAGGTAAGGACGCCGTGGCGCCTCTCCAGCCACTCCTCAAAGAGGGGACTTATCGCCACAATTGTGGCGTGCCCAGCGCTGGGTTGCGACAATCGCACTCTCCATGTCGCCATGAGATCCCTCCGGAGCTCCGTCCGCTGTGCCGCAATTTCTTGCGGCAGCGGAGTTATGCCCCGGAGTTTCGCCTCTTCGCGCCACACCCAAATGTGCGCGAGGACTTTCGCCTCCAGATCCCATGGCGGCAATCCGGCAAGGAGGCTCGCCGCCTCACGGGAGACCGTGCGGTATCCCCGTACCATCCTGATGGCCATGACCCTTTGGGACGCGTTCAACCGCTGCGCTGGTCGCAGCCTCAGAGAACGCGCCCACACCGGTGCCCCGTAAAGGGCCATGGACCGCACGATCCCCGCGTAGAGCCTCCGGCAGGAGGCGTTTGGACCCCCTAGATTGGGCAGGAGCCGCTTCAAAGCAGCCCCGGCCCGCTCCAGTCTGGGAGCCAAACGTCGAAAATGCTCCACGAAGTTCCACCGGCTGTCGAGGACGAATCCCAGGTACTTCATCGTCGACTCGACGCCGATGTGAACCCCTCCCGCCGTTATCTGGGAACCCGACAGTGGCGCGTTCCGAGGACCATAAAAACACATGGCCTCGGACTTGTGCAATGCCACCTCGAGTCCCAATTGCCGGATCCTATCGACGATTGTCGCAAACCCACGTGCCGCCAGTTCGGCCGCCGCCTGATGCGAACTCCCTTGTGCCAGGACTAGCGTGTCGTCAGCGTAGCAGACTACGCTGACGCCACTAGGGAGGTCGGCGCGCAGCACCCAGTCGTACCCGATGTCCCACAGATGCGGCCCCAGGACCGATCCCTGTGGGACACCGCACGACATCTCTCGCCGGTTCCACTCTCCGTGGTGACCGGGGTAGATGACGGCCCTGTCCGTCAAATAGGCCTCGACCACACGACAGAGGTAGGTCGGCATCCGGTGATACCGAAGTGCCTCCCTAATGCAACTCCAGGGCAGGGTATTGAAGGCATTGGCGATGTCAAGAGACACCGCCAAGACGACCCCACCCCGGGCAACAGCATCCCCCGTCGTGAGGGCTCGAACGCGCATGATGGCATCCACCGTAGAGCGCCCCTTACGGAAACCAAACTGGCTCTCCGCCAAATCCGGCCCCACCCGCACCAGCCGCCCGACAAGGCGGTCTGCAATTACTCTTTCAAAGAGCTTGCCCACCTCGTCGAGCAGCACGATGGGCCGGTAAGCGGACGGAGAGTCCGCCGGGCGCCCTGGTTTCTTTATGAGGACCAGTTTCCCCGTCTTCCAATGAAGTGGAAACTGGCCCCTCTCCAAGCATGCGCTTAGGAGCCCCCTTAGTCGAGGCCCGAGAGCCTCTAAAGCCAGAACCCAGGCTTTTCCAGGCAAGCCATCGGGTCCTGGGGCGGTATTCTTGGCATTCAGCCTACGTACCGCCACTCTCAGATCTACCTCGGTCACCTCTGGAGCATCGTCGTCGTCGGTGTGGTCCGCATCTGGCACCGCAGGAGGCGGAGCCATGGGCGGGGGAGTATGTTCCCCTCGCGAAGGGAACAGAGCGCTCACCACGTCCTCCACGAGCTGGGGCCGGAGACTCTGCGTCAGCGGGGGAGCCCATGGGCGGAGTTTATCTCGCACCCATTTGTAGGGGCGTCCCCACGGGTCTCTGTTGAGAGTCTCCAGCGTCTCCTCGCGGGCCAGTCCTCTGGCCCGCTGGATCTCTGCTCGGAGGGCAGTCTTCGCTGCTCTGTACCCCTCGTATAGCTCCGCCTGAATGGCTTCCGTATCCGGAGGGCGGACACGGAGCCTGCGGTGCCTGGAGTACCGGTGGCGCGCAGCAACGCACGCCTCGCGTAAAGCGGTCAGCTCACGCGACCACCAGTACACCTGGCGCCGGGCACGTCCGGGCTGGACCCGGGGCATTGCCACGTCATATATTTCGGACATGGCCTCCCGGAACCACTCCGCCTCGTCATTGATGTCGGCAGGCCTGTCCGGTGATGACACCCAGGCCTGCACGATCGTGGCTTCCAGGAGAAGCTCCCGGTCCAGCTGCTTCAGCGCCCACCGCGGACCACTCGGGGTCTGTCGGACCGGCGCGCCCGAGGTCTGGGCGGAGACGTCAAACCGGATGTACCGGTGATCGGAATAGGTCTCCACCCCCTCCATGACGCGCCAGTCGATGACACGCGGTGACAGAGCGGGGCTGGCGAACGAGATGTCCACCACTGATTCACCCCGCATCCGCACACACGTGGGGACAGAACCCCGGTTTAGGACGACCAGGCCTGTCTCCAGAGCCCAGTCCTCCACCATCCTGCCCCGTGTGTCCGTATACCGGGAACCCCAAGCCACGTTCTTGGCATTGAAGTCCCCGAGGACGATCACTGGGAGGGGATGGTACCCGACGACGACGATTCTTAACTCCCCAAGGGAGTTGTGGAACTCGGCGAGAGTTCGGTTCGGGGAGAAGTATACTCCCACCACGACAATCTCCCCGAACCGTGCTGCCACGCAACCCCCTCCCCTCTTGACGGCCTCAAGGGATGGGGAACCGGCGGCGGCCGATGAAATAATGGTCACTGAGCCGCTCAGGTCCTCCACCCAGTCGTCCCTGGGCGGGACAAAGTACGGCTCAGCGACCACGGCGATGTTAATCGTCCACTGCGCCATGCTCTGGAGCAAGAGATCCTGAGCGGCGGCGCAGTGGTTGATGTTCGCCTGGAGGAGGCGTAATGGGGCCATTTATTGCCACTCCATTTCAGCCCCCTCCTGGGCCCCCTGTGAAGGCCCTGCCGCGGTGGTAGCGGTGGCAGCGACGACGGTGGTGGCGGCAACGGCGGCGGCGATAGTGGCGGCGGCGATAGTGGCGGCTGCGGCGGTGACGGCGGTGGCGGAGGGCTTGCCTCTGCCCCTGGGTTTGGGGGGGGGAGCGCAGGCCTTGCCCCCAGCCCGGTGATCGGCCGGCTTGCCAGCCGCCGCACAAGCAAAACAGTGCGGCGTGGCATTACAAGAACCGGCCTTGTGACCGGGCTGACCACAGCGGAAACAGTGATCGCTGCGGTCCACCTCCGAGGTGCAACATGCTCCCACGTGGTTACCCACCCGGCAGCGGAAGCACCTCAGAGGTCTGGGTTCCAGCAGTTTAACCTGCGCGGATACCCAGCCCACCCGGAGCTTTCGGCCCTCCCCGGCTATCTTTTGGGCCGCCGACACGGGGCAGCTCACCGTAACGGTTTGCATACCCGTGTTATCAGGACGGATGGTGCCCGCCCTCACCTGCTCGGCAGAGCACCCTCCAGTCCTAGCCACGGCGGCCACAACTTCTTCCGCCGTCACGCAGTCATCCAGGCCCAAAATGCGCATGTCAGCGCACTTAGTAGGCCTGGACACCCGGGCCTCTTCCGCGTTTAAGGACGCCCTGAGCCTTTCGGCAAGGGCGTCAGCGGTAGGGCCGCTGGCCGCCCCGGGGATCTCCAGCATCCGGGCCCCCGTCGCAGTGACCTTCATTCGGAAGCCATCGGCGACGCCGATCTCCTCCAGGTTCACTGCCGCCCACGCCTTAGCGAGCACCTCACGGTAGGTCACGCCCTTCTTCTCCGCTTCCGGCTGTAGTGTGATCACTACAGCTGCGGACTTTGGGGCGCGGAGCCTAGCCGCGGCGCTTCGCTTCTTGCGCCGTTGCCGCCTCTCCTTTTTATTGGCCGCCCTTTTGGCCTTAGCCGCCTTCTTTTTCTCCCCGGCTACTTGCCATTCGGCGTCGGCCGGAGAGGAATTAGAAGGCTGGGGGGGGGGCGACCGTCCTGCCGCAGTGGCTGGGGCCCTTGCCTTCTGAGTAGCCACCTGTGCAGCCGTCCCGTCCTTCTTGGGCTTAGGCTGCGCCAATCTGGCCGATTTGGCCAGAGGCGTGGGCTTGGCTGCAGGCTTGACCGCAGGCTTGGCCGCAGGCTTGGCCGCGGCAGCCACGGTGGCCGCAAAGGTGGCCGGTCTGCTCGCCGCTAGCGGGGGGCGCAAGACAATGCCCTCAAGTACGGAGAACCGGCTGTTGAAGGCAGCCAGCTCCTGCCGCACCAGGGACAAAACCCGGTCCTCCGCCGGCAAGGGCACACCCTGCCCTTGCTGCACCGCTCCATGCGGCACCTCCGGAGGGCCAGCTTTTCGAAGCCGGGCCAGGTCCGCTCGGAGCTCCTCGTTCTCCTTTCGGAGAAGCTCCATAGCGGCTGTCAGGCGGCCGACCTCCGCCCGCATCTCGGACATTTCGTCCGACGTAAGCCCGGCCTGAAGGGCCCTCGCTGCCGCCATAATGGAGGCCGTAGCAGCGGGTACGACCTTGTCTTTGGAGGCTTGTATCCTCTTCAAGGCCACACCCCTGATCGCTGCTACCACGACCTGCTCAAAGCTGCTGGCGACTCGCTCCGCCTTGGAGCCGCCAGCGGCGTCCGGCTCACCACCTGAGGTGTCAGAGGGCAGTCCATTGGCAGCCTCTCGGCTCCCTGGGCCGGCTCGGCTGGGCTAGCTCGCCTGGGCTCGCTGGCTCGCTGGCTGGCATCCTGGGTGGTGAGCCCTCTGCCCCCACCCCGTCCTTGGACCCCGCCCCGCCGGCCAATTTTCCTCCGGCCCGAGTTCAGCCCACCATCAGAGGACGACCCCTGGCCGTCCCCTGGCTTGGAGCGCTTCTTTTTGAGGAACTTTGCAGCCCCCACCTCCACGAGCTCCGGGCTCTTAAAAGAGCCCTTCGCGCCAGATGCATCGTCGGACTCCGACCCTGCATCACTCCCTTCCTCTACGGCAACCGGAGTAGCCGGGCGCACAAATTGTGCTCGCGCCTTTGGCACTCTTTGTGCGTTTTGTTTCGGTGCCGAGGACGTACTGGGAATAGAACCCAGCGACTCCACAACACCGGTAGGTGAGCCACCCTGGCTCAATGCGTCCCCGAAGGACGGGTAAAAATCCGAATTGGATATTGGGCGTACATTGTCCCCCCCAGAATACGAGGGACTGACCGAGCTCTGCTCGGTGAGGGATTCTCCTACTGCGGAGCAGCAGGTACCCTCCTGGGGTAGTTTGTTTTTATGACTCGCTTCCATATTTTTGCTGAACACAGCTTTGCCTTTTTTATGGGGTGGGGTCTCCAGACCACTCCTTCACCTCAGTCATGTCTGATGAGCAGACACGTACTAGAGGTGAACCACTCTTCCCACTCTCCAACGATGAGGAGAGAAACGCGCGCCGTCCAGAACACCAACAACTGTTGAAGTCCTCAGACGGCGCGCCCCTCGCGGAAGTCAGATGCCATTGACTCCGCCCCATGTCTCTCTTAGTCAGGTCTCTCACTTGAGGCCTTCCGGCATGAGTGGCTCTAGCGGCAAAGCCCCCAAGATCATTGAGACACGCAAGCCCCACCACGACGACAACGTGGAGACACACTCGGTGGGGAACCAATGGACAACCTTAGAGAGTGCATCGTTAACATGTTCAAAATTGACTAGCTGACGTTTGGTTTTAAAAATGAGGACTTCCCTCATTTTTAAAACCAAACGTCAGCTAGTCAATTTTCATCTGAGAATAATACAATCTTGTGATTATCCCTTATGTGATAAGGTAAGTCATTTATATACATTAGAAACACGAATGGACCTAGAATTGAACACTGCGGGGCGCCAAAGTGACCGCAGATCCTGCAGATCTCTTGCCATTAACATCAACCCTCTGAATTCTGTTGTTCAGATAAGAAGTCAGAATGTCGAGAGCACTATCCCTCATACCATAGTGGTGCAGTTTTCGGATGAGTGTATCATGATGAATGCAATCGAAGGCCTTAGACAAGTCGCAGAAAAAGCCAAGAGCATCCTGCGACTACTCCCAGGCCTGGAATATGCTCTTCAGTAATTCCACGCCTGCGTCTGTAGTTGAAAGACCCTTTGTAAAACCAAACTGTTTCAGATGAAGTAAATTATGTGTATTGAAATGTCCTAACATTTGTTTTAAAATTAATTTTTCAAAGATTTTGCTCAATGTAGGTAATATTAAATAGGCTGAAAATTCGTGGGATCAGTTGTGCTGCCAGATTTGAACAGTGATAGAATAATGGATAATGGACAGTGATAAAAGGGTGACCCCCTTTGGGGATTTTCTTAAAAGGGATTAGTGATCAGAGCTTGTTGTTGTTAGAAGACAGACATATTGCTGCTTATTTTTAGCTTTATTAGGCCGATTTTACTAAAACTCTTAAAATACTTGACATTGCTACAAAAACAACCGACTTCCAAAAAAACACTACAATGTGAAAACTAACTTAATTTCGGAAGTCGGTGTCTTTGTGATCGGTATTTTAGTTTTTTGCCACCGACTTCCGAAATTAAAGTTAATTTGCTCTTTAGTGTTTTTTTTTGGAATTCGTCTATTTTTTTATGTTATTTTATTTTTACCTTTTTAGGGGGTCCATTTGTAATTTATCTGAATTACAATAGCCTAATGCCAAGAGCTCATCACCTTTTACAAAATATTGTTTCATAATAAAAGTAACTCAAACTCCAAGCATTTATTTAAATTAAACCATTTACAGGCATTTTTGAATTGTCAAGACTCGGTCAGAAAGTTGAAGCTAGTTGTAACAGCGCAAGTCAATTTAACACCGAAAAACTTAAATTCACATGCCTTTAACAAGCTTTGCCGCTACCAAGCCCTTTGTTCACCTTTAAACCATCACAGCTATAAATGTGTGTACTAAACAAAACGATAGCACCCGTGAGGCCTATACAGCGTGTTTGTTTTACGATAAACACAGGGTGTTCACTCAGCTCATAAATATTGTAGGAATGCCAGTTTTATTGTAGTAGTAGTAGCTTTTTGTGTGGTTATATTGGTGAAGGAAAGCCAAATTATGCTATTCCCCAGTTACTGGGTTGTGGAGGTCAGATCAGAAGTCGCTCCAGTTAAAATATTGGTATTCCGCCGCATCCGGTTAGACTGGATGCCGAACCCAACATAGTTAGGAAAATGCTAGGCAGATAATGATTTACGTTGTTAAACAGACAAAATTTTCGAACATATGAAGCAATAGATTAGTAATATCCTTCAAAATCATTCAGATTGTGATTGAAAGTGTCTTACGCAATTAGGGTGCAACATAATATATATCGCGTTACTGTAATGGTCGCAAGCGTTACTGTAGTGGTCGCAAGCGTTACTGTAGTGGTCGCAAGCGTTACTGTAGTGGTCGCAAGCGTTACTATGGTGGTCGCAAGCGTTACTGTAATGGTCGCAAGCGTTACTGTAGTGGTCGCAAGCGTTACTGTAATGGTCGCAAGCGTTACTGTAGTGGTCGCAAGCGTTACTGTAATGGTCGCAAGCGTTACTATGGTGGTCGCAAGCGTTACCGTAATGGTCGCAAGCGTTACTGTAGTGGTCGCAAGCGTTACTGTAATGGTCGCAAGCGTTACTGTAGTGGTCGCAAGCGTTACTGTAGTGGTCGCAAGCGTTACTATGGTGGTCGCAAGCGTTACTGTAGTGGTCGCAAGCGTTACTGTAGTGGTCGCAAGCGTTACTGTAATGGTCGCAAGCGTTACTATAGTGGTCAAAGCGTTACTATGGTGGTCGCAAGCGTTACTATAGAGGTCGCAACCGCTACTGTAATGGTCGCAAGCGTTACTGTAATGGTCGCAAGCGTTACTATAGTGGTCAAAGCGTTACTATGGTGGTCGCAAGCGTTACTGTAGTGGTCGCAGGCGTTACTGTAGTGGTCGCAAGCGTTACTGTAGTGGTCGCAAGCGTTACTGTAGTGGTCGCATGCGTTACTGTAATGGTCGCAAGCATTACTGTAATGGTCGCAAGCGTTACTGTAATGGTCGCAAGCGTTACTATAGTGGTCAAAGCGTTACTGTAGTGGTCAAAGCGTTACTGTAGTGGTCAAAGCGTTACTGTAGTGGTCAAAGCGTTACTGTAGTGGTCGCAAGCGTTACTGTAGTGGTCGCAAGCGTTACTGTAGTGGTCGCAAGCGTTACTATAATGGTCGCAAGCATTACTGTAATGGTCGCAAGCGTTACTGTAATGGTCGCAAGCGTTACTATAGTGGTCAAAGCGTTACTATGGTGGTCGCAAGCGTTACTGTAGTGGTCGCAAGCGTTACTGTAGTGGTCGCAAGCGTTACTGTAGTGGTCGCATGCGTTACTGTAATGGTCGCAAGCATTACTGTAATGGTCGCAAGCGTTACTGTAATGGTCGCAAGCGTTACTGTAATGGTCGCAAGCGTTACTGTAATGGTCGCAAGCGTTACTATAGTGGTCAAAGCGTTACTATGGTGGTCGCAAGCGTTACTGTAGTGGTCGCAAGCGTTACTGTAGTGGTCGCAAGCGTTACTATAGTGGTCAAAGCGTTACTGTAGTGGTTAAAGCGTTACTATAGTGGTCAAAGCGTTACTATGGTGGTCGCAAGCGTTACTGTAGTGGTCGCAAGCGTTACTGTAGTGGTCGCAAGCGTTACTGTAGTGGTCGCAAGCGTTACTGTAGTGGTCGCAAGCGTTACTGTAATGGTCGCAAGCATTACTGTAATGGTCGCAAGCGTTACTGTAATGGTCGCAAGCGTTACTATAGTGGTCAAAGCGTTACTATGGTGGTCGCAAGCGTTACTGTAGTGGTCGCAAGCGTTACTGTAGTGGTCGCAAGCGTTACTGTAGTGGTCGCAAGCGTTACTGTAGTGGTCGCATGCGTTACTGTAATGGTCGCAAGCATTACTGTAATGGTCGCAAGCGTTACTGTAATGGTCGCAAGCGTTACTATAGTGGTCAAAGCGTTACTGTAGTGGTCAAAGCGTTACTGTAATGGTCGCAAGCATTACTGTAATGGTCGCAAGCGTTACTGTAATGGTCGCAAGCGTTACTGTAGTGGTCGCAAGCGTTACTGTAGTGGTCGCAAGCGTTACTGTAATGGTCGCAAGCGTTACTATAGTGGTCAAAGCGTTACTGTAGTGGTCAAAGCGTTACTGTAGTGGTCAAAGCGTTACTGTA
Organism: Tiliacea citrago; assembly: GCA_963921375.1. Lineage (NCBI taxonomy): Eukaryota > Metazoa > Arthropoda > Insecta > Lepidoptera > Noctuidae > Tiliacea > Tiliacea citrago. Next base: position 16,704,645 of record OY992805.1, read on the forward strand.
GTGGTCGCAAGCGTTACTGTAGTGGTCGCAAGCGTTACTGTAGTGGTCGCAAGCGTTACTATAATGGTCGCAAGCATTACTGTAATGGTCGCAAGCGTTACTGTAATGGTCGCAAGCGTTACTATAGTGGTCAAAGCGTTACTATGGTGGTCGCAAGCGTTACTGTAGTGGTCGCAAGCGTTACTGTAGTGGTCGCAAGCGTTACTGTAGTGGTCGCATGCGTTACTGTAATGGTCGCAAGCATTACTGTAATGGTGGCAAGCGTTACTGTAATGGTCGCAAGCGTTACTATAGTGGTCAAAGCGTTACTATGGTGGTCGCAAGCGTTACTGTAGTGGTCGCAAGCGTTACTGTAGTGGTCGCAAGCGTTACTATAGTGGTCAAAGCGTTACTGTAGTGGTTAAAGCGTTACTATAGTGGTCGCAAGCGTTACTGTAGTGGTCGCAAGCGTTACTGTAGTGGTCGCAAGCGTTACTGTAGTGGTCGCAAGCGTTACTGTAATGGTCGCAAGCATTACTGTAATGGTCGCAAGCGTTACTGTAATGGTCGCAAGCGTTACTGTAGTGGTCGCAAGCATTACTGTAATGGTCGCAAGCGTTACTGTAATGGTCGCAAGCGTTACTATAGTGGTCAAAGCGTTACTATGGTGGTCGCAAGCGTTACTGTAGTGGTCGCAAGCGTAACTGTAGTGGTCGCAAGCGTTACTGTAGTGGTCGCAAGCGTTACTGTAGTGGTCGCAAGCGTTACTGTAGTGGTCGCATGCGTTACTGTAATGGTCGCAAGCATTACTGTAATGGTCGCAAGCGTTACTGTAGTGGTCGCAAGCGTTACTGTAGTGGTCGCAAGCGTTACTGTAATGGTCGCAAGCATTACTGTAATGGTCGCAAGCGTTACTGTAATGGTCGCAAGCATTACTGTAATGGTCGCAAGCGTTACTGTAATGGTCGCAAGCGTTACTGTAATGGTCGCAAGCGTTACTATAGTGGTCAAAGCGTTACTATGGTGGTCGCAAGCGTTACTGTAGTGGTCGCAAGCGTTACTATAGTGGTCAAAGCGTTACTATGGTGGTCGCAAGCGTTACTGTAGTGGTCGCAAGCGTTACTGTAGTGGTCGCAAGCGTTACTGTAGTGGTCGCATGCGTTACTGTAATGGTCGCAAGCATTACTGTAATGGTCGCAAGCGTTACTGTAATGGTCACAAGCGTTACTATGGTGGTCGCAAGCGTTACTGTAGTGGTCGCAAGCGTTACTGTAGTGGTCGCAAGCGTTACTGTAGTGGTCGCAAACGTTACTGTAGTGGTCGCATGCGTTACTGTAATGGTCGCAAGCATTACTGTAATGGTCGCAAGCGTTACTGTAATGGTCGCAAGCGTTACTATAGTGGCCAAAGCGTTACTGTAGTGGTCAAAGCGTTACTGTAGTGGTCAAAGCGTTACTATAGTGGTCAAAGCGTTACTGTAGTGGTCGCAAGCGTTACTGTAGTGGTCGCAAGCGTTACTGTAGTGGTCGCAAGCGTTACTGTAATGGTCGCAAGCGTTACTATAGTGGTCAAAGCGTTACTATGGTGGTCACAAGCGTTACTATAGAGGTCGCAACCGCTACTGTAATGGTCGCAAGCGTTACTATGGTGGTCGCAAGCGTTACTATAGAGGTCGCAACCGCTACTGTAATGGTCGCAAGCGTTACTGTCATGGTCGCAAGCGTTACTATAGTGGTCAAAGCGTTACTATGGTGGTTGCAAGCGTTACTGTAGTGGTCGCAAGCGTTACTGTAGTGGTCGCAAGCGTTACTGTAGTGGTCGCAAACGTTACTGTAGTGGTCGCATGCGTTACTGTAATGGTCGCAAGCATTACTGTAATGGTCGCAAGCGTTACTGTAATGGTCGCAAGCGTTACTATAGTGGCCAAAGCGTTACTGTAGTGGTCAAAGCGTTACTGTAGTGGTCAAAGCGTTACTATAGTGGTCAAAGCGTTACTATGGTGGTCGCAAGCGTTACTGTAGTGGTCGCAAGCGTTACTGTAGTGGTCGCAAGCGTTACTGTAGTGGTCGCAAGCGTTACTGTAGTGGTCGCAAGCGTTACTGTAGTGGTCGCAAGCGTTACTGTAATGGTCGCAAGCGTTACTATAGTGGTCAAAGCGTTACTATGGTGGTCGCAAGCGTTACTATAGAGGTCGCAACCGCTACTGTAATGGTCGCAAGCGTTACTATGGTGGTCGCAAGCGTTACTATAGAGGTCGCAACCGCTACTGTAATGGTCGCAAGCGTTACTGTCATGGTCGCAAGCGTTACTATAGTGGTCAAAGCGTTACTATGGTGGTCGCAAGCGTTACTGTAGTGGTCGCAAGCGTTACTGTAGTGGTCGCAAGCGTTACTGTAGTGGTCGCAAGCGTTACTGTAGTGGTCGCATGCGTTACTGTAATGGTCGCAAGCGTTACTGTAATGGTCGCAAGCGTTACTATAGTGGTCAAAGCGTTACTGTAGTGGTCAAAGCGTTACTATAGTGGTCGCAAGCGTTACTGTAGTGGTCGCAAGCGTTACTGTAGTGGTCGCAAGCGTTACTGTAGTGGTCGCATGCGTTACTGTAATGGTCGCAAGCATTACTGTAATGGTCGCAAGCGTTACTGTAGTGGTCAAAGCGTTACTATAGTGGTCGCAAGCGTTACTGTAGTGGTCGCAAGCGTTACTGTAGTGGTCGCAAGCGTTACTGTAGTGGTCGCAAGCGTTACTGTAGTGGTCGCATGCGTTACTGTAATGGTCGCAAGCATTACTGTAATGGTCGCAAGCGTTACTGTAGTGGTCGCAAGCGTTACTGTAGTGGTCGCAAGCGTTACTGTAATGGTCGCAAGCGTTACTGTAGTGGTCGCAAGCGTTACTGTAGTGGTCGCAAGCGTTACTGTAGTGGTCGCAAGCGTTACTGTAATGGTCGCAAGCGTTACTGTAGTGGTCGCAAGCGTTACTGTAGTGGTCGCAAGCGTTACTGTAATGGTCGCAAGCGTTACTATAGTGGTCAAAGCGTTACTATGGTGGTCGCAAGCGTTACTGTAGTGGTCGCAAGCGTTACTATAGAGGTCGCAACCGCTACTGTAATGGTCGCAAGCGTTATTGTAGTGGTCGCAAGCGTTACTGTAATGGTCGCAAGCGTTACTATAGTGGTCGCAAGCGTTACCGTAATGGTCGCAAGCATTACTGTAGTGGTTGCAAGCGTTACTGTAATGTTCGCAAGCGTTACTGTAATGGTCGCAAGCGCTACTGCTGAGCATGAGATCCTGAGTTCGATTCGTTTTTTCATCAAAAATTTCTCAGTAGCAGCCCAGAGTCTGAATTTGTGCCCAGTAGGTGGCAAGTGGCAATAGGCTTATGTATTATATTAATAATATTCTTCTATAGAAGTTCAATCCAATAAATAAGTTTGGATTGAAACAACCTAGGCATGCTTGGTTCATCCATAACAGCCATTTAACAACACAACTCCCTGATCTCCACTTTTAAACTTAGTTCCAGATTTATTTGTAGTTATTTATTTTGTATACTTAGCTCTTACTAAAGCGTATGGTGTCAGACATGCTTAATTTATAGCAAAAACCACGTGGCTTATATACGTAACTATGTTGTGGTCGGCTTAAGTATACCTGTAACCAGATGCGGTTGGGTATCATGCAGTATTTTACATAGAGCTTTGTAGTTGAATTAATACTACTTATCTCCGTGGCTTCACCTGGCGAACCCTTTGTCGTTCACGTAAATGCATTTGGAAGTACAGCTGTGACGATGTATTAAACTCTCACTGTCTGGGTAAAGACAAGCTTTTTTTAATCAATTTCGGAGACACAATTTTAATTTTCATATATACAAGGTACAGATAAATTAAAGAACTGAAAACTTCTTATCAGTCATTGAACTCCTCATTTTGAACAACTCTTATTATGGGACCAACACTTTTATCGGGAAAGGAAAATCTGCTGCTCCATATCATGTTCGCTTAACCGGATAAAAATGGTGTCCGTATGGATTGACGAGCCATGTCTCATATATAAAGGCGGGTACTACCAATATTTAGCAGTAAATTAGCCGATTTTGTAGGCCCGTTTGGTTTTCTTAGAAATAGAATTTTCTACTACATACTTATCTGTGCTATTGTTATCCGATTTGATCAACTGCTTTAGTAGCTACAAACATTTATATTTTCTATAGTACGTCTGGATTGAAGAGCCAAATAAAATATATTGTATTACTGAGGCGACTAACAAAAGGTATTTACAAAGCAGAGGTGAGTGGAAACGCCCTAGGAGGACATATAGTGACCTAATTGGTGACGTTCTTCAGAAAGGACAGGTGCGTAGTACTCGCAACCGGCGTGCGTGTATGACCAGATGTATGAACGTAGGCGAAGCAAAAGGAATATGTAAGGAGCGTCGTGGGTAGCGTTCTATAGTTTCTGCCTACCCCCATGGGAAGAAGCCGTGAGTTTATTTATGTATGTATTACCAAGGTCCGTGGGTTCGATTCTCAGGTCGGGCAAAGTATAAATGGGATTTTCCACAGGAATTTCTCAGTAGCAGCCCGGAGTCTGGTTTTGTGCCCGGTTGATGGCAATAGGCTCGCTTCCTATTACATGGGACTTACATATAACTGGCGATATGTGAGTGTACTATAGTTACACCTCTGCCTAACCCTTCGGGGATCACAGGCGAGATGTTATGTAATGTTATTACCGAAAAAATGTAGTTTTTTCATTTTATTTTTATACTTCAAAATAGAATACATTAACTACTAAATGACACAACAAATATGTTTTATATGGCTGATTACTTTCTGAAAAACAGCGCGGTGAAATTTATGGATTTTTAATTCTTATGACGAATCAAAGCATTGTAGCTATCTCAAATTCAGCCGTATAAAACCCATTTTTTTGTACAGATTACGCATAGACACTATACTAATTTCTACCACATTTTCAGAATAATCTATCGGCTATTTTGCGAGTTCTAAGGTAGCTTCTCAATTCAGACGAGCCACCGTATACGTCCTGTAACTTAATAAGAGTTTTACTATAAATTCCAGGATCGGGCCTTTAATTATGAGACAGGCTCCTTAAGGGTCAGATAGTCGCCGTTGACCTTAGCCATACAAATGCGCGTCGCGCTCACGCCACGTCACCATTAATGTTCATAGGGAATATTTATTTTAAGTAATGAAACTATGAATATTTGAAAAAAGTCACCGATAGAATTATAGATAATGAAACATTCTATTCATACAAAAAAAAACATGGAAATATCTTACGTAGTTTGAAAGTAATATCGTTTTTTCGTTCAATTTTAGTTCAATTATTAAATATTCACATATAGAATTGATGTGTATGCGTTCTACTTTAACATACATTTTTTGCATAACTTAGTTGCATTATTATGAAGGCGTAATAACAGATTTAAAGTCAATAAAATCATATATTTGCGCCTTAACTCATACGGACACACAAAATGTAGAGATGAGCTTTTTTTACGCGATTTCAGGGTTGATCCTAAAGTAAAAGTTGATCATAATGATTAGTACAATGCGAAAGGCCTTAAGGCAAAACCGCCAGAGTAGCCCTGCTAATTACAACCTGACACAAACCCGCAAATTTCAAAACTCTTAAGAAAATTTTAATTTCGCGGGCTACCTTATCGCTTCCCGCTTAACAGGTTTTCAGCCGAAATGGCTGAATCACACACACAGTTTGACAAGTTCTCAACTTCAAATTGTCAAATTGTTGATTTTACTATAAGACTTCCTTAAAGATGTATGTCTGGAACAAATATCTTCCATGTATGTCGTGTGGGGCGTTGATAGCTGCGCCACAGTATTTTACTTTTGCAGCTATCTTCGTGTCTTTTGTTAAGTTATTCCTAAATTGTTCCTAATAAATAAATAATAATAAAATAAATAATAATAATAAATTCATAAACTGGATATTAGTGCATAACCTAATCTGCCGAATTATTTACATCTCTGCCAATTTCTAAGGGATTTATCCCTCATAGAAATTAATACTTTGCTCTGTCCTAAGCAATAATAAACAAACACCACAGCGAAGCCCAAAAATAATCCCTGTCAATAATTACTTTGACCCAATCAATCTCAAACAATGCGTAGTTATCTTGATTCAACGCGGCGTGTGACCGCGTCACAAATCCGCCATATTACCGTTGTCATGGCAACCGATTGTTTCCCGCGCTCCGTGCGAACTGCCGCCATTTGCATGCGTGCGTGGCCATTGTTGTGATTTTTGATGAATGAAAGAAATATAGGTCTCGTTTTTTGCAAGATGATAGATTAAAGGGTTATTTAGTTGGCTGGCGGATGATCGTAACCCTTTTACCCGACTCCGCATTAGGTATAGCTACCGATACGCATAACCTTACTGGTCATTATATCGATATACCCATTGCAGTATGTTTATGTACAGATATAGTTATCTAATTCGTGTCATCCTGCTTTTCAGTTAGTTTTTATCTTGATTTTCTAAAGCTGGCAACACGAAGAAGGGAAAAGCCTCTTCTCATATAGAGCAGGAGCGATCATTGACCCCTATCGCTCACTCACTCACCGTGTGACGCCGATTTAAGACCATAAAGTTTTTTATGGCAACGCGAAAAATTGCGCTTGAAAGTCTTTACAAACTGTATACTCAAAACCTCGCCCAAAATCAAAAATCAAAAGTCATTTATTCAAACTAGGCTGAGAATCAGCACTTTTCGAACGTCAAAAATTACATAAGACAGTCCCCCAAAAACGCCCACCCTTCACCACTTCCTAGTGCTTTAGCTGGGAAGAAGAAGTGGCGTGGAAGTGGCGTGGAGTAAAAGAATTAATTAAATTATTCGCCTTATGTTAGCTAACACACGCCACTATACCAAAAAAAAACATAAAAATCGTCGAAAACTATACTCAAGCAGAAATAACGTAAACAAAACGTACCTAAATAAAAGCCTCCAGGCATAAAATCTGCCAAAAACTGGCTCATAACACTATTTTATTGAAAAATAATAACTCGCAACTTACCGCACAAATTACCGCAGTACGTAAGCAACGCCACACCCTTTATTCTAGCTTTTACTTCGCGAATCGTTTGTAAAATGAATGCTTTAATAGCTCCTGTAGTTCTGTGAAAGAGGTTTCAAGATTTATTAAGTGCTTATTGCTCGTTTAAAAGTTGAAACAAAACTGGCTTTATGGGCAACTTATAAGCAAGGTAACTTCCAATGGTCTTTGTAACTTACTTCCTGAGTTTTTAAAAGGGATAAGGTTCTACTATTCGATTGAAGCTACTTAGTTTTCAAATAAAATTATTTATTGCTTATTTGCTTTCGACGCGAGTCTCTCTCCCTCCCCATTTTTCTTATTAAAAATATTATTTTTTTATACGACTGCCCCAGAAGGAGAGCAAAACCCAGAGGGGGGAAGGAGGTGGTTAATTTAAAACTTTCATGCACGTAATTATCATAAATGCATAATCAACTGATAATATTCCCACTGCTGGGACTAACGCCTCCTCTCTGTGAGAGGGCGGCATAATCCACCACGCGGGCCCAGTGCGGTTTGGTGGATGTCACATGTCTTTGAATTTTCGGTTCTTGGGCATGCTTCACGATGTTTTCCTTCACAGTTTTGAGAGCAGTGGTGATGAAATAATTTTACACAAATTAAAGAGCCTGCCTGGGTTCAAACCTACGACGTACAACTCGTAAGTCGTGGCCAGACCACCACTGCTTGCCTATCATACTAATATTATAAAGGCGAAAGTTTGTGAGTGTGTGTGTGTGTGTGTGTGTGTGTGTGTGTTTATGTTTCTTACTTCTTCACGCTCAAACGGCTGGACCAATTTTGATAAAAAATTGTATGGAGTTAGCTGACGCCCTGGATTAAGACATAGGCTAATTTTTATCCCGGTATTCCCACGGGATCGAGACTTACGCGGGTGAAACCGCGGGGCGCAGCTAGTCTTTCATAAATGGTTTACAATTAAAATAATGTCCATGTGCTTCGAGTCCGTGATAATGATTTTTATGATCCCAGGTTTATGAAAAACCGCCATATAATATTATTGGTAATCACATTAATATTATAAAGGCGAAAGTTTGCGAGTGTGTGTGTGTGTGTATGTTTGTTACTTCTTCACGCTCAAACGGCTGGACCAATTTTGATAAAATTTTGTATGGAGGTAGCTGACACCCTGTATTAAGATTTAAGCTACTTTTTATCTCGTTATTCCTACGGGATTGAACTTATGCGGGTGAAACTGCGGGGCGCAGCTAATTGTTAATAAAGTTACCCTTCTTAAAACAACAACAAACATCAGGCTTGTCAACAGATTTCTGTATCAGAAACCAAGAGTCAGTCATAAAAATTCTAGCATCAATTAGGTAATTCCTTTGCTACACATAGTTCCATCATCCATTTACAATACCTTACAACATCCTCAACAAGATGTGAGCTAACCTATCATAATCAGAAGATCCCACTACGCTAATAAATCCATACAGTTCTAAGAATGAAAAGAAAACATGCCATAAGAGATATTATCACATCACGCAAGCTGTGGGAAGTAGGTAACCGTTACATCTATACGATGAGTTAACGAACTTAGCTAATTAGTGGCTGAACATTGTTTTATGCAATGGAGATACTCTCATCGAAAATGAAGATGATTAGAGCCTTTTATAAATACGGCGTTTTCAAGTAAACTGATTTTACGATAGTGAAAGCTTTGCACTACACTTAATAACTTATTACATACTTACATATTATAACTACACTTATTAACTCATTTTTATATGACGAACCTATGACGGTACAATCACATCACACTAATTATATTATGAAGGCGAGAGTTTGTGAGTGTGTGTGTGTGTGTGTATGTTTGTTACTTCGTCACGCTCAAACGGCTGGACCAATTTTGATAAAATTTTGTATGGAGGTAGCTAACACCCTGGATTAAGACATAGGCTACTTTTTATCCCGATATTCCCACGGGATCGTGACTTACGCGGGTGAAACCGCGGGGCGCAGCTAATTTTATGATAAAGTCGTCCTCGTAATTGGTTTAGCACCCTACGGTTGAATGTCACTCGCAAAGTCTATTTGACTTTGTGACAGTAAAGCCCAATTTACACGGTGCAACTTAATGCCTCCCACACTACGCTACCCCCAGCAAGATGGACCAACGACCATAAGAAGCAGTAGCGAATATATATTTTTTATTAGCGGTAAGCCGAAGAAACAGTTGTTCAGTTCTCATAAACTCTAGATAACATCAAAATTAATTTACTCAAACATTTTATTCATTCATTTACTTTTCTAAATTTAACGCCAGCTATGGTCGGAATTCTCTGTTTAGTAGGCATTTTTGTAATTTTTTTAATCATAAATTATGTTTTCAACTGGTATTCAATATTTGTGATGTGATGTGAATTGTGATGGACACACACAAATGTAATAAGACTGGTTGTTCCGAAGGGAAGCCGAAAGGAATTGGGTTATATGGAGGCTACGCCCCTGATAAGAAGGTGGCTGGGTCAGACTGGATGCGGAAGGCGGAAGACAGGGTGTTGTGGCGCAACCTGAGAGGGGCCAATGTCCTCTCTCTGTAATTTAATGCCTGTGGCATATTCGAATCGAATTCGTCGTCATTCTATCAGAATTGTTTCATAACGCGTTCAATTTTTGATGACAGTAGTTGTGTTATATGCGATCGCGCCCGTACCACAGTGTAAAAGTGCTTACGCATCAAAACCACGCCGTCTAGTCGGATGCACCGCAATGACCTAGTTATTGCGTAATGCTGACGGGGTTAAGGCGAAGTTAATACTCGCTAACTTCTATAATGGGTTCGGAAAAGCCAACACCGAACATTATTAGCGTAAACTTGAAAACAGAAACTGAGCATCTGTTGTACAAGCACCTTTGTGAAGAAAAAACTGAAAAATGACTTAAAAGGTCAAAAAATCTCCAGCAACAGCTGATACTTCAAGCGGGAAACCCATTGAAATCAGCTACTACAACCGCCACTGAGACTTCTCCCCCGCGTGTTGAATATGCCACGGACGAAGAAGAACTAGCTCGAGAAACAGGATGGATACGGCAAAAAAGCAGGAAGAAAAGAAGATTGAACACCTCTCCCGCCCAACCCACTCTGAATGAACACGGAAGTGAAGAGAATAAAGGTAAGGAAAAAACAATTAAAACTCCTTTGCCACCACCTATTGTAGTAGATGGTATCCAGAACTACCAGAAATTTTATGATTTTTTATCTGAGAGTCAATCAGCTGACGAGTTTAGCATCAAAATGATGAACGGTGATACAGTTAAAGTAAATGCCAAAAACGAAGATTCGTACAGGGCAATAACAAAGGCTCTCTCACTCAACAATTGCCTTTGGCACTCTTATGAGAACAAGCAAGAGAGACCAATTAGAGTAATGGCAAAAAAATTGCATTTCTCATGTATTCCGGAGAGAATTGTTGAAGACTTGCGTGGCAAAGGCTACAAGATACTTGAAGCAGTCAACAAATTGAGTTGGAAAACCAAAGAGCCACTCAATATGTTCATGTTCATCATTTTCAAATGATGAAGAAATTAGCAAAATATATAAGCATGAAAACTGTGCTGGGATGTAATGTGGAAATACAACCGCTGAAATCCACAAAACTGATACCTCAGTGTAAAAGATGTCAGGCGTACGGCCATACTCAAAAGTACTGCTCCAAAAAACCGAAGTGTGTAAAGTGCACAGGCAAACATCTCACTAAGGATTGCAGAAAATCAAAAGAAGAAAAGCCAAAGTGTGTCCATTGTGGAGCTTCACATCCGGCTAACTACAGGGGATGTATCGTAGCTAAAGAAATACAGCAGATTCGAAACAATAAATCGAAAGGCAATAATACAACTCCTCTACAAAACACGCCTACTGGAAGAGTTGAAATCACCGGCCAGTATAAACGAAGTCAAAGCACAATAAAAACTACAGCTAAAAACGTCTCTTATACCAAAGTAGCTACTAGCGACATACATAGCGAAGACGCCTTTGGCTGATATGGACAGTGACAAAAAGTTGAATTAAATCTTAAAATTAATGTCATCATTTGACGAGGGATTGAAAAAAAATGAAAATAGCAACAAAGCTGCTACTTCTAAGCCAAAAAATGAATACTACACTGAAACTTATGGCGGTGAACTCAAATGGGTTACAAAAACATCAGAATGAGTTGCAAGTTATATTAGACATAGAAAAAATTGATGTGTGCCTGATATCAGAAACTCACTTCACAAAGCAATCTCACATTAAGTTTAAAGGATACAAACTATACCATGGACTACACCCAGACAATTCTTCAAGAGGCGGTAGTGCAATTATTGTAAAAGAAACCCTTCAGCACTATGAAGAGTTTAAATACGAAGAGAAAGAGATCCAAGCAGTCGCTATTTGTCTACAAACCAAAAAATATCCTGTTACAGTATCTGCCATCTACTGTCCACCACGGTATACGATAAAAAAAGACCACTTTATGAGCTTTCTAACCCGCCTTGGAAGTAGATTTATCTTAGGAGGTGATTTCAATGCTAAAAATACGTATTGGGGCTCCAGATTAACAACAACAAAAGGCAAAGAACTACTTAGTGCTATAAAAGAGCTGAAATGTAATGTCATGTCAACTGGAAAGCCCACCTATTGGCCAACAGATCCAAATAAAATTCCGGACTTAATAGATTTTTTCGTAACCAAGGATCTAGCAACTGGTTATATAAAATTGGAACAAAGCTTTGACATGAACTCGGATCACTCTGCAATTTATTTAGAAATTAGCGAGACCATTTTGTTTAAAGGCAATAGTCCCACTCTTGTCAATAAGTATACAGACTGGGAAGGCTTCAAGATCAGACTAAATGATCAAATAGACCTTAAAATCCCATTAAAAACACCCGAAAACCTAAACATTGAAGTAGAGAATTTCATAATGCACATCCAGCAAGCAGCGTGGGAAAATACACCTGACTTCAACAAGAGAACGAAGGGAAATACATACCCCTTCAGAATCAAGCAGCTCATTATGGAAAAAAGAAGTTAAAGAAAAACATGGCATCAATCTAGGTGCCCTGATGACAAACGAAAACTAAATAACCTGACAAAAAAAAATACGAAGACTAATCCAGAACTTTAAAGACGAATCAACCAACACCTATCTCCAGAATCTAAGTAACGACCAAAAGACAGACTATTCCTTATGGAAGGCTACTAAGTACCTAAAAAGGCCGGTTAACCAAATCCCACCTATTAAGTGTGAAAACGGGCAATGGGCCATTAGTAATGAGCAAAAAGCAAAAAGAAGACAAGATCAAAAATCAAAATCAAAAGTCATTTATTCAAACTAGGCTGAGAATCAGCACTTTTCGAACGTCAAAAATTACATAAGACAGTCCCCCAAAAACGCCCACCCTTCACCACTTCCTAGTGCTTTAGCTGAAGAAGAAGAAGTGGTGCAACAAGCTCCCCAGCAGCACAGCTGTCTGTTCAGATATAAAACTTGAATCTATACAATAAAATGTAAAAGAATTTGCATTACGCAACACAACATTAAATTATTTGCCTTATGTTAGCTAGCACACGCCACTATACCAAAAAAAAACATAAAAATCGTCGAAAACTATACACAAGCAGAGATAACGTAAACAGAACGTACCTAAATAAAAGCCTCCAGGCATAATGGGCGTGCCCGCCCACACAAAGCTATAGCAACTCGAAGTCAAAAATGATAAACTAGCACCATCATAGTAAAATAAAAAACATTTAATCATTAATAACAATAATAAAACCATGGTCAGCAAGACGACCAGTCACCACAAGCAGCACCCGTTCACGAGCATAACGCAAAGATCAGCCATCACCCCCCTCGCCATATTTGAGGGAAGGAGGCAACCCGACCCCCGACGCTACCGCAAGCAGTGACATCTAAGGGAGCATGACGAACTTGCTGCCGGTTGCTCAGGCAAGAATAATATAATCAATTGTCTAGGTCGCTAGCTAACCACTTATTGCAATACAACTCATAAAAAAAACATTTTCATGAGTATATTATGTCACTAGTAAATAAAAATAAATTGACTTAGTCAAATAAAAATAAACAATTATATGAGCTCATATAACCTGTCAGTAGGTACGCTAATTCTGGAGAAAGAACATGAACATTGTCTTGAGTTAATCACAGCGACCAACTATTCTTATCGTTTAAGTAGTCATTGATAGAATAGTATGCCTTTGAACAAAGATTGGATTTAACTTTAACTTTAAACGCATTAAAAGGCAAATCTAACAAAGAAGAGGGTAGCTTGTTATAGAAAGTTATACCAAGTCCAACAAATGAGTTATATGTTGTGTTATCCTTATTTCTGGTGTTAATATTGTGAATATCACTGTTTTAGTGTATAAGTGTATATTTTGCCTAATATATAAGATGTTGGCGAAGATGAATTGTGATGCCGCTGTGAGTATACCAATATCTTTAAAAAAAATCTCTTAGAGAAACTCTGGCACCCAGCTGGTAAATTGCTCGAACAGCTCGTTTTTGAAGTACAAATATATTTTGAATGTCAGCTGCTTTACCCCACAGCAGAATACAGTAGGACATAACGCTATGAAAATAACTAAAATAGACTAATCGGGCTGTATCAACGTCAGTGTATTGTCTTACTTTCCTGACGGCGTATGCGGCCGAACTGAGCCTTCCCACTAGGCTTGATATATGAGGTCCCCACTGAAGTTTGGCATCTACTGTTATACCCAGAAACACTGCCGAGTCTACAGTTTCAAGCACCTCTTTATCTAAAACGATGTTGGGACCTAAATTTCTAACATTCGGTAAGGTAAACTTTATACATTTCGTTTTATTGGCATTGAGAACTAAATTATTTGTCGTAAACCAATCCGTAATTGAGAGTGCAATGTTTACGTCGTCAAAATCTTGTCTATTCCGGTCTACTTTAAAAATAAGAGAGGTATCATCTGCAAACAGTACAACGTCACAGACACCCTTTATATAGAATGGTAAATCGTTAATATACACTAAGAATAAGAATGGGCCTAGAATTGAGCCTTGAGGTACACCTAACTGAACTGGTAGCTCGGAAGATTCCACACCATCAACATCTACACATGGGAACCTATTATACAAATAAGAATTTATTACTTTAAGAGCTTCATTTTGGACGCCGTAATGATGTAGTTTACGCAAAAGCGTGTCATGGTGCACGCAATCAAAGGCTTTGGAGAGATCACAGAAAACTCCAATAGCATTTTGCGAGTTCTCCCATGCGTTAAATATGTGTTTCAGCAGTGCAACACCCACATTTGTAGTCGAACGACCTTTTGTAAAGTCATATTGTTCATTGTGAAGGAGGCTGTTTATATTAAAATGTCTTAGCAACTGCTTGAGTATTAACTTTTCAAATATTTTGCTAAATGCAGGTAAGATAGAAATAGGGCTGAAATTGCCAACGTCATTTTTATTACCTGATTTAAATAAAGGTATGACTTTAATACTCTTCATAAGGTCAGGAAAAGTTCCTACATCAACACATTTATTAAAAGTAACAGCTAGATAGGGGGCTACGATGTCTATTATATTACTTAATAGTTTAATGGAGATGCCTCAGTAATCCAGTGTTTTTAGATTTAAGTGTGATAAAAACATTAACTACATCATGAGGTGTTACATGTTCGAAGCTAAATAACCGACTACATTTAGGCACACTACTATGCAAGAGATTTTCAGCTTTAGACAGGGATGAATTTAAGGAGCGAGTCGTAGTTATAGGTATGTTGGCAAAAAACTCATTGAATGCTTCAGCTACGTCAGCTGCATTATTAACTAATTTGTTTTCGACCATAATTTCTAGTTGTTTTTCTTGTTTAACAGACTTACCAGTTTCATCGTTAATAATTTTCCAAGTGGTTTTTACTTTATTATTAGATTTTTAATTGTATCGCTTAAAAATTTAGATTTAGCAAAAACACAAATCTTTTAAAATAATTTTGAATAATCTTTGACATACTCTAGAAAAGGAGTATCAAACCTGTATTTTTTCAAACCATATAACTCGTATAGTCTCGCTCTACTTTTATAAATACCTGGGGTAGCCCATTGATTAAAGCCAACGGAGGTACCATTAATGTTAATGGATTTGGTCTTGAAAGTAGATTGGTACTCCTTTTGTACAACATCAAAAAGGGCTCCATAGATGTCATTAGGACTCTCGTGTTCTACTATAGATGGTGTACTTTTATGTGCTATATTATTTTTAAACTTGTTGCAACGACTAGCTGTATAAGGCCTGCATTTTATTTTATGCGTATTTTTACGTAATGGCATAGGGAAGCTAGCTAGTAAACCACAGTGGTCAGACGTTAAGTCATTTAACACTAATTTATTTTTGGCATCACAATCACTAAATATATTATCTAAACAAGTCGACGAAGATGCCGTGATCCTAGTAGGTTCAAAAAACAAGTTACTTAAATTATAAGACCTAAACAGATTGAGTAGTCTAATACTTACTGGAGTAACATCTAAAATATTAATATTAAAATCTCCACATAAAATTATGCTTTTATTACTAGATTTTAACCTATTCAGTGAATCCTCCATTACTGATTCAAAACGAATAAAATCCCCAGAGGGGGGTCGATAAACGCAAATTATAACGTATCGCTCGAGTTCAACACAAGACAACTCAATAGTACGCTCGATGGAAAGATTAACTAAATCTAAGCGTTGTTTACATTTCAACATATTTGAAACAAGAACTAAAGATCCACCGCGAATAGCACTTTTCCTTACAAATGCACTTTGTACAGTAAAATTATTATCATTCATAAATACCACTTCATGTTCTTTCAACCAGTGTTCAGTCAAACATAAGACCTGAACATCATAGTTCTCCATAAATAAACTTAACTCTAGCTGTTTGCCAGACAGACCCTGCATATTTTGATGTACAACATTCAACATATGCGGCTGACCCGTTGTCGCACCTAATAGTTTAAACTACAAGGTGTATCAAAAGTAGTGTTAGTACCACTACTAACAGTAATCGATGGTACACTACAGGTACCAGTGTCACTATGTATATTGTATGCTAAAAGATTAGCAATATGTCTCCTACAACTAGGTGGCAAATACATTGTATAATTTGTCAGTTTGTAATCAGTAATAAATTGATTACAGTCAAAATATAAAATAGCGTCACTGTGACGACAAGTCCTATTATAAATTAACATATTTAAATTATAAATGTGCCTATTATGCTCATCAGACAAATAGTGAGAATAAGGCAAGGCACAAAAAATAAATTTACAACTATTTGTCTCATTGAGATGTGACATCAAATGGACACATTCAACTATGTCCTTTTTTCTTATAGTTAAACTATCCCCATATAATAAAATAACAGTTGAACTGGGGTTTATTTTTGTCAATTTAATAAAACTAATTAATTGGCTAATACTGGCACCGGGTAAACAATTATTAATTACATATTGTTGCGAACACTGATTAAATATACTACCAAAACCTTGACCAAATTTGTTAGAAAATACATATGTACAAGAAAGTATGTGCTACTGTATTCTTAGACGTGGCGCAAGCGTTTGACAAAGTATGGCATGAAGGCCTTATACATAAATTGAAAAGCCTGTTACCAAAGCAGTTTGCAGATATATTAGAATCCTACATTCTGAACAGAGCCTTTAGATTAAGACAAGAAGACGCCTACTCAGAACTGAAACAAATTAATGCTGGCATACCGCAAGGAAGTGTGTTAGGTCCGATCCTGTACCTACTATACACTTGCGATATTCCTGAATTAGAGCAAGACACGATTGGGACCTTTGCTGATGATACAGCCATAATGGCTGTAGGAAACAGTCACGAAGAAGCAGTAGAAAAGGTCCAAATGGCTGTAAATCAAGTTTATCACTGGCCCAAAAAATGGAAGATTAAACTTAATGAATCCAAATCTACATAGACTTTTCCAACAAAAAACATCAGTATTCTCCAGTTTACATAAACAATAACCAAGTCCCATACGAGAATACAGCCAAGTATCTCGGTATGACCCTTGACGCAAAGTTACGCTAGAAAGCCCACGTCAAGAAGAAATAACATGAACTCGACCACCGATTCAAAAGAATGTATTGGCTGCTTGGAAGAAACTCCATGCTGTCCTTGCAAAAAACAAATTATTGCTATACCGACAAGTCCTGATGCCAGTTTGGACTTATGGTATCCAGATGTGGGGCTGCACCAAACAGACCAATATATTAATTATACAACGATTCTAGAACAAAGTGCTAAGGGAAATTGTTAATGCACCTTGGTACATACGAAATGATGACCTCCATCGGGATCTAAACGTTGAGTTCATCGATAAAGTGATCCAGAATTTTTCAGAAGCTCACGAAAAGAGGCTTCATCAGCATGTGAACGTCGAGGCAATCCAGCTTCTCGATCACACAAACATAGTAAGAAGACTAAAAAGAACAAAACCGTTCGAGTTAGTGTTTAGTGTTAATGAATAGTGTAAAGTACAAAAGTGCCAAACAAACACAAGAATGAAGTGTATTCGCCTTAATAGGGACAATAAGAAAAGTGCTATTGGACACATTCTTAGTAAAGACAATTTAGTAGTTTAGGTTATAATTTAATTATTGTAATAAGATTAGGGTTCATTCTATTGATGAATCCTAGGACAAGAGAAAAAAAAAAAAAAAAAATATCAGAAAAGTAGGTACGCAATTGAATAACAGGAAGTGGGTAAACATTTGAAAAATTCAATCACAAGATTTAGTGTCACGGGTCTGAAACTGAATAAAATTGTTATAAATGGAACAGAAGACTTGAAACTAAACGCAATAATTTGTTTCTTGGCTTATTTTAGACCGTAGACCTGAACTTTCATTTAGGGGATGTTTTATTTCGACTCTCATTAAGGTAGGTACTTGATTAATGGAACTAAATACCTACTTAACTTTACTTGCCTCGTTGGTCTAGTGGTTGCAAGCGCCACCGCTGAGCGTGAGGTCCTGGGTTCGATTCCCGAGTCGGATAAGCGTTATTGGATTTTTCCAGCAGAAATTTCTCAGTAGCAGTCCTGAGTCTGGACCTGTGCCCGGTTAATGGCAATAAACTCGCCCCCTGTTACAGGGGACTTAAACATAACTGGCGAAATGTGTGGCCGTATAATAGAGTAGAACTCTGACTAACCCTTTAGGGAATACAGATTACAACCAGTTTTTTTTTTTTTGGTAAGTGTGAGACATTATCAAATAACTTGTCCCGCTCTTGGCGGAGCGGGAGGGTGTGTCAGACTTTTACGGACTAAAACCCACCCATGTTCCTTCAGTTGCCTGTATGCCAGGGCCACGATATCCCTTTCGGACAAACTCGCAACCCTTTTTTTTTGGGTGGGAAATTATCAAATAATTCAGTATAAGTCTGACACAGGGAGTGTCAGACTTATACTGAATTATTTGATAATTTCCCTTTTTATTAATAACTTGTCCCGCTCCGCCCAGAGCGGGACAAGTTATTTGATAATGTCTCACACTCACCAAAAAAAAAAAACTGGTTGTAATCTGTATTCCCCAAAGGGTTAGTCAGAGTTCTGTACTGAATAAAACCCACCCGTGTTCCTTCAGTTGCCTGTGTGCCAGGGCCACGATTCCCTTTCGGACAAAATCGCAATGCGTTTTTTTTTTGTGTGTGTGAAATTATCAAATAACTTCTCCCGCTCTGGGCGGAGCGGGAGGGCGTGTCAGACTTTTACTGACTAAAACCCACCCGTTTTCCTTCAGTTGCCTGAGTGCCAGGACCACGATATCACTTTCGGACAAACTCGCAACCCTGGCAGGACAGATTACAACCCTGTATACTGAAAACCAGATCAAGTAGTTTAGCGACCAAACATGGCATAAAGGCGGTCATGACTCAGAGTCAATATATGAATTCAAATAAATTCTGATCCTGATTATGGGTGCTATTTTTTGGCTCAGTTCCAATCTTTAAGTCTTTGATTTATTATTTATATAGTTATCTAGATAGTGTGTCGTGCTGCAAAAGAACTAAAACCAAAGGGCCAACTTTGTTATGCTGGTGTGAGTGACATCTACGTCTTACACTCGCATCACGTCATTATGCTGTTCATTGTGTTATGCTAGTCTACGTGCATTTTTTTCGACGACTTCACAGCTTTGACTGTCTATCTAGACATGTTGACAGTCTTTGGTTTAAGTCTTTACTTTGATAACTACAATAATGACGTGAACTACGAGACTGTAACTACTAATAAATAACCAGAATAATTTAGATATCTCGGGAAATGTAAGTGCTGTCACCTTTCGCCCTTCGAGGAATACATGCGTGGGCATTACATAATTCAGCTGAAAGAGTCCACTGCTGGGCATACAGACCTCCGACAAACACCACAATCATCATCATCGTCATTGTGTTATTTACAATGTTGAGCAGACAAATTCAAACATATTTTCCAAACTTTTTTTTTTTTTTCTTATCGTATTTGTGAACATAGCTTATTTTTGTTAGGGTTCCGTACCCAAAGGTTAAAACGGGAACCCTATTACTAAGGCTCCGCCGTCTGTCTGTCTGTCCGTCTGTCACCAGGCTGTATCTCATGAACCGTGATAGTTAGACAGTTGAAATTTTCTCAGATGATGTATATTATTCTGATGCCACTATAACAACAAATACTAAAAAACAGAATAAATAAATATTTAAGGGGGCTCCAATACAACAAACGTCATTTTTTTGCTCGTTTTTTTGCTCGGCAACGGCAACAGAATATTTATTTATATATTCACTTTAAAAATAAATAATTAAATTAAAATAAAACAAATATTTAAGGGGGGCTCCCATACAACAAAAGTGTTTTTATGCAACTTTTATAGATAATGGTACGGAACCCTTCGTGCGCGAGTCCTACTCGCACTTGGCCGGTTTTTTCTATTTTATTTTATAATTATATGTAATTTAAGTAACTAACTAACTATAACATCTTGTACGTAGTATTAATTTCTGTGCTAGTGATGTGCACTTCTGTAAGTGACGAATTCACAATTCCTAAAACTGTATGTGATTTTTGTGTGCCTTAGTGAGTAAGTCGTTGAAGTGCCATAAAATAAATTAATTAGTTTATGAAGCAATGGATTAGCGGTATACTTCAAATTCATTCAGATAGTGATTGATGGAGTATTACGCAATTAGGGCGTGGTTCTGTGCTTCGAATCTCCCTTTCCGCATCTTGCCCCTTGTCCACGCTAAAAGATATATTGAGTTAGTGTTAATCATCGTGCGGACAGTTAAAACTTAATTCAATTTCACACGCCCTAATGGCAATTTTATTAGTTTATCACGCATAACGTAATCCATTCAGTAAGTCAGTTATAAAAACTTGCAAACTGTCTAACAATGATAGTTAATTATGTGAAAATTAGAACGTTATCCGTTGTGCAAGTCTGATACTATTAATTATCGAAGTCAGTGTGATACCTTGTATTAGTTAATTACCAAAGTCAAAAGTCAAAGTATTTATTTGTAAATCATGCCTACATTTTTATTCAAATTTAAATAGCTAGCTAGATGTTAACTCTAAAATATGTATAATATGTACAAGTAGGTATATAATAAAATAATTAAAAAGTGGAAGTGCTAATTTTTTTTTTTTTGTTTGGCATTGGGCATCAAAAAATTCGTCCGCATCGCTGTCAATGGGAAAATGCCCAAAAGGCTGGCAGCATTGCCACGTTGGATGGCAATACTGATTTTTTGGGCTAAAAATAGGCCAGCCCTCTGGTCACGTGAAGAGTCGACCAACCGCTTGGCGATGTCCCGAAATACTTGATGAGCACTCGGACCCCAAGGCCCTAGTGTTTCAACCCCAAACGGCTCAAACATATAGCTCCCAATAACGTTGTTATATTTGCGCCGTTTGAGGTTTTCTGCTCCTGCAGCTGCCGCCCCAGCACAACTCGCCGTGCCAGGAAGATGGGATGGCGCGAGGGTGTCGACAGAGGTTGCATCCCACACCAAAGGCCTACCCAACTTCCATGGCATTATGGTCATTCCGTCTGGCCTCTTCCCATCGTCGCGCGCCAAGCCATTGGGTTCTAAAACAGCTGGTACTCCGGCGGTGACAAGAGCCCGACGGATGATGTCATTAATGGCGTGCTGTCCCATCCGACCAGCGCTCTTGCTGCAGGATAGACCATGGTGTCCGAGGCAGTCGACTCCTTCACCGCACTGACAGCGATGTGGAGCCCCGCAAGGAGCGCCCAGACGCAAACATGTAGCGAGCCGGAATGTGGTGTCACCCGCTAGATGTTTCAATAGAATAGAATAGAATAATTTTATTTCAGACAAATGTCCACAGGGTTAGTAACAATTTTACTTATTATCTAGTGTTAGTGCAGACAAAGATTAACAAAACAATTAAAATTAAAATTCAGCGTGGAGCTGCATCCACCTCCGCCACATCGGGGAATCCCACCGATCTGTGAACACACGCAGAATACTATTGGTGCTGCCGCGAACACGCGACATCAGGGATGCACATCTTTTTCTTATAATGGCGGCAAAACCATCAATGTTGTTGTCCGCAAACATCCCTGATGCACTACAACGCCACGGCAGCCGCAGCAGCACCCTCAGTGCGTTATTATATTGAACAAAGCAAGCCGAATATGTTTATTGTCACAGCAAAATACTCATAGGTTTTATGTGCATTAAAAACTTTTTACTTTTTAGTTGTGCTACCTAATCCACACAAATTCGAATACCACTAACTGCTACGTAACTAGTGACAGAAAGTTATTATAACATCACCCAAGTAGGAAAAATACGTCTTTTGAAGCTACAAAACTACCCAAGCAAAGTTAATAAAAAAACCGGCCAAGTGCGAGTCGGACTCGCGCACGAAGAGTTCCGTACCATTATCTATAAAAACGGCAGAAAAATCACGTTTGTTGTATGGGAGCCCCCTTAAATATTTATGTTATTCTGATTTTTTACTACTTGTTGTTATAGCGGCACCAGAAATACATCATCTGTGAAAATTGCAACTGTCTAACTATCACGGTTCATGTGATACAGCCTGGTGACAGACGGACAGACAGACAGGCGGCGGAGCCTTAGTAATAGGGTTCCCGTTTTACCCTTTGGGTACGGAACCCTAAAAATATGGGACCACCGCGCTAGCTTCCTCTACTAAATGATTTTTTTTTTCGAAATCGGTACACATTTGACGAAAATACCGATGACCATACATAAAAAAAAATACATACAGACGAACATAGAACCCCTCCTTTTTTGAAGTCAGTTAAAAACAGCCTTGCTGCGGAATAAGTTAGGCTCGTGCTACTTTGAGCCTAACATGAACGCACGGTAAACGTAGGTAAATTTGAACCATATTAAAATTGAAAATGCCCTCTTCGTTTAGTTTTAAGACTTTGTCATATCCAATGGGTGATAATAATATTGTGTTTGTCGCATAAATTTTAACCTAAATGCTGTAGAATAGTTGTTTCAGATTAAAAATTCCCTCGAAATTCGTGCTAAGGCCTCTGGTTGGATAGCTTATGACTACAACTGGTCTCTTAAATCCTGACTCTGGTCTGCTACCCATCTCAGAAAACCCATCAATTTGCTTGATACGTGATCGACAGGTGCTAGCTGACATATTATGGCTATTAATTTAATTAAATGTTTTGTGTTTTGCTTAATGTAAATTATTTTGCATACTATTGTATAGAATCAAGTTTTTCTAACTGAATAGACAGCTGTGCTGCTGGGGAGTTTGTTGCGCCACTTCTTGTTCCCAGCTAAAGCACTAGGAAGTGGAGAAAGCCAGGTGTTTTGGGGGACTGTCTTATGTAATTTTGACGTTCGAAAAGTACTAATTCTCAACCTAGTTTCAATAAATGACTTCTTATTTTTATTAATTTTGTGCTAAGACCTCATTTTCATCAGTCGCACATGCGCAAAATGGCAACAAATCGCTTTAATGTAAATTATTCTCTTCTCCCTTTTCAGATATCCACATTACACTCCACCATGTTTTTTCTCCTGCTCCTCGTTCTGCCAGGAATACGGACCCAGGATCCTTTGCAACCCAACTACTCACAGAGACCATATCAAACCCCGTTCAATGCAGTACAGTTTGTGCAACATAAGCAAGCCAAGTAAGTTTCTTTAATGTTATTAAAGATAAAAATAATTTATATGTTATAACACGAGTTTACAAATTAAGCATTATCACAATCAACCTATAATGTTCCCACTGCTGGGCACACAGGCCTCCTCTCTTCGAGAGGGAGTTGGCTGATACCTACCTGGGCCCAGTGCGGGTTTGTACATGCCACATATCCTCTAAGATATGCCGATTTCCTCACAATGTTTTCCTTTACCGTTTTGAGAGCAGTGGTGATGAAATTATTTACACAAAGTAAAGCGCCTGTCTGGGTTCAAACCCACGACTTGAAACTTGTAATTTGGGGTTGTCACCACTGGGCCACCACTGCTCCGCACAAATTAAGCAAGCAGGATGTTAAAAGAAGTATTAAGTACGTACAGGTTTTGCCCAGCGAGATGTACTAAAGTACACCTAATTAAATGTTTATTTTATCGTGTATAATGCATTATACACGATAAAATAAACATTTAGTGGATAGGACACATCCACATCTGCAATACCAGAGGAACTACAGGTGCGTGGCGATTCCGGAGACAACGCTGAAATATCTCAATATCGATCTGCCTAGCCTTTCCCCAACTATATTGTGGTCGGCTTCCAGTCTAACTGGATGCAGCTGAATACCAGTACTTTACATGGAGCGACTGCCTATCTGACCTCGATAACCCAGTTAAGTACTGAGTACGACTGGGACTGGTCTGTGAGTCCTAGGTAAGACTGGTTGTCAGACTTTTGGACTGTCTACTCGTAACGACAGCCGGGACCAACGTCCAACGGTTTAACGTGCTTTCTGAGACATGGAGGGGTCTCGATATGTAATGGCTGGTCACCCACCCATGAACCGACCGCGGCAAGTGTAGCTTTACCTTCCATTGACCCGTGCGGCTGTTATTATTTTTGCCAAGAGTTTTTTCTAATTAATGTGTGAGTAATTTCCTATGGTTTAATCACGATTCTTATGAGCCTGTTGTAATTACCAGTACCCCCTCCTCCCCCCCGTCACACCGGAACACACATCAACGCTGCTTAATTACATTTGTAAAAAGATTTCTATATACAAAAATTAAAGAACGAAAATTTAAGGAAAGAAAATATTTAAGGAAAGAAACATATTTCAGGAAAGAAAAATTTAAGGAAAGAAATATAATAAGGAAAGAAAAATTAAAGAAAGAGATGTCTATTGTTCGTAGACATGCTACGCTTGCTCGTCAGGCAAAGTGTTATTTACCATTAGGAAATTCTCAGTGGCTGACCCTGTAGGTACTACATTATTAAAAGACCTAAAACAATACGGGAAAATGTGTATCAGGCTGATTATAATGTTTACAATATAATATATACAATGCTTATACTGACCAAGTTTAAAACTTGATATAAGAAAGTGATCTCTTGACCTCTGCGTTCTCACAACATTAGACTGTGTTTGGTTATGACCTACTGTATTCTAGAGTAGGTACCCCTGTCTATTCTCCCACCGGTGATTAAAAACTTTAGCTGCCATTGTTCTCACACTTTGTCTAAGCGAAGGGCCTGTCTAGATTGTTACCTTGATAGCGTATTAATATAACATCGCGCTTATTATTCCTCAAAGAAGTAGCCAGAGTTGTCTATAGGACACTCACATTTCGCCAGTTAAGGTAGCCCCATGTAATAGGGGCGATTCTTGCCATTAACTGGGCACAAATCTAGGCTTTGAGCTGAAAATTGCTTAATAACACTTTGCCACGGGAGCAAGGCCAGGAGCCCACCCTACGTAGCAAGATTAGGGACCAGTAGAACAACAAAAACTAAACATATTTATCAATCAAATGCACATAATATCTATCTATACATAATTTATGAATAGATAATTGTTCGATAACAATAGTATGTTTACTCTACATTCGACACTCGGCCTCGGTACCTAACCACTTCCAACCTGAAACAAAGGTTTCACTTTCCTAACCGTAGGATTTAGTAATGGATACCTCGTCCTTTGAAAATACTTCGAAGGTTTATTTTACCTGTATAAGGGTCCAAATAAATAAAGGGTAAAGGAAATCAGGTGATGATCAAAAGGTTTGTATCATCATCATTCTCCTGCCCTTATCCCAATTTAATTGTGGTCGGCACAACATGTCCCTTTCTTCCATACTTCTCTATTAGTCGTCATCTCGGTAGTCACTCCCTTTCTAGCCATATCATCTTTCTCCTCAAGTCTTGAGTCGAGCTGCACGATTACTGACAAATGCTTTCACTGATTGGACAGGTCCACTCAAATTTTTGGTTCTTGGTTCTTTCCTCAAAATACCATTTCAGACACGGATCTACATGGTCATCACATGATCTGACCAAGATTATGTCTGGACAATAAAAGAGACTTTGACCCCGGAGTTTGTTTCGCCATTTCTTCTCAGGGGTAGTCAGATAGGAAATGTCGACTACGTCTAGCTTATTTTTTATTTTTAGGGTTCCGTACCCAAAGGGTAAAATGGGAACCCTATTACTAAGGCTCCGCCGTCTGTCTGTCTGTCTGTCTGTCCGTCTGTCCGTCTGTCACCAGGCTGTATCTCATGAACCGTGATAGCTAGACAGTTGAAATTTTCACAGATGATGTATTTCTGTTGCTGCTATAACAACAAATACTAAAAAACAGAATATCATAAATATTTAAGGGGGCTCCCATACAACAAACGTGATTTTTTTGCTCGTTTTTGCTCGATATTGTTAACGGCAACAAATAGAACATTCGTAGAATATTTAGTTATATATTCACTTTAAAAATAAATAATTAAAATAAAATAAAACAAATATTTAAGGGGGGCTCGCATACAACAAACGTGATTTTTTTTGCCATTTTTATAGATAATAGTACGGAACCCTTCGTGCGCGAGTCCGACTCGCACTTGGCCCGTTTTTTTTTTAATATGACGTGTAAAAGTGATTCCGATATCCTATTTACAGAATTAACGATTTCATTTCATCCATTCGTTTCTTTGGTCTTCCCCTACTCTTATAGCCATCAACATCTATACTCATAACTTTCCTCACGACATTTTCCTCATTCCTCCGCATCACATATATGCCCATACCATGACAACCGATTTCCGCACAACTTTTCAGTCACCGGTGCCACTTTGAGACTTCCTCTTATGTAAACCGGTTAATTTTCTATGTAACCTTGTTATTATAAAGGTTTTCAAACATATTTCGTTAATTATTTAATATTTGGTTACAAAATCAATGCTGAACTTAATGTGATGAAGCAATCTTTGAAGCTAACATCAATTGTATCAAAAATAATTTGTATCTTCGGAAATAAAAAATTAACCGGTTTCAAGCCCTGCTTATAACTTTATTTCTTTTTTTCTTACATTATTTTTTTCTTATTACAGTTTTAATTATTCTAAATATGTATTAACATTCATGTACCTACCTATAACAAATTACAAACAATGCATTCCTTGTGAATTCACTCAGAGAACAACAGAATAAATCCGTCTCAATCGCTATGAGGTTGAGCGCAGTGCACGCGTCAGCGGCGCCTCCCTTACAAGGCGTTGCTCCTCCGTTACAACTTGTTTGGTTCTATGTTGGTGTCTTTAGACATATACACATTTGCCTCTTCGAGAAATACAGCCCAAATGTTATGTTAATTCACAGCATAAAAGCATAATCAGCCTCCCACCGCTGGGACAGGCCTCCTCTGGGTAAGAGGGAGTAAGCCATAATCCACCAGTGCCGCGAGCCCAGTGCGGGTTGGTGGATGTTAATTCAATAATAGAACATATTATTATTTCCTTTACATTCCAAACCAAGTAATAACAGCCACACGGGCTAAGCGATCAGGTTAAGCTACGCTTGCCGCGGTTGGTCAGTGGATGGGTGACCATCTTTATATACCAAGACCCCTCCGTGTCTCGGAAAGCACGTCAAACCGTTGGTCCCGGCTGTCATTCGTGGATCTTTGACAGTTGTTACGGGTCGTCAGAAGCCCGAAACTCTGACAACTAGTCTTACCAAGGGGTATAGTATTACCCAGTAACTAGGTTGTGGAGGTCAGATAGGCAGTTACTCCATTTAAAATACTGGTATTCAGCTGCATCCGGTTAGACTGCAAGCCGACCCCAACATAGTTGGGAATAGGCTAGGTAGATGATGACCTTCCAAACCATGAAGTGCTTTCGGTTATCCAATGCAATAAATAATCCTGTGTCTATTTCTCCATTCTAAAACTTTTTTCATTAATCTCTCATACTTTACCATAATTAATGAACCCAGAAATATAACAGAGAGCAACCATAAGAAGTCGTTAGCGTTAACTCGCCAAGTTTAAATCGAACAGTTAAAGCCATCGGTTTCAAACAGATAGCTGCAGTATTGATTTTACATTAGTCTGCAATTATTTTCTTGTAGTTATCTCCTGGCAATAGGTTGTAACGTTAAAGGAGAAAAGTCGAGGCGATTAGTAAGTTGTTATGATTCCTTTTCCGCCCACATTTTTAGGTTCCCAGTGGGGTATTGCGTAACCCACTTATAGGTAATGGCAATGCCTTTTATTTCAACAACATTCATTTCTGGCAGTTTGAGAAATTTATGCGGCCTACCCAAATGTCCTTTCTTTGGTATTGTTCGTTGAATCGTTGAGCTCCTTAAGTTCTTAGTTGAGCTGCACGACTACTGACAAATGCGTGCACTGACTGGACAGGTCCCCTCAATCTGTGTGGTTCTTTCATCAAAAGATCATTTCAGGCACCAATCTACATGGTCATCACATGATCTGACCAAGATTATGTCTGGACTTTGAAAGAGACTGTGACCTCTGAGTTTATTTCGGCCTTTCTTCTCAAAGTAGTCGGATACGAAACGCCGACCTCATTTAGGTTTTTTTTTATGTGATTGACGTGTAAAAGTGTTTACCTACTTACAGAAATAAATCATTTATCATTTATTTCGTTATTTACCATGCTGAGCAGACGAATTTTTCAAACATGTGAAGCGATGAACTAGCAATCTCCTTTAAAATCTTTCGGATTGTGAAAGTGTCTTACGCAATTAGGATGCCGGTTTAGTTGACCTAGTTGACCCACATTTAGCCAGTTCGCCTCTGGATTTGTCCCGTTAATTACTATTAACGGGACAAAAATCCAGAGGTTGGATGTTACTGGCAATTTTTATTGGTAATAAAATAATAATATTAATACCTTGCTTTACCTAGGGATTGAATCTAGAACCCCACACTAAACATTCCCAGTTGCGACCGCTTGACTAGCGAATCAAAAAATTGCACACAAATAACAAAATATTTATGAAAAGTTGCAGTGGCTTGTGAAATAGTTTATCCGTGAAGGTGGGCCCCCCATAGCTATTTTGGCCGCTAAGCCGTACTGATGTGATCCGGTTTAATCTGGATAGTAGTACTCGTGGTATTAGTAGATATTTTGTTAGTAAGATTATAAGCTCAGGTACATTTTAATTTTATTTCTAAGGTCGGCTGCACATCAGCATGTTTCAAGTCTCTTTAGAAGACGTTGTTATAGGTGTTCGACTAATCAAACTAAGAGATAAATTAAACTAAGAGCATCTAGTAAATATATAATTATCAATAACGTACAAAAATCAAGCCTTTTCTCCATAAAAATAAGGAGAAAACCACAAAACTAACCAGCTCTTCATTCCTTTTCAGAAAAGGCCCCATACTGTTCCCGAACGACGCTCCACCACCGCCTCCAACTCCACTCATCGTGACATCCCGACCACTCAGCGAATCCATAGCTAGGAGTGAGCTGAACCCCAATAACAGCCTCGCAGCGCAATCGCAGTACCATCAGGTCACATTTAGACCTAATTACTTAGCCAGGGGGAAGAACTATGAACCGTATAGCTATACCCTGGGTACGGTGACTCCAGTGTATGATTATGAGTCGAATCTGGGTTATACTGATGCTCCAAGGAGGGAACAGGGTAGGAAGGAGAATTTTTATAAGGACTATGAGGTAAGTTCTTGGGGGTTTACTCTTATTGCAGGTTAATGTTGACAAAAAGTGAAGTGTCATGCGATTTTGTACCTTGTGCTGTGTAAACATTGACCTGCCCTACAAATAGTACTGGCGGGGTACAATATCCCAGGTTTTGTCGTGAGGAGGCCTATGACTCCTTGAGATGTTAGCTCACCTTTGATCCCTTTTGACCTTCATCTTGCTGCACCGTTATACGATACCCTGACACATCTTGGGACGAAAAGTAGACCCATTATTGGTGCTTTCCATAGATCCTTAAATTTCGTTACATACTCACAATCAGAAGTAGTGCGCATCATTTTTTGAAAACACACAAAAAAATCGTCGTTAGGTCCAGACATAACCACGATTTATTTTTGCTTTAAAACCCAGGGTCTGCAGGCACGGTTCTGATGTTGGTCATGATTTTCAAAAATGGACAATTCGAATTTCAGTGCCATTTTACCACCCAGCTAGTTAGGCCTAATCTGCCGACGAATTTCGTCAAGATAGAGATACTTGAGTAAAACCTTTAAAACACGCTGTTTAATTCAACATCTTTTTTCCTATTTTTAATACTTCAGCTTTCTTCAGAGCCCGAAGTCTACAGAATGTTTTCCATTCAATAATGTCTGAGAACAGTCCAGTAGGCATTTGGGCCGCCTCACATTTGCTTGTTCTTTTCTTACGGTGACTCGCCAACTTTTGTTAGTAGATCTAGCACCCGTGTTGGGCCAGAAAAATCGCGATTAAAGATTAAACTTTTTTTTACATACACATAAACTCGCGCCTTCTTCCCATGGGGGTAGGCAGCAACTATAGAACGCCACCTGCTATGCTCCTTACATAATCCTTTTGCTTCGCCTACGTTCATACATCTGGTCAACACGCACGCCGATTGCGAGTACTACGCAACTGACCAGATTTTTTTTTAATTCGTATAAATGCGTTGTGGTATAGGGAATATTTCAATAACGACGGTTTTCTCCGAAAGTTTAGGATGCACTACACCCCCATTTTAACGGGCAAGCTTATTGCCAACACGTAGGTTAAAATTCTGATGTAGTATATGCTGTTATAGTGATAAATTCTTAATAGAAAAACCCCATAACAGTTCCTGTGGATCGAACCCACTCTTAACAGTCGCGCTTGCACCCACTTAACTAACGAGGCGGTCGAGGATTAGGTATCGTAAATTATTAAAAATCCACCGTCTAGTTTTCTTTACATCGAAAGCGATTGAAATCCTTTTGTCAGAATTTGCTAGGCCCGTCGTCCACGACGCTACTCAAAAATAACCAATTACAAACTCAAATTACCAATGATACCCAGAATGTCACAGCACTAGTATTTGACGTGCACACATGACGCAACCAAACACAAACTAATTAATAACACGTTAGTAACGATGATGGGCCTTAGTCTGAATTTATTGGAATCTGTAATATTATATAATTTTGTATCTGAAACATTACAATAGATTTTGTTTCAAACAGATCTTTGTCATTATTATCAGAAACATGTGATGGAATTTTTACATCCAAGAACACCCGACCATAAATACGTTGATCTTATATGGGATCAACCTATTTAACGCAGACGATTTATTCGGGTTTAAATTGACATTAATAATTTTATTGAGCGGCCTCAATAAAATGATTAATGTGAAATTAACCCCAGCCCAGAAAGAGGTGATGAGACGACCTGGACGCTTACCGTGAGGGTGTCAAGGTGGTGCAGGAAAAGAAGGGCTTGGGGATGGAGAAGGCCTTTGCCCAGAAGTAGGACAGAACAGGCTATTTAAAAAAAAAAAAAAAAAATATTACCTAACTTTCCTTTTTCATTCTAATAATTATTATATATTTTTAACTGAATTATTGCAGTAGATTTTATTTTAAACAGATTTCTGTCATTATTATCAGAAACGTTTGATGGAATTTTTACATCCAAGAAAACACGACACCAAAAGCACTGATCTTACATGGGTCCAACCTATTCAACACAAAGGATTTGATCAGGTTTAATTTAACGTTAATCATTTTACACATAACATCACGCCTTGTGACCCAGAAGGGGGTGACTGAGGTGTACAATGTGCATATAGTACACACACATTTCGCCAGTTATGTTTAAGGTCCATATAAAAGGGTGCGAGCCTATTGGCAACAACCAGGCATACATCCAAACTCCGGGCAATTCCAGATAGAAAAACCCAATAGCACTGCCCGACCTGAGAATCGAACCCAGAGGACTTCATATGAGCTCAGCAGTTGCGCTTGATTCCGCTAGATGGGAGAAGCATATGACCGGCTGTTGTGGCGACCCTTGGGGGGGCCTATGTCCAACAATGGACGACTTGCGGCTGTAATGATGATAATGATGGTGATGAATTTTATTACCTATCTAGTGTACTTTCCTTTTGTATTTTATATATCTGCCGCTTCAAATAAGCTAATGTACAGTCAGGGAAATGTAATAGGGAGCCAGCATAATGCCATCAGCTGGGCTCAAATCCAGACTCCGGGCTGCTACAAAGATATACTGGCTGGCAGGCAAGACACCAGCTAGAAATAAAAATTCTAACAGCATTTTGCCCGACCTGGGAATTGAGCCTAGTACCCCAGGCTTAACAGCCGACCACTAAACCAACGAGGCAATCAAAATCGATTAACTTAAAGAACAATTAATAATGATATTGTCTTTACATTAGCCTGAACAAGGACCAATGGAAAAAAAACATATACTCAAATATGAAGACAAGGCCAAACAAATAAAAGGGTTACGTGAACTCTTAAAGAGCGAAAATTCTCATTATAACGCCAATGGTGGTAATGATTATGAAAATGAATTTAATGACGAAGATAATAATTTTGAATTTGATTTCAAAAAACTGTATGTGAGTATCTAACATACAAATATGACTTGAATCTAAAACTATTCGGTATTTCAATACGTTCTTGTTCTAATATTCTAATAAGAACAGATTGTACTAGTCGAAACCAAGTGAACAGTAGACAAGGTAGGCATTTTTACTTAACATATTTGATATCACACAATGGAACAGGCGCAGCCACTCCATGTAAAATACTGGTATTCAGCTGCAGCCAGTTAGACTGTAAGCTGACCGCAATGTACTTGGGATAAAGCTGAACAGTGGTGATAACAGTGGAACCCAAATTGCAGTAAACAACAGCACGGCAAGACCAGAATGAGATGGCGGGATGAACTCTTTTCTAGAGATTGACCCAAAAGGAAAGAGGAATCCCTCTCTCTTTAAGGACCTTTAGGAGAAAGGTCGGAAGTCTTTGCCCTGCAGTGGGACACTAAATTATAAAGTTATCACATCGATGTAGATGCATATCCATATACAACCAGACAAAAAAATATCGGAACAAGAACGTACAAATCATCATAGGTAAACTCAAACATAATAATTCCATTTTCATTTTTGTAAAAGACTACCGGAAGAAAAGACATAGAATCAAACAGCTCAGAATACCTAGAATACTATCTCGACAGCAAAAAATTGCAAAGAAGACAGTTCGCACGTTTTAATAATAAGAGAGAAATCCAAATAAGACCATTACAGAGTCTTAATAAAAACTCTGATGGCAATGCATGGCATCGGCTTAGTGATCACGAGAAAAATCGACCCTCAGATAGTGCGGGAGAAACTGAAGAGATTGAGCAAATTATAGGTTTATCAACACGGCGCAGTGTGATGCTGAGTGTTAAATATCAAGGCAATGGTCAAAACTTTAATAGCATTGCAAGGAATGCTCATAATTTTGGAAGAAATGGAGGGATTGGACAGAAGAAGCCTTTTTACAACTCAGGCAGAGGAGCAAAGTCACAGGTTTTTGGCTAAATAATATATCATCATCAATAGCATAATATGCCATACATTTTTCTCTTTTATTAGTTAGTTTCATGTTCATTACAGACCATTACCAGCTTTTTACACGACTGCCCAAAAAAAGGAGTGTAATGTTTTCAGGGCTCATGTATGTATGTTTGTGAGTTTCTTTATTCCACCATAACTTCTAAACGGCTTAACCGATTTGAATGTATGTAATGTTGTTAGAAGCGTTGAACTATCCGGGTAACATAGGCTAGTGAACATTTTAAAAAAATATAAAGAGGGAGCCATGGTTCATGAAATAAAAAATCAATCTTTTTATTGCAGTCGGGGGGACCTGTAAAGAACTAATTCCAAGCATCCGTCCCCCGACTGCAATTAAAAGTTTGATTTTCAGTTTTCCACTTTTGGGCACAATGGCGTTTTAATTGCACGGTAAATATTATAAACTATTTAGTACCTACCTTGTGGCCATTCAACACTAAAATCATGTAACTTGTTTTTAATTTTTTTTTGTACACTTTTTGATATGGCAGGCGTATTTTTTTATTATTTTTAATTATTTGTTTTTTTATAAATTCCTTAATCCTTAATATCATCATCATAGCCGCATTTCTTTTAAATCTAAGATTGAGTAGAAGTAGAAGAAGAGAAGAGTAGAAGATGTAATAATTTAAATCAAATCATATTTTTTTATTCGTTTGCTGGACAACGTAAATAATGCACTGAATATTTTGTATTGTCAAAATGAATTGCATTAGCAATGCAAGTGTTTTACGCATTACCGCGACGGTCATCAATTATGCGCCTGCAAACACAAGTAGACCAAAGGGTTTTTTTTAAACGCTCTCTATCATAACATCACATCAGTAGTGCTATTCTGTAAAAATCTCACCGTGAAATCCTAGGTGAAGTGATCATTAAGTGAGCTGTCAATAGTGTCCATCCCTAACAATTCGTAGTATCAGGTGGAATAACAGCTCACTTAAATCTCACTTCACCTAAGATTTCACGGTGAGATTCTTACAGAATAGATCGGCTGTATTCCCCAAGCGTTAGGCATAGGTGTACATAGTACACCCACATTTCACCAGTTACGTTTAAGTAGGTCCCATGTAATTGGGAATGAGCCTATTGCCATCAACCGAGTTCAAATCCAGACTCTGGGCTGCTCCTGAGAAATTCTTGATTGAAAAGCCCAATAATACTTTGCCCGACTCGGGAATCGAACCCAGAACCTCATTCTTAGCAGTATGTGCTTGCACCAACGAGGCGTTCCATGTAATAGGGAGCGAGTCTATTGCCATCATCTTCTTCTTCGTAGCACTCTTGTCAGAGCTATATATTTTTAGTGCACTCATACAAGGGATCGCCCACTGCGTATTTAATTTGGTCAGTCCATCTCATGGGTGAGCGTCAGCATGGTCTTGTGCCCTCCACTCCTCGAGACATGTCCGAAGTATTTAAGGATGCGCGTTTAGACCAGGGGGCCTAAAATGTTGCTGCCAAAGCGTTGCAGAATCATAATTTGATAATATTATGAATCATATTAAAATTCGTAAAATGGTCACAAACTGACAATTCATAATAATATCTGCGTACATTTTGCGTACAATTCATATCCCGCAATTAATCTGTTTGACAGCTGCTATTTGACACTTCATTACAGCAATTTTATTCATAATTTGTGAACCATTTTACGAATCTCCATACATAACTGTCAAACAGATGAACTGAGGGATATGATCTGTACCCAATAATAATAATCATATTATGAATTGTCATAACACTTACCTAGGAATCGGACCAAGGCCACATGGTCATCAGTCCGGCATGTACCTCCAACCACTAAACGAGACAGTCCTGTTGGCAAAAATCTTTCTCAAAACGCTCTTTATCAATACACGTAAATAACAATTTCGCTAGTGTCATGGCCGCCCAACAAAATGAATCCGTGATATTATTTTTTCTCTATTCACTGGCATAAGGCCGGTGATTGATTATGGCTGCTATTGTTGCTATGGACAAGAACAGGTGTGTTTGTTTATCCGGGGATCACATTGAGGATCATTGTAAACGTTTGCTTGCCGCTGGTTATCGTTGATTAATCTGTAGTAGTTTTGTTTATGTTTGTTGTTGATTTCGTTATGATTATTTTTGGCTAGTAGCGGTATGGGCTGTACAAATCACTGAAGTAATAAAGTCACTGATGCTGCAGCTAATGTGGCCTATTAGGCCCAAGTATTTTTTTTTAATGGCCATCGTCTTAGGAACAGGAAGTGGCAAAAGATTTTTTAAAACAGAACGTCATAAGAATTTTGGTTATAAAAATATCTTAAAAGTATTTTGTATAATAAAGTATTATTTCAGTCGTTGTTAGTTCGTGTCGTGTTAAAATATTTACAACGTTTTGTAAACGTTTACATGATGATTCTATACGATCATTATTGTTTTTATTACTGTCAGAACGTCTTTAAATCAATGTGCATTGCTTTAAACACTTTCACTCTCGTTATACTTTTGTCGTTTTAAAACGTTTAGCCATGTAAATATTGTAGTTAATTTGAGCATTATTTTCTAACAGCTACGTGTAATAAAACCACTGTACGAGTTCAACAAGGTTCAACGACAGCAAAATACAGCTCCGACGGCCGATCCTTATAAATATAAGGTTGGTATTGTTATTCAAGCAAATCCCTGATTTTTTTAAACTGATCAAACTTATAATTTGTAAATCAACTGTCGATTTTCAACGCGAAATTCTTATAAGTCGACATTTGAAAGTTTCCTAATAACAGGTACTAACTTTTTAGTTACCTATAGGATCCATCTCCAGATAAATGTTTTATTTAATCGTTTGCTTTTTTCAGGATTCTCCTGAGCAGTATTATCATAGTAAAAACAAGGGAGACGAAGATGACTACAGTAAAGAAAATAATCACGTAAGTTTAATTTGAGACAATTTTCAAACACTGTGGCTTTATTGAGGATAAAGGGTTAACCCTTTATCCTCAATACCTACCACATTTGAACTAAAACTATATTAAAAATATGTAATATTATATTATGTACAAGTGCATAAATGGAGGGCAAGAGGTCAACATAATGACATAAAAATATATTCCTCCTCAAGCTAATGTTTCCTTATTGCCTTCCATCAGGGTGACAACTACGCCTTCTCCTACAGAGTAAAGGACCACAAAACTGGCGACGACTTCTCTCACTCCCAAAAGAGTACAGGATCAGCTACTAACGGGGAGTACAGAGTCCGACTCCCCGATGGAAGAATGCAGATAGTTTCGTACACCGCTGACGAAAACGGATACAAGGCTGACGTCAGATACGATGAACATCTTAACCAGGATAATAGTATCGATTTTAGAAACGACAAAGATAAGGTATTTCGAAATAATGAATTGCCAACCACATATAAACATAATTATGGTCAAAATGACCATGTAGTCCATCAAGATTCTTTTGGAAATGAAGAAATTTTACACCGTCCGCTTAATCCAATTACAACGTCTTACAAAACTAATATTCCTAATAATTATAACCAGAAACATTTTGAAAATATTAACGATTATGGAAACAAAAATGAAAATTTCCAATATTATAATGTGTATCCAACTAAAAGTGCATATGTAGATACTACAGGAGCTAATTTCAATGATCGTACATTAGATGGTATATCAGATAACAATAACGATTACTTAGAACATTATAACACGCATCTTGAAGGTAAGGATGAAGTAGAAAGAGCAAAAGACGATTACAAGTTCTCAGACGAAGTTGATTTTTCGAAAGAAATTGTGGATTATTCTTCAGAACTAGACCAGGCATACCAACCTCATAAAAGTAAATTCTCCACGTTTCACAATAACCAGAATACTGAAGCACAAGCCCAAGTAAGACCATCTTACGATGAGTTGAAAGATCTATTTGTGACTAATGCGAATGGCCGTCGAAATGCTGCATTACCAGTAGTGTCTACTGTAAGACCTGTTTATACCGTGACACCGGAAAATGTTGTTGCTATTACTCCGAAAAAGCCTATATATAATCTGTATACTAATATTAAGAACATTGTATCTGCTACTCCTACCCCATTCTTATACTCAACACCATCGCCATCGACTCCCAGAAGTTATTTAGTATCAACCATCGCTAATTTAAAACACCAAATAAGTCTAGCCAATAAGCCAGTTTTATCAGATCACTATATTAATAAAATTAATAAATATTTGTCGTATACAAATCCCAGCAAAATAAGTAAATAAGTACTGAATTACTCGTTTTATAGTTAAATAATAGCTATGTTAGAATTATGAAAATGCAAATAATATGTCACATTGAAGTTCTCATCTCGACTCTTTAGCATTTTTCTCTTTTATGTGCTATAATCAAGTCGTATAAACGTTTACTGTACTTAGTTATCAATGATTAAAAACGTTTATTGATCTCTTATTCGACCATTGATGTCACTTTTATGCTGAAAAGAAACGTGCTCTCGACTATTACTTAACTTATATAGCACACATTTTTTAGTTCGTAAGTTAGTAATTTGTTCTTAAGGATGTATAATATAATTTATTTTTGTATATTAAAATGAAGTTCAAGTTTATTGGCTGTTTTAAATTTGATGCCACTTTTATTTTTTAAGCAGCAGTGTAACACCATGCCTGTTCCCCTGAAGGGTTGGGAAGAGTTGCTTATACACCACATTTCGCCAGTTATATTTAAGCCGTGTAATGGGGGCGAGCCTATTGCCATCAACCAGGCACAAATCCAAACTCCGGGCAATTCCAAGTGCAAAAATCCAATAACACTTTGGCCGACCATTACACCAACGATGCAGTCAGTGCAGTATAATCATCTTTATAAATACAAAATATAAGGCTTGTAGAACATTAACTCAGGTAATACCTGACATTATGACGGACCTTAGCAAACAGAGGGTAAGTAAGCAGTTGAATAGGCGCTCGTTCATCACTCAGCAGACAACTTCCAAGTTGTAGTACAATATGCCTAATAACGGAAATATTTGGAGGTCGGTGACATACAAGTGGATGGGATGGCGAGAGAACGTTCGTGGTATTTACTTAGTTTATAGTTTTTTTTTTTTGTTAACTTGTTATCCTGAGGCTGTTGCTTGATTTAAATAAATACATCGAAGAGAAATTATAAATGAAATAAAATAAGCCTTTAATGGTGTAACTTTAAAAATGGTGTAACCTTTAAAACTTAATAACATGCATATTATAACATTTTACTTAATTCTATTTAACTGTCTAGGTTTTAGCTAATTTTATCACTAGGCAGCCGGTTTTCCTTTTACAGCTTGCCCTTCGACAAAGCCCTCCTCTAAAGCTTTCCATTTTATCCTGTCCTTTGCAGTGCGTACCCATTCTGGACCAGCTATCTTTTTCATGTCGTCTTCCCAACGTTTTTGTCTACCTTTATTCCTATTATCGAAGAGAAAACATGGTAAATTAAAGGAAATCTACTTACAACGAACCACCAAATTTCTTCCCGTAGGTGTCGTAAAAGGAGACTAAGGGACTTACTTGAGAATGGGCAGAAGCGTTCTCTATGCATTTTAACACCTACTGCGATCGCCAACCCGCTTGCCAAGCGTGGTGATTATGGCAAACCCCCTTTTAGGGGGAGGCCTATGTCCAGCAGTGGACGTATTTTGGCTGAAACGATGATGCTGATGAATTACTACAAAACCCTTGTATCGAGATCCCTACCTATATCAATCAGGAAAAGAGCTGATTATCATCAAACTGACTGAACAGACTTTCATAAAACTAGTCCAATAAGCCTTGTAGTAAAAAAAACCGTATCGAAATCGATCCATCCGTTTTAGAGCTGCGATACCACAGGCAGACACAACACGCGCAAGGGCTGCTTTAGTAGACAGATATAACCGGTTGACATATTTTTGAGTTTGAACGTGGATGGCTATAAGCGTAGGGGCTGACCAAAGAAACGATGGATGGACTGTATGAAAAATGATATAGCTAGAATGGGAGTGACTTACCGAGATGACAACTAATATACCTATGCAAGACAAAGACACAAGTTGCGCCAACCCCAAATAAGAGAGAAGATAACTATGGTAGACTACCATTTTCATCATAATACTTATACTTACCTATCATATGGTAAAAATACAGTATTTTCAAGTAAAGTATTTACAAAAAATGTTTTCTGTTCTCCCAAACCGTAAGTCCCAAAGCTAAATTTACCTCAAGGCTACGTTCCGGGTTCAAGTTAGATAACTGTTGAGTTAACGGTGTTACGGTAATTTCAACTTATATTCCTATGTTCAAGTTACGAAGTTACTGTAACTGTGTGCTTGTTTACAGAAGGATAGACTAGTTTGAAAATAATTACGAGTTTCAGATCTCACTTAAGTTTTAAGAGTTAAAAGGAACCCTTGTCGTAAGTCACTCTAGCAGAGCGTCGCACCGATGGTTACGTGGCGGCTGTCTTCTGATGACAGAAGATGATGTGAAGGGAGCCGCTGTCGTACCACGTCCACGACGAACTGCTATATTCCGGCATAATCCTGATGATATGGAAGCTGTTAAACCACTAATATGAAGATCACTTCTGGTAAAGGCTATCCTGCATCGTTATACTTTTTTTTTTTAATACACGACTGGGATGCTCTTGGCCTTCGTCTTCCCCTCACCAGACGGTAAGTGATGATAAGGCCGAAAGTGGAGACGAGCTTCACCCGGAATCCTCAACCACAGTGGAACTGGCTACCTTACCTCTGAACTGCCGAAACACAACAAATGCTGTTAACATTGTTGTTATGCCGACAGACTTAGATAAGATGGTGGTAACTAGCCAGGCGGACTTAAAACAAGTCTACCACCAATCAAACCGAGCAATAAAATTTGCCTCCGCTGGGAAACAAACCCGGGACCTCTGGGTCTGAGACAGGTGGTCTTACCACTAGACCACAGAGACGGTTATTATGCGCGAAACGACTATTTTCAATTTAAAACAGAATTTACGTAACGTTTCCTCAGCGCGTGCTAGGCCCGCAGGCCTCATGAAAATTCAAAAGTAACCTCGAAAATTTTCCGCCACCAAAAATAAAATACCTCTTCAATTGACTCAACACTATCGCCAATACGGTTGGAAAGAAACTTCTCAAACTTTAAAAGAAGCATTTGAGTCAGTACACTCCTTGAATATAAAACAGAGCCTGGCATTCTGCTGGGTTAGCAAGGAGTAAGCTTGAACATAAGAGTAGCAAGGTATACGGGAAGATAAGGCCGCGGTCTATACCTAGCCGATTATTGACAACGATTCTTGTAGGGATGCGATGGTTGATCGACAAGGTTGTTAATTAAAATGTCGATGTTTTATGACTTTTTTTGGAATAAATTGTAGTGGCTTCCAACTAAATTAATGGTAGTTTTTCGACGAAGAATGTAATGAAATTGGTTTCAATTGTGACACAACCATATTCTTTCTACGATTCATTCAAATTATTAATCCTAAATTAATTACACAGCAACCATAAGTTATTGGTAATTCTTAGAAGAAAAAATCCATTGTTTTTAGAAACACACAATAATTAAATTGAAAACGAGATTGTTCAGAAAAACGCGACTACAGTTCGCCTCTTGGTCAGTAGATTCGTATGGTAGATGGTCCTGGGACTATACCTTAGTAAATTACCGATAAGAAGAATTATTTTTATCCGTATCTTAACAAGCTTCGCATCCCTAAAATTAAAACCACACCTTCAACGATATCTTAACCTAAAATCAGAGTCACGTTCGTTATCGATGAAAATGATCGATAATTGGCGCATCACTAGGCCAGTAGTGCATGCCTCGTTCGGCTGAGTCGAGCCTGGCGCGTTGCCAAAGATGCGCTCGAAGACTACCTTACATGGTAACATTGGAGAAAAAAAGGAAATAATTATTAGGAGTACTCGTATGTTTTCCCATGATTTTGGTGAAAGAAAAATTTTTCAGCGCGTTTTGGATTTAGTCAAGTAGGTGACTATGTTTCGTGCTGTTGTTCTTGACAAAATGAAAGGTATGAAGATTCGATTCATAAACTTGCAGAGCTTTGAGTATGAATTATTTGATTTTATCTGAACATTACAATGTAAGTAAGTAAAGTTAATATTTTGACCCCTGAGTTTGTTTTGGTGTTTCTTCTCAGAGTAGTCGGCTAGAAAAACATTATTTCAATTTAAAAAAAACTCCTCAGCTTTATTACATTAGTATAGATAGATGTGTAGGTATTATTAGATCATGTTTGAAACCTCACACATGATCTAATAATACCTACACATTTAGGACGAGGGGCAAAAGAAAAAGGTAAGTTTTCCTTGGTGATTTTCGTATAGGCTATTACTCGTATATAGGCCACAGGGCAAAGAGTCACAAACTTATAAGCGTTTGTTTTTAAACT
Source organism: Tiliacea citrago (assembly GCA_963921375.1). Classification (NCBI taxonomy): domain Eukaryota; kingdom Metazoa; phylum Arthropoda; class Insecta; order Lepidoptera; family Noctuidae; genus Tiliacea; species Tiliacea citrago. The sequence continues at coordinate 16,746,230 of OY992805.1, forward strand.
TATAAATATACCAGCAACCCGCCCCTGCTTCGAACGTTTTTTTTATGATTTGACAATACATTGTGATAGATTTATTTATTATAGTTATGTAAGTTTAATATTATGAATGTATTATACACATTCACTGAAAGTCGTACAGGTTTACGCCCCAACCTCGTCACACGCCGACGATGAGGTGGAGACCATGTATTATTATTTACAAAGCCGTGCATGGCTCTAAAACTCACTTCACCGTTGTCATTGGGGACTTCAGCGCGAAACTTGGCAAACGCAACAATCATTAGACGCGAGTAGCGCAAATTGGAATTAGACGTCGCCACACGTAACCACGGGGGTCAACTCATAATGGCCAGTTTTATGGAGAATGAATGCTTCTTTATGATGAACTCCTTCTTCAGAAAACGTGAGCACAGAAAGTAGAACTAGCAGAGCCATGATAGTGCAACTAAAAATGAGATTGAATTCATTATGTCGACGAAGAAGCAAGTATTTAATTATGTCTCTGTGATCAACGCGGTGAAAACCGGAAGTGATCACCGCGTCGTAAGAAACACATTGAACTTAAACATCAAGTTACAACGATCTCGACTGATGAAGTTTACGCTCCGTCCAGCACCGATCCAAGTACGAAACCCAGAGTGCCTAGGAAGCTCTGTGGACGATCATAACGGGTACGTGAGAACTGTCCATATGGCCGGGTCTAAGATCTTCAAGACCCGTCGTACAAATAGAAAGTAGAGGCTCTCTGATCCTACTATACAGCTCATGAAGGAGCGGCGTGAGATAATCCTGCAGCCTTCAGACGATGCGCTTAAGTACCGCCAGCTCTACTCGTATAGACGGATCTTTAAGTACGTGAAAAGTAACCTTTGTCGCTTTAATACAGACCGTATTAAGGAAGCGATAGAGCAGAACAAGGGCACCAAGGTCTTTGCAAAAGATCTGTCTATTGGGCTGAGCCAGCTTACAAAACTGAAAACCGGTGATTGCAGGATCGTATCCACCAAACCTGAGCTGTTGAGAGAGATTGAGTGGTTCTATGGTCAGTTATACACGTCAACAAGTGACCCCGTTGCAAATCCGGCGGAAAACCCGTTCTTAGGGCCCTCCAGAAGCTGTTTGATTCCGTCATAATCGAGGGCAAAACGCCACAGGCATGGAATAGAGGCGTGGTGTTACTTTTCTTTTAGAAGGGTGATAATGCCCTTCTTAAGAATTATATGTATTTCTAGGAATTACTCTAGATTCCAAATTGCAATGGGGTGCCCACATTAGAGCTCATTCAGGTAGATTAAGTTCAGCTGCATATGCAGTAAGAAAAATAGTGCAGTTGACAGATATAGCCACAGCTAGGTAAGTGTACTTTGCTTTTTTCCAGAATATTATGTCTTGTGGCGTTCTGCTGTAGGAATCGGCAACCGACGTAGATTCAATTTTCATTTTACAAAAGAGGGCAATCCGCGTGGTCTATAGAATGGGTTCTCATGCGTCCTTTAGAAACAAATTCATAAAATTTATGTACTAACTCTGCCTTCTCTTTATATTTTAGAAAGTATTTTATACATATGTTCGCAAAAACTTAGGACTTTTCAAAATAAGAAGCGAAATTGTGATACCCATTAACTAAAACAAGCAAGTCATTTCTTATAAACAGTATCCGCTTTTTCCGAAGACGTAGCTTTGGAAGGCCTCCCCACAAGGCAGCAGGAATCCGATGGATGCGGGGAGCACAGATACGGTCGTAGTGGCGGCGGCGGCGCTTGGTGAAGGCCCCAGCATACGTCTTTCGGCTGAAAGTATGGTGATAATTATACACATATACCTTCCGGAAGAAATTATCTAAATTATGGTGAAAACCGCAACAAAATCCGTTGCGTAGTTTAGAAGAACAATGCGGTCACACAGACAAACATGAGTTTAATTTGAAATATGTGTAGGTATAGAAGCCTCATTGCCCTAGGTCATGAGTTAATATTGCTATAATTACATCGCTTCATTTATTCATTTCAGCCGAAAGACGTCCACTGCTGGACATAGGCCTCCCCCAAAAGGAGGGGCGTTGGCGTAATTACATCGCTTAACAAACATAAAATATTTATTAAAATGTCACGCGATCGTCAAAAGGTTTCCAACCCCTGTGCTCATGAATGAACCATTACTTAATTACCATTAATGCAATTAAGTTTTTACTGTTCACTCAAATTACGAGCCTCATTTAACAATTATGATATAATTAATAATTATAATATAACTGCAAAACAAACTTGACTCGTGGTGTTTGCGTTATGGTAAAATTATTGACAAAACTACATTAAATAATACCATACCAGTCCATAAATGATAGTCCTACTGCAAGACCAAGGCCTCTTCTCAGACACAGAAGGCACGAGAACTGATCACCACGCCTGCTCAAGATGGGTTGGTGATTTGAGACTTATACAGGGTGAACGATTTAGTCACCTGCATCCGTCAAGGGGGTGAACCGGGTAGAACCCGTCATATTGAACAACTTTCGTTATGAAACTCATATCCGATTAGTATAAAAATATGTTTTCATAGATGAATGGAAACTGTCTAATGTTGTATAAGATTTTTTCTTTTTTCCCCGAGTCGGATATGAGTTTAGTATGACGGGTAGAATCACCCCCTTGACGGATGCAAGTGACTAAATCGCCAACCTGTATGAACTATGATAGGTCCGGTTTCCTCCAATGATATTATATTTAAAAATACTTAGATAGGTCACCTACTCAACATTCGGTCTTCAAAAATGGTACAATGGCACACTGAAACTAGATGACACGTGGAGGTAGAACAGCATGTCGTAAAATTATCAGGAGCGAAAAACAGAAATGCCGTAAAAAATGTGGCTAATTAGCCAACTTTTGACGTGCCACTTGCGGAGCGTGTATCTACGTCTTTTTACTTAAAATATCATTGGTTTCCTCACGATGTTTTCTGATGTCAGTATTGTCCAAGACAAACTCCAAATGCAGCGCAAAATAGTAAATGTTCTGCCCCGTTGGTCAACTTGTCGTAAGCGTGACCTGTCATGAGCGTGGGTTCCTGGTATCCATTATGAAATTCTTGGAAAGCCTCGCCCCTATGACTCATCTTTAATTGCTTGTAGTAATACGCCTCTCCCTTATCAAAGCGTTGTCAAACTTAGCGACATAGTTGATAGTAGATAGTTGTAATTGTAACTTCTCATGTGCCAGTCTGTTACTTCGCTGAAACCCCACAAATTGGAACACAAGCCCTCTAGACAAGCTATTTCACAAGCACCTCTACTTGTAGCATGACCCCGCACGATGAAAGGTTTTGTAGTTGCACAACATCTTAAAATTGTAGTTGAAAACATGTTCTCCCATACATTGGTAGTCACGGTCAATTCTCCAACTGCAAAATAATGTAAGTTTATAATCGCAATTTTTTTTTATGTGTTAGAACTAAAAATTAACGATTTTCAAGTTTTTTCCATTACTTGTGCTGTATCAAGTTAATAACTGCACCAAAAAATTTAAGATTATACTTTTAAATTAATCCAAATCTGTTCACATAGACTTTTCCAACAAAAAACATCAGTACTCTCCAGTTTACATAAACAATAAACAAGTCCCATACGAGAATACAGCCAAGTATCTCGGTATGACCCTTGACGCAAAGTTACGCTGGAAAGCCCACGTCAAGAAGAAAAAAATGTACTCGACCACCGATTCAAAATAATGTATTGACTGCTTGGAAGAAACGCCATGCTGTCCGTGCTAAACAGATTGTTGCTATACAGACAAGTCCTGATGCCAGTTTGGACTTATGGTATCCAGATGTGGGGCTGCACCAAACAGACCAATATATTAATTATACAATGATTCCAGAACAAAGTGCTAAGGGAAATTGTTAATGCACCTTGGTACATACGTAATGATGACCTCCATCGGGATTGAAAAGTTGAGTTCATCGATAAAGTGAACCAGAAATTTGCAGAAGCTAACGAAAAAAGGCTTCATCAGCATGTGAACGTCGAGGCAATCCAGCTTCTCGATCACGCAATTATAAAGAGCAAAAAAGAGCAATAAAGAGTATTCTATTCTATTCTATTCTATTATAGTAGGAAGACTAAAAAGAACAAAACCGTTCGAGTTAGTGTTTAGTGTTAGTGAATAGTGTAAAGTACAAAAGTGCCAAACAAACACAAGAATGAAGTGTATTCGTATTAATAGAGACAATAAGAAAAGTGCTATTGGACACATTCTTAGTAAAGACAATTTAGTAGTTTAGGTTATAATTTAATTACTTATTAGTCTATCTATAAGGCTAGATTGTAATAAGATTAGGGTTCATTCTATTGATGAATCCTAGGATAAGAGAAAAAAAAAACCTTCTTGCCAAATTTCATGATTCTAGGTAAAGGGAATTGCCCTAAGATGTTGGTATTTTTTTATTGTGTTGACTTAGCTTAAGCTTGATTTTTTAGATCTCCAAGGAACCGTACATCTACGTATTTGATATTAATTTCAACTTCGATACCTCCACGTGTTCCTGTGAAGACCAACAGACAGACAGACACGCAAACGGACAACGAAGTGATCCTATAAGGGTTCCATTTTTTCCTTTTGAGGAACGGTACTCTTAAAAGCAGTTCCCAAATGCAATTATTACTTTTGTCAGAAAACCGGGTGACTGTTGAATTTGTATAAAACAAACACTTATTTTAACAATGAAACAGAACGCCCGCGATTCTGTTCATTTCTTAAACGGGAGAGCACAATAACTGTTACTTGAATATTGTGTAAGTTATACAGAAATACTACTGGATAATTAAAGCGATCTATGAAATAGCAGGCAGCCGCGCTCGCTACTGCTTTGGTGACTAGCTAATAATTTTATCACAGCATAGCATTTATCACAGCATGTAAGTTATATTTTTTTTTTATTTAATTACTTCACCTAAATTTATTTAAAAATGTTTGCCTTACTTGGGAAGAGACTGGACCCCACAACAAAGGGAATCCTAGTGTGGGGTTCAGGGAATTTGTAAAAATCTAGCACTTATGGCTCCTACATGTAACCTATTACTATTTTTTTTACAACAACAACTTTTTACTTTTAACAACTTTTTACTAAATGCATATGGAAGTATAATCGATACTAAAAAACAAATATTAAAATTTGTGTCCGTCTGTCTATTTGTTCCGGCTAATCTCCGAAACGACAAGACCGATGTTCACGGGAGTTACACTGGCAGATAGCTGATGTTATAAGGAGTAAGTTAGGCTAGTTTTATCAGCCGATAGTTCTATGATAAAATTAGAGCGTAAGTTACGCTCTTATACCTGGGCCATGCCAAAGAAGCAGAAGAAGTGGTCAGCAAAGAAAAAGCCACTTCTATTGGCTTGTCTAAATTGCTCTCATCCTCATACATAAACTCAAGCTTTTTCGAGGGGGTTAGGCAAAAACTACAGAACGCAACGGTTTCATCCTTGCCTCTAAACTTTGAAGTCTGATTTCCTAGCTCCAGATGACCTAGAATACCGCATATTTTGATCGCTTTTGATCGGATTGACCATGAGATCCTAATATCAAGGTTATATAGTATGGGAATACGAGGTGATTTACTCAGATGGTTTTCCTCTTATTTAGATAACAGATCCCAAGCAGTAGTACTAAGCAATTACATCTCTAGTTGGGTGCCTGTTCCAAGTGGAGTCCCCCAGGGTTCATTACTCGGTCCATTACTTTTCATTATATATATAAACGACATCAACTCTTGCTTAATCTCATCCAAACTGTTGTGTTTTGCTGACGATATGAAAATCTATGCCAAAATAACATCACATGCGGACGTTATTGCACTTCAGGATGATTTATGTCGTCTGGAGGCTTATTGTCGTAGGAGAAGGCTTGATCTCAATCCTGCCAAATGTTCGGTTCAAACATACTCTCGAAAGCGCTCAATTATACCTTCATCGTATAGCTTGGGTGATCAATTGCTACCTAAAACGAACTGCATCCGAGATCTGGGGGTATATCACGATTCTAAGCTTACGTTTGAACTTCACGTCGATGCCATAGTCGCTAAAGCATCTAAAGCACTAGGTTTCATAATGCGGCTCTCCAAGTGCTTCAGTCAAGCCAAAACTTTAAAAATTCTTTACTGTACTTTTGTTAGAAGTCACTTGGAGTACGCATCTGAAATCTGGAATCCATGCTATCACAAGTACATTGATCGTATAGAGAGCATCCAGAAAAGGATCATCAAGTATTTGTGTTATCATCAGAAAGTGCCCTACCGGTCTGAAGATTACCTCAATCTCTGTAAGAAGTATCATATATTACCCTTAATTAATCGGCGAGCAATTTCTGATTGTATTTCATTATTTAAAATATTCAATAATTCTACTAACAACTCCGATATCCTATCCAAATTTTATTTTAACGTTCCCGGAAGGTCAAAGCGATGGAACGTGCCGTTGCGTGTTCCATTTACCTCTACGAATTACAGGCAAAATTCATTTATAGTGCGTGCAAGTAGAGGCTTTAATAGCATGTGTAAACAGCATGATTTTGATGCATTCATAACGAGTGTGTCCTCGGCCAGGAAGTGCCTGAGCCGCAGCTTTTTTAATTAAGATTTTGGTTCTTCAGGTTTTTATTCTTGTGTTGAAGTATTGAATGTTGCATCATAAATGTGAATTTAGCTTAAGCTTGGAGGTTATACTGTATTTTTTTTTTTTTTTTTTGTAGCTTTGTTTTTGTGTTGTTCACACCTTATCTTTATATTCTGTTTTTAGAAGCGAGGACTTTTAATTGGCTGTCTGTTTCACATACTAGTTTGTTTATCTGCTTTTTCTTAGCTGTAAGTCTTCCATAGATAATAAATAAATAAAAAAATAAATAAATATTTAGATATGCGGTAGGTATTCTAGATCAAATGCAATGCAATGTTTCTTGCATGCAGTGATAGTTTGCATGCTTTTCTTAGTACTTAGTGGACAAAGATATAATTCTTAAATAGGTGATTTCACAACCAGGCTGCTTCAAGGAGATGTAATAATTTTGAGTCCGTGACCCACAATAGTCCTCGGGTGCTACTATCCAATTCAATTCGCAATGCAATTCGTTCAAAATACGACTTCTTTACTTTTCACTGCACTGTGGCATGCATTACTGTAATGAGTACTTTTGTTTTATTATATTAAAGCTAATTATTATTGCTGGCAAATGTTTGCATACTGTAGGCAGTGTCGAAATGTAATGGTGATTATGCTCGTACTACATCTGCCCTAAGTGCGGTAAAAGAAATACAGAATGAAACTCTGTATTAATGAGAGAGGGTTGATGTTGTGGCCACCACAGTAATGTATTCGTAATGGGGGCTTGTCGATCAAGAGTCTGTGCTGGAAGGAGGACATTAATTAGAAACGTTCGTCCGATCCTGTCAAGGGATAATGATATTACCAACGTCAATCCACCGCTGCGGCATTTATTTCTAAAATGTCCAGATCCATGCTGAAATGGGGCCTGGATCTTTCTTGTTGCTGTCTGTGGGAGTGATTTCGTGAAAAGGGATGAAAGTGCGTAACAGGAAGTGACAGCTTGAGCATGGAATAAGTAAGTACCTACTTTTTAATAGCATGGAATTAGTGTACTCATGGAATTAGCAAGTAAGTACTGTATAGATTGTAAGTAGAGGGAGTCGAATTTCGACCAGTGGGCTACCACTAGTACTGAATAATTTTTCGAATAAATATTTCGGTATTTAGCTTTTTAGATTTCGAGGTTAATTTCTGTCGCTGCTCAGTTGCTTATTACCAAGGTGGGATGTCAGACGTTACATAACATCATATGCGACTACTGTAAGACTCGCTGATTTTTTTTTCTCTTTGTCATAATATTTAGTTTGAGTGATTATGTTCCTGTAAGTCCCAATAAATATTTTTTCTTCTAATATACTGCCACCAATGTTTATTTCACTCTACTTACTTACATAGGGTTGGTATTTCATATCCGACTAAATCATAGAAGAATCACATAACAAACACTATAGGTCAAGGTATGTATTACCAGACTTGGACATTCGATCGCAAAATTATGACCAAAGTTCAGACTACTCAAAGAAGAGGCCGCGACTTACGTGTTGCAGGTCGTAGATTTGAACCCTGACAGGCGCTTTACTTTGTGTAAATTATTTAATCTCCATTGCTATCAAAGGAAATCATCATGAGAAAACCGGTATGTCCTAGAACCAAACATACGAAGACATATTGTGATATCAACCAACCCGCTATAAAAGTCTGCCGTGATAGAAGTTTATGTAAAGATTACAGGAAAAATAAAACGATGACTCTAAATAGCACAGTTTTTCATAAATCATCAAGTTCATATATACGTACGGAACCCTCGGTGCGCGAGTCCGATTCGCTCTTGACCGGTTTTTTTCTTATGTCATCATCTGCTGAGCCTTTTCCCAACTACGTTGGGGTCGGCTTCCAGTCTAACCGGATGCAGCTGAATACTAATATTTTACATGGAGATTCGAGACTGCCTATCTGACCTCCACAACCCAGTTACTGGGTAACACGATACTCCTTGCTAAGACTGGTTGTCAGACTTTCGGGCTTCTGACGACCCGTAACAACTGTCAAAGATATTTGTTGACAGTCGGGACCAACGGTTTAACGTACTTTCCGAGGCACGGAGGAGTCTTGGTATGTAAAGATGGAAGCGTAGCTTAACCTGATCGATCGACCCGTGCGGCTGTTATTACTTAGCTACAAGCCCCTCCTCCTACCCTCCTAACCTCTTTATTACGAGTATGTACGCCATAGAATTTGACAGATATAATTAATGTAGAAATACATAGAGTGACACGATGGGCGGTCTTATCGCAGTATTTTAGTTCGGACCATAACCTTAATAATCAGGTCTACAACCTTCAGACCACCATTAGACTCTAGGTACTGTAGGTACATCGGATATCCTTATTCTCATTCAGATCAGAGCGCGGAAAATTATAGCCTGCGGATTTAAAAGTACTAAAACGGAGTTAGGTATTCAAGGGATCCGTTTTATGGATTCTATCCGGTATTACTTAACTTTCAACGAGTTTCCCATTCGGTGATAAAGAACTAGGACCATTTTCTTTTCTTTTGTTTCCAGGTCTTTAGTCTAAAACTTCACGCATATGTTTTCAGAAGGGATAGGCAGTGGCGTGTAGTACACGCGCAGTTATTTATAAGAAACATGTACTACTTAATAGGGGGAGGGCCTTTTACCTTTAACCTCTCACAAATCCAGACACCGACATAATTTTCTAATTTAAAATTTCTTAAATAACAGTGCCAGATCCGAGAGTCGAACCGTGTACTTCATGCTACGTAGTAGTGCTTGAATACTGACCCAGTTCATGATTAAGGCATTCAATCTACTCGCAATAATGATTGGTCCTCGTCATCTGGCTTTTATAAAACAAAATGGCGCCGTATTTTTTAGTCATTTAAGAGATTTGTAGTAAAGGAATTATCCATTTACCCATCATGTCATCTGCCTTCTCCCAACTATTTTGGGGTCGGCTTCCAGTCTAACCGGATGCAGCTGAATACCAGTATTTTACATGGAGCGACTGCCTATCTGACCTCCACAACCCAGTTACTGGGTAATAGAATACCCCTTGGTAAGATTGGTTGCCAGATTTTCTACCCTACCTACCCTACCCACCCTACCTACCCTACCCACCCTACCTACCCTACCCACCCTACCTACCCTACCCACCCTACCTACCCTACCTACCCTACCTACCCTACCTACCCTACCTACCCTACCTACCCTACCTACCCTACCTACCCTACCCACCCTACCTACCCTACCTACCCTACCCACCCTACCTACCCTACCCACCCTACCTACCCTACCCACCCTACCTACCCTACCCACCCTACCTACCCTACCCACCCTACCTACCCTACCCACCCTACCCACCCTACCTACCCTACCCACCCTACCTACCCTACCTACCCTACCTACCCTACCCGCCCTACCTACCCTACCCGCCCTACCTACCCTACCCGCCCTACCTACCCTACCCGCCCTACCTACCCTACCCGCCCTACCTACCCTACCCACCCTACCTACCCTACCCACCCTACCTACCCTACCCACCCTACCCACCCTACCTACCGTACCCACCCTACCTACCCTACCCACCCTACCTACCCTACCTACCCTACCTACCCTACCCGCCCTACCTACCCTACCCGCCCTACCTACCCTACCCGCCCTACCTACCCTACCCGCCCTACCTACCCTACCCGCCCTACCTACCCTACCCGCCCTACCTACCCTACCCACCCTACCTACCCTACCCACCCTACCTACCCTACCTACCCTACCTACCCTACCTACCCTACCTACGATATTTTGGGCATATTGTACCATTAACAGTTCGTAGTGACTCAATGACCATTTATAACAAATGAACGGCTAGACTGATGTTTTAACTGTATTTTTTTTTATTCATGAATATCATATTTCAATACTTATTATCCTACGAGTATTCCGGACGAAGGCAAACCCAAAAACATAAAAATCATACAAATCGGTCCAGCCGTTCTTGAGTAACACGACTTTGTTTTATATAAATATAGATGTACCAATACAAAATATTGTAAAACATTTTAAAAGAGTAAAACGGTGGAGTTTCTTGCCCATTCTTCTCCATACGAAACTACCTTTTGTAAGGGGCGACTAGAATCAATTTTTTTTTTGTAAATTTTGACTTTCAAAAGTGCCTTCTATGTGCCTATTTAAAATAATTTGACTTTGACTTACACGGATCGACCTCGGCAAGTGTAACTGCCGTGCGGCTGTGATTATTGAACCATGAGCCCCTGCATTTCCCCTCTCATATCCATGCCAAAAGTTCAATCAACACATTCCCGGAATACATGCAATGACTAACTTTCCTAGAACATTACCAGGTTGTTCATAGGAACTGAAGTTTCAGTACCAAGTAAAGGTTAACGATACTGTTATATTGAACTGTAAGGTAATTTACATTGAAGCTTGTTTCATCAAAGAGTAGTAGGTTGGTGAAACCAACGTTAGCAAATGAGCTACCCCCCAAACTTATATCGCATGTCAAGTCTAAGGATGAACTTAAAAGAGTTCTACAATAACATTATCTCTCATTGTGTCCATAGAAAATGTTTTTTTTTTTTGAAAAATGTGAGATTTTCGATCTGAACTGGAGGTAATATTTTATAGTTTACTTAGCACAATTAAATTAAGTTGTAGCATATAATTTTCAAAATTTGTAATCTATTGCTAGACGAGAACTACTGCCGACAAACTACTTTGCAGTTTGAAAGAAAGAAAAAAGAAAGAAAAATAATTTTATTGGTCACAGAAACACGTGCAAGATATATGAAAACATAAACTGGTAAAACAAATAGTCGGCAGCTGCACGTCATGACTGTGACAAGACGGCTTGCACTCAGCATGATGCTGTGCTATGGGGGACCCACAGCACAGAGCTGATATTCAGCAGATTTGGCAGACTTTATGTATGGAATTGCTAATACAGATTTTGAATAAATAAATAAATTTAAAGAAAACCGCAGTGTTGGCAGGCGATTTTCTTTTTTTTTACGTTTTTTGCTATTTGGTCGCCAATGTCATGAAACAGTCATTCAATGGAACAAATCTAACTTAGAGAGATGTATGAACGATTCTAATGATTCTGTAAATACATATCTGTTATAATCGCGATGATTCATATTTTTATCAAAATACAACCCGCCTTTTATGACACCCACGGGAAGTAATAGAATGGTGCAGAACGTGCAGCTTGGGTGGAGCCGCGCTGTGCCTTCGTTTCGGAAGTTGGATGCGACCTGTCGCTGCCGGTTGTGATTCGTTCTATGGTCGGCGGCGCAGCGTCGTGGGACGCGGTGCCCGCTGCCTCCTGCAAAAATGTCATGTTGCAGAAGGAGGCAGCGGAAAGGGAGACGGATATTTCGAGTGCTCAACCGGCCCGCAGTAGGTGCACCGGGTGCCGACAGAGGGCAGATAATGGCCTCTTCCGGCCCCCCTAAATGGGTCCAGAAACGGCGGACTCGGGGATATCCGCCGCCCCCTATCAACAAGACCCAAGGTGGCGGCGCGTAATGTTCCACGCGCGCCCCTCTCAGACGTCGCGGAGAGAGTCAAACACCTCACTCTCCCCGCTTGACCAGACGGAGCCCGCAGAGGCGGGCCGGCACCAGTCGGGGGCTGCGGTGAAGAGTGTTTAAGGGGGATGCGCTAAGGTAGCCCGCGAAATTCGAATTTCCTTAAGTTTTTTGCAATTTGTAGGTCAGTAACAGCTTGTATGTTGATTAAAATATCATTCGCGGCCGTAACAAATTTTAATATGGCTTTACAGTTTATAATCATTAAACTAACTCTCTTCGTAGAATCCTATTGAATGACTATTTTCATTAAATAGTCATTCAATAGGATTCTGTGAATTTCGCGAGCTACCCTGACGCTTTCGCATTAAGTGCCCCCGTAGCCCCCCCCCCCCCCGTAAAAGTGTGCGAGGCAACACGGGGTGGTTTGTAGTTAGTAGAAGTCTGGCAGACCCCTCCCTCCGCCCCAGGGCGGCGGACATCCATGAGGATTTCCAACATATTACAAAAAAAAACAAAAATGCTGAATCTGTGACCAACCAATATTATCTCGCCGAAGTATTCTCTTTAAAATTCCGAATTCCGGTAACTAGATCAAAGCCTATAAGTACCCACAAAATACTGAAAAATACCCACTACAGAGTAAAAAAATCATCCCATTTTCCGATGAAACTTTTAAGTATTTAATAAGCTGGTCTGTATAAAAACAAAAACAGTGTTCTTTAATAAGGTTGTCGATAAGCTCCATAGTGAAGGGCAAAAGCAGACAATTCCAATGCGACGCTCCCGCTGTAGACGCATCGATGATGAGAGTGCTAGGGATGGGACAGTGTCGCATTTTCTTGGAGAATAATTGCTGTAGTATCGATATAGCGATATAGTATTGCTGGAGTATAGTTATTGATGTATGATTTTAGAGAATCCAGTTACAAAAATGTGAAGTAAGTACATTGTATTCTATCGGTTCGGACATTACGTAAGAAGATATCACAAGAATATAGTCTATTTTTGGTATTTTCCTTAATTTTTGGCCTTTTTAATGACCAATATTTGATCCGTTTACCTACACTGAGAAATCGCTGTGACAAATCAACAAAATCTACATACTGACGAGAAAATAGCTATATATTTGTGACAAGAAATTACTTATTTATAAAATAAATATTTATACCACACGAACAAAAACTCATTACCCAAATTCTCATTACGTCTTTGCATAACAATGAAGAGCATTCTCTGCACTAGAGTTTAACCATACGTACCATGTTTTACGTCATTGCAGTTCCTGCGAGGTAATTAATAATATTATTATCACGCTTGCCGAATAAATTAAACCTATTTACACAAATCCATCTATTTTCTTTATATTAAAGCGGTACAAGCCAACACCAATTACATATTATTAAATTTACAAGGAAACAATTATTACATTGACAATAATTTTGTTGTAGGTATAAAGCCCTCCGTGTCCAATATAACAACGCCTTCAGAGCGTTGCTGGGGCTGCCGCGACACTGTAGTGCCTCGGGCATGTTTGCCGAAGCCAGCGTCGACTGCTTCTATGCAACGATGCGTAGACGGAGCGCGTCTCTGGTACGCAGGGTCCGCGGCAGCCCCAACAGCGTACTTATATATAATGTAGGCAAGTGTGGATAGTGCGATGGTTGATTGATTGTTTTGTATTGTGTTGTAATGTTAATGTATTGTCTGTTGTGTGTATAATGTATTAAATATTGTATATGAGTCATGTAACTTGAAATAATAAATGAATAATAATAATAAAATTTAATTTAAAACGACTTTCTCTCACAGAACTCCAGACATAATTATACGCGGATAATAATTTTCCAGGCGACTAATAACTTAAAGGGCGACTAACTATTTGCTACTAAAATAATAACTTGGCGACTAATAACTTAAAGGGCGACTAACTATTTGCTACTAAAATAATAACTTGGCAGCGATTAAATATTATTTCTTAATCGCTGCAAAGTCATCTACTGTTATTGAATCATTTGGGTTAGGTTAGGTTAGAACAATAACCATTAACAAGATCCCCTCTATTGTTGGTAAATTCAGTTACCAAAACAAAAATTCGATCCCAGTTTAAATTAAAATAAAGCTAAAAACTGATTATTGAGCTGCTACTTTCTACTTAAAATAATACTTCGCTGTAGCTGCCGACCTATTATTTTTGCTGCCAACCTATTATTTTTGCTACCGGCTTTAATTATTTTTTAATCCCAAATTCAGATTAATTTGTCGCCGTGTTAAATACATGCCATTATACGCATAATTTTACTCCATTCATCCGCAAACACATCACATTCAGGGTTAGCAGTCAGCAGGGCAATTAGCATCTTTCTTGTACTCTTATTAGCTAGATTAAAATTATTTACAGAAACGAAACCGCAGCAGTTTTGGTCCATAACCTTATTAAATCCAAACGCTATTCATAAATGTTCAAAAAATTTCGATGACATTCTAAAATAACCGTTTAACCACATCCCGGCCACACGATGAACGTAACCATGTTAACCAATCCAAAATCAATTACGTCTCAATTATCCATCGATATGTCCCACCTCTATTCGCCGGGGAAAACACTACAAATAAGCGAGCGCAGACGGGCGCAGTTTGCATAATTGCCGCGTCGGGTAGCACCTCTAGTTAGGGTTGATACCTAACTTAATGTAATATGTGGGTAGTTGGAAATTTTTGACGTGATGTTATTAAAAGTTTCTGGTTCCTGAAAATGTAAGTGATCTCTGGAAAATCTTTGAAGGAATAAAGGATTATGACTTTTTATCAAGTTTTTCGGCGTACTGGATTTCCTATTTCTCTTAACTGTTTCTTTACCTATTCAAGGCTTCAAATTCTAGTCTCATTCTAGTTAAATCTAGAAGTTTTCATCCTAAAAAGATGATTGCTATATACCCTTTAAAGCCATGTCAATATGTATATAGATATACATATTGACATTGCTGAATATTATATAGGTAGAAACATGAATATTTATTTTGAAAAGTATTACCTATATTTATTACTTTAACAATGTTAATGTGAGCACACATATGGGTAGTTTTTTTTCCTTCTTATTTCTTTTCAGTTAGTTTTAATGATGGTCTGGCATTTTGAGCGCTTTAGACGGCCTATCCAATTGTCCTTTTGTTCGTCGAGTTGTTGAGCTCCTTAAGTCTTGAGTTGAGCTACACGATTACTGAATAATGCTAGCACTGACTGGACAGGTCCACTCAAATTTGTCTTTCTTCAAAATGCCATTTCAGACACGGATCTACCTACATGGTCCTCTCATGACACCAGGATTATGTCTGGACTTTAAAAGAGACTTTGACCCCTGAGTTTGCTTCGCCATTTGTTCTCAGGGGTAAGCTCCCATAATATTATTATACTCTTTGGTACCCAGTCAGTTAAGAAATGTCGACTCCATCTAGCTTATATTTTTTTTTTAATATGTAGTGTAAAAGTGATTTCGATAGGTATGTATCCTATTTACAGAATAAACAATTTCATTTCGTTTCCCAAATTATTAAAAAAGTGACTTAAGCCGAAACCGCATGGGTAGCCCGCGATATTCAAATGTTCTTACGTTTTTTGTAATTTGCAGGTCAGTATCAGGTTGTACTTATATTGATCGGAATGTGATTCGCGACGCAAATCTGTATTTGTAAAATTGTAATCATTAAAATCATCAATACAAATCTCTAAGTTCATAGCGTATTGTATAATTATGTTAATAATAATGAATTATTATTGTAAAGAATAGCACCACCCTATATCTTCCCGTGGGTGTAGTAAAAGGCGACTAAGGGATTTGCTAGAGAATGGGCAGCAGCGTTCACTATGCATTTTAATAACATATTGCGATCGCCAACCCACCTGCCAGGCGTGGCGATTATGGCAACCCCCGCCCCCAATATTGGGGGAGGCCTATGTTCAGCAGTGGACGTCTTTCGGCTGAAATGATGATCAGATGATGAAGTTCATATTATCATATTAATTGACTATTTCATGAAATGTTTACATTTGAGGCCAATTCTAACTAATGGAGTAGTATTACTGGTTCTAATAATTATAATTCTGTTAATACGTTGTTTGTTACGCGAACTTTTTTGACTGACCGACCCCTTGACAATTCAAAAGTGCCTATAATTGGTTTATTTGAAATAAATGCAGTGCTTTGAGTTTGAGTTTGAGTTTGAGCTTTTCAGTGCTGTTACCTACTTCGAAGTAGAAATAATCAAATAAAATCGCTTCTAATGGCACAAGGTGACAACCCTTCTTCACGGAGGGGTGATTTTAAACTCTTTTGTTTTCGGAGCATCTATTAATTTTGCTATACTTCCTACTGAAGTTGTTTACATTACATAGTAAACAAAGTCAATTAATGTATTGAAAAATACTATTAAAATCTTAATTTAATTACATCCTTTAACTCACAGAGAGGAGGCCTATATCCCAGCAGTGGAAGTATTTTAGGCTCAATATGCTTTGGGGAAGAACAGTTGGTTCATTAAGTACCTACAAAAGACCGGACCCTGCAAAAGTCGCAGAGGGCGCCAGAGGATGCTCAAAGGTGACCGGCTACTGAGAAATACTGCCCGCGGGCGGTAGGTTTAGCGGAGTTGCTCGATCAAAGACAACAATATTTATATAATAAAATATAATTTATTGTGAATGTGAGCACTATGTGGGTCATTTTTTTTTTCTTTAAATATTTTCCTATTATTTTATGCTTTTTCTCAGTTTTAATGGTGGTCTGGCATTTTGAGCAGTTTATGAGGCCTACCCAAATGTACTTTCTTTGGTATTGTTCGTCGAGTCGTTGAGCTCCTTAAGTCTTGAGTCGAGCTGCACGATTACGACAAATGCTTGCACTGATTGGACAGGTCCACTCAAAATTGTGTGGTTCTTTCCTCAAAAGACCATTTCAGACACAGATCTACATGGTCCTCACATGATCTGACCAAGATTATGTCTGGACTTTAAAAGAGACTTTGACCCCTGAGTTTGTTTGGCCATTTCTTCTCAGGGGTAGTCAGATAGGAAATGTCGACTACATCTAGCTTATTTTTTACTTTTTAATATGACGTGTAAAAGTGATTCCGATATTCTATTTACAGAATAAACGATTTCATTTTATTTCAATAAAACCGTTCTCAGTAAATTGTAGGTATATAATGTCAAATAAAGAAAAAAATATGTCAAGGAAGTATGTAAAAAAATAAACATCGTAATTTGGGAGCCGTTAATAGACATTTACATAGTTTTGCCGGTAATGAGATACAAGGGAAGTCACATGTGCAGAAGGAATTAATGCCAAACTTCCTTGTCTTCAACGCAGTCTTTTATAATATGCTTTTTTTATAAGGACACGTTTGATGTGGGTTTTGAATTTTACATCGCTAAGTTCTGTAACTGACTTTGGCAACTTGTTGTAGAAGCGGATACTGTTTATAAGAAATGATTTGCTTGTTTTAGTTAATCTAAATTTGGGTATCACAATTTCATGTTTACTACGTGTATTTATATTATGGAAATCGCTTCTTATTTTGAAAAGTCCTAAGTTTTTGCGAACATACAAAATACTTTCTAAGATATAAAGAGAAAGCAGAGTAAAGGCTCTTACACACTCACGCGATATCGCGGGCGCGACAGGCACCGATAAAGACAATTCCTTTGTCGGTGGATGTCGCGCCCGCGATATCGCGTGTGTTTGTAAGAGCCTTTAGTAGGTACATCAATTTCTTTGAATTTGTTTCTAAGGGAAACAATAATTG
The DNA here is from genome assembly GCA_963921375.1 of Tiliacea citrago. Taxonomy (NCBI): domain Eukaryota; kingdom Metazoa; phylum Arthropoda; class Insecta; order Lepidoptera; family Noctuidae; genus Tiliacea; species Tiliacea citrago. The sequence goes on from OY992805.1 coordinate 16,764,198, forward strand.
TAAAAAATAACACGAGGTATAGAAAGTATAAATATCGTACACATTGGATTAATCATAATCCACAAAAATCTAATCGCAAGAAATCGACAAAAAAAAATCCTTTATGGACGTAGTTATGCAAAAACGTTCCAACACACAAACAAGTATGTCCAAAAACAAGGCTGTCGTCAAAAATGAGGTAATGGGGCTATGCTACTTTAAAAAAAAACACTATCTTCTTGTCTTCTTCTGCTTCTTCTTTTTTTTTAAACGTTTCAGTCCATAAGTCATTATTCTTTGATTTCTAATGTTCCAACCTACAACGCATAACACATTTATGGCTAAAAATAATTAGAAATTCATCAATCTTTCTGAAACGTTTTAATTTTAATTCCTTTATTTCATTAAGTACATTTAAATTATATTTTTAAATATTAGAATATAAAAAAAATATAAAAACTTTTAAAAATATAAAAAATAGTAGCCCACCGGTATCGGGAACAGGGTCCAAGCTACCGGCGGCGGCGGTCAGGGCTCCAGAGAGAGGAACCTCCTAACAATGCGAGCCGTGTCCAGAAGTACCGCTCTCTGAATCCGGCCCTTACTCCAGCTGTCCAACGAGAGCCTCCTTAGGTGTTGGTCGAGGCTCTTGGCAATTAAGCCATTGGCTGATACAACTATCGGCACAATGATTGCTGACTCCACATCCCACATGTTGACAACCTCGCGTGCCAAGTCAAGATACTTGATTTGTTTATCTTTCTCGGCTTTCACGAGGTTCCCCTTATGAGAGCCCGTTATGTCAATAATCATTGTGCGCCGCTTTATTCGGTCCACCACCACCATATCAGGCTTATTGGCAACAATAGTTCTGTCAGTGATAATGGATCGATCCAGTGGTGTGCAGTGGTTCTCCACGGAGGGTAGGCCACGAAATAATTATAAACAAAAAAAAAAAAAAAACAAACGTCGCCCTACATCATAATTATGATGACCCTCAAATTAGTCACATTTATTGATTTATAATATTTGAAAATAAGCCTATAACGGTTATGAATACAAGAACTCAACCCTCACTCCACTTACTGGAAGTAATAATCAAAATGTACGGAATACAAATATTGAAATGACGAGTACGAGATGAATTACCATATTTTTCGATTACTTCTCGTAATTCGGGTACATATCTACCTTTAGACACAACTTGAATCGTATCATTATACGATAATTGAGAAAACTTATTGCATTTAACTTATAACAAACACACATTATCAGCGCACACTTCACAACTGAATACCATTCTTAAGTGATAAAAATAATACACAAGTAACATTTACTTAATAGGTTTAAACATGCAAGCACGTGTTATAAATTGCTTGTTACTATGAAACAATATGGTGTATTTACGAAAAACGAAACGAAAAATATAATTACCAATTTGTCGAAAATACTAGCAGATAAAGGCTGCAGCGCCCTAACGGTAAAAGGGAACGCGTTTAAGCGCGCTAAAATCGATTACAGCGATTATGGTCTTAATTCGGAATGCACCCAAAATAGCGATATTTTTCTATAGAGTTGCTTTACAAAAGCGGGCAACCAAATTTTGGCGGGTTATCCGTCTGCAGCCATGAGCCAATCACAGCCCAGCTCCACTCAAAGGAGTTACGCCCATAATCTAGACATGTGTGCCGTTCATACACACAAAATATGCATCAGTGTGCTTAAATTTATCAATGAAAAAGTTGCAAAATGAGGCAATTCGTCTTGGAGCCTATACAGTCTACTACGTACTGACATAGGCGCGTAATTACGTCGTGTATGAAGCACGGGTGCGAGAAGTTGCTATAAGTGTTCTAACAGGAGTTTTAACTTTTTTTTTTATATTTTGTATTATTTTATAACATAATTAACATAGTTAGATAAATGCATTTGGGCTAGGGTAGGCTAGGCCTAATTGCCTCTATGGATGGCCCCTGCGTAGTTTATATTGTGGTTTTGTAAATCAAAACTAGCTGTTGAAAGAACACAAGCAAGAACACACGCGGCAAGTGGCTGTTGTTGCTAAAAACATTATTATTAAACATTTTCAATTTATTTTTTGTGATAATTCTTAATTCAATGATTTTATCTACTAACTTTTTGTCTAAGTAAAATGATACAAGTGGACCAGTATGATCAGACCTGACGTCACTAATTAAAGACGTGTCTTTTATTTCACAATTAGTAAATACGTTGTCAATGCATGATGCTGAGGTTGCTGTTATTCTAGTCGCTTTATTAAATATACATTTTAAATTGAATGATTTAAACAATGATTTAAGCTTACATTTATCTGGTGATAATATATTGAAATTAAATTAGAGAAAATTTAAAACACATAGGTATTAAAAGTACACTTTGTTAACAAGCATATTACAAGTTAGAGGATTATATCCAGGACAGGAATGCTTGGAAACATGCTGGTCCAGCTCCATAAGACAATCTAGAGTCTAGACAAAATCCAACTGTTTGCTATTTTTATGGTAAAATTTGTTATTTTTATGATATTGATTTTACATTCTGTGATAACCTATACGCACACACTGACTTACTTATTTTTTTATTTTATTAGAAAAACATACTTTTATGATGTTTGTAAATATGTGAACACCATGTATCTATCTAATAATTAAGTTATTTTTCATTGCTTAGTTTTTAATTTGTTTTACCTATTATGGTATAGTAATTTTATTCTAGGTGCATCGTCTTCACATATAATCATATAATTAATGTAATCAAACATCTTGCCCATTCTTCTCCATACGAAACTACCTTTTGGAAGGGGCAACTAGAATCAATTCTATTTTTTTTGTAAATTTTGACATTCAAAAGTGCCTCTTATGTGCCTATTTGAAATAAATGGTTTGACTTTGCCTTTGACTCTGGTGAATTAACTAATAGATCAATATTTAGGTCACCACAAGAAAAAACTAATTTATTATCTTTAAAAAGTTTGCTTAATATTTCTTCCATAATTATTAAAAATGATGACAAGTTTGACGCTGGGGTTCTATTAACACTTAAAAAAGTATGGCCTTCAACCTCTGCACATGCTACCTCACATAAGCGATAACAGAGCAAGCAGTGATATCCTTCCTTTCCTTATGTTTGAAACAATTATTACATACTATCAAGGTACCACCCCCTATTGAGGACCTGTTGTACGCACTGGCCACTGAAAAATTATTTACATTAAACAACATCCTATCCGGTCATAACCAGGTTTCACAATAACATTAGATATCCAAATGCTATTTATCTATTAACAATTCCACATCTAGGATTTTGCCAGAGAAGCGATTTATATTTTGGTGATAATATAGTAAAATATTCTTATTATTTAGTAATGATCCAAAACCTGTTCCTAATCTATCTGAATAGACCAAAATATTAGTTTGAGTGGGGTTTACAGTTTCTAAAGTATGAGTTAAAATGGGCAAAGCTGTAGGAACAATATACTGTGACATGAGAGGTGGCGGAGTGGGAGCACAACTACAGATGAGACTGTTTGTCAGTGACTCACACATCTCTGCATTGCACTTCACCAGGTCCACCAACTCACAGGCCTCTTGCATGCGTTCACTTAACATTTGTTGACTAAACTCATACTTAGAAAAGATTTCCTTTAGTGAGTTTTCCCTGCTCATTAATTCCTTCAGAAGGCTCTGTATGTCAACATCATACATTTGTCTGCTAGTTTCCAACTTATTATTACAACAATTCAATTGGGTTTGTAAGTTCTTACGCTCGTTCCTAAGATTAATATTATACTTGTAACCATTATGTGTTTTCAAGAGTTTCTTGTAATTTTTATACATTTTTATTGATTTTATTATGATAGGATATTTAGTTAAGGTATCTTCCTCAGTCAGGTCTAAGGTGACGTTGAGTTTTTCATACTCGAGCACTCAAGTCCGGATACACTACCAACCAACTTGTTGAAAAGGTTATTTATTGGTGTTGGCAACAAATTTCACCACCCCTTTAAAATGTTAGTATTAATGATTACGGCTTTTATTATTTATTTACATAAGTATTCAGGGCAAGTTTCAACTTTATAAAATCAAAAGAGTATGATTTTTCTAATAATCGTTATTTTGATTACGACGATCTCTCAGATATTGACAAATGATTTGGGTCATTTCCATTATTTGACTGATAGGTTATTTTTATAAATTTTCGAGCAAATCAAAAAACGAAGTAAAATCTTGCCCTGTAAAATTGACTACCAAATTTCACACCGTTAGTGGTAGATTTTCAAAAAACCCTGATAAACATTATTCTTTATTTTGATCAGAGTTTCGAGTTAATCGGACTGCGCGTTAAAGTTCTTATATACAAACTTTGACATCCCCCAATCTTCCTCTTTGGGGGAACTTTAGAAAAACAAAAAACCGGCCAAGTGCGAGTCGGACTCGCGCCCGAAGGGTTCCGTACCATTATCTATAAAAACGGCAAAAAAATCACGTTTGTTGTTGAGCCCCCCTTAAATATTTGTTTTATTTTAATTTAAATATTTATTTTTAAAATGAATATATAACTAAATATTCTGTGAATATTTCAAGAGGATACCTGTTGCCGTTATCAATATCGAGCAAAAACGAGCAAAAAAAATCACGTTTGTTGTATGGGAGCCCCCTTAAATATTTATGTTATTCTGGTTTTTAGTATTTGTTGCTATAGCGGCAACTGAAATACATCATCTGTGAAAATTTCTAAAGAAACTGAAAGCAAGAAACTGTCTAGCTATCACTGATCATGAGATACAGCCTGGTGACAGACGGACAGACAGACAGACGGCGGAGCCTTAGTAATAGGGTTCCCGTTTTACCCTTTGGGTACGGAACCCTAAAAAGCACTAGATCTAGCTCCGAAAGCGCTAAAATGGCAGCACTGTATTCAAGAATCCGATAGCCGGATTATAGTGCTTTTGCTGAAGTCTCTACTAATTAAACTTACGTTCTTATTTTCATGATACATTATTTTGATAAATCCGAAATGTTTTAATGTTTTAATTGTAACAAATATTATCAAGGCGATACCTTGACCTCAACATCTTCTAAACTTTTGAACGAATCAAAAAACGTCAATCAAGTTTTAAGCCGCATCATGACACCTGTCTAATCAATGTCAAATGGTTGTAAATAACTAAATCCTGGTGTGTTTACAAGAGACTCAGAGAGTGAATAAAACTTTATAGACTAGTGTATGTATCGTGAACAGTGTTTATAATACATAATAAAACGCACAAAATGGATAACTTTCAACAAAGTCCTATGAAACTTTATATTCAAGATTTATTTCGCGCCAAAAATACAGAAAACAAATACATTTACGAAATATTTGGACTGACGTTCAAGAATACCATGATACATGGCGTAATTACGTCTATTTACAATACAACAAACAGCACAACAAATATGGAGCTCTCCGACGCTACGGGATCAGTGCAAATTTATTATGATAGCACAAAAAGTAATATAAATACATCACCGGCCATTTTGAAAGATTTATATTATGGTTTTTCTGGAGCGACGCTATCAGGCAATGACAACGTTAACATTATGTCTACTCTGTTGGACCGTATAGGAAAAAAACCATTAAACTTTACAGAAGGTGATTATCTAAGTATTATTGGAGATATTTTTTTAGATGATAAAAATTTAAGGATGGTCTCAGCATATGAATGCTTGAAAACATCGTTAGAAAGAGATATTGTGTGGATGGAAGAACTTAGATATTTATATGAAAAGTTTTATCTTAGGAATATGTAATGATAAAATAAAAATAGTTTTTAGTAAACCATGATTTTCTGTTCTCCCATTTTTCCTATTTTCGAATAAAGCAAATCATACAAAACTATTTATAACAAAACTTAAATACTATTTGTAACGAAACGCAACCAATTTTGAAAGAAGTCCACTAACGAAATAAAGCGTTCGTAATCATAATAGCGATTACGTGCTCTTAAAACTTCAACTTTACACCTACGGAAAAACGTTAATTATCCCTTACTTTGTTATTGTGGAATTTAAAAATTACTTTGCTGGACAAAAAGAACTGTGTCACAGACTCACAGTCACAGACTATTTATTAGTGTACTCTGAGATTGTACTGCAGAATCTGCAGATGTCGGGTTCTTGGCGGGAAAGTGAAGTGTCAAGTTTAGCAGTTTTGTTTTATTTTCTGTTTGTGTTTAGCTGAATATTAATGTGTAATAATGGTGGATTATTAACCATTTAGTGTTCGTGAACGTGCATCAGTGTAGGCAAATTAAACAAAACAGTGTAACATCACTTCAAGTTCTCTCAAGAAGTTCGCGTGAGGCTTCAGTAAAGTGCCACATCTTTACTGAAACTCAAGGGGAGCGGGTGGGTGGGGATATCATCTATCATGCAATTCATGCATCATTTCATCGTTCATAACTAAATAAAGATTTGCTAAAAGGTCCCAGCAACCAGGCCATTCAACTATTTTTTAAAAAAATCTGCAGATGTCATGTCAATCCGACAATAAATCTGTGATCGTGAACTTCTTTGAACAATTTTCGAAGTGTTAGTACGATTTAGCTACAAAAAACGTAAGTAATACTTCTAATGTTATAGTGAATATGCCTTTTTTTACAAAAAGCATTTAATTTTCTACCGAAATCAAAGGTCGGTGTTTCTAGGTTATTTTAACTTGTATTTAAGTAAATATATGTTTTATCCATGTCAGAACGATGGCCCACGAAGGAATTTCGCCGCAAGAGATCGAGGCTCTCTGCCAGACCCCTGATCCTTCGACCAGGGTAAGTATTCTTAAAAACTTTCGCAGTTTTTGTAGGTTCTGTTATCATAATGACAAGTGGAGTTTTTTCTGATATTATGTACTTGATGGATAGGTGATTCTGATTTATTATGCTATCTTATCAGTAATATTACATTGATTCGTATAAACTTTAAATATGTCAAAAAATAAGATATTTTAAGTGTTTATAAAAGGTCTTGTTTAGTCTTGTTAAATATTGAATGCAGCCTTCACAATTCAAAATTAATAGGCACTAGACAAACTATTTCAAACTACAAGTTGCTAGTAATGTCAAATGCCACTCAAACACCTGGGGTCCTCAGAGGAGACATTATTCTTGGTGATTTTCTGGAACCATAATTTGGGAGAAACCCGAATACTTTTGAGGTTACCTTATCGATAAACTTGTCTTGTCCAATATGGCAGTGTGCCCTCTTACTACAAAAAGTTATTGAAAATTTAATCTCTCTAAAAAGTATTAGAAAATTTCCTGTTGTGCATTTTTTGGTCTGCAGATTTAATATATATACATACGTACATACATAATAAATCCACATGAACAATATACAAATTAACAAACACTTGAGGTATTTTCCATTCAACCTTTCATAATAATCAAAAATCTTGAAACCAGTACCTACTGAATCCTGAAGAAAGCACAGTATTCTTGGGCTTAACTTTGGATGCTAAGCTTCAGTGGGGCCCACATATAGATAAACTGTCTAAAAAGCTAAGCTCCGCAGCATATGCTGTTAGAAAAATTTGTAATTTAACTGACATAGAGACAGCCCGTTTAGTGTACTTTGCCTATTTTCATAGTGTAATGTCGTACGGTATTCTGTTGTGGGAGAATATCTTTGTTTTGCAGAAAAGAGCTGTACAATCAGTTTATAAATTAAGTCCAAGACACTCTCTCCGAGAGAAATTTAAGGAGATTAATGTAATGACTGTACCTTCTCAGTATATTTTTGAAAATCTTTTATATGCCCATAAAAATATAAAATTGTTTAAAAAATACAGTGATATCCATAATATAAATACTAGAAACAAACATAAATTTGTTGTACCTACAACAAGGCTCAAGAAAATAGGTGGCTCGTTCCGATGTCAATGTATACGCTTTTATAATAAACTTCCAGGCCACGTTCATGATCTAAGCCTTAATAAATTCAAATCATTCATTAAACGTAAGTTGTGTCAGAAAGCTTTTTATACCGTTAAAGATTATATTGAGGACAAAAAGGCTTGGGATTGAGCTGCTCCAATTTTTACTTATTGAAGTGGTTTATTTTTATTGTTTGATGTTTTTTTTGCTAACTTTTATTATTTTATATACGTAACGTAATATATACGTAATGACATGATTATTTACTTGTAAAGTATTATATTATTTTAATTATTGTGAATGTGAAGACTATGTGGGTTATTGCTCTTTTATTTTTATTTTCACTTTGTCTTTTATTCTCAGTTAGTGTTAATCATGGTCTGGCAGTTTGAGTCATTTAAGCGGCCTACCCAAATGTCCTTTCTTTGGTATTGATCGTCGCATCGTTGAGCTCCTTAAGTTCTGAGTAGAGCTGCACAATTACTGACAAATGCGTGCACTGACTGGTCAGGTCCACTCAATCTGCGTGGTTCTTTCCTCAAAAGACCATTTCAGACACCAATCTGCATGGCCTTCACATGATCTGACCAAGATTTTTCTGGACTTTAAAAGAGACTGTGACCTCTGAGTTTGTTTCGGCCTTTCTTCTCAGAGTAGTCAGATAGGAAACGCCGACCTCATCTAGTTTTAAAAATATGACTGACGTGTAAAAGTGTTTGTTCAAACCTACTTACAGAAATAAAAATCATTTATCATTTATACTGTATCTTGGAATAATTACTTACCTACCTACTTCATTCATGCTTATCAGTAAAAATTGTGTAATCATCAATATAATTATCTGTAGTCAACACAAAAAAAAAACAAATCATAATGGCTCAAGACATAATACTACCTACCTACTATGAATACACTCAGTCTATGGATAATTGGATATAATAACAATCATGAAGAAGGCACCTAACATTAGATTTACCTTGTAGTTCCAAGGACAAGTGTGTGTGTTCTCTTACTTTCATGCCTAAACTTTGAACAACAAATTTTGGAAAGCAGACATTCATGACACACAGACATAATCTATTTCTTACCCGCAACATGGTTAAAACCTCAAGCTAATTAACCAATAAAACTAAAAATACTCTATACATTTCCAGGACTTCATGTTCCAGCAAACAATGTACCGTATAAAGGATCCTCGCAAATCCATTCCTTTCTACACTGGAGTCCTGGGCATGACACTACTGAAGCAGCTGCACTTCCCCGAGATGAAGTTCTCGTTGTTCTTCATGGGCTATGAGAACGCTGCGGAGATACCCTCGGACGAGGCCACGAGGACCGCTTGGGCTATGACCAGGAAGGCGACGCTGGAGTTGACATAGTGAGTAAATATTGGGTTTTGTTATTATTTGGACAGTTTGAGTAACACAGTGTCAATTCTTAGAATTTACGTTGTAAAGAAGTAGATTGAATGGCTAAAAGGCTGAGCAGTTGTTTGCACTTACTACTGACATCATAAAGCAGATTATTCTCCTGCTGATTAAAATCCCTAATAACTTAGAGGAGAGGTGACATAATTATTATGTCAACTAAGGCTAATGTGATAACTGGCATATTACATAGGTACTTGATGATAGCAAGTAACACCTCTCTTTTACAAATGCAATACCTTGTATATTATGTGGACCTGTTTATTGAGTTACAAGTACAACTAATTGCTTGAAATTTTTCAATGTTGCAAGGTTGAAAATTCTCAAATTGCTTGTAATTTAACCCATACTTTTGGAACTGAAACACATTATTCCTTTCTTTTACTTTTGTGATTGTTGTGTTATGTCAGTATCAAATAAATGCTTTTCTACTTCTCTCTCGGAAATAGGTATGGTGGTTAAAATACCTCAATCAAGCTATGTCACAACTTTCAGCTTCACATTGATTCTTAATTAATAACATAATATAAATCAGGCCTGTAACCCCCAAAGAGTTAGGCAGAGGTGTACCTGTAGTACATTGTTTCGTCAGTTATGATTGAGTTCCATGTAATAAGGGGCGAGCCTATTACCGTCAACCGAGCACAAATACCGACTCCGGGCTGTTACTGAGAAATTCCTCGTGGAAAACCCAGTAACACTGCCTGTCCTGGGAAACGAAACCCGGACCTCGTGCTCGGCAGTAGCGCTGGCGACCACTAAACAACGAGGCACTCTTAATTAATACTTACTCTTTATTTAATTTTCCAGCAACTGGGGCACAGAGAGTGATGACTCGAGCTACCACAACGGCAACTCTGACCCGCGCGGATTCGGACACATTGGTATACTTGTGAGGAATGTGGACGAGGCTTGTGCCAGGTATGTACCTAAACCTCAAATTTTTATTTCATCAAATTAATATTTGACAAACAGCCTGATTAAAATGCTAGCATGATAGAAAGTGCTTACCGGGGCTTATTGAGACCGGCAGCACTAAGAAGTGTGATGATAATGTTGTACAAAACTTGTCTGTCAAATTCATATTCTGTGAGCTTCGACTATCACTTGCCACAGGAAATTGTGCATTAGAGAAAATTGAAATGTATTGTGAGCCGTAATATCGTGTATCCATTCATATCGTCGTCAAACAAAGCTGCTTTGCACAAAATGCTGCTAAATAGCAAAACTACAAAACTCGAAATGCCCGGTTTTCTCAGTAATAAGCTTTTGTCCTGCAGGATAATTACAACCTTAAACTAATAGAAATAAAAAAGAATAATAAAAAGAAATAAAAAGTGTTTAAAGTTGTTTTAAAAAGACAATAAAAAGCATAAATTATTTTATGCTGTAAAATTATTGGTATTTAGCCAAACGGCTAAACACAACTAGACGACCAGTTGATGACAAAATTGTTTAAAAAAAATACTACTTAAAGAAGTAGTATTTTTAAACAATCAAGTTTTTAAATCACTTGGAATTTTATTATATATCCGAACACACATGTTATTTATGCAACTGTTGTATAATAAGGGTTATCAAAACACTAATGTGGGTTTATCACACATGAGTGTTTTATTACCTAATTATTTAAGTACAGTTGACATACAAGACTTTATCTGCACCCATGATATGAATCCTCTATAAAAGGTTCTGAAACCATTAGGTTAAGTGGTGTAAGAACCTTATGTAAATTCATAGAAAGTTTAATTGCTGCGAATCTAACACAAACAAACTATGTATAGGTAATAATAAAATTATTTATTGTAATAATTATTTTCATTTTAGATCATACAATTATTGAAATGCACTTGAATATTTGCATCTTGTTGAATGTTGGCAGATCCTGATGATATTTTTAATTGAAGATTTTGGAAATTTTGTAAATCTTATTGTATCATTCATTTTTGTGAACAACAAAGTAATACATTTTTGCAATAATATCGACTATATACGACCTGAATTCGAATAACCTATAAGTTTTCTTTTTAAATTACGGTGCTGTGGTAGTGAAACGCGCGTACATGACAATTTTCGTTTTTTGAAATTCATAAAGATACCACGAATTGAGTAGTGAGTAGAGAATACAATCCCGAGCATGTTTTTCAATCCGGGCTTACGGGATTTTTGAAGCCTTTTCCCGGGATCCCGGGCTCATCCCGGGATTAGACTGTGGTTTCTAATTGGGCTAAAATAAAAAAAACACGAGTAATTAAAAAAAAATGTCTTTAATGTCTTTGCACAACACAAATCAGAATAATAATAAGAAAAGAAAAAACACAAACCAAAAAATACTATACTTTTGCAAGAAATTAAAAAACAGCACAAAATAACTATTTAGAATTTCGAAAATATAATCGCAGAAATATCAAAGCATCCAATGTTTGACTTCCGAGCCTGCTTCGTAGTTTATTGCCAACATAAGCAGCAGCTGAAAACGCTCGTTCAGCTTCTACACTGGTTGGAGGAATAGACAATAGATACTTATATGCTGTTTCTAAGTGATATCCACGAACACCTCCATTTTCGAACAGGCTCATTTCACGTCTAATACTATTTGCCAACCCCAATTCATTTTGTACTTGTACTTCAGGATTTGGGGATTTCATACTCTTGTTAATTTCCAGCTGTAACTTTTCCTTTAATGTCAATTGGGGTTGGGAGGTTTCTGACCTTAGCTCATCATCTGTTTGTGATACTGACCTTGCTTCTTCTTCCGTGTAATCTCGACTATTAAGTCTTTTAACAATACTCTTTATTTGCTTCCTCACTAAAGCCTGTGTCGGAACTGGAAATAAGTCGTGCCATTCCAAATCCGATAATAACTGATTTTCAACATCCATTCGTGGATCTTGTAAATAACATCTATCTATCTATCACTTCGTCGTTTCTTTATACGTTCCACTAAGGATGTTTTAATTTTTTTGGCAAGTGCTGAGTTTTTGCTAGACAGTTGTTTTATAAGAAATTTCAAAGCGGCATCAGCTGTGCATAAATTAGCATCTCGCCGACAGATTGCTTCTACTGTCAATTTAATTGGGGTCAGCACATCAACAATTTTATTTACCAATTCAAAATCAACATCTTCTAAACGAATTGGATGATTGAGAATCTATAAGAGCTTTTTGAATGCATGCTTTTAAAAGATAAAATCGCTCCAGCATTGTTAAAAGACTATTCCACCTGGTTTTACAGTCCAAAAGAAGTGACAACTCTTTTCCATGTTCAATTTTCACATATTTTTGAAGTACTGTTTCATTTTTCAATGGAGATCTTTTGAAATACACTACAACTTTGCGGATTTTCTTTATCAGCTCATTAATATTTTCATATTGTGTTAACTCTGGTACGTGTTCTGGCGCAAGATCATTTTGTGACACTACGATTAAACCTGATTCTGGACAGTCTAAGTCTTCTAAATGGTGTTCATCATCGCTGTCGTCCATATAATCAACAGTCACAGCTGGTTCATTTATAGTATCATCTGAGGTAGGGCTATCTTGCAAATTATTATGTTTTTCATAAAGCACATCACAGACCGCCAAATTGATACCATGTGCGAGACACAGTTGTTGTTCAGTGCAAATAAGCCGCCCCACCTTTATCATAACATTCGGTCCATCGGTTACAATAGCCACGATGTCAGTTTCTAGGGAAATGTCAAATTTACTTAGACGCTCTTGCAATATACAAAGACAATTTTCAGCTGTCATACTATCGTAAATAGGAACAAGTCCTAAGTTCCAAAATTTTTTATATGAATGAACGTTGACCGCCATGTATCGTTTATTGGAAGTTGAAGTCCACTCGTCGAAAGAAAGACTAAATCTTTCACCTGCACTTTTCAAATGTTTTAATTCTGCAGTTACTTGCTTTCTGATTTTTTCACTGTAATTCATAACACGTTTTCGAACAGTGACGGCTGACTTTGGTAAATCCGTGTATTTTGCTAAGAGCAAATTATTCACACTGAATGGAAATCCATCTAATGCAATCATTCTTGCCAAAATATCATCCAGGCTATCGTCGGCACTTTTAGTAAAATAATTATCTAACTTTCGCTTGGCTGGCGGCGGTGCTGTGTTCAGATTTTCAGAATCTTGACTTGTTTAAGCTGATATAACCTTGATGTTATGTTTTGATAACAAATGTGTATGTAATCCCTTAGTTGATCCACCCAAAGTCTTGAGGATGGCTGGGCATCGCTTACATTTAGCACTATTCCCGTCCTTCTCAACTAAATAATAACTCCACACTGACGTCGTATCACTGTCTTTTTTATGTCTAACAAAGTCTCCCGCCATTTGAAATACTTAATTTCAGATAATTGACTTTTAAATTTTAATGACGTAGCCTACGTAACCCGTCGTCACTGACGTAGCCTACGTAACCCATCACTGACAGAACAATAAATGAAAAAAATAAAACCTGATTTGCATATTTATTACTATTTATTTACATATTTATTTACACTACGACGAAACTGAAGAATTCCTAAAGAAGTGATCACTCAATCCCTCAAATACTTGCATGCATCACACACTACATACATTAACGAAACACTCACTACACTAACTATATACTCACCACCCCAACATACTGAACATTTATTTTTATTTACTATTTATAGTATTTTCCAAAATTGCTATCGTTTTAGATTGATAGATTCTGTATTTTTATTTTTGTTTAGTAACTTAGTGTTCTGCAATGATTACTATATACGTTTTAACACGTGCACCATAAGTCCACCATTTATGATGGGGATCGGAACTGTTCCTCCTAAACACAGGTTATTTTGTAACCTATCTAGGAGACCAGTACGACCCACTAACTACATAGATTATGAAACTTTATGCTTGTGCTTTATACATTTACCTTGTCATGTAATCTAGTCCTAGTTGAACATTCAATCTTTTTATCTTTTTATCTTATACTTTCGTACAGGGAATCCCCGACCGACGGGAAATACCCGCAACAATATGAGATGATCGGGTGATTCCCCTGTTGGTTCGTTGGGGAATTACCTTAAGAGTATTGTATTAAAGTATTCCGAGTGGGGAAGTCCCTTCTAAGTTCTACGACAAACATATTATTAGGACTGTACCTGTGTAGTAAATAGTGGGTACCTACGTATTGTACGAGTTGCTTTTTGTCGTAATGTATTAAAATAATCTAGTCAAGGTTATTTTCAAGGCGCAACGGACTACGGAATACAAACTAGACTTGTAAAAATTATTAATTATAATTATAAAAGTTAGAGCTGGAAATTATTTAATTATATTATATTATACGTATTAGACGTGAAATGAGCCTATTCGAAAATGGAGGAGTTCGTGGATATCATTGTACATATACAACCTACAGCCAGTATACAGTATATTACTTTTGTATTATATAATGCAATGGCCTGTTGGTCCCAGTCAAGACTCCAGACAATAAGTAAGTCCAGTAAGTCTTCAATAAGTTCTCTCTAATCTCTCTAAGTTGCCTAGTGACCTTCTAATGTCACAGTTTTACCCATTACCTTTGTACGGGTGATTGGGACATCAATCCTTCACAAGCATTATCTCAAGATACTAGGCATAAAATAATAAATGGTACCTTGAGTTAAGTATCTCAAGATGGTATCTTGAGCTAAGTATCTCAAGACGGTGTCTTGAGCTGAGTATCTCAAGACGGTGTCTTGAGCTGAGTATCTCAAGACGGTGTCTTGAGCTAAGTATCTACTATAATACTTAATCTCAAGACCCATAAATATGGGTAATTGATTGACAGCAAATAGTTAATATCGGCACCTACTCCATATACTTTACATGATTATGGTCTGGAGCTCTACATCATTTATGATCAGTGATGTTTATAATGCAATGACCTAGTCTTCAATAAGTTATTATCTAATCTCTCTAAGTTGCCCAGTGACCTTCTAATGTCACAGTTTTACCCATTACCTTTGTACGGGTGATTGGGACATCAATGCTTCACAAGCATTATCTCAAGATACTAGGCATAAAATAATAAATGGTATCTTGAGTTAAGTATCTCAAGACGGTGTCTTGAGCTGAGTATCTCAAGACGGTGTCTTGAGCTGAGTATCTCAAGACGGTGTCTTGAGCTAAGTATCTACTATAATACTTAATCTCAAGACCCATAAATATGGGTAATTGATTGACAGCAAATAGTTAATATCGGCACCTACTCCATATACTTTACATGATTATGGTCTGGAGCTCTACAGCATTTGTGATCAGTGATGTTTATAATGCAATGACCTAGTCTTCAATAAGTTATTATCTAATCTCTCTAAGTTGCCCAGTGACCTTCTAATGTCACAGTTTTACCCATTACCTTTGTACGGGTGATTGGGACATCAATGCTTCACAAGCATTATCTCAAGATACTAGGCATAAAATAATAAATTGTATCTTAAGCTAAGTATCTCAAGATAGTATCTTGAGCTAAGTATCTCAAGATGGTATCTTGAGCTAAGTATCTCAAGATGGTGTCTTGAGCTAAGTATCTCAAGATGGTGTCTTGAGCTAAGTATCTCAAGATGGTATCTTGAGCTAAGTATCTCAAGACGGTGTCTTGAGCTAAGTATCTCAAGACGGTGTCTTGAGCTAAGTATCTCAAGACGGTGTCTTGAGCTAAGTATCTCAAGACGGTGTCTTGAGCTAAGTATCTCAAGACGGTGTCTTGAGCTGAGTATCTCAAGACGGTGTCTTGAGCTGAGTATCTCAAGACGGTGTCTTGAGCTAAGTATCTACTATAATACTTAATCTCAAGACCCATAAATATGGGTAATTGATTGACAGCAAATAGTTAATATCGGCACCTACTCCATATACTTTACATGATTATGGTCTGGAGCTCTACAGCATTTGTGATCAGTGATGTTTATAATGCAATGACCTAGTCTTCAATAAGTTATTATCTAATCTCTCTAAGTTGCCCAGTGACCTTCTAATGTCACAGTTTTACCCATTACCTTTGTACGGGTGATTGGGACATCAATGCTTCACAAGCATTATCTCAAGATACTAGGCATAAAATAATAAATGGTATCTTGAGTTAAGTATCTCAAGATGGTATCTTGAGCTAAGTATCTCAAGACGGTGTCTTGAGCTAAGTATCTACTATAATACTTAATCTCAAGACCCATAAATATGGGTAATTGATTGACAGCAAATAGTTAATATCGGCACCTACTCCATATATTTTACATGATTATGGTCAATTATGGTTAATGCTCTACAGCATTTATGATCAGTGATGTTTATAATGCAATGACCTAGTCTTCAATAAGTTATTATCTAATCTCTCTAAGTTGCCTAGTGACCTTCTAATGTCACAGTTGACACGGTTGTTTGTACGGGTGATTCCCAATGCGTCCCAATCCTAGGCATAAAATAATAAATGGTATCTTAAAAAATAATGGTATCTATGGTGGTATTTATGGTATGGTATGGTAATTAATTAATGGTATCTTAAGTATCTCAAAATGGTGTCTTGAGCTAAGTATCTCAAGACGGTGTCTTGAGCTAAGTATCTCAAGACGGTGTCTTGAGCTAAGTATCTCAAGATGGTGTCTTGAGCTAAGTATCTCAAGACCCATAAATATGGCATACCCATATATATGATTGACAGCAAATAGTTAATATCGGCACCAACTCCATATATTTTACATGATTACGGTCTGGAGCTCTACAGCATTTATGATCAGTGATGTTTATAATGCAATGGCCTGTTGGTCCCAGTCAAGACTCCAGACAATAAGTAAGTCCAGTAAGTCTTCAATAAGTTATTATCTAATCTCTCTAAGTTGCCTAGTGACCTTCTAATATCACAGTTTTACGGGTGATTGGGACATCAATGCTTCACAAGATACTAGGCATAAAATAATAAATGGTATCTTGAGTTAAGTATCTCAAGATGGTGTCTTGAGCTAAGTATCTCAAGATGGTATCTTGAGCTAAGTGTCTCAAGACCCATAAATATGGGTAATTGATTGACAGCAAATAGTTAATATCGGCACCTACTCCATATATTTTACATGATTACGGTATGGAGCTCTTATTTATGATCAGTGATGTTTATAGTGACCTTCTAATGTCACAGTTTTACCCATTACCTTTGTACGGGTGATTGGGACATCAATGCTTCACAAGCATTATCTCAAGATACTAGGCATAAAATAATAAATTGTATCTTAAGCTAAGTATCTCAAGATGGTATCTTGAGCTAAGTATCTCAAGATGGTATCTTGAGCTAAGTATCTCAAGATGGTGTCTTGAGCTAAGTATCTCAAGATGGTATCTTGAGCTAAGTATCTCAAGATGGTGTCTTGAGCTAAGTATCTCAAGATGGTATCTTGAGCTAAGTATCTCAAGACGGTGTCTTGAGCTAAGTATCTCAAGACGGTGTCTTGAGCTAAGTATCTCAAGACGGTGTCTTGAGCTAAGTATCTCAAGACGGTGTCTTGAGCTAAGTATCTCAAGATGGTGTCTTGAGCTAAGTATCTACTATAATACTTAATCTCAAGACCCATAAATATGGGTAATTGATTGACAGCAAATAGTTAATATCGGCACCTACTCCATATACTTTACATGATTATGGTCTGGAGCTCTACATCATTTATGATCAGTGATGTTTATAATGCAATGACCTAGTCTTCAATAAGTTATTATCTAATCTCTCTAAATTGCCCAGTGATCTTCTAATGTCACAGTTTTACCCATTACCTTTGTACGGGTGATTGGGACATCAATGCTTCACAAGCATTATCTCAAGATACTAGGCATAAAATAATAAATGGTATCTTGAGTTAAGTATCTCAAGACGGTGTCTTGAGCTGAGTATCTCAAGACGGTGTCTTGAGCTGAGTATCTCAAGACGGTGTCTTGAGCTGAGTATCTCAAGACGGTGTCTTGAGCTGAGTATCTCAAGACGGTGTCTTGAGCTGAGTATCTCAAGACGGTGTCTTGAGCTGAGTATCTCAAGACGGTGTCTTGAGCTGAGTATCTCAAGACGGTGTCTTAAGCTAAGTATCTACTATAATACTTAATCTCAAGACCCATAAATATGGGTAATTGATTGACAGCAAATAGTTAATATCGGCACCTACTCCATATACTTTACATGATTATGGTCTGGAGCTCTACAGCATTTGTGATCAGTGATGTTTATAATGCAATGACCTAGTCTTCAATAAGTTATTATCTAATCTCTCTAAGTTGCCCAGTGACCTTCTAATGTCACAGTTTTACCCATTACCTTTGTACGGGTGATTGGGACATCAATGCTTCACAAGCATTATCTCAAGATACTAGGCATAAAATAATAAATGGTATCTTGAGTTAAGTATCTCAAGATGGTATCTTGAGCTAAGTATCTCAAGACGGTGTCTTGAGCTAAGTATCTACTATAATACTTAATCTCAAGACCCATAAATATGGGTAATTGATTGACAGCAAATAGTTAATATCGGCACCTACTCCATATATTTTACATGATTATGGTCAATTATGGTTAATGCTCTACAGCATTTATGATCAGTGATGTTTATAATGCAATGACCTAGTCTTCAATAAGTTATTATCTAATCTCTCTAAGTTGCCTAGTGACCTTCTAATGTCACAGTTGACACGGTAGTTTGTACGGGTGATTCCCAATGCGTCCCAATCCTAGGCATAAAATAATAAATGGTATCTTAAAAAATAATGGTATCTATGGTGGTATTTATGGTATGGTATGGTAATTAATTAATGGTATCTTAAGTATCTCAAAATGGTGTCTTGAGCTAAGTATCTCAAGACGGTGTCTTGAGCTAAGTATCTCAAGACGGTGTCTTGAGCTAAGTATCTCAAGATGGTGTCTTGAGCTAAGTATCTCAAGACCCATAAATATGGCATACCCATATATATGATTGACAGCAAATAGTTAATATCGGCACCAACTCCATATATTTTACATGATTACGGTCTGGAGCTCTACAGCATTTATGATCAGTGATGTTTATAATGCAATGGCCTGTTGGTCCCAGTCAAGACT
Source organism: Tiliacea citrago (assembly GCA_963921375.1). NCBI lineage: Eukaryota > Metazoa > Arthropoda > Insecta > Lepidoptera > Noctuidae > Tiliacea > Tiliacea citrago. The sequence continues at coordinate 16,783,626 of OY992805.1, forward strand.
CCAGACAATAAGTAAGTCCAGTAAGTCTTCAATAAGTTATTATCTAATCTCTCTAAGTTGCCTAGTGACCTTCTAATATCACAGTTTTACGGGTGATTGGGACATCAATGCTTCACAAGATACTAGGCATAAAATAATAAATGGTATCTTGAGTTAAGTATCTCAAGATGGTGTCTTGAGCTAAGTATCTCAAGATGGTATCTTGAGCTAAGTGTCTCAAGACCCATAAATATGGGTAATTGATTGACAGCAAATAGTTAATATCGGCACCTACTCCATATATTTTACATGATTACGGTATGGAGCTCTTATTTATGATCAGTGATGTTTATAGTGACCTTCTAATGTCACAGTTTTACCCATTACCTTTGTACGGGTGATTGGGACATCAATGCTTCACAAGCATTATCTCAAGATACTAGGCATAAAATAATAAATTGTATCTTAAGCTAAGTATCTCAAGATGGTATCTTGAGCTAAGTATCTCAAGATGGTATCTTGAGCTAAGTATCTCAAGATGGTGTCTTGAGCTAAGTATCTCAAGATGGTATCTTGAGCTAAGTATCTCAAGATGGTGTCTTGAGCTAAGTATCTCAAGATGGTATCTTGAGCTAAGTATCTCAAGATGGTATCTTGAGCTAAGTATCTCAAGATGGTGTCTTGAGCTAAGTATCTCAAGATGGTATCTTGAGCTAAGTATCTCAAGATGGTGTCTTGAGCTAAGTATCTCAAGATGGTATCTTGAGCTAAGTATCTCAAGACCCATAAATATGGGTAATTGCTAACTTAAAGTTTAAACTTTAAGGGGGATTTGATAAGGCTTTTCAAACTGAATATTAGTAATAATAGCAGAGCAACAATAATTTCATCAATTATCCTCAAAGATTAACTTGAAGCCCATCTCCCATGCTCTTTGAAAGACTGGTGATTTTCATTTATTACACAAAATTAAAACTCTAAAAGCAGGCTTAGCATGATGCTTTCTATTTCTACTCTATTGTAGAATAGAAATCGCTTGTCTATCTTTCTTCGTAGAAAACTGTCAGCTGTCTACACAGAAGCGTAATTTTTATCTACTTTAAAACACTTCTCTACGGTTCTCATGCTAAGCCTATGGAACCAGGAATGGTTGGTTAAGTTTCTTTTAGTACTAACCTAATAAGCAATATGGCGATATGAATAAGCAGTTTTTTTATACATGTATAAGATTTTGCAATATCAGGTGGCGATGACAAAGATAGGGTCAAAGTAGGTCTAACAAAGTCTCCCGCCATTTGAAATACTTAATTTCAGATAATTGACTTTTAAATTTTAATGACGTAGCCTACGTAACCCGTCGTCACTGACGTAGCCTACGTAACCCGTCACTGAGAGAACAATAAATGAAAAAAATAAAACCTGATTTGCGTATTTATACTTTCGTACAGGGAATCCCCGACCGACGGGAAATACCCGCAACAATATTATGATATGAGATGATCGGGTGATTCCCCTGTTGGTTCGTTGGGGAATTACCTTAAGAGTATTGTATTAAAGTATTCCGAGTGAGGAAGTCCCTTCTAAGTTCTACGACAAACATATTATTAGGACTGTACCTGTGTAGTAAATAGTGGGTACCTACGTATTGTACGAGTTGCTTTTTGTCGTAATGTATTAAAATAATCTAGGCAAGGTTATTTTCAAGGCGCAACGGACTACGGAATACAAACTAGACTTGTTTGTGGCAATCCCGAAAATCCTGAGATTAGCCAAGTACAGTCCCGGGATTTTCGGGGCCAGAAAACGGTCGGGATCCCGGGATCCCGAGATTCGGGATCCCGGGATTGTATTCTCTAGTAGTGAGAATGTGGCTGTTTGATGAGTAACGAAGGGATCGAAAAAGCAAAGGAGTTGCATAATGAAATTTTGTACAACATTATAACACTTGTTTGGATGATAATTATTATGATTACTATGACACTGGTTGTTTTAGTGTTGGCAATAAGCTGTTTCAAAAACTTTTATAGAGGATTTATAGCATGGGTATAGATAAACAGCTTTTACTATATTTAACCAGTTGGTAAGTCATTTAATATGCCTGTGAGGATCTCAACGGTTTTGAGAATATACATGCTCTGCCTTTTTAACCGACTTCCAAAAAGGAGGAGGTTATATGTTCGGGTGTATGTTTGTTTTTTTTTTTTTATGTATGTTCACCGATTACTCCGCCAATTGTGGACGGATTTTGAAAATTCTTTTTTTGAGTCCCATTGCCACCAAATCAGAATCTGATGGATCCCATGGGAATCGAGGGAAATCCTCAAGTTTTATAGGCATACCTATAGCGATTTGAGTATGTTTTATAGTAACTCGTGCATTTGCACTTGAAAAGCACCATTTGGTGAAGTGGAACTGATGATGAAGACCACAGATGGCCACCGGAACTACTTAATAATAAGTATATCACCGTTGCGATTCGATTAGGCACTTTAATATGGTTGCTAAACAATTTATGCTCGTCAAAATGCATATGGTGAAGTCACCATCAGTCCTCCTGGTTCTTACCAGGATAACTCCTCAACAATTAACGCCCCTGCATCGGGAAAAGCAATATTTTGTAAAAGGTGATGAGAATTTGACATTAGGCTATTGTAAATTGGATAAATTACAAACTGACCCACTAAAAAGTGAAAAATTAAAAACTTTTTACAAAAAAAAAACAACCGACTTCCAAAAAAAACACTACAAAGTGAAAAATAACTTTAATTTCGGAAGTCGGTGGCTTTTGGTCTGTATTTTAGTTTTTTGCCACCGACTTCCGAAATTAAGTTAGTTTTTTTTGGAAGTCGGTTGTTTTTTTTTTGTAGAAAGTTTTTTTAAATAAGTATTTATGCTTCTTAAGAAACATGTATACTTCATATTTATAAAGAGAGGGTAGCAGTAATAAACCAAGTTCTTTAAATATTGGCCTGCAAGATTCATCAGGTTGAAGCCCGTATATTAATCTGCTATTAATTACTATTAAACAAAGCCATAAGTATAACAAATGTATCACTATACAACTTAAAGAAATACCTCATAAACAATCTTACATTCCAGATTCGAACAACAAGGCGTCAAGTTCATCAAGCGCCCCAACGACGGCAAGATGAAGGGTCTGGCCTTTATTCAGGACCCCGATGGCTACTGGATAGAGATTTTCACCAGCAACGTTGTCTAACCCGGTTCTATAGGAGTTTTGGTACAGTGTCGGATTAAATACCAGTCTGGCAGCCTTAAAATGGAGCCGAAGGGGTAGGCAGAGGTGTATACAGGGTAAAATTCAAGTAGCTAGTACATCTTCGATGTGATGGGAAGTCCACTGCTGGATATAGGCTTCTCCAATCGCACGCCATTCAACTCAATTTTCGGCAAACTCTCATGTGATGTTTATCAATAGGTATCAAAAAACGAAAAAACAAAAAAAATCGTGGAGTTGTGCTAGCTAATTTATTTTGACCCTGTACACATATTTCATACACTATGTTGCTGTTGGCCATCGTAATGGGGAAAAGCCTATTAATACTAGGCCCAAAACCAGAAATCATGTTGCTCCTGAGAAGTTACTAATGAAAAAATTCAATAAGATTTTGCTTGATCCGTGATTCGAACCAAGGATCACGTTAGCAGTCTTGTTTGCAACTACTAGACTTACAAGACCAAGAGTAAACTAAAACTTCAACTCCTAAAAAGTTGAAACAGAGCATGTAAGAGCTTATTATGCTAAATAACATTCATAGATAACAATTAGCTCTAGATATTGTTATGATGTACAAACATTTCCAAAAAAATATTTTTTCAATGTCATTACATAACATTTACAGATTTTTTATGATTATGACATGTAACTAATATTAATTTAATGGTTGCTTAGTAAAATTAATGTATAAAGCATTTTTTTTTACAAAAGAAGTGTAGGCAAAAGTTGTAAAATTTAAATTATTAGAAAATATATTCTTGTTCGACCCTACACTGTACCAAAATCAATTACTTATTATTAAGAAAATGTAAACCACCCCTGTATGAATTGTTTATTAATAGCCCACTGCTGGGCATACACATGCAATATATTACTTACGTACTATTGTGATAGTATCCTTTTTCACATAAAATAACAAGAATTGAAATATCCCACTGCTGGGCAAACGACTTATACCATCAAAGTAACTGATATTTTAACCAACCGAACTCAGTGGTGGACCAGTGGTAACGACCGCGACTTACGAGTTGTAGGTCGTAGGTTCGAACCATGATAGGTGTTTGACGTTGTATAAATTATTTCAGCACCACTGCTATCAAAACGGTGATGGAAAATATCGTGAGGAAACCGGCATGTCCTAAAACCAAAATTCGAAGGCATGTGACATCTACCAACCCGCACTGGGCCCGCGTGGTGGATTATGACGCCCTCTCACAGAGGGGTGGCCTTTGTCCCAGCAGTGGGAACATTATTATGCACTCGCAAAGACTTGTGACAGTTGCGGTCATCAAACTAGCGTTTAGTGTCATCGATTTAGGAAACTGAAATTAAATTATTGGAAAAAGCTAGATTTCGAATTTTACTATTTTGAATTCTAGATACTTAAATAGTGTTTTATGAATTTAAAAAAATATTGTTGAGCAAAAATACTTTTTAATTGGTAATAATAGTGGTTGCCCAGAACTGGGCAACCGTGAGCAATTGTGATTAATAATTATAAGGATAATTTTGTATTTATTTGTTATTCTTGTGTATTGGTTTTACGTGCAATTATTAATTGAATATATTATAATAATGTTATTTACAAATTGAAATTTTATTATTTCTTAATCCATGTATTTAAGCTAGACTTGGATACGTGCTATGTATTGTTTACGCTTTTTAGGGATCCGTACCAACGGGACCCAACTACTAAGGCTCCGCTGTCCGTCCGTCTGTCACAGGGCTGTACCTTTGAACCCTAATAGGTAGACACTTGAAATTTTCACAGACTGGGTTCTACTATGGCCGCTTTATACCGCTACAAATAAAAATAAAATAAAGGTAAAAATTATAATTAAACTTTATTTTATACAAGAAACGTGTTAAAGAAATATATAGTGTTAAATTTTGTACGGTGGTACGGACCCCTTCGTGTGCGAGTACGACTCGGCCGCTTTTTTTGTCAATATCGATAATGTATTTTTTATATACCTTCGTAATTATGGCACTTACATGCCTAATTGGCACAGATTTGCTATAAAACAGCAGAAATAATGCATTATTGAAACAAACATATTATACCTACTATTATAATGGCCAATAATAAAATTAGACCATGGAAGACAATTATCGACATGTGCCGATTCGGTCATTTGTATATGATAGGTCTGAATTATAGCCAATGTTGGACAAACATAGGAATACATTGTTTATGTACGAACTAAATGTGTGCTAAATGCATCAATAGAGTTCGACGTTTAGTATGACCAATGTTGGCAGTGACATGTCTTAGGAAGACTTAGTAGTGATGTTTAAGTATTAAGATGTTTAGCAGGAAGTACTTATCACATCTGGAAATCTGCAACTGGAAACGCCATTTTTCTTTGCTCTTTTTAGGGCTCCGTATGTCCGAATGAAAAAACGAAACCCTTATGGGATCACTTGTGATCGATACCTATGGGCTCAAATGTCATATAGGACATTTTGGGCAAAAAGGACTTTTTGATACTGTTTTACTCAGTTTAAAATTTTCTATCGATCTGTATATTCCGTTTGTAAAGTCGCATTTTGTCCTTTACGACCTTTGAGCCCAGAGGTATCGTGTGTGACTGTCTGTCTGTCCATGTGTCACAGACAATTTGCTCCGAATCTAATGGACCGATAAAGTTGAAATTTTGTACACATATCAATTTCTGTCAAACACGGACGTGTAATGTCTTATTATTGCGTGTTACGCAATTATATATAAATTTAAGAGAAAAATACGAAAATTTAAAAAAAGTTTTGCACACTGTACTGTGTGACATATCTAATGAAAGGATTTACTCTGAGGGTTTCAAGTATATTGTTTTTTTTTAGTTACCTTCTTAAGAAAATATATGAAAATTGACCAAACCCAAAAATAACATGGTAAATCACTCAATATTGTGCGTACAAACTTACAATTTTGCAGTTGGAATGTATGGGGGAACGTGTTTTTCAACTACAATCTTAAGTTTATTGTTGGGATAAATTCATCCCAACCATGGAACCCTTCATTGTGCGTGGCTCGACACACACTTGGCTGGTTTTTTTTGTGTCTGCTGTTGGTAGTGGAGCTGACTGTTTCCTCTGGTTTCTGAAAGCATAATTAAATTATTAATCTGTAGTCAAACATCAAGTCAAGTGATTTTATCGGTTTTTGTTATTTTGGTAACCAATCACAGGCGTTTCTTCTTCTTCGTCGTGTCGATGGCACGACATTGTACAAAATTTTGTTAACCCAACACTTCAGCACTAATTTATAACATCACGTTGAGATTGAGATATAAGATTTTTTCGTTAGCATGTTAGTTAATTTTTGGATTTATCAACTTTTTTAAACCGGGTGTTAGTAGTAGCACAGATAAATAATACTACGTAGTAGGTACCTATAGTCAACAAGGTAGGCTCTGTTATTGTATGTCTATATGCCGTGACGTAGCTAGGGGGGGGGCGGGCCGCGCCGGGTGCCAGCTGGTTGGAGGTAAAACACGACCGTAAAAAAAAAAAAAAACTATCACGTTTATTAACGTTATACCACTTACGCTTGAAGCCATTGTAACCTAGTTATCCAAACTATATAAAAATAAAGCAAAAAAAGTTAAGGAAAAAATCACAGCAGTAGTAGATACCTACTTATTTATATACCTAAAACGGAGTTAAAAGGAAAACGAGTAATAGTCGCCCAACTTACATTTGCAGTTGGAATGTATGGGAGAACATGTTTTTTAACTATACAGTCTTAAGTTTGTTCTTGGGATAAATTCATCCCAACTATGGAACCCTTCACTGTGCGTGGAAGACACACGCACTAGGCCGGTTTTTATTCTTGGGTGACACTATTATGCGCACCGGGTGTCACCCATGCTAGCTACGCCACTGGTTATATCATTTATCTACCTCGTTAAGAGGAGGCTCCCGATTTTTATGTTTATTTGCATGGATATAATTACAACAAGCAATTCAACCATATCGATATGTTCGCTCTTTCTGCTGGTAGTTTCAAAAATGTAGTAAGTACTTGAAACAATTAGTCACTAGTAGGTAATTTTAATTAAGTTTTGCATGCCTTGATGAGTTTTTCTTTGTTTGCTAAATTTACTTATGTTTAACTATTTAGCAAAATAAATATTTCTTAACTTGAATTGTTGTAGTTTGTAGGTTTTAGTTATAGCATAGTTTGTAAAGATATTTTTTTAATGTGTATTTCGTGGAAAATGTTGTTGGTTACACATTTGGCCGTATGTTTTTCTATTTCTTCCTATAAAATGTAATGTGCAACTGTTTGTTTTCCCTAATAAATAAAATAAAATAAAATAAAATATTCTGAAACAGTCACACACAAGCAAAATTAAACTTTAGTATATGATTTATTGGATCTTTTTCTTTCCATGTAAAAGACAGTTACGTACTTAATTGTAATATTTTCTCTCAATACATTTTTTATTCGAAAACTATGTCTTTTTAAAGGATAATTATAAAAAACAAACAAGATGTTTGGCTTTTATGTCTAAAATAAATATTCACAACAAGGAAATATAGTTTATTATCCACCCACCAGATATTTTTCTCTAGATCAATTATTACTTTAGTTATAAACGAAATAAGAATTGAGACTTACGCTATATAGTTTCGTGCTCGAACACGATTAAAGAGCACACGCGATATTCAACTTTATTACTGATGTATTAGCGTTTAGCACATACGGAGGGGCAGAGCATGCGTTCGAAATTTGATTGAGACTGCCTGCTCGTAACAAGTACCTACTAGTAGGTAATGATGACGGTATAAATTATTTAAGAATAAGTAACGCCAATTTATCGCATTTTCAAGATTTTCATCATCAAAAGATGTTTATCATGTCCAAAGAGTAAGTCAAAGAAGTAATATATTATGCACAAGTCCTATTCTCTATTCTTCGGATGGGTGACTCGTTGTTGCCCAATGTTACAAAGACCATATTTTAGCGATTAAGACGGACTTATTCTGTTGTTCTCTGAGTGAATGCCCAAGGAATGCATTGTTAGTACCTAATTTGTTATATAATACTTAAGGGGGATGCGCTAAGGTATCAGGTCAGTAAAAGCGTATATGTTGATCTAAATATGATTCGCGGACGTAACAAATATGGCTTTACAGAATTAATATCATTAGAATCAGCATTAGGTACAACTCTAAGTTCAAAAAATCCTACTCAATGATTATTTCAGAAATAATGCAGAAATATTTCAGAAAGTGCGGTGCTTGGGGGATGCCTATGTCCAGTAGTGGGCGTCTTTCGGCAGAAATGATGATGATGATGAAGCGCATAACGCATTGGGTTATCCTGTAATGGTAGATAAAAGAAAGAAAGATGGCCGTTTTGCGTGGAAGTGACGCATGTTTTCCCCCAACTTATTCTTTCGTGAATAAAAAAAATAAACGTATTTTCTTTCTTTCTTATACCGCATGTGTCAGCTTGTGTCTTTTCCTTGTTTCGAACTGTCCTATCTGTAATTTATAGTCTTTTTCAGGCTACGCTCCACATAATTTGTCTGCATCATATATTTTCCTAATAAATAGGCCACGTTCGTGGCACGATCTTGTTAAATGCTAGGTCTCAGTAATGTACGATAGTTAAGTGCAATATGAAGAAAATATTAGGTTTGTGCATTAACTTGTTACTCTTTATTATATCGGTAAGTCTAATTATATTGCAATACTTACTTCTTAATAATAATAGTCAGAGGCCTGAAAGTCTCACAAGCAGTCTTTAGGAGTACCTACCTGCCTATCGTGTTACCCAGTAACTGAATTTTAGAGGTCAGATAGGCAGTCGGTCCATGCAAAATAGTGGTACCTATTCAGCTGCATCCGGTAAGACTGTAAGCCGACCCTAACATACTTGGGAAAAGGAAAGGGGCAGTTAATGACTTACTGTTTGCAACATCCACCAACCCGCACTGGGCACGCGTGGTGCGGATTACGGCCTACTCTCTCACTGAGACGAGGCCTGTGTCTCAGCTCAGCAGTGAGCAATGAGGTTTTTCATTTCCAAAGTGGATTTTTCTCGCCAAAGGCGTTGAAATATAAGTAGTACCTACTTACGATGTCGCGCCAATAGTAGGTAGGTAGGTATGTGTTAAATATTTTTTTTCAAATCTACGATTTAAATTATAATTTAATATTATAAAGAGAAATTTTATTTGATTACTGACGATAGTTTAACGTGACAACGTCATAAGCCTTAAATGGAACGCCTCAGAGCGAGGTAACGCCGCATGAGTCATGTTTTTTCGTGCGTGCAGCCGGCTCCATCGAATTATAAGAAAGAAAAGAAAGAAAGAAAGAAAATACGTTTATTTGCGGTAAACATAACGCAAAGAAATAAAAACACAAACACGAAAGAACAAGTTGAGGGAAAATATGCGTCACATTCACGCAAAACGGCCATCGCTCAGCATAATGCTGCGACCCTATGCTAGACAGAGCCCCAGCGCTGGTTTTCAGCGACCGCCGGCGTTGACGTGATGACGTCAACCGGTGCAGCATAATGAGATAAAAATAAACAAAATAAAATAAATGCAATACTTCGTTATCTATGTATATATAAATATAATATCTAGAATGGCAACATTTAGTATAAGACATTGTCATGTCAAAATCTTTCACTACCTATAGAAAGCTACATTTTCAGCGAGTAACATGGGCAGTATTTGATTTAAAAAAAAATGAGATCCATACGAAAATTGGAATAATGTAACCCAAGATATCAAAAATTTACCTATAGAAGTCATTATTTCACGTGTGCTGCGAAAATTATTGATGATACATAAAATAATGTAGGTACTATATACATGTATGGAGTGGGGTCCCAATGTTGTTTCGAACGCCGCTGTTGCGACACACGCTGTTGCGAATTATTTTTCCACTGCCTCACAGGTTCGAAAGCTCACGGACTCGAATGAAGTAGTCGCGAAAGACGCTGTTTCGAAAAACATTTTCACTGCCTCATACGCTCGAATGCTTGTGATTTCGATTTATTTAGTCATAAAGTGTACAGAAAAGTATTTAATCATTTGGGTTAGGTTAGGTTAGAACAGTGACCATTAACGCGCGAAGGCGAGCGAGCGAAGCGAGCGTGCCGCGGCAGCGGCCGCCGAGCGCCAGGTCCCCTCTATTGTTGGTAAATTCAGTTACCAAAACAAAAACTCTTCATCAATATCCAATTTAACTAAATTACTATACGTTATATTAAATGATGATGTTGACACCGAATTTGTTGATTTTATTTAATTACTGTTTAAATACTTTTCTGTACACTTTATGACTAAATAAATCGAAATCACAAGCATTCGAGCGTATGAGGCAGTGAAAATGTTTTTCGAAACAGCGTCTTTCGCGACTACTTCATTCGAGTCCATGAGCTTTCGAACCTGTGAGGCAGTGGAAAAATAATTCGCAACAGCGTGTGTCGCAACAGCGGCGTTCGAAACAACATAGGGGACCCGTATGGAGTAGGTACTCATCATTACCCACAACAAAGTTCGCGAGGCTATAATTATGTCTAACTATTATACTTAGTTACGTCACAATACCTTCATGAACACAATAACCGTTTTTGACGTGACAACGTCTTATAATTCGATGGAGCCGGCTGCACGCACGAAAAAACATGACTCATGCGGCGTTACCTCGCTCTGAGGCGTTCTATTTAAGGCTTATGACGTTGTCACGTTCAACTATCGTCAATAAACCGACTTTATAGACAACCGATTTTTTTGATCAAATTAAACGGGTAGAATCGAAAGACGATTCGATGACATTCGTATCATGATATTAATCCTTATGCAACTAAATAGTTTCATATTCAAAGTTGATCATGTAAATTCCTCTTTAGATTATTCGAATCGGACCTTTCGTTTAGAAGTTGCGACGGGTATAAAAATGCTAAAAGTTAGAAAAATGCCGCGGTGTGAGCGAATAACCGTACGCTTACCGCTAGTTGCCCGTAAGGCCATCTAAAATTCCCGACTAAAAGTAGGTAATGCTGTCTCTATCTAACGAAACGTATCAAAAAGTGACAGCATTACTTTTAATGGGGAATTAAATTTAATGGACTTACGTGCAACTGGCGGTAAGTCTATTAGTTGCCTACGCATTTAATTTACTGTGGATAAAAATATAGTACCGATAATACGTGCCCGTGGTATATTTTCCGAAGCGAAGCCGCGGGCACAAGCTAGTCCAAAATATAAACAAGAAAACACAGGTCCAATAACACGTAATAACCATTATCACTAATCAATTTGTGTTCAAAATCGCCGACCATTATTGTTATTTAGGTTTCCGTACCTAAAAAGGAAAACCGGCCAAGTGCGAGTCGGACTCACGCACGAAGGGTTCCGTACCATTATCTATAAAAATGGCAAAAAATCACGTTTTTTGTATGGGAGGCCCCTTAAATATTTATTTTTAAAATGAATTTATAACAAAATATTCTGTGAATATTTTAAGCGTCTACCTGTTGCCGTTATCAATATCGATAAAAAAGAGCAAAAAAATCACGTTTGTTGTACGGGAGCCCCTTAAAATATTTATTTTATTCTGTTTTTAGTATTTGTTGTTATAGCGGCAACAGAAATACATCATCTGTGAAAATTATTTCAACTGTCTAACTATCAAGGTTCATGAGATACAGCCTGGTGACAGACGGACAGACAAACAGACAGACGGCGCGGAGCCTTAGTAATAGGGTCCCCGTTTTACCCTTTGGGTACGGAACCCTTATGGTATCACTTCGTTGTCCGTCTGTCAGTCTGTCAAGACCCTTTTTCTCAGGAACGCGTGGAGGTATTAAGTTGAAATTAATATCAAATACGTAGGTCTACGGTCCCTTAGTGCTCTAAAAAATCAAGCTTCTAACGTCAACGCAATAAAAAAATATGGCGATTTATGCGACATATTTTGATACTCGTAAATAAATCAAAACCTATAGGGTACTTCCCGTTGACCTAGAATCATCAAATTTGGCAACAAGCAAGGTCTCACAGCACAAGTAAAGGAAAAAGTCCGAAAATTGTTAATTTGTAGTTTTAACACATGAAAAAAACCGGCCAAGTGCATGTCGGACCACGCACAAAGAAGGGTTCCGAATTTATCCCAAAAACAAACTTAACATTGTAGTTAAAAAACATACTCTCCCATACATCGATAAACGTTACGGTCAATTCTCCAACTGCAAAGGAGAGGTCAAAATTGGTATAATATTCCGACGATTTTTAAACGCTAATGTGATGTACCTTATTAGAAAGCTTATTTATTATGCTACTCGATTATAGTTAAATCAGATTTTTTCAGGCGCCCGTTTTTGTGAAAAAGTGAATAATGTTTCAATACAAAAAAAACGCACATAGTCTTTATTTATTCATTTCTATGCAATATAATTATTTTATGTGGCTAATGTTTCCGTTTCTATTAAATACTTTGAGATTTTATTATAATTTTAGCTGCAGCTCCATGAAATTAAAACAAAAAATATTGATTATCGTGACAATGCAATAACAAAACGTATCGAAACAAGTCAAAGTTGTAAACTCGGACTAAATATCCGCTGTAAATGTCAAGCCGAGTCCTGCTGACCAACGTTGTCATTGTCACGTCATTTGCCACAGGGCTGCCATCCCTAACATAAAATAGCACTTTAAAGGTTAATATTACGCAAACGGATCCCTTAATTGAAAAATGGTTTTCACAAACCCACAATATTTTTAAACGGCCTATCCAACGATACCCCACACTATAAAATAGACGAGAGAAAAAAAATATCATCCCCATTTTACGTGCAAGGGAGGTACCCTAAAATAAAATGTATTTCATGGTTTTATTTTACGACTTTTTCAGCGTGATTAATATGTATTCCCATGCCAAATTACAGCTTTCTATAGTACTAAGCGTCTCTGAGCTAAGCCGGGGACAGACGGACGGACGGACAGACAGACAGACGGACATGGCGAAACTATAAGGGTTCCTTGTTTACTACGGAACCCTAAAAACCGGTCAAGTGCGAGTCGGACTCGCGCACGAAGGGTTCCGTACCATTATCTATAAAAACGGCAAACTATCACGGTTCATGAGATACAGCCTGGTCACCTGGTGACAGATGGACGGACAGCGGAGTCTTAGTAATAGGGTCCCGTTTTACCCTTTGGGTACGGAACCCTAAAAACCAAAATTTGTGATTACAAACCCACATTTGCAGCTAGAAAATTGAAATTGATTGGGCATACATCGATGTATAGGAGAACATGTTTTTCAACTACAACGTTAAGTTTGTTTATGGGATAAATTCATCCCAACTATGGAACCCTTCATTGTGCGTGGTCCAACACGCGCTTGGTCGGTATTTTTTTATTGTTCTGATGTGCAAAAATGATTACGCCAAATTTCGATCAACTCGAGTAGGTAATTAGAAGAATAAAAAAATCAATAATAATTTAAATCAAATTGTTTTAAGCATTAAATACTATATCCATTATTTATAATAATAATTTATGTTTTTGTATTTTAATTTTAATCGTTTTTTGGTTATTTTATTAAAAACTGACTTAACAAACAATACCCTAATTGCGTAACACAGTTTCTATTCTATTCTATTTTTATAGGTTCTGGCTCCATCGGTAACACAGTTTGAATCACAATCGGAATGATTTTGAAGTATATTGCTAATCCATTGCTTCTTATGGTAGAAATAATTGTCTGCTCAACAACGTAAATAACGCAATGAATTTTGTTGAACTGTCAAATTGAAACCGATTCCTACGGATAGTTACGCAATTAGCCCTGGACCTATAGCCATAGGTATCTACCTACCTCATTTTTTGGACTTCGCACCAAATTGTTTCAGTATTCAAAATGTAAATTCAGAATGCGCTCACTGTTCAAAATTATTTTTAACCAGCTTTTGCCCGCGGCTGCGCCCGCGTGTATGTCGGAAAATGTTATGTTTTAAGAATTGTTTTCTTTTCTACTTTGATGTGATAACTGACCACACACACTGTCCTACATTAAAAGTAGGATTTCCATGCAACATACACAAAACATCACTAATATTAAAATGTTCTTCACAGGATGCAGTCCCTCTAAAGCTAGTAGCAGGCAACCGCAGCGTAGTAAAAAAAGATGGAGCCACCCACACCATATCCAAATATTACGTAGTACCAAACGATTTTGACCCTAACAATTTCACCAATAGCACGGAAACATCTCAAAAAACTACGCTTCGTATGAATCATAGCCTTTATTCTAAAAGTATGGATGCTAACACAGCAAGCGAAAATCAAGTCAGTGAAAATAGAGCCGAAAAACAAACCAATGAAAATAATGCTGATGTTGACAATATTGAAGTGAACTTACGTTCGGGTCTGAATGATGCTCTAGATGACGTTGCTACGCATGCCAATGATAATACTGCTGAATCAACGGTGAGTTAAAAAAACACAACACATTCAACACATTTGCTTTAAATAGTTTTTATTTATGATACTAGTGCGGTAAGTTGGTTTTTACAAGTCGAAGGCTTACCATAGTCACGAGTTTGTAAATACCAATTTCCGCACGTGTGTCATACAACGTTTTTCAACATATTTGCGAGAAAACAGTACAATAGGTAATGAAACAAGCCATCAAAATATTTTCAGACAATGATTGAGTATTTCTTCGACTCTTCCATACTATAAAATTATTGTAAATCATTAAATATCGCTCTCGCGATTTAAGCGGCAAGATACCATTTTTTGCAATTTGCGCCTTATCCAAGATATCAATCAGGTGCAGTAGATTCCATATAAATGTCGGATTCCTCGCTTGAACTCATATTATTATTTTGTTCGTTTTGTCGCAACAATCTTTGTCATAATAGTGTCATAACACGTGCGCGTGTTGAAAATTAGAACTACATCTTTCGTCTCATTTTCTCTTTAGTATTAAAGTGAGACAAACATATTGAGCAAAAGCGCTTCCAAGGACGTTCTATCATCCAGCTTATTTATTCTCGTAATGTGAAACTCCTTGGTGGAATTCTTGTAAATTTTATATGGAAATAAAAAAAAACCCGTAAAGGATACGCACGGCGCTATACAACTGTATAGCGCCGTGTATATTTTACCGCACATTCCGTTGTATGGTGCGTAATTTTTATACTGGCTTCGCAAATGCATTTTTCAACTCATTTGCTCAAAAATTGCATTTACGAAGCGTTAGAATGTTGGAAAGTTAATAATCTCCACCAGCCATGATATCTTGAATGAGGCGCCAAATGCAGAAAATGGTCTCTTGCCGCCAAAATCGCGAGAGTGCTATTTAATGAATTACAATAATTTTATAACATGGAAGACTCGAAGAAATACTCAATCAATCTCTGAAAATGTTTTAATGGCTTGTTTCATTACCTATTGACATACTATTTTCTCGCAAATGTGTTATAAAACGTTGTATGATACACGTACCTACGGAAATTGGTACTTAGGTACAAACTCGTGACTATGGTAAGCCCTCGACTTGGACGGCTAGACTAAGAATTTTATCGGTGTATGTGAGGTGTTGTATGTGCGAATCATCATAATATTTATATAATCATAAGTTGGAGAGCTTCTCCAACTTCAATAGTCTTCTAAGTTGAAGTGACAATCAGTCTTGCCAAGGGGTATCGTGTTATAGTTGGGAAAAGGCTAGGTAAATGATGATAAAGTTGGACAACTTCAATATATTTTGTAAATATCTCTATAAACAACGTGTACCTTTTGATATACTTTATCTCTAGGGTATTAATGAGACCATGTCAATAATCAACTGGTTTATGAATTATATTCCCATTCCGCTGCCGCGGCACGCTCGCTTCGCTCGCTCGCCTTCGCGCGTTAATGGTCACTGTTCTAACCTAACCTAACCCAAATGATTAAATACTTTTCTGTACACTTTATGACTAAATAAATCGAAATCACAAGCATTCGAGCGTATGAGGCAGTGAAAATGTTTTTCGAAACAGCGTCTTTCGCGACTACTTCATTCGAGTCCATGAGCTTTCGAACCTGTGAGGCAGTGGAAAAATAATTCGCAACAGCGTGTGTCGCAACAGCGGCGTTCGAAACAACATAGGGGACCCGTATGGAGTAGGTACTCATCATTACCCACAACAAAGTTCGCGAGGCTATAATTATGTCTAACTATTATACTTAGTTACGTCACAATACCTTCATGAACACAATAACCGTTTTTGACGTGACAACGTCTTATAATTCGATGGAGCCGGCTGCACGCACGAAAAAACATGACTCATGCGGCGTTACCTCGCTCTGAGGCGTTCTATTTAAGGCTTATGACGTTGTCACGTTCAACTATCGTCAATAAACCGACTTTATAGACAACCGATTTTTTTGATCAAATTAAACGGGTAGAATCGAAAGACGATTCGATGACATTCGTATCATGATATTAATCCTTATGCAACTAAATAGTTTCATATTCAAAGTTGATCATGTAAATTCCTCTTTAGATTATTCGAATCGGACCTTTCGTTTAGAAGTTGCGACGGGTATAAAAATGCTAAAAGTTAGAAAAATGCCGCGGTGTGAGCGAATAACCGTACGCTTACCGCTAGTTGCCCGTAAGGCCATCTAAAATTCCCGACTAAAAGTAGGTAATGCTGTCTCTATCTAACGAAACGTATCAAAAAGTGACAGCATTACTTTTAATGGGGAATTAAATTTAATGGACTTACGTGCAACTGGCGGTAAGTCTATTAGTTGCCTACGCATTTAATTTACTGTGGATAAAAATATAGTACCGATAATACGTGCCCGTGGTATATTTTCCGAAGCGAAGCCGCGGGCACAAGCTAGTCCAAAATATAAACAAGAAAACACAGGTCCAATAACACGTAATAACCATTATCACTAATCAATTTGTGTTCAAAATCGCCGACCATTATTGTTATTTAGGTTTCCGTACCTAAAAAGGAAAACCGGCCAAGTGCGAGTCGGACTCACGCACGAAGGGTTCCGTACCATTATCTATAAAAATGGCAAAAAATCACGTTTTTTGTATGGGAGGCCCCTTAAATATTTATTTTTAAAATGAATTTATAACAAAATATTCTGTGAATATTTTAAGCGTCTACCTGTTGCCGTTATCAATATCGATAAAAAAGAGCAAAAAAATCACGTTTGTTGTACGGGAGCCCCTTAAAATATTTATTTTATTCTGTTTTTAGTATTTGTTGTTATAGCGGCAACAGAAATACATCATCTGTGAAAATTATTTCAACTGTCTAACTATCAAGGTTCATGAGATACAGCCTGGTGACAGACGGACAGACAAACAGACAGACGGCGCGGAGCCTTAGTAATAGGGTCCCCGTTTTACCCTTTGGGTACGGAACCCTTATGGTATCACTTCGTTGTCCGTCTGTCAGTCTGTCAAGACCCTTTTTCTCAGGAACGCGTGGAGGTATTAAGTTGAAATTAATATCAAATACGTAGGTCTACGGTCCCTTAGTGCTCTAAAAAATCAAGCTTCTAACGTCAACGCAATAAAAAAATATGGCGATTTATGCGACATATTTTGATACTCGTAAATAAATCAAAACCTATAGGGTACTTCCCGTTGACCTAGAATCATCAAATTTGGCAACAAGCAAGGTCTCACAGCACAAGTAAAGGAAAAAGTCCGAAAATTGTTAATTTGTAGTTTTAACACATGAAAAAAACCGGCCAAGTGCATGTCGGACCACGCACAAAGAAGGGTTCCGAATTTATCCCAAAAACAAACTTAACATTGTAGTTAAAAAACATACTCTCCCATACATCGATAAACGTTACGGTCAATTCTCCAACTGCAAAGGAGAGGTCAAAATTGGTATAATATTCCGACGATTTTTAAACGCTAATGTGATGTACCTTATTAGAAAGCTTATTTATTATGCTACTCGATTATAGTTAAATCAGATTTTTTCAGGCGCCCGTTTTTGTGAAAAAGTGAATAATGTTTCAATACAAAAAAAACGCACATAGTCTTTATTTATTCATTTCTATGCAATATAATTATTTTATGTGGCTAATGTTTCCGTTTCTATTAAATACTTTGAGATTTTATTATAATTTTAGCTGCAGCTCCATGAAATTAAAACAAAAAATATTGATTATCGTGACAATGCAATAACAAAACGTATCGAAACAAGTCAAAGTTGTAAACTCGGACTAAATATCCGCTGTAAATGTCAAGCCGAGTCCTGCTGACCAACGTTGTCATTGTCACGTCATTTGCCACAGGGCTGCCATCCCTAACATAAAATAGCACTTTAAAGGTTAATATTACGCAAACGGATCCCTTAATTGAAAAATGGTTTTCACAAACCCACAATATTTTTAAACGGCCTATCCAACGATACCCCACACTATAAAATAGACGAGAGAAAAAAAATATCATCCCCATTTTACGTGCAAGGGAGGTACCCTAAAATAAAATGTATTTCATGGTTTTATTTTACGACTTTTTCAGCGTGATTAATATGTATTCCCATGCCAAATTACAGCTTTCTATAGTACTAAGCGTCTCTGAGCTAAGCCGGGGACAGACGGACGGACGGACAGACAGACAGACGGACATGGCGAAACTATAAGGGTTCCTTGTTTACTACGGAACCCTAAAAACCGGTCAAGTGCGAGTCGGACTCGCGCACGAAGGGTTCCGTACCATTATCTATAAAAACGGCAAACTATCACGGTTCATGAGATACAGCCTGGTCACCTGGTGACAGATGGACGGACAGCGGAGTCTTAGTAATAGGGTCCCGTTTTACCCTTTGGGTACGGAACCCTAAAAACCAAAATTTGTGATTACAAACCCACATTTGCAGCTAGAAAATTGAAATTGATTGGGCATACATCGATGTATAGGAGAACATGTTTTTCAACTACAACGTTAAGTTTGTTTATGGGATAAATTCATCCCAACTATGGAACCCTTCATTGTGCGTGGTCCAACACGCGCTTGGTCGGTATTTTTTTATTGTTCTGATGTGCAAAAATGATTACGCCAAATTTCGATCAACTCGAGTAGGTAATTAGAAGAATAAAAAAATCAATAATAATTTAAATCAAATTGTTTTAAGCATTAAATACTATATCCATTATTTATAATAATAATTTATGTTTTTGTATTTTAATTTTAATCGTTTTTTGGTTATTTTATTAAAAACTGACTTAACAAACAATACCCTAATTGCGTAACACAGTTTCTATTCTATTCTATTTTTATAGGTTCTGGCTCCATCGGTAACACAGTTTGAATCACAATCGGAATGATTTTGAAGTATATTGCTAATCCATTGCTTCTTATGGTAGAAATAATTGTCTGCTCAACAACGTAAATAACGCAATGAATTTTGTTGAACTGTCAAATTGAAACCGATTCCTACGGATAGTTACGCAATTAGCCCTGGACCTATAGCCATAGGTATCTACCTACCTCATTTTTTGGACTTCGCACCAAATTGTTTCAGTATTCAAAATGTAAATTCAGAATGCGCTCACTGTTCAAAATTATTTTTAACCAGCTTTTGCCCGCGGCTGCGCCCGCGTGTATGTCGGAAAATGTTATGTTTTAAGAATTGTTTTCTTTTCTACTTTGATGTGATAACTGACCACACACACTGTCCTACATTAAAAGTAGGATTTCCATGCAACATACACAAAACATCACTAATATTAAAATGTTCTTCACAGGATGCAGTCCCTCTAAAGCTAGTAGCAGGCAACCGCAGCGTAGTAAAAAAAGATGGAGCCACCCACACCATATCCAAATATTACGTAGTACCAAACGATTTTGACCCTAACAATTTCACCAATAGCACGGAAACATCTCAAAAAACTACGCTTCGTATGAATCATAGCCTTTATTCTAAAAGTATGGATGCTAACACAGCAAGCGAAAATCAAGTCAGTGAAAATAGAGCCGAAAAACAAACCAATGAAAATAATGCTGATGTTGACAATATTGAAGTGAACTTACGTTCGGGTCTGAATGATGCTCTAGATGACGTTGCTACGCATGCCAATGATAATACTGCTGAATCAACGGTGAGTTAAAAAAACACAACACATTCAACACATTTGCTTTAAATAGTTTTTATTTATGATACTAGTGCGGTAAGTTGGTTTTTACAAGTCGAAGGCTTACCATAGTCACGAGTTTGTAAATACCAATTTCCGCACGTGTGTCATACAACGTTTTTCAACATATTTGCGAGAAAACAGTACAATAGGTAATGAAACAAGCCATCAAAATATTTTCAGACAATGATTGAGTATTTCTTCGACTCTTCCATACTATAAAATTATTGTAAATCATTAAATATCGCTCTCGCGATTTAAGCGGCAAGATACCATTTTTTGCAATTTGCGCCTTATCCAAGATATCAATCAGGTGCAGTAGATTCCATATAAATGTCGGATTCCTCGCTTGAACTCATATTATTATTTTGTTCGTTTTGTCGCAACAATCTTTGTCATAATAGTGTCATAACACGTGCGCGTGTTGAAAATTAGAACTACATCTTTCGTCTCATTTTCTCTTTAGTATTAAAGTGAGACAAACATATTGAGCAAAAGCGCTTCCAAGGACGTTCTATCATCCAGCTTATTTATTCTCGTAATGTGAAACTCCTTGGTGGAATTCTTGTAAATTTTATATGGAAATAAAAAAAAACCCGTAAAGGATACGCACGGCGCTATACAACTGTATAGCGCCGTGTATATTTTACCGCACATTCCGTTGTATGGTGCGTAATTTTTATACTGGCTTCGCAAATGCATTTTTCAACTCATTTGCTCAAAAATTGCATTTACGAAGCGTTAGAATGTTGGAAAGTTAATAATCTCCACCAGCCATGATATCTTGAATGAGGCGCCAAATGCAGAAAATGGTCTCTTGCCGCCAAAATCGCGAGAGTGCTATTTAATGAATTACAATAATTTTATAACATGGAAGACTCGAAGAAATACTCAATCAATCTCTGAAAATGTTTTAATGGCTTGTTTCATTACCTATTGACATACTATTTTCTCGCAAATGTGTTATAAAACGTTGTATGATACACGTACCTACGGAAATTGGTACTTAGGTACAAACTCGTGACTATGGTAAGCCCTCGACTTGGACGGCTAGACTAAGAATTTTATCGGTGTATGTGAGGTGTTGTATGTGCGAATCATCATAATATTTATATAATCATAAGTTGGAGAGCTTCTCCAACTTCAATAGTCTTCTAAGTTGAAGTGACAATCAGTCTTGCCAAGGGGTATCGTGTTATAGTTGGGAAAAGGCTAGGTAAATGATGATAAAGTTGGACAACTTCAATATATTTTGTAAATATCTCTATAAACAACGTGTACCTTTTGATATACTTTATCTCTAGGGTATTAATGAGACCATGTCAATAATCAACTGGTTTATGAATTATATTCCATTATTATTTTTTTCATTTTTCATACAAAATAATTCGACAAAATCACGATTATATAAATATACTATAAAGGGTATAACAACCTTGTTTGAAAATGATTTACTCGTACTCAACAATGAAACTTATTAGATAACGATTTCGAATTTCCTAGTCCAGCAAAAGTGCGGATATTTCGAACGTGGCTCAGATTAATAATTGCCTTCACCTAGTAATGAATGAATTTAAATCTAGATAAAACCTTAATTAATTGTGCTTATTCGTAATTAGTGTAAGGAGCAACAGCCGAAGAAAAAGATGGTAATTTATGATCTTAAGATGGGTGCGCCAAAGTTCACCTAAATTTTCAACTCCGATAATTGGAAATCCGAAAATGTTCTTCCTAACATTTTTTATCCTAACAATCACAATTCCTAACTACTCTGTCTCTAATGTTCATAATTCCGAAGCATTCAACTTCATAATGTCAGTAGCAATAAACATCTATTATACTTTTATTTGTTTTCCTATATTTCCTCAACATAACCATCTTTTACACTATTATTCAAAGTCATATCTTTTTTGTTTAGATTTCTTTTTTATTTATAATAATCAGTATTATATACAATAATTTTGCGTAACTTTATTTTCACATAACATGTACTTGTCTCAAGTTCAAGTTTGTTGGCATATACTTGAGGAAGTGCTTGCTTCGCACTCACTAATTTTATGAATTGGTTATTTTTTTTATTTTTATTAATTAAAGCGGTGAGTACCTGCAAAGATATCTATAGGTAAGGTTAGGTTAGAACTGTGACCAACTACGCGCGAGCCGAGCGAGCGAAGCGAGCGGTGCCGCGGCAGCGGCCGGCGAGCGCTACCTCGAAATTGCGCCCAATATTGTTTATCCACTATTATTCGATTTTTTTCATATATAAATCCATGAACGTCTAATTTTAATCCTCTGTGACTGGTTTTAAATGATTTTAAATAATTTTCCTCCATACTAATAAAGCATTAACACAAACATGCACGTAATGATAATACACCGACATGAACTTAGACACAACTCAGTACGTTATGTAAAACATACCCCCAAATAATAATCATACCCTCAAATTAAAACTATAAATATCATCTTCTACCCACATATATTTTTTTACTACTGGTAAATGTTTCTTTCTGAGTATGAGTGAAAATATTATGGTAATTATGTTTAGGGATAAAAGCGTTATGATAAAAAACAGTAGGAGTTAAAATATATTTACATTAATGATATTATTAATTACAATTTTCGGAAACATGAGTGTTATGAGCATCGCCGGTAGCACTACAAATAGTATGAATGAAAACTTTAGGATGAAAAATTTTAGGAAGAGTGATCATTCGGATTACAAATCATTAGGAAGAACAATTTCGGGTAAAGAACTTTAGGTGAGCCAATATGGACCCTCTTAAGATGTGTCTGTGAAGGCTTTTGATTGCTTTGTGTGACTGTTAACTTTTTGATTTAGGCTAGATTGCTTTTTACTGGAAACCATTTAAATTTAACCATAGCAGGTGATTCTACCGCGGTTACCAGTTAGTCGTTGCACCATTTTAACCATCGTAAAACGGCGTCATAGCAAAACCGTTTGTAACCTATGGCTAAAGTTTAAAGTTAGCTTTTGTCTATGGTGATGAAAGTGTGGCGAGTTTTATTACCCGACTACGGCAAAGCAAAGGGTAACTTAAAAAAAAAGTGAATTACTTAAATAAAAATAATAAAAGTTACGATGACGTTTTTATCATGGTGCAACGCAAAATTGCTGTCTTTGCTATAGTAAATTTTTAAGATTACCATACCCAGCCATTTTAGTGCAGTAGTAGTAATCAAAACTGTCTGAGTAACTCAGTAAGACCTTACCTACTAAGTGCCAATTTCACCAATGAAACTGAATGCGATCAGCACATAAACCACGTTTAAGAGCTGTCAGTGTAATTATTTTCTTTGTAATATTGACACTGACAGCTCTTGAACTCGGTTTAGATGTGATAATCTCGTTCAGTTTCATTGGTGAAATTCGCCCTAAAGCGTAGATTAGATGTAATGACATTCGAAATCCACTTCGTAATTTACATGAACTAAGTACTTAAAATTTTATCGATGACAAGGAGGTGACTTTCTCTTCACTAGTTGAAGCGGGGAAGCCACACACCCACACACGTAAATGTTTTTATACAAGTTGAGCTATTCCGCTACTTTACTACACTACTGCGGAAGTTTGGCAACGTCGCAAAATATAGACATACCAGCACCATATTTGCGTAACACAGTTTGAATCGGAATCGGAATGATTTTGAAGTATATTGCTAATCCATTGCTTCATAAGCTAGAAAAATTTGTCTGCTCAACAACGTAAATAAAGCAATGAATGTTGTTGTACTGTCAAATTGAAACCGATTCCTACTGACAGTGTGTTACGCAATTAGCCCACTGGTGACATTTTTTTAACTAAATTAATTATGATTGATGATATCTTCGAAAATATGTATTTCTGGAACACTTGTTCTAGGACTCTTTGAATTATTTTTAAATATCTTAAAATTTTAGTGTTATAGGATATCAAAAGGAATACATTGTATATTGTAGGTATATAATTCATCTGTACGTCTGTATGTCACTGAACTCCTAAACGGTTACACCGATTTTGATGAAATATTTTGTGTGTATTTGAGTGAGTCTTTGGATGGTTTGGATTCACAATTGGACCCGGTAGGTGGTGCTGCGATCGAGTTCTAGGACGTCTGTCCGGTCAGCTAGTACTCTTATATATTTTTTTAACTAAACGCACATACGCACGTATGTATTAAACGTTAATATAGTAGGATATGAGGATCA